>OX940927.1:3681514-4881514 GCA_954870645.1 Agrotis clavis | reverse complement strand
GTAAAGACATTTTTTCAATTAATAACAATTTTAATTCATAAAAAGACGTCAATAAGTTTGGGTACATACGCCGTTTTATTCTGAGCACACATTCACTATCGTCCTCTCATCTTTTGCCTTTTAAAAGTAGTGTCATCACTTTCGTTCCTTGACGAATCAGTCAGCCAGCGTGGCTCTTACAGGCTAGACCTGCGACACTTTTTTTCAGATCGCGGCTGTCAGATTTTCGTAATAATAAAATTGGAAATGGATAAAAGAACGAGAAAATAAAAACGAATGATACGTAGGCTTATAGATTATTCAAAACTATGTTTCGCTGTGTTCAATGGGACGTGATTAAACGGACATGACTGTAAATAAGTCACGTAAATTTTGTATTTTATATAACACATTATTTTCATTAATAAATCAAGAATAAAATAAACCAAACTTACTGAAAATCATCGCAGGAAATTCCTGACGATCCCTACAGAGAAAACAAGGGAAATGTTAGAATACGTATGATTCTATACATTACGAATTGTTCCTATCAATATAATAAATTACTCACAGTGATATTATATGAATGCTATCGTGTTATCGTACTATTGTTGTCGGATGGTTCCTCTGTGTCCATCCTCCTCTCATCTAATCTTTATGCATCTAAATACCATTTCACATGAAATAATGATAAATGCACTGATTTGCAGTCAACAGTTTGAGATAATATATGTAACTGAAAACAACTTCTAATCGTATCAAACTGCGATATAGGTTATGAAGCACTTCACTTTTATTATTATTTATTTAGTTTCGTCACAGATTTATAACAATTTCGAAAAACAGGACTAAAATAAATTAAATGAAAACTGCTGTTGTCATTTTGAATACTTCAAAATTACTTGTCAACTACAAATAAGGCATAGCACCCACCACCCTGTTAAATATCGCCTATAGTATAATGCTGCGACTACTATGAAAAATCGGTGGTCATTGCTGTCTCACCGCGTGTTCGGTACAAGTTGCTTCTCGCTCTATTTATTGCTTTGGAGTCAAAAAAGATCAGTACTGGGCTCATGCTTTTGGAGTCGATAGATAATATCTCTAAGGGTTTCATTTATCAGAAAAGTGATATTACAACCTTGTCCCAAAAAAAATACTGTGGATAAGATAATTATTATAAAATGAAGATTTAATTATAAAGAGGTCACTGACATTATATTATTGTACTATACCTGTACCTCATATGAGTAAAAAACTACTAAATCCACGCCGCGGCTCGACTAATGTCCATTTTACGCGGCGCTAGTGTCTGTCATTACATCAAAATGCATCAAAAATTAGTACCAACACCAGATGGTGGAGGACAGGGTGTCAAGCACCCTTAGCTTTCCACTCTCGAACATATAAAGATATCACGCAACCAGCTTTGTGAACGCACGTTAGTAAAAGGAGCGTGTGTTTGGGGCTTTTTTTAACGTGGTAAAATAATCAAATGAGTCCTCCTACCCAGGACAGGGCGGGGGTTACCATATGACAGGCGTTTGCCGCATTTGACAGGCATTTTAAGGTTTAGACAGGCGTGCGGCCGGCATTGGTCTGAGACAGGCATTTTTAAATTACGCGCCCGCGAACGAATAACACGGGAAAATTACAAACATATAATATATCTTGTGAAGATTTTTACGTTTATATATTAGAAAAGAAAGAAGTATTAAAAAATAATGACCTCTGACAAATATCAGTAATAAAAATATCCTTCTTCATTATTATCTGTTGGCTTTTACATATTACCTACAGCGTTTTGCTTTAACAGGCATTTTTCTGAAAATTCAGGCATTTTAGGTACCATGGACAGGCATGCCTCTATTTACATAATATGGTAACCCTAGGCGGGAGGGACTGTCAGTCTCGGAATACTTACTAAAATCTACGATGTATTTCAATAGCCCTTTACGTTCTGGGGTCACGGTATTCGTTAGTCCACGACCCAGGTAGACCCTCTAAGGGGGAGCCCCGTTATTGTGCTGTCACTCTTTCAGGCGCGCGTGGAACACAACGCACATGCCCATGCCCGTGCGCGCGTGTGTTTGGGGCTTAACGATAATTGGGTATTGTCACTTTCGCAAGGTATGCCAATTATCATAAATTTTCTACCAAATAGTAGTTTTTTTCGTAATCTCGGGACGTCAAAATCTGTGTCAAAATGTTATAAAATAAATTTAAGACTGTGAATGATAAAAATATTTACAAAATATTTATCCACATCAATAAGTATTTCTATCATTTTGTTTTAGTAAATGTTTCGATATCCTTATATTAAAATATTTCTATTATAGTAATACATGTATTTTGCGTAAAGGGAACACTTTATGAAATGTCGAAGTTGACGAAATGAATTACATAAAACTTTGGATTTCGTTAATTTCGCGATACTGGCGCCTGCTGGTGGCGGTGCGTGGCAACTTTTCCGACTCATCAAACGACGCTTTCGCTGTGCCACACGGCCCCCTCGCTGTGATATTAAAAATTGCAATCAAACGTCGGCAAAAGATGAACGAAACACCAAACGATAATTAAATATTAATTCTTTAAAGTCACGGTTTCGGATAAAGCATGTAAATTGCTGGGTATTTTGGTACTGTTGTTGGTATAATAAATCAGCAATATGGTTATATGAAATGAAGAGATTTTATCAAAAATACTTATGGTAACTTTCATCATCATCATCTCAGCCGTAGGACGTCCACTGCTGAACTTAGGCCTCCCCTTTTGATCTCCACAATACCGGACGCGACCTGCATCCAGCGTCTTCCGGCCTTTATAAGGTCGTCTGTCCACCTTGTTGGTGGACGTCCTACGCTGCGCTTGCTATGGTAACTTTGGGTTTAATTAAATCGATGAATTTATAAATCCGGATTGATGAATACATACTATACGTTTTTGAATACGCATCAGTATTCGCTGTATTCGCGGTCGCTAGATTACTTGTCTTATAAGAATGGATGCTTGCATTGTTTATGTACCACACAGACACCAGCACATCAACCTATCTCAATCTGTACCCTTAGCACGAGTTTACAGTATTTGAGACGTAAAGTAAACTGGAACTTTGACAATTTCAAATTGACAATTTTCAAGGAAAAAATTAGTTCCTTCTTCGCACAACAGAGGCGCTGTTCCATTTTTTCATACAAGAAACGCTGTAAATACTGGAAAGACGCTGTAAAGTAAAAGAGTGAAAACTCGTGCTAAGGGTACTGTCAAGTTTCTTTAATTGGTTTTCAACATTATCACAATAGTGGAAGGTTAATATTCGATTGGTAAAATTTGACAGATTCGGATAGGTTGACCTGCTGGCGTCTGTACATATCATACAACCAACAAGAATTGTTGAATGAAATAAAAATCTATGAATTACCGTCGTTAACGTGTGTGGCTTCGTCGTATGTAATAGGGGAATGAATTAGCAATGAGGGGTATTGCTATTGATATCGTTGTTAAGAATGAACCAGTATGGTCAAGTAGATCAATGGAATAGAATTTAATGAATGAATGAATGTAGCGCTGGCTTTGGACAATTTCTGAACGCTCACGGAACTGAAAACGCCCATCTTAAAATCATTGTTTTTGAAAAGGCTAGAAATATAGAATAGGTTAGTTTCCAACTTTCCAGCATCATTGAACTGCAAATCTAATTAGTCCGTAAGAAACAGTTTTGAAAAATAATGAACATTCTTTTTTTATCTTGTAAAATCCGTAAATATACTAAATATTCATCAGGATAAAACGCATCAAAACTCGAAAGTGAGGGTGTACGTTAGAACGCATCAAAAATGATACCAGAGTATGACAGTTTTTTCAAATTTTAAATGCGCCGTATTGTCGTCAATTTTGGTTTATGTAAAATCATGTAAGAAAGGAATAAATACAGTTCTGATATTTTTTGATAAATAATCTAACAGACGAACTAATAGGTTTATTTAGTACACTACACAAGCCTATTGAAAACTATCGATCTGAAATTCTTAAAACTTACAGACGTTTTTCCTACTTTTACTGTAAATTAACACCGCTTACGCTACCAAGAGTGACCTAGACTTTATGTAACGAACTACTAAAAACAGATCAATGGAACGAAAATAAATGAATGACCGTGCCAAGGCTAGGCAATGTGTAATTGTTATCGAGTCGGCCACGATGATTGACAACGAAGACCAGTTTCGTTTTCAAAACTTCAATGAAACTGAACAAAAATCAATGAATGACCAATCCGGTAGTGAGTAATCGCGAGTGAATCGGCTATGAGAATTACTGTTTCCTATAATAGAAGCTCTAAAAAGGCCACTTTAGCAATGTCATATAAAAAATCGTATAATGATCCACAAAGTAGCAGTTGGGTAAATACATAGACTTATTGTATGGACTGAACCTTCTCTAACCAAATATCAATTGAGATTGTAACTAACTTAAATGTAAGCTTTAACTAAACTTTATGGCGCAAAAGAAATGCATGCTTCTACAGTTTCTCTTTTGCTAGACCGCTCTGTTCATGATTCCATGCTATAAGTCTACGTTTAGAATAATTTCAGATATGAAATGCAATTCTGCTTATGAGTGTTACAATTTTACAGATAGGAGACGTGCTAAGGATTTTGCTAGGAATTTTCGAAGTGAATGGCTTTTAGGAGAATTGCTTAAAGTGGCAGTTTTAGACCCACAGTTCCTATACTACATATTTCCGTTCGCTATGGGAACATGGTTATCGGATGTGGGCGAGATCTGGTTCCATGACCCGCTTACCGCACTCCAAGTGTTGCGATTTGCAACTCAGGCGCAGGGCTCAAGTCTGACGCAACTATAGTAGATCGGCTTAAACTGAGTCATTGTTCATGCTTTGTTAAGTCTCATTTAGACAATGCAAGAATATGCTTGAAAGTTTGACTACATTGTTAATTGTAATATTTGTTTGATCAACTGAATTCATGGTCGGGGAATAGTCAGCAATGTAAAGGTGCCAATCACTTGTAATGAGCATTGTTACATTACAGAAAAACAAAACGAGAGTGTAATAGCGAGCATTCTAACGAGCGTTCCTTCGAAATTTTTGTTGAACTGGCTGTCCAGTCTAAACATCGTCATGAAGAAAAATTTTGTCGACCATCGACTAGAACGTTCGCTAGAAAGATCGTGAAAATGTTCGTAGTGTTGTTTGGTTCTATGATAGGCTCCGTTCGTGTCAGTTAGACAAAAATAAAAATGGCGAATGCTCGATGATGTTCTGTTACAAGTTAATGCTCAAGTCTATCAGAACATTAATGAAACTCGCTATTTCTTGCATTGTGTAAATGAGGCTTTAAACTATCTCTTTTATGATAATTGGTATACGATCATTTGCTATACTAATGCATTAAACGTTTACTGGTTAGAAGTTTTTAGTATGTCGACGAAAATGTTTTCGATGTGTAAAACTTAATCTGCCATTCAGTGTCGTTAACTGAGTAATAAAATGTAAGATTGATTTACAGTAACATTAAATTGGATATTACCATAAAATTTTCTTTACTACTTAAAAATTACATCTGAACGACTGCCTAACTTCGTGTAAATCAAACATGCATTAAAAACGTATGATATTTATTAATATTTACGGTAATCTAATTACCGTAATGACAGTATAAGATAATGAGCTTTTCCCGCTGCTTCGCCTGTGTTCATTTAGAAATCGACAGTCGAATCGGTTTGTACTCTGCTTATTATAAATCAATTATCATGGAAAGACATATGGCGCCATCTATTTTGATAAGAAAGTTATTTTCCTCGGGAACTGTACTACTTTTTTTCCAGGATTTAAGGCTACTTATTCCTTCTGTACTCCTTTAAAAAATGAAAAGTTAAAAAATAAGTTAAAAATAACTAAAACCCGACTACGACAAAAACGTGCACTGAAAAGTATAAAACAAGAACAATATTAATTTGGCCGATATTGTGCTAGCCGTGGTCGTGTGCCACCTACCTAACGAAGATTGTGTGAAACAACCGCAGGTGGCACACGACCACGGCTAGCACAATATCGGCCAAATTAATATTGTTCTTGTTTTATACTTTTCAGTGCACGTTTTTGTCGTAGTCGGGTTTTAGTTATTTTTAACTTATTTTTTATTTACACTATTTTGGGGTTAGGCATATTATTAATTATTTTATAAGTATACAATAATAAAAGCAGAGTAGCGAGTAAATTTTAAATATACCTACTCATTAAGCCTTTTCATTTGATACCCATGTTGACACTGTTATAAACAGGCAAAGTAGCTATTAATGTATATAAAAGCTATATAATGTATATATATTTCAAATGTGCACATCAAGCCCTTTAATTTGATACCCATGTCGACACTGTGCGAAAAAAAGTTTTTTTTAGGTCACGACTTTACATCACCTAGAGGGCGCCATATTGGATTTGGTGACACGTCACCTACCCTATAACCAGCGGACAACTGAGACGCTTCTAACGACACCTCATTTGTCATGTAATGATAAGTAGTTTAGAAGATATGAGGGAACAGACAAACATACATACATACATACATACATACATACATACATACCGGTCAAAATCATAACCCTCCTTTTGGCTTTGCCGTAGTCGGGTAAAAAATCTTTCGTTGATTTATATTGCCAGCGACTTCTCCCACGGGATCGTAGTATCGGGTAAAAGATATCCCATGTGTTATTGTAGAATCAAACCTATCTCTGTAACAAATGTCATCCGGATCCGTTTAGCTGTTTATACGCGATTGAGTTACAAAACAAACGAACTTTCGCATTTGTATTATTAATTATTAGTAAGGAATAATTAGTAGTTAGTAAGCAAATGTACAAAATATGGTAGGCATCGTATTCCAAGGGCCGGCTGTTGAACTGCAATATGAGAACGGTGTGATATTTAAATCCGCCTACATATTAAAAGATTCGTTCAGCTAAACATTCCTACACGGACGAATAGTATTGAAATCGGATTTTAAATGTATTAGCATAAATTATGACATTCGGTCTGACAGACGTTACGAAACAACAGAATTTATACTGAAACGCTTTGATAATAAAATGCTATTTCGAGCATCTACAGTTTCTGTGTTTAGTATCGCCTTCATTCATTCATTACTACTACGCAAGCAAACTTGCTTTGTTTATTTTGTTCGTAAAGATTAACTAGCGAACATAACTTCACAACCCAACATTAAATACTTCTTAGATCTTACAGAACACATAAAACTTGCTGATGTCAGGGGCTTGGCCCGCCTTTTACTCGAAAATTGACTCACAGGAAGGTTTTTTTCGAGATAAAATGCTATCCTACGTCTTAATCCAGGTTATTAAGTATCTGTGTACCGAATATCATTCAAGTCAATTAAGAAGTTTCGTGAGAAAGAGTTAACAAACATCCATCTATCCATCCTCACAAATCGCACTTTTTAGTTAGATTTACGAAATTTTATAGGTACATAGAAAAGCAAAGCCGACATAAATATCACTTTCGCATTGCCTATTGTTACAATTCCGTTGCACAATAAAAAATGTTTACGGATTTACCGATTAAAATAAAAAGGTCTACCGATAACTGCGAACGATGAAAATAGCCAAATGGAAAACGGAATTGGAACGGGGATGATTTTTTTTCCTTCTGTATCGCACCCTTTTGACCTATCCTTTTTTTGTATAGCGATGTAGAACAAAGGAATAGGGGTTTTAAATGTTGAAAGGTATTTTTAATTACCTGTTGCGCTGTTACTATTTATATAAGGTTACATAGACTATGACCTAAGGTCTGACAGACCTGACCCCAAAGGAAATGAATTCAAAGATTAACATGAACTTTTAAATTTAAATAAAGGTTCAATTTATTACGATTTGGTTTGAGTCTATTTACTGTACGACTGAATAACTTATTTCGTAATAGTGTTTTTTTTCTTTTTATTTAATTATTCATAGTTCTGTGAAGTAAATACTAAATACCAATTTAAAATTAAAACAAAAATAAAATCTTCTATCATTCTAACTTCAATGTTACTGAACTTGTCTCTACTACCTAACTAGGTATACTGATTTGAATTCCTTACTATCATATCGAACGATAAAATCAACACTAATCAATCACTAACATAATCACTTACAAACATTTTTATGTCAACACGAAAAACCGGTTCCTCAAGTATCGAAATAAATCAATTTCCTAAAAAGAATGACATTAAAACATTAAATTCGGTAGCCCGCGGGTTTAGGAAGGAATGTCGTGGTGAAGGCGGGGGGAGAGGGGGGAATACAAAAAATCCAAGTACCTGCGCTGCCGTTGACCTCAGGCGATTAGACCCGGTACGGAATACAACGCCTAATGTACGCCCTTTTAGCTTGTGAATACTAACTTTATAGCGAGAAAAACTCGATCTTCACCACTTTTATAACGGTACAAGTGTACGACACTTGGTTTTAATAACAAAGTATGAAAATATATCGCCCATTTTAAACATTACCGACATCAACCGACCGTATGATACTCCGATTCAATTGCCAGCATTAACAGACACGTTCGGTGCATTACCTGTAACAAACACACATTACATTAGCTTTGTTCACCTCCTCTCAAATAGAATTAGCAACACAACAATCCTGTTCATTAGTATCACTGCAAGTATCAATACTGCGGTAATTTGTACTATGTTCGATCGTTCCTGGTATCGCATCCCGTTCTTTCACATAGTGGGCTAGTGAGACAGCAAGAGTTCGTAGTACGATCGAAAGAAAATTTGTTATCGTACCAAGCTTTCAGAAGTTGTAAAGAGCTGTTTAATATTCTGTGAGCGTACTGAGCCCCATGGTCCCTTCCCGGTAACTTCCTGTTCGGTTCTGGTTGCCTGGTACACGGCGTGAGTGCCGATAACATTGAAAAGATACATCTTTAGGATTTTATGTAACAAAATCGATCAATTTGGTCAAGAAAACAAAGACGTAATTAAATTGTAAACTACACATGTTCAAAGACTAGGCAGCTAGGAAAGTTTAAAAAACTTTACTAGAGAAAACGTAAAGAAATTCAAGAATCAGTCAGCGGTTTATGTTTCAAAACAAGGTGTTAGAAAAGCTGTAAGTGTAATTTTATGTTTATTGGATTACGCCCAACGTGTTGATAGTTTATTGATAGTAAAAGAACAGGCTACAACCTACTAGTTAATAGAAGGCTATGTGAATCATAATTGATGCAGCTCAAAGGCAATAAACATATACGTACTATTACTACTACTTGCTTGTTATAATGAAAGCAAAAATTCCCTAGGGCTTGCGCAAAATCAATTAATCGAAAACTCATTAACAAGCAAGTTAAACGAGTGGACAGACCAACATTACATACACAATTTGGAACATTTTGTTTACCCCGAAGCTGATATGCTTGTCGCGTACGCCCTGATTGGGGGAGCCAATCGCAGCCGCAAATCGATACTTGAATGATAGCAAAACAAAATTGAAGAGCCAGGGGCTGATTGATTTAAAAAAAAAAAATAATGGAGGAAACTGCGTTTAAAATGTTGGTTTTGTATTTGGAGTGTCTTCAGCAAAAGCATCGGAATCAAACAGTTCCATCCCGATGTAAACACTACGATAACAAGCGCAAACTGGTTTAAGATCCAGATCTTGCGTCATGTGTACCGAGCTGTTTGGAAAGCCTGCAACAGTCGTGTCCCAGTCTCCGATTCTCCCGTTAATCCACTTTATTTTAACCTCCAGCGGTGTCCAGAGCTTGTTCAGATCGTTTCCTGTTGTATTTCCACTCAACAAGCCAGTTAGAGCATACCGCAAACTAACACCTCGCATTTGTCTTGTCCGGTGTCTTCGTAGGCCGCAATTTATTGCCTTCCTATTCGTGTTCATGTGATCAAATGGCACGTTCTGCATCTTGATATATGTCCGTTACAAGTTCATTAGTTCTCGGTCTAATTTTGACTATCAAAAGGATGCGAGGGGAAGTCATTCATTCATCGAAAAAATGAAGCCTAAAACTCTGCGCTACAAAAGAGATTTATTTCTGGCCGTCCGTAGCAGCTCCATATTATAAACTGGATGCATTTAATTGGAGCTCGCTACATCTGATGATTTCTTAATTATGATTTAAACAAACGTTTTCAAAAACGAATGTTTGTTTGTCATATACTTTCTATATTTGTCTTTCTACGTAAGGACATAACAAACGTTTGATAAAACGCACAACATTTATGGCACGAGACTAACGATCCCCTTGGAAAGGGTGAATACAAGTTTTGTTTTCTTATAATTTATTGTATCCGGTTTTTGGGCAGGTGGTCGAAACATTCAGGGAGAGGTATTAAATTCCATAAATCATGCTCCTAAGGAATTATTCAATAAAATGCATCCAGTGATGATATTATAGCTTGCACAAAGTTAACACTTGGATGACTCTGCGATTATTACTTGGCTTGAAAGCGGGTATAATTTGCAAGCACAATATGGAAATGTTAATTGCATTGAGGTTTTTTGTAATAAAACTTTTTGTTTTACTTCTTGTGAATGATACGTGCATTCAACAAAAAGATTGACAGTTAGGCACTTTAAATTTGATATGGGCGTGGCGCTGCATTAATTTGTTGTGTTCACAAAAAAAAACTGCTATTTTTAATCTAACAAGCAAGAAAAAACTTGAACTTGTGTTATATTTTATTTCAATGATGATACTCATCATTGTTAGTAAGTATTTGTTTTGTTTGGGTGTAAAAATCTTCAAATGAAAGTACGAACTGTTTGTTTATATTCAGGGATCCTTGCTTTGTTTTTTATTCAAATTCTTCAGAACAATGAAAATGGTTGATCGACTTCCTGAAACAGTATATCGAGCAAAATGTATAAAAATAAATGACCCTAACTTTCAATTACCCATCATTCTGTCGCAAGCCATTTTGGGCGCGATGCATTATTTCTATGTTCTAAAATCAAATTACGGCGGCTCCGTTGTGCGCCGGCGCGGTAATTACAGGCGTTTGTGATTAATGAGCAATCAGACCCTTGCTGGATTAGGGTTGATCCTTTTGCTCATGCTCCTTTTGTACTGAATATTCTAAGGCGTCCAAGTGCCGGGCATATCGTTCGAAACCTGTTGTTTTGCTTTCGAACTTTTTGGAGAGTTAAATTAGATTTATTATTTTTTAAGGAAACTTTTCGTACCTGCCGTGCCGGTTAGAATTTTTAGGTATGTCAGCTACCTTTTAGCACAATATGTTTTTCTTTATGTGTACATCAATCAGTCTTTTATGTTTTTTAATTGGAAGTCCAATCATACTTTTATAGCCCTACAAAAACGTGAAGATGTTTTTACCCAAAATTAAATAATTACATCAATCGTTTTGGTCAAAACTTTTGACGCGGACAAGGTGACTTACAATTCGATCAAAACTCAACATCAATCATTACAGAAATTGCTGCCTCAAGCCATAAACAAAAATACACCTCCTAAATAATTATATATCTAACTCTTTACTAAATGTAGTTGCTTTTATACAAATTAACATAAAAATATAATAAAATATGCATGCTAAAATGGAACTTTTGCTGTATAAAGACATTTCTGACTTATTCATTCACAGAAGTTGGCATCCCTGAATCTCAGCTACCGTTTTCCGTTGTAGAAACTTAAATAGATAAGGTAAAGAAATTTAGACTCTGTATCTTTGGGATAAGGATGCATATATGGTTGAAATGAAGGTTTTCAAGTTTTGGACATAGTAAGCCGTGGGATGTCAGTATGCCTTAGCTCTGGGACAGTAAAGACAGATTTCCCTTCAACAGCTGAGGCTTGCATGATTAATTTCTGGAGTTTTAAAGGATACAATTTGGTATAAAAGAGATTTGATTTTGTTTAAATGAAGAGCTACATAATATTTTTCTAAGAAATAGAAAAAAAAACAATAATACATAACTTTGAAAAGTACAACTGGCCAGAATTCACACACCCATTTTTTTTTTTTTTTAGCGTGGTAAAATCATCAAATGAGTCCTCCAACCCCGGGCAGGGCGGGAGGGACTGTCAGACTTTTACTGACTAAAATCCACGGTGTCCTTCAATAGCCCTTTCTGTTCCGGGGTCACGGTAAGGAAATAATCACACACCCATAGTACTGGGATAAATTAACCCGTTTACGTCTACACTGGTCAATTTCGACATCATTAAAATCCAGAAATTTCGAAAATAATTGACAAAAGTCAAAGATTTAAAAAATATCGATCCAAAAATTTTCTTCCCACAAAAATCTAAACGAAAAGGGTTTGGGAACATTAATAAAGTTGCATACATTTTAAGAGGCAATTTAAGTTTAAAAGTCAATGGTTTCAAGTAACCAGTGGTACACAATGGTTAGTTATTAAAGTAATTGAAGTAGGCAACCTACGTGGTTCTTATATTATTGCGTTGAGAATCTCGAGGGGTGTGAGTGCCCGACGGGGTACAATACCTTCGTGGGGTGCAGATAAAACAATGGAGGATACATTTTTGGAAATAGTTAATGTAGCCGTAAATTGCTGATTTAGAAGCCACTGATTGAGAGGGCTTTTAATGAGGGGTGCGCGAATGAATCGTAAAATTTAATTTAGTTGGGTTTTACGATTGCAGCAACTTCTACAAAAAAAAGACATCCTTTAAGGCTACGTTTCGAGGGGTCACTTTGAAAAAACGAGGGTTTTTCATATGAAATTAGTACTTATATTAAAATTGAGGATATAAATTGCAAAGTACGAGTTTAAAAGTCATAAATAATCAAGAAACTATTAACTTTGTAGTAAAAAATTACGAGCATTTACCATAAACTTACATCAGATATATGAATATAAGGAAGGTGTTAAATTCGCATAGTAATTGCCAATAACACATTTTAAAATTCACTTAAACGTTTAATTAAAGCGATGTAGGTACTTGATTAAAACTATCAATCAATCGCGAAATGATCAATAAAGTATAAAAGTCGATAGTATCGGGGCGACGCCCTTACGCCCCAGCGACACTTGGGCCTGGTAACCCAATATGCGAGCACGGGAGGGTTGGCTACGGAGATATAAATCTACTAGATGGAATGTTTTGAAGTTTTTTGCTGAACCGGGCCGTAGTTCGAATAATATTTTGATTGGTGTGACAGATTAATATAATCTTGATAGACATATTAAAGTTCCTGGGTGTAAGATATCATTAACTAATTTAGGAATTTATTCGAAAATAGAAGTGTCACTCTACCAAAACCCTACCAATGACGAAGACCAGTTTTACTGTGCTACCGCATTGGAAAAATATTCTCATAAGAACATTACAAAATCATCTCTCCCTTCCTAGATGTCACTTCTTTTAGTGTTACTAGATAATGCCAATTTGAACCAAGATTAGAAATTCGAGATCTCGACTGAGATTGGCAATTTAGACATCTCGTGCAAAACCGAGGCGAGATTTTTTTCTGTTTTCCGATGGCATAGTCAATGCTAACACATAACGAGAAATCAAGCTCCAAAGGAACTAATGTTCAAGAGATCAAGTTTTTACGCGATGGTAGAGAAACTTCAACCAAGAGAGAACTTAATTCTCCAAGATGTTCTTACACATGCCAACACAGACGTGCAGTAAAGACAACACATTCGATGTTATTCCAGTGCATCTTAGAGCAATTTCAAAGCATATCCAGCAGTGTAGAATCCGTACAAACAAGGGTACTATGTCTATAGCAAGGGTGTGCGAACACGCCAAGCGGTCGAGCCGCCACGTTATAACCGCCGAAGGCTAGCTTACAAGCTCCACCGAATATTTTATTACTGAAAGTGAGTCCTTGCACATTTAATTTAGCTCATGGAAAATTCTTTACGCGTATGCTTTATTAGATTTGAGTATCAACATGGTAAAGCTGGTCTTTTACATTATTATCGTTTTACGAAGCACTCTCGAATTTTTAATATTTTCCAACTTAACATAGGTCTTAGGGCGAGTTTTTTTTCATGTTTTTTTGACGTAAAGTAAACGAATTATTTGATGGAAAATTATTTACTCGTTCGTATACTCTAGTGTACGCAGTGTAGAAGCACCTCTTGGTGTTTTTTCATTTTCCATACAATAAAAAGAACTCGTGCCAGAAACACTAAGAAGAATAGGAAAAAAAATAGATTTCGTGTCTATGTCCACCCCATTACTACTTTCCCAAATCCATGATAGATAATAGTCGCTACAGAAAGGGATCAAAACACAATAATACTCATCCATCTACAACGTACCATAATAAAAATACAATCACGAAGATACTTCACACAATTCGGTCACTATTCCTGGATCGATATTCTCCCCTCGGGACACTGAACAACAGTTCGTCAACATAAAACTGGAATGAATCAAATCAGACTCATTATATCAGCAGTGATCACAATGGACGCACTAAAGGGTTGAACAGACGAGATGAATGAGTCGCGTGCCAGGCACACGTGTGCACATGGATTATGCTAATTTAGTATTCTCTACGGTCCACTGGGCTTACTTTACTGGACTAGGATGCTGAGTGGACAGCTGCCGCGAAAATAATAAAAACTTTTTAAATCTTTTTTTTTTTCGCTGATCTGAAATTAGGTCATACTGGCCGTTTGATACTGGCAGTACATAAAAAAGAATAAAAGAGCTTTGTGTAATATGCATTGAAAAGGGTTGATGTAGCCACGAAATTAATTCCCCATGAGAAAAAAAGTAGTTATTGTTTATTTAATTTTGAACATCTGGTTGACCCAGCTTCGCTCGGTTTTTAAAATGTCTATATCTTGGGAACCGAGCTTTTCTCGAACCTGGGACCTTGATAAATCGATTCCTTGAGCCGAAAACCTAATCTGTAACTTTCATGAAAATCCTTGGAGCCGTTTCCGAGATCCTGATTCAACGACGATATAATACTAGACTACGCATTGCACGATCTAACGAACAAAACTATTCTGCCAACTCGCTGAGGTACTACGTAAGCGAGGGGGGCAGGGTACTGCGTTGTGATTGGCTAACTCAAGGTCTGTTCTGACTCAACGTATGTTTACGGCTCACAGGATTGGTCGAAATGAGACGGATATAAGACTTTTTTGCCTAATGTATTGGCAGACATCGGTCGCCTGTTATTACGAGTCTAGTATTATATCGTCGTTGTCCTGATTATATATAAATAAATATACAAGAATTGCTCGTATAAAGATATTAGATTATTGTAAATTCGACCTACTTATTTCTTTTTTCCACACAGATAGCAGAACAATTAAATGATAATATCCAGCACAAAACTACGATGATACAATAAGGAATCTGAACAGAAAGTACTAGGAGAACAGGATCAATACTTTTTTTACGGGGTTTTAATTTTGAAGCGAATTTACAACAACCAATTAAAAATTGTGATCGCGAAATTCCAGATTCAAATTACTAAAGCTGGTCACACAAAGCACGAATATTTAAATGAGTACGATTACAAGTGTTTTTGTTATCTCGATTTGTTTGTAAATACATAATTTAAACCAGTTTGAAATGTAAGGCATCCAATAACGAAGGTAAACAAAGACTAGATAATAATTTAGATACGGACAGTTGTTAAATTATGTAACTTGTACAGTAATAGCGATTGTTTTGATTTATTGTTATTTCATTGGCCCAAATGTCAAATAAGACATAGGTACTTCGATAACCGCAATCTGAGTTTAATACATATTATAATTGCTGACGAACAAGTACACAGAATCGATTACATTGAATATTGAATGCATAAATTCTACGACATGGGCAAAACACTAAACCCATGTCATTTTGCGGAGTAAGCTGTATCAGTTTCTTTGATTACTTGAAATTCCATTTAGACCCATTTCAAAATTAACTTAAATTGTTTTCAAATCGGTTGCTTCTGAAATCTCCCTTCATCAGAGCAGATGGGCTCCATTCTTGGCGGCTTAAGAAATTAATAACGAAAACAAATTCGTGAGAACCGCCAAACACAAACAAAACAAGCAGAACCTACTATTTATTTAGGTAATACGCAAAATGCGTGCGCACGTGTCGACAACCACCCCCGTACTGCCAACCCTTGGCATTAACATAACGAGTGACAAATCAAGTTTATTTTCAACCTTATCATAATAACTTTAAGGGTGATATATGTGGTGTAGTTGCTAGGGTTGTCAAAGACATCGCGAATGGCATTCAGTGTAGAATTAAATATCATTGTTGGAGAAGCTCATTAATGCAATATTGAACTCACAAGAGAGCGGAGGGATGGTTTTATTGTGTGCAAAATTGACTAAGTAGGTTTTAAATTTTGCTATTGTGATTTTATGGCGAAGGAAAATTTTTCTCCTTGCATGTTTGGTGTAATCATATATTGGTAGGGTACGATCTTTGAGTGGCTTTTCTTGCAAATTCCTATGATATACGTAATACGTTTAATATTAAGTATTACGGATGTTTTGTTGAATGAAGTTGATTAGCATCAAACTAATTAGAATTAATAAATTATAATTTATTTATAATGTCTGTATAAAATAACCTGTTAGCAACATTTTATGATGATGCTTTTGTCAAATTAACTTAAAAATAATTTTACATATTTTCAAGAAGCAACTTTAAAAGTCTAAAAGAAGACGAAATTCCGTTTGTTTTACTTGTATAATTACTATAAAACTACAGAAGTTTAAAGCTAAAGAAAATAAACTTCTCAAATCTTAACTCACACATTAGTCATCCGTCGATTTATTTAATTGACGTTCCAAATTACCCATCACACTGTCTGTTTACAAAGATCGATGATTTAAAACGTTTAGACAAAAAAATCAATGAAAACATCTCAATTATCGCTAATAATATGTTGACAAGTAAAGACTAGTTTACACTGTGCACGCGATTGCTAGAACTGTTACGATTACACGATTACAAACACGTGTCACCGGTCTATCGTCTTTGTTTATGTGACTTCTGAGAAACGTATGCGTTGATCTTGTGCCCATGTATTTATGACTTGAAATGCATCACGTGGTTTGTCCCGTCAGCTGTTGTAAACAGTCTCACTAACACATTTCAATGAATTTCACTTTTACAGCCGAATAAATACAAAAGCTGTTCCACCTACACCATTTTTTGTGAAAGTCGTTAGTATTTTTGTTTGTGGTGTTGAAGCTGCCATAAAGACAATTAACAGCCTACACAAGAAAGGAAATAAACAATCCATATAATGATAATCTCGATCTTTTTATTTTATACAACAATTACAGCACACCAACCAACGCGATCGCGAGAACGAGCCAGATGGTACGGTATCGATCGTCGTCGGCCGAGTGCGCACGGACGACCGGCCCTATTATTGTTTAATCGTAATCTCAGCGCGCGATTAGCATATCCATTGTGCACTACGCACTATACACATGTTATCATAATGAATGGGTGACGTCGATATGTAAAAAAGGTAGTATTTTATTCAAATGTCTTGTAAAAACTTCAAATGTACTGTTATTAATAGTTCGGTAATTTGTTGGTCATGATTTATATTTTGGACCAAGAGTTTGTGTAAGAATTTTATCTCCATATTAATGAGACTGATATTAAAGATAACGATGGTAGCAAGATTTTGAGATAACATTTAATTTGAACAAATTCCAATGATCTATTGAATACGTTAAAAAATATACTTAAAAAACGATTAGAATAAAAAGAAATGCTAGCTGATGATAAAAATACATTATTAATTATGTAAGTAATTTGTGGTGATGGTGGACTTTTCTATAATTATTATTAAGTTTTTAGAATTTTAGGGACCGGCTTGCATCCACCAATGGAGTTAATACCCTCTAAAACTTAACAAGAGTTTGAAAGAAGAAAAAAACGAAGTGCGAGAAAATACGTGAGCAAAATAAAACAATTAAATTAGAAGTAAATTCAATGTCTCTGTAAATTATCCACGATTATCACTATTTAGCATACCTAAGCTACAACGCGGTAAGCAATCGATCTGAGATTTTGTCACGTTAGAAGAGCAGAATATTGAATCCAGTAAATCCAGTTGCTCAACATACAAGTCTAAACCTTAAGACAATCAGACCTGAAAATACTTCAAACAGTACCTACGTCAAAAGCTTCCTTTTAACCAGCAGCCATACAAAACCTTACCATCACGAAGTCATCTACCAATAAAAATAAAACAAGAACCGATACACAACACCTACTAGGATTGGTGAACCTCTCCATAAAATGCTTTTCATAAAAGTCGGGAGGACCGATAACCCGCAAAGTGCAAGGATAATCTCATAATCCGTCGCTCGGCCCGCAAACAAACGTACTAAAAGGACATAATAAGAAAATAAACGAATTAAAACTCGCCAACCGTTCCCACGAGGCGACATTTTAGCTTTTCATGTTCCAATTCAGGGGACTTTGAGCTTTTATCATCGACAAAACAGAACAAGTGACACTGTTAACTCTTATACTTGTAATTAAAAATAGATTGGACTTTTAATTTAAATATTGTTCCCCTTTTTGGCTCTCCAAAGTCCTTGGCTTATTTATTACAGAGCATTATTGCACTCTTTCCCAATTTTTTGTCACAACACCCCAAAAGCTTTTAAGTAACCCCCTTTCTCGAGGTTCTTAAAAAGTATTATTTTTAATCCTTACAGCTTAACCTTGTGATCAAAAGGCAATACACATTTTTCCTCTCTGTCATATCCAGATGGGTGTATGTAAACATAGGTATATTATACATATTCGGTAGCTGTGCAAGTGGCGTTACGGAAAGCGCTCGCCCCGCGGGACACGTTGTTCAAAGTTAAATTGTTTTTACGCGTTCAGTGCCCGTAATAAATGGAACTTGGAATATGCTGTTGCGGTTTTGTGGCGGAAGAAAGTACAAGACTTCGTAATTTATGTAAGCTGGCCATAAGTTTTCAAGGACCAGCTCGTAACGTAATACACATCATTTCTACGCATTACCAAAAGGTGGAAAATGCTTCCTTAGCTTACAAACGAGCTAAGGGTCAAGGCTCACGGTAATCCTCGAAAATTCAGCAAAGGCAAGTGACGTGGGACCTCGGCACGACGACTAATTGCGAGTCTCCCGGCCAGATAATCCGTTCACAGCGGGCGGGCCCCAAATTAAAAACCCCCGGTTGTGTCCAGTCCGGGCTGGATTACCGCTCCCACGGCTCCGCCATTTGGCCCCTAGCGAAAAAATATTAGGAGAAAACGTTATGGGTTCTGTACTTATTAGTATTTTATATCATTCTGAGTTTTCACGGGCTGCAAAGTATCTGTTGCTTTATTGAGAACGCTCGTCTTTATAATAGCCCTGAGGAAAAATCTTAAACGTTTTAATATTTCCTGTGTTAGTAAGGTTTAAGTGCACTGGAGCGAAAGTTCCTTGGCCTCCAAAAACGAATCCCTAAAACCGAAGGGTGGCGAATTCCAAAAGTTTGGCGAGAAATTCGAAATCCTAAGATGAAATAGTAATTTATCAAAGGATTTTGAGTCTCGAGGAGCGGAAGTGAAGGATGGATACCCTTTATCGTGAATTGCAGCAGTGTGCCTTATCGGAAATGCCGGGAAATGGTAAAACGAACACTTCCGGGTGAGAAAACAACCGGAATGTTTCTATTTAAATAATTTTCCTTTTGTCGTTGGTGGTCTTTTTATAGATGAGATATTTATTAAAGTACCCCAAGCCTTGATTTGAATGTCGTGTAATGTTGTTTATTAGGATTCTGAATACACTTATTTTTAGCGTGTGTTTAATATTGATTACTTTACGTCTAGACTTTCCTGCAGTCATTTAGTTCATTCGTGACCAACGACTAATTCATGCATTGTGTTGACTAGACCTTTTCTGTTTAGCTAATCGAGTATATTCTTAGAATTGCACATTAGTAATGCATGAAGCAACCACGTAACTGTAAAGGTAGCCATTACGTATTCGCCAGTATGGACATAGATAATGAAGATAATGGTGATTTATTCGATGTCCTCAAGTCGACTTCACACGTTATAACATCTAACGCCATTACAAAGTCAGATTATTTATAATCCCATAACGGAATAATGTATGCACGGAGCGATGTACGCCTAAACGAATACGCCGCCGCGTATTAATATTCAAATGGCCTTTGGGCGAGCACTGTATGAGATCCCATGGTATTAGTCCCATTAACATTGCGGTGCGTCGGTCAGTACTTGTTATGTAAACACAATGAACGCCCTGCAGGTTGCCCTTTACAACTATGTAATAATATTCGTACCACCTTAGGTCTTCTACAGCTGCTAGCTCGACACTATTTTATGCTACAATTAATTTGGATCATAAATAACGTTTGAAAACAACATGTGTATGGGCTATGGGAGGGCAACTTAACTTAGAAATAGATTAAGAGTTGTTCTCTTCTTATTTTTCATCAGAGCGATCGTAGCCATTTCCTTCATAGTGTCGAACAGCTGTTGTAAAGGTTACGCCCGTATCCTTGCACCTGCGATCCCCGCGTGCCCTCGCCTCACCCCCTTACGGCATAATTACAATCCTATTAACAAAATCGTCTCGTCGCCTACCATCACCCAATTGACATTTAGGGGTTACGATGCCACGATTAATATTTGGCCGTCCATACTTCCTCTTCATTATTTAGCATGTTTTCATTATTCATTGCCCTGATGGAGTGATAACACCGAATGATTTTTCAAAGTGGTGAATATTGATAGAGCACCAAGATAACAATATTTCGACAAATACAATTCACAGGCTCGACATTTGTGTTTGCACTGGTTAAAGAGATTCGTCAGTACACGTGCGAGCGAGGGTACAAATCCACAAAGGGTTCGTTTTTTCTTTCATAGCGCAAAAAATCCACCGACAATTACGAGATTAGGGATGAAAAGGAGGGGGCAGTTTTTTTCCTTTCAATCGGTAACCGTTGGTCTTTTTCTTTCTTCGTTTCCCAGCCGGAGAATGTTTTAATTAAAAAAATCTTGGGTAACCCGGGAGGCGGTGTGTAACGGTAGTCGCGGTTCGTAGTTTGTATGAAGTGAGACTGACTTACAAGCTCACTGAGTATTAATCATGGTTGATAATTAACTGCGCGGGTAGATCGTGCGGCGCAGATTGACGTCGCGTTATGTGAACTGGTTTTTTGGAATACTTCAATAAATTTCTCCTCGACATTTCTGAAGATACTAATCTCGATCTTTAATTGAGATACAAGGCGTTGTTATTGTTTTTTTTTTTTAACTATCCATCGGTATGTTTCACAGGTTAGACCGGAACAGGCGAAGTAAGTTGCGGCGCGCATGACAAGGTACGCGAAACAGACTAACGACCGGCCTGTAGATAAGTGCACATAATTTCGCTGCGTCCGCTTAGCTTGCGGCGCGCACGCACGCGACCCTCGCGTCAGCCGGGAGCCGGCTATATCACCACAATATAAATTAACCTTATGTCTCGGGAAATAAGAACGACGCAACCGCAAATGTAAACTTGTGCTTTCATAATGATGGACAGACGGTCTTCTTTGTATTCACTAATTTCTGTACCGTTATGTTATGGAAACTGCTTCCGAGTTCTCTATTGTCGATATGGGATTGTTTTGATATTTGGAAGACAATTAGTTCAGTAGAATTCTCCCACTGAGATGATAGTTTGATATACCTTGGCTTGATTTCATTTTATAATGTATTAACATTCTTTTTGAACGTAGGTCAAATTACAGTGGAGGTTTTTCATCTCTTGGATGATTAAGCACGAGATATTTAGTTTGCCGAACCTGTTAACCCTTAACTGCAACGGTACCTTTGCAAATGCAACCAGTGCATATCCTCATAAATCACTTTGAAAATTGATTAAGTAAGTTAATTCTTGGTCACTAGGACCTTTTTGGAACTCTAAATTGAAAAAGTCGAATCCAATGACAATTAAATTAAAAAGAAAACTTCATGTCATACAGGCATTGTGGTCCACCACACCGGCACCATTAACATCGACACTCCCGGTAAATTGAACGTTGCGTCGACTCGCAACTAATGTAATCACACACCAGCTGTTAAAGCCGTGTCACTAGTCTTCGTCCTCACAAAAGACGAGGCATCGATCGGCCGACGTTCGTGACTATTGTTCACCGAACGAATGCACCACCACCGTACATCTGTTTCGTTCCTTTTTCACTCGCCCTGCATAATGAAACCGGCCCATTGTGAGGAAAAACATCCACAAAAGAACACGCACTTTGGCGCTCGGCCTGTATTTTATAAGAAAAAATAACAGAGGCCCTCCAGGCCTAAAAGGTGGGCGTAAACGCTGTCGGAAATGAGAAAGTCGATGCAACTGTTATGACATACGCGGTTCGTTAAGTGTTATTGAAAATAAACAAGCAACCGTTCGCGCTTTAACGAAGTAGGTGCAGGAAAAATTTACGGTAGAAGAGTATTTGGTCTCGTCCCCATTCCCCACATTTCAATATCGATGTCGAAGCTGATTCTGCTGGAGGCGAATTATATGCTACATGCACTGCTGAAATAATTGGAGCGACGGAATCTGGAATACAGTTGCAGTAAATTTCGAAATCGCATGAATTTTAATAAGCGTACAAAATTCTGGGACTAACCAATCACCGTGATCCCGGAAAGTAAAGGGATATTGAAGGATTTTAGTCAGTACGAGTCTGTCAGTCCCTCCCGCTCTGCCCTGGGTGGGTGGACTCATTTGATGGACTATACCACGATAAAAAAAACCTTACAAAATTCTGGATTTCCAAGGCTCTGATACAACTACTAGCAATGTCTTAGTTAAGGCGGCGCTAGTCGCGAGCTCGAACTCACTGGCAGGCATGGTCAAAAACCATGATATTTCACCGGAAATCGAGCCATATTGTACATGTGTGCGCGAGCGTCATCCCCCGTGGAGAAAACAGGGGAAAACATTATTCAGTGAGATGCACGATCATTCAGAGTAAAGGGCGCGCGTAAAAAATACGAAAAAGCCTTTGGAAGAAGGGGTTTTATGAAAAATCCACTGCACCAATTAATTTCAAATAAAATTTATTAAATTCTTCGATAAATTTGCTGTGTCGGTACGGACTTCGTTTTGGAAATTTGATGCTTCTTTAGCTTCTAATTTACACCTAAAGTTGTGTTAAAATTAGCAAAAAAAACGAATCTTTAGAAGCTCGTAACTTTTTAATAGCTTCATATTTTACAATTCTGCTTCCGTACAGACAAAATTAATAATGAGACAAAACCATACCATGTTTAATTTTGGATGTACCTTGTCAAATAGTGGAGTAAAACCCCAACGAAGTTTCTATGGAAAAAATGTTGACTTGTTTGACCTTAAGTTGTGACAACAGTATGTATACTATAATTACGACTGCACCAGGTAATTACAATCTGTGTTTTGCACCAGCAGATGGTGAAGTTGATTCATACAGCAGTTGTACAACTTGTACGTGAATACCGCAAAATTATTCTCAATGTCAGACGTTATTTCGCTTTCTTTTGAAACGAAATGTTACTGAGAATAAGGCCACAACTGCAGGTATATTTAAGCAGTGTTACGGATCTTGAAACCTTTCAAAAGTTAAGGCAATTTGGAAGAATTTTGTTGCGTCATACATATGTATATTCAACTCAGCATTCCCGAAACTCTTAACCCTGAACACGTATCTGGATGACCACATTACTTGTCTCGTTGGGACGTTGTGGTAAGTACTCCCTGACTAACTGAAATTTAGCAAGGAGCTATCATAAAAACCGTACATTATAAATGCGGGCTCAAATTGTGCTCCCCCGGGCGGAGCGCCTGCGCCGACGATTAAGTGCACTTAATTCCGTCTAAATGTTGCCCGACGGGGAGTTGCGAAGTTGCTGCCGACTCTCTTTGGCTGTAGGGTACTGTATATAGACAGAATTCAATCAAAACATAACTTGTCCGAAGTGATGCGGGGCTGTCACTTCCCTAGTGACGTAACATGACGGTTCATTATCGACACGACAACTTCTATAAGGCTTGGTTAATGTAAATGCAAGGTCTTCCTGAGAATCTGTGCTTCAAGGCCCCATTCAGTATAATAATAATAATAATATTCCACAACTATCACACAACGCCATCTAGTCCCAAGCTAAGCAGAGCTTGTGTTATGGGTACTAGACAACTGATAAACATACCGTCGGCTAAGAGTGTAAACCTGCTAACTCACTTTTACCCAATTTTACAGGAGACAGATAAAACTTAATAAATTTGAATTTTACAATTTTAGGTTAAAACCAAAAATACAGTTGGTGTATTTTTGGATATTCTACATTACTAGAAACTAATAAAATAGTAAAATTTGGTTTTTAATAAGTTATTAGTGTTTTTGTGACTTAGCTGGTTTTTTTTGGTAGCAAATGTTGAATTTTGTGGACATAGCAGGTTTTTCGAAAGATATCCAGAGTAAAATAAATTTAATTGTTTAGTTAATTTTACTTTATTTGCAAAACATAACTATATTATAATTTACTATATTAATATTATATATAAACTATTAATAAAAACTGATTGTTAATATATACAAAAAAAGTTTTTCTTTTTATATAAATTCAAAGGGCGTCAAAGAATACGTCCACATCGCTGCAATGGGAACAGTGCCGAGAACGCTGGCCACATTGCCACGTTGTATGGCAATGCTGATTCGTTGGCATAGGAATAGGCCAGCCCTCTGGTCACCTGAAGAGTCGACTAATAGCCTGGCGATATCCTTAAAAACGTGAGCACTCGGACCCAATGGCCCAAGAGTTTTAACCCTTAATGGCTCAAACACATAGCTACTAGCTAAACCAATGTATTTGCGCCGCTTGGAGTTTTCAGCACCTGCATCAGCAGCGCCAGCATTACACGCTGTACTAGGAAGATGGGATGACGCAAGGGTGTCGACACATGTTGCATCCCACACCACACCACACCTACTCAGCTTCCATGGCATTATGGTCATACCATTTGGTCTGTTCCCATCGTCGCGTGCCAAGCCTCTGGGTTCTAAGACGGCTGGCACCCCGGCGGTGCCAAGAGCACGACGGATTATGTCGTTTAAGCTTGAATGTCGTGCTAACCGACCGGCACTCCTGCTACAGAAATGGCCACGGTGTCCGAGGCAGTCAACTATTTCACCACATTGACAGCGTTGTGTCCCCACAAGGAGCGCCCAAACACAAGTAGCGACCCGGATGGTTGTGTCACCCAGCATAGTACCTGTGTTGGGGACGCTAGCGCCTGAAGCCAAAGGCCCAACTACCACTCACCCACAGCCAGCAGGCGGGCACGCTCCGCAGTATTGGTGGACGTATTAATGAGATATTCCGGTCAACTTGCTCAGCGACTTATCCCACTGTCTCTGGGAAAACGGGTTCACGGGCCGATCCGTATCTGAGCAAGCCACTTTTGGCTTGTTCAGATACGGATTACGGCTTTGGCACCTTTGCATC
Organism: Agrotis clavis; assembly: GCA_954870645.1. Classification (NCBI taxonomy): domain Eukaryota; kingdom Metazoa; phylum Arthropoda; class Insecta; order Lepidoptera; family Noctuidae; genus Agrotis; species Agrotis clavis. Next base: position 4,856,016 of record OX940927.1, on the reverse strand, counting down.
GTTAAACACGGAAAAACTATTAGCACCCTCACTACATAACGGGCGCCAAACCTGCTCTCGGGACTAAATAAGTAACTTTCACCCCTTGAATAAAAATGTACTATTGTAATTTATTACGATAAGTACACAGTTTACAGCAGTGCAGTGGTGGCCCAGTGGTATCGGTCCCGACTTACGAGTTGTAGGTCGTGGGTTTGAACCCCGCCAGGCGCATTACTTTGTGTAATTTATTTCATTACCACTGCTCTCAAAATGAAGGAAAACATCGTGAGGAAACCGGCATGTCCTAGAACCAAAAATTCGAAGACATGTGACATCTGCCAACCCGCACTGGGCCCGCGTGGTGGATTACGGCCAACTTTTTTAGAGGATAACAAGTGGATAACCCAAAAAAAAACTTATTTATTGAATACTAGACGTAAAACGAAAATTGAATAGTAATAATAAAGGCTTGCCTCTACTATATTCCAATCAAGAAACCTTGAAAAAATCGAGTTAATTGACCGAAAACTAAATCTTTATTGCACGGAAAGTTGTCACGCCGAAAACTCAATACAAAATGGCGTCAATCATGGAGTTAGCCGCGCAATTTGAATTAAGTGTATGTGGCTGTTTTACGCATCACACTTTTTTTCCGATTTTACGTTGAGAATGTGTGTAGCTGCTTTACAGACTGTGTGGCTTAACTTTCTCTTACAGACTGCATCAAAATGTCATTTTTGGTCAAAAGTGGAGTTAGCAGGTTTACACTCTTAGCCGACGATACTTATTTATTTCTAAATACATAAATATTATAGATAAATTACACCCAGACACAGAACAAATGATCGTGCTCATCACACAAACATTTGTCCTGGGTGGGAATCGAACCCACGACCTCCGGCATAGCAGTCAGGGTCACTAACCACTAGACCAACAGGCCTGTCATCAAAGTATCGCAGTATCGCAACGATGCAGTTTGTGTAATTTTCCTCTGCATCAAAACAGTATGACGTCAATCATTTTCAATTTTACATTCTAGCTTTTTGTTCTTGAGCTATTCGTTGCAAAACTCATTCGTGATAACGTTCAGACGGGCGGGTGGGGACTGAGACAGCCCTAGGGCTTCACCAATACGGCGCGGCTCACTCGCGTGCGTCGCGGATCAAAAACTCTACCATGTCAGCCTAAATCGCTCCCACAAACAACTTGCGGTATTCAGATGCATATCTCAATGAATTACTGGTGCTTAGTTACCGTTTAGTGACGCTTTTTATAGGTTCTTGGTTATTGATTCTTTTTGCTAGTAAAATTAAATGAGAGCAAAACCTCTTGAGCCGTTACGGAAAATGGTTTCTTGAGCATGAATCGATTTCTTGCCTGAAGTTTCGCCATGAAATCGGAGATTTAAGAGAGCTTTGCAATTTTTTCCAGAACCTTTTGGTGCTAATTAAAAGCGATTACAAAGAACAATAAAAGTCAATGGACCACAAGAGCAAGCTTCTTCAACCGCCTAAGAATTGTTTTCTGCTATGATATGTGTACTGAGACTAAGAATAGGACTTGGTATGGTACTGACTGCATAAGCTTCATCCAATCAACAATCGTTATTCGGTGCAGACAACATCTAAAACAATAAATCAATGTGACACAAAAAAGCAACATTGCGTCCACTAATCTTCCCACGGTTTTATTCTGGATCACTTTTTGTGTTCGTACGTGAGCTAAGTTGGCAATCGCGTGATAATATGTGACGACTATCCATTTCTATTTCACACTCAAGTCGGTTCGAACTAATAAGGACACTCATTGCGTCATTGAGCGTATGAAAGTGACGTTCGCGTAATTCCCAACATCCGATGATACTTCAAATAGCACTGCCTGTTAATTTTCTGATAATTAATCTACTCTCTTTGGAGAGTTTCTGGGATTTTTCTGCAGCTGTTGATTTCGATAGAATTTGCAAGTGATTTCAGTGCTTGCGTCCCAACAAATACGTTACAAAATCGGTCAGAGCTTAATTTCGTGTATGATTGATTATTATTTCACCGACAAAGCTCGCGGGACCGCTCGGATTTGCTGAGCGATACCGTCGGGGGCAGGTGTGAGATGATAATTTTACGATCGTCGCTAATTTAACGATAACTTGTAAAAGTTGTTTAACACAGTTGTTAGATTTTTTATTGCGAGAACTTTTTCCTTTAGTCATAAACCGGGTAGCTTTCTTATTAAGCGAGTTTACCGTGTGGAAACAATTCAATGATGATAATGTTTGTAAAGCCGTGGTTTCAAATGCAGGCAGCGATGCATTAGTGATAGTGGCGTAGGGGTTCCGAAAGGGCGACGACAGCGGTAATTTTCCACTGATGACAGGGATTTTTGCTTTGAATTATTCGCATGCAACCCTAATGTACTCGTAATTACTGTGATAAAGTGTACTACTTTGCTAATTTGAACTTTGTTTAGGTGACATTGTTAATATTTGATGCTACCTAAAGAATTTAGGCTATGGCTTTACAATTTCTTCTCTAGATTTTTATTGGGATTGTACAAACGAGATAATAAATAGTTTATTCCAGACTATCTCTGTGCCAAATTCCAATCAGATCTAGTCAGCCGTTTCAGCGTGATTGAGTAACGCACATCTATCAATCTTTTTTTTAAAATTATCTGCCTCTCTGGGGGCCAATTCTCGATTTTCGCCATTTATCTCGAGTTCGAGATTGTAAGTCTATCTCTATGTCTATCAAAAATATCTCTATCTCTACCAAAAAATGTCGAATTGAGCAGAAATCCGTATTCTCAGTCAAAATAGAAATAAATGTCACGAAAATGTCGAGTCGAATGAAGATAATGTTACCATTATGAAGAATCGCACGTTCCGTTTCAGGTAACTATGAGTGAATGAATGAATTTGTTTTAAAACGCTGACTAAATCGAATTATTTAAGTATAAAACGAAACGTTTAGCGTAAAAATAATCAGTTTGACAGTTGATTGTCTGTCAGTGTCAGAATTTGCGTCTTTTGTTATGTTTACATGGACTCTGTGTTGTGTTTATAAATCATTAGTGGGCTGTGCTGTTTTACATTTCATGATTTTTATTTTAGTATGGAGGGGAATTATTTTAATGACTTCTGTTTCGCTCAAATCGTAAATATCGACGGCGGGATAAGTGCGTTGTTGTCGCCGTGTATTGGCCAGTTGCTCGCCACTTTCCAATAACTCCGAGATGAAAATGCTAATAAATTCGTCCATCTTTCAGTGGTTTCAAGTCCAATGGTGGGTACACAAATTACAAAGTTTGTTATTTGCGCGAAGGTTGTCGTTTCAAGAAAACACAATACAAAAATCAAGAGTATAAATCGAATTTCCAGTAGGTATGAGATGCCGTATTTTATTTAAAAACTAAAGAAAAGAAAACACAGTGTACAATCCAAAACTCTACGAACTCACTCAGAAATGACGTATCTCTACAATCGAGATGACATCTCTACTGCTCAGAAGCACTCGACATGAACTCTAACGTTAGCCTTCGACAAATGTCAGATTCGACATCCCCAGAATAGCAACTTTTAAAATTTGTCGAAAAAATGACGTCATTAGAGTTTTTTGTCGAGTTCGACACCATTTCTAAAGCCGAGAATTGGCCCCCTGATACTAAAGTGCTTGGTTAAAATTGACCATAACGGTAGCCATCATGGACGCAGAAGCCGTGTCCCGACATGCTAATGTAGTAAGATAGCCACCCACACATATCACACGTCATTCCCCACACTAAGGCTGCTTTTCCACCAGAGATGTGCTATGCTGCGTTGCTATGAATGCGTTTGATGTCCAACAATCATATTCATTGGTGCACATAGCTTAGCACTGGTGGAAACGGATTCAACTAAGATATGTTTTTTAAATGGAAGGATGTGTATTTTGGATGGTTGCTATGAATGTGTGCTATGGATGCGTGCTAAGGGTCGTCGCTCCCCTACTGTCAATAAATCGTGTCCTACTCCGCCGCGGAGCCACCATGTTAAAAACCGAGGAATTATATCTTAAAATGATGTACGTCAGACGTACATAATGTACGTAAACTGTTATTGATGTACGAGTATCAGGTATTGATAAAATATGCATTGATAGTGGCTCTGCTGGGGAGCATACTCTCTAGCAGAGCCACCTAGAATACATACTCAGGAATGTTAAACCTTACTGTTTTTCGATGAAAGCCGTTGTACGTATAGTGCTTATAACGTACGTGTTGAAAAATATTATTATTAATTAGGGTTTTTTTTATTTTAATTTTTACAAAATGTTCATATAGAAAGCGCCTGCTTTTGCCTTGTCTTGTCCACGACACCACAAAGGTGTGGTTTTAGGGTTCTGTAGTCAACAAGGAACCCTTATTATATATCCGTCTGTTGTCTGTATCTAGCTCAGAACAATTACCTCCTGTACACGTAAAGTGGGATGTTAATTTTTTTCTCATGTTCTCCGTAGTGGATGTCGTCATATTGGTCTATAAAAATCGTTGCGGGTTTGTATAAAAAAATCGATTAAGGGATCAGTTAGTAAAATGTAAAATGATAAGTTTTAAAGTGTTATTTTTTATTAGACACGAGTTGTGTTTGGGTGTGAGAAAAAAACACGGGCATAGTTTATAAAACGAAGTTTCACGGAATTCTAACACAGCTAAGTAGACTATCCAAGTTTACGAGTTCTAGTCGACCAATTTACAAAATATACTTGAATAACATATTTCCTTATAATGTATGAGAGGACATATTTTTCAACTGCAAATGTACATATTAAGTGTTTTTTTATTATACCACCTAGGATACGGAACCCTTCACATTATGCATTCCAACACGCATTTACCGGCCATTATTATGAGCAGCTATACCGTAACGATTTGATAATTATTAAAACAAAATTTATGCTGCTAATACAAATCATTAAATAGAAATTACAAAAAAAAAAAAAACAGAATAAAAAATGACTTCTTGGTACTTACTTTTTTTTTGTTTTTTTTTTTTAGCTTGGTAAAATCATCAAATGAGTCCTCCCACCCCGGGCAGGGCGGGAGGGACTGTCAGACTTGTACTGACTAAAATCCACGGTGTCCTTCAATAGCCCTTTATGTTCCGGGGTCACGGTAAGGCAATAAGTCCCGTGACCCCGGCAGGCTTTGGCCCTCTGAAAGGGGGCCCCGTCATTTTTGCTGACTCTCTTTTAGGCGCGCGTGGAACACGACGCGCCGTCCGCCGACCCGGGCATGGTCCATGGTCGGACAGCGAGTTGCCCTTTACTCGCTGTCCGCATGCCAGCGCCTACGGTGGCCGGAGATCGTATGCCGACGTCCGACGCCGTGGGCGTCTACTACTGCGGTTGGGGCGGAGGGAGGACGCTGTCCTCTCCCTCTCGCGGCCCGCCTCCTCCTTCGCGAACATTACTGCTTCGCAGAAGGAGGCGACCGCTTCCCACTCCGTCTCGCCCCGCAGCATGGCCGCAACCAATGCCGGGCGCGAGAGGTCTCCGCCTATCGCCTCCGTGAGTACACGGCGGTGCTCTGCCCAAGCGGGGCAGTCCTGCACCGTATGCTCCACCGTGTCCTCCGGGCGATCTGACTTCTTGGTACTTGGTATTAATCTGATCTGTTTTTCTGGAGGCATTGGTGACTACAAAACGAACTGTCTACGACGTAATTCAGAATATCAGAATGGGAGTTATACGACGATTTGGTCGATAAATAAGGCTGTTCCAGTTGGTGACGGCATAGTAGTTAATTCCCATCTGCTGATATATGGACGCTGGAGAGCATACAAAAACAACTCGTGTTCGAATTTTGAAAACACTTTGCGCCCTAGCGCGCAAAATGGAGTTTTGCGCTTAGATTTTGAATGAGAAATAGGCTGCGTTTCCACTGAGGCGGAGCGGAGCAGAGCGGAGTGCGATTCACCAATCACATGGCTTGAGTGGAGAAGAGATGTGGATTTCAAGCCTTGTGATCGGTGACCGCCCTCTGATTTGCTCCGCTCCGCCTCAGTGGAAACGCAGCCTTAGGATCTTTCCGAGCGTGTGAGGTGAAAAGTTAATTTTTACATTTTTGTGGCGGTTTTTGCAAAAGTTTAATTTTTAAACAGTTTTTTTTTTATTTAATGTGCAATAACCGCCTTTGTCGCAAAAGGTAAAGCATTTAGGTGAAAAAAAAATTGACTCCAGACCAGACAGGACTTGAATCGCAACTTTCCGAAGCATTTAGTGTACTGAAAAGGAAGGTCGCAAGTTCAAGTCCTGTCCGGAATTGTTTTTTCACCTCACACGCTCGGAAAGATTTTATTCCTCATTCAAAATCTGAGCGCAAAACTCCATTTTGTGCTCTAGAGCACAAAGTGTTGTTCAAAATTCGAACACGTCTTGTATTCAATAATTCAATTGTTTTCTACACTGTCAGACGAGCCGCCCCCACTTCATTTCCTCGCTGTGTGAGGTGAAAAGTTGTGAGTTGCACCAGGCCTGGGTCACTCCGCGGTGTAGGTATAAAACGGCACGCACACACGCGCACACCGTTCACGGGTCGCCACAGATGGCTTTCGCGCGCCGCCCGTATCGCACGCGCTCCGTGTCGTAATTATTTGTACAACCACAGTACAACTAAAAGTGAACTTATTTAATAAAAACGTGGGAAAATATGAAGACAAGCAAATACTGCATAGCTTTTGGTTGCCTAAACGACAACAGAGACAAGAGCCTCACGTTTCATACACTACCGCGTGACGTCGAAAGGTAAGAAAAAAAAGTGATGATATCGAATGTTTATGAACAGTGTTATTCGTACATAATTATGTTTATGAATCTAGGGTTAATTACGAGTATCAATTACCTATCTACCTACTTGTGATACGCTTATTTATTATGTCTTTCAAGTAGGTACTTACATATGTTCCGCTTAACAGAACACGATTAGGTATCTACCTAAGTTACAAGTTCGGAAATGTATCGAGAGTGCGTAGTAATATTATATTCTATGATCGAGATAGGTAGGTACCTACCTACTCGGGATGCGAGCCTGAGCCAGAAAAATAGACGAATATCAAACCTGACATCACTCTCACTCACCTTATCGCTCGGTAGAAAGTAGAAAGATGTTTGCATTGTTGTTTAAAACTCACGTTCAAACTCAGAAAATGGCCATACTACGCATTCAAGGTCAGCGATCGTAATTCGTTGCGCGACTTTGTTTACCATTTACAAAGACCCGCAACACACTAGGTTTAAAGGCATTCTACTCGATCAAAATTCCAAACCGACCGCTAACAGAGGTGACCTTGGTCCAGTTGTTGCGAAAATCTACCGTGAGGACGTTGGTCGACCGACCAGATATAGGCGGAGTCAAACGACCTTTGGATGGCCTTGGTCGAGAGTGCACCCATCCCGACAGGCTGCGTACGTGGTCGGAGTTCGGACCCAATTAACCGTCTGGAACGCTTTCGGCCGACGGGACAGCGTTGGTTGACGGGACCAAGGTCATCTTTGTCGGCGGACGGTTTGGGTGGTGCAGAAAGCCTCTAAGGGCAAAATGATAATAACTGGCCAATTTCACAGGTTACGGATGAAGTGTCAAACTTCCTGATAATTTATTTAGTACCTAGCTACGATACCGACCGGGCCACTAAATAACAAGCGGAACGGCAACGTCGCTTCTTTTCGTTTCAGTACTGTCTACTACCTACGTTAAATATTTTTATTTGAAAACAATTTTGAAAACTTAACTATGTACATAATTAAATAATTTTTGTTCAAAATAATCCAAGTCAACTTACTTTTACATTTTGAAGTAGTTATAGGTACCTACTTATGTAATTTTATCATTATAGAACGAAATTAGTAAGATTATTCCTCACGTAAGGTGCCGTAGGTATGTGTATGTACCTACTATTAACATTCTGTGCTACCAATCGATAATGTATGATGTAATCGATGACGAAAGCAAAAATATGTAGGCTGATGATAAAAAACCAAAAATCCTTGAAGAACATAAGTATTTATGTTAATAACGTAATTTAACAAATGCGTAAAAAACGTATACCTACCTAACTGTGCGTAAACTCGCGAGTCGCAACCCTATTGAGCTTGACCGACAGTAACCTTTTTATGTCGTTGGCGTCAGCTAAACTAAAATAAACTCTCGCGCGTAACCATTCAGTCCATTTTTGCTTGCGCACGGGAAGTTTAGGCTATTATAAAAGTAGGTACAGCTGCAAGTAAAATAGTACTTTATTCGCTCGTACATAGATTTTAAAGAAGAATGCTCGTTTTTGACCTGACTGTGTATAGAAATGAAATAAATCTTAAAATATAGCTAATTGAATTGTATATTTATTTCACTTATCACATTTTTAAAAGAAACGCAGGAAAAAAAGATTTTTTAACATTTATTTATGTTAATTCTACGTAACGCATTGACATATTTTGAACGCATCCAAACTATCCTTTTTTTAAAACGTTCCAGTTTACACTTTGCTGCTTGAGTCTGCCACTTTGTCTCTGAGTTTGATGTTTATTGTTCGTTTAATTTTATCAGTAAGTATTTCTTTATTAGTCATGTGATAAAATAAATTATTTAAAAATAATACTGTCATTAAATTAAATTATTCATGCAGTGTTTCATTGAGTGTGCGCAAGTGAAACGGATTTTTTGACAGATGACAATGACAGTTCTGTGATTTTCATCGGCGCAATCCTTCGTTGTTTTTGCGCTTGCGTCTTGTTGTGTACTGTACTATTTCGGTGTTTCTTCTTATAACGACCCTATTTACCGTCCCTGGACCCCGATATCTTTCTTCATCTGATGACCTTTGCTTACCATACCTGATACCGTTGTAAATTGTGAACCTTGTAATAAACTCCTCATGAAAAGCATAAACCAGCAATTATCAACAAGCTGTGACGGTGCTCAAGCTTCCGAGTTATCTCAACCAGGACGTAGACAATTGTGCAGTATGGTCTGTATGTATTTAACCGTCAGAGACATGCTATTGTTATTGATTCAGAAGAGCAAAGACAGATAAATGCTGCTAGACAAATAAGGATTGCACTATTTCAGGTATTTATGTTTATATATTCTTTAACATATTTCTTTTGGTTAAAAATGATCATACCAGTCAATGATTGACCTATGCTGTACTACTTTTAAACACAAATAAATACAATGTACATACTTACCAATACTTTTAACATGAAAATAATAGGTTTATGCAGTGATGTCTATTCTTTTATTAATATATACAAAAAGTAACATAATTGATATTAATTCAATGTTTTCTTTCACAGATATCATCATCTGATAGAATATGCCATGTATGCTGGATAAGTTGCAAGCGTGTTGCTATGCATATTGAGTGTGCTGATGATGCCTGTGGAGTTTCTATTTCAGACGAAGTGGTAATTAAAACATTAATAAGAGGAAAAATTAAATCCAGGCACATGTCAGGAAAAAATATATTATGTCTATGTTTTCATAGAAAATAATATGTCTGGGATTGTTGAATAATGTTGAAATTGTTTGGTCGGTCGATGAACATTGGATGATGCACTCACTTGATCAAGTGATGATGGTAGTGTGGTACCTTTTATATTTTACGAAGACATATATCTGCTCCAGCAGAATTTCTGTCATGACGTTATAAGAAAACTGGATGAAAATAATGAGTATAAATAAAACATTCTACTGCAACAAAGTGTTTTATTAATTTTCCCCGTTTCATTCAACAGGTATGTAGGTTGGTAAATAAGTGACCCCTTTTGACAAAAAGATTTGGTTTATTATATCAACAGTATTTGGAGGTAGGTATAGCAACTATCTAACTAGGGTAGGTATTGTTTTGTACCTACTAAAAATGTAGTTAGTATTGTAAGTACTTTTGAGAAAGTACTTATTTATGAACAGCTGTGTTATTCTCATAAATAAATTATTTATTTATGAATGTTATATATATATGAATGTTATTTTCATTAATAAATTATTTATTAAGGAAAATAAAATAACACAGCTGAATTATATTGTTAAATTAAAAGTAATGTTACTGTGATTACTGTGACAACAATGTAGGTATTTAACCACATATTGAGCATATTATGTGGTGCTACCCAGTAGGTAATGAATTATTAGTTTTATAGATGTAGATTAAATAATAATAATCGACTCTCATTTTATAGTGGCAATCATCGAGTCTTAGCATCGACTTAGGGCCATTTGGTTTCAAGGAATTAACAAAGTAAAAAAGATGTTTTAGACCATAGTCAGGTAAATGTTCCTATTTTAGAATAATTAAACTTCGAGCGTTATTGATTACTTCATACACGTTGGTTTCCTTATTTCTGGTGACGGCAAATCCTAACCTAAAAACAAACATTAATATTTTTCAGACTTCGTGGCGTTTAAATCACCAAAGTAAATATAAGACATTATTTTCTAAACTTATAGAAAGTATTTCTACTATGTCTTATATTTATACATGTACTTTCATTATCAGGTTTTTCAATGTATGGAACGTGGGCATTGTTCTTTGTTTGATTTCTTTTTGGAAGTGTCATTTCTTGTGCGTAGTACTATTATATGTTCTGTGGTTGCACTCGGCTGCAAAGTTTTTCTGCGTCTCGTACTTTTGAAAACTTCGCATCGCTCAGGATTCTATATTCGCGGTTCAATCTTAGTTAGAATCCTTCGCTCGCTCAGTTTTAAATTCAAGTACTCGCGCCAAAAATCAACTTTGCAGAAAATAGTTATTTGTTATGCAACAAATAACTATTTTCTTTCCACAAATAAATTAAGTCAAGTTTTTTAAGTTTTGTTAAATTAGGTACGAGTTACCCAGTATTGTTTTTTGTAAAATAAATGTTATTTATGTTATGTTAACAATTTAACTGAAAGTCAGATTCTATAACAACTTTTGCTGTCACAAAATAACCCATGTGATTGACTCGTCTTGTGACATCACAGCGGCTTTCTTATAGACCTATTTAATGGCATCCCACACTACGAATTTCAAGAGAAAAAATTACATCCCATTTGAGGTGTACAGGAGGTAATTGTTTCTGAGCTAGATACAGACAACAGACGGATATATAAGGGTTCCTTGTTGACTACGGAACCCTAAAACCACACCTTTGTGGTGTCGTGGACAAGACAAGGCAAAAGCAGGCGCTTTCTTTATGAACATTTTGTAAAAATTAAAATAAAAAAAACCCCTAACTAATAATAATATTTTTCAACACGTACGTTATAAGCACTATACGTACAACGGCTTTCATCGAAAAACAGTAAGGTTTAACATTCCTGAGTATGTATTCTAGGTGGCTCTGCTAGAGAGTATGCTCCCCAGCAGAGCCACTATCAATGCATATTTTATCAATACCTGATACTCGTACATCAATAACAGTTTACGTACATTATGTACGTCTGACGTACATCATTTTAAGATATAATTGATCGGTTTTTAACATGGTGGCTCCGCGGCGGAGTAGGACACAATAAATCGCATAGCTCGAGGTATCTATCTCGCGCAGCTATTTTGCGGCGGAGATCTTCATAACACATCTTACTCGCACCGCTACATAGGTTAGCATCAGTGGAAACGGTCACACAGTTTCATAGCTCAGCTTTTACATTCTCGCAGCATAGCTGTGCATAGCACATCTCTGGTGGAAAGGCACCCTTAGGGTCGTTCCACACCGAGACGCGACGCGACAATACTGGAAATGTGTATCTTTTCGTGTAGCAAATAAAGTTGCTCTTTAGAAATGTGCGAGCGTCTCGATGTGTATTGACCCGAAAGTAATAAAAACTTCATACAATCTATTCAAATACCGTTCTGTTATCAAGTAGAAAGTCTCGTGCCCATTTTATCTTTATGTATTACTAATGGTTAGATCATGACAAATATATGGGAGTTAAAAGCTTAATTTACATAAGCATTTTTAATGTTTATAACTATGCTTATGATTGGAGCCTTAATGTTGTAATATTCATGATGGTGGTAAGAGTAAGAAGCCATGGAACATTATTAATCTGGGAGAGATTTTGAAGAGATTAATCTTCTTTTTATTGGGTACTATCTTCTGCCCGTGGCCTTGCTGAATCTCTTGTAATTAAATAAGATTGATTATTAGTATTTTTCGGGATGATTTTTGTAAACCTTATAATTATGTAACATTTCAGGATGATCGGTTCAATGGTTTGGGTGTGAAAATATGTATAATGAACTTAGTTTCGCATTTATAATAGTTTTTTTTATTTTATTATTATTTAATAGGCCTGTGTCCCAGCAGTAGGAACATTATAGGCTGATGATGATGATTATTTAATCTGAATTTATGCTCTTGTCTCAGTAAGTCAGAGGTGAGGAGAAATCTGTTCAGTTTTCAATCTTTTTGAGTTGTTCCAACTTTGAAGGGATAGTGGGAACAATATAGGGCTCACTAGAGTTTATTCAGGGGCATGAGTCAAAACAGACGTTTTTCTGAGGCCTCAAAAGTAATAATTAACTCTTCCGGATCTAGTCGTTCCCAGGCGCGGTTGCCAGAAAGTAACGGAACTGGCCGTGCGTTGATTAGCAAGTGCGCAAGTTTATAATAGAACGAGGTCACCGAGTTTCTTGTTTTACATGAAGTGTCTTGCCAAAATGCCTTCCTTACACTTTCTTGCTTGCATATTATATGCGAGTTTTTCTTTGGATGTTTGAATGAATGAATTTTTCTTGAAATTTAACATGATGAACCTCGGTGTTACGTTTTGGTTAAATATTTTTTAGGTCACACGTTTAAGAACCAATACTTCTTTATTTATATAAAAAAATATTCAGAAGAGAGTTCATTCATTTTGTTCATATCTGTTGAAAAACTACACAAAACATTTGACCTCAGTATTTCTGAACTCTGAAGAGCCCTCATCTCAATCAGCTCCCTCTTGTTGTCGTCAAATATAAAGTTTAACAGTTCGGTTCAGCAAAACCACCCACAAGGCAAGCGGCGCCGCGGGCTAGTCTTGTGAATCCACCAGACGTCTCAAGTGCCAAGACTACCTGTACTGCTGAGCACCGTACATAATGAATGGTGTGGTGAAGGCATTCCTAAGATCAACCCCAACAACTATACTCGTACATACATGTAGTTTAGATTTTATGACTCTGTCTGTGCGTCTAATACAAAACCGTGTTCATTCAAGCTGACTTCGAGTGTTTCAGCTTATCAACAGTTACGAAATAAAGAAATGTTATTATCACTGGTTAGTAACATAAGTTTATCGAGATCAAGTCATTAATTACTTGATTCGATAAAAGTTTATGGTATGACTGTAGATACCGATCTTATCGCTAATTTCTATAGCATGTTACGGACAATGACACTTTAACTAAAACCACCTAAAACTGACTGATTTCCAGGAATTCATGAAGCGTGTTTAGGATTGCCGTACACGTGACAATAGCTTACGTCAGCCACTTATAAAGCGAAGAGGAGTGATGTAGGACACTGCTGTAGATAGTCTGCAGGCAATATCCTGTTCAAAGACTTTGAAGACATCCTGTCACTAACGTTTTTGTCCGAACGTGTTGCGAATGTTTCAGCACCTTTTACGGCTTTACAATGTTCGTTAATCGTTATCATGTATGTTGCACCTTGACTTTCATTATCCAAATTTGTCACGTTCTTCCAGTGTTATCGCGGTAGTATCTTAATTTAAGTGAAGTATAGACAATGAGACAATTACTCTCGTTTTATATCCAACCGTGAGCACTAGTGTGGGATTATCACATAATCGTGCACCCGTCCAGATAAACAAAGTTATAGTTCAGTTAAGGGCCCGGAAGACTCACGCTGTGCTCGTAAAATTAAAAAGATTTCGAGTACACTGTGAAGTCCTCAACCCGCAGCTCGAACACAGTTACACCAATAATGCGGGCGACGTGCTCTCATTAGAAAACCGGACTCTCCAGATCTGAACGTAGATACGATTTCCATCGTTGCAAACATAACCAAAGAAAATTAAAGATTCTTGAGGAGTCAGCGACATAACTGTCCAAGTGTAGCTCGAGGCGGTGACAGTAAAAACTTCAAGCCTGCATCGTGAATGCCATCTGCAGAGCTCGTCAAGGCATGGGCGAGCGATAAAAACGATCGCACAGCGCATGCGAATATCGCGTTACGACGCGGCCATACCAATGGCGGCGGTGAATGCTGGCTGTAGTCAAGACGACGATGCTTATTTTACGTCCACAAAACGTTCGTGCCGGTGCTAAATGTGATAATGAACCCTCACAAGGTAATCACTGACGCGTGTTTACGCATGTATATGAAAAGAACACGAAGTTCAATGGCAACGGAGCGGACGCCGAAAAAACATTACATAAGGCGCACGGCAAGGTCAATGTCGCGCGGAACAAAGATCGCGAAAGTGCTCCAATGTTACGTAGGCCGCTCTCGGCTCGCTGGGATAATTGCGATGTAATCGGCGTAATCCATCCACGAGGCTTGTTTCCTTTTACGGCGCGCGCAGCTTGCGGCCGCATAGAAGAAACAGCTGACCGACGGCACGCGCTTCGAATGCATATTAATGTCGCACCCGCCGCAAAAAAACACGTATAAAATCGAAATGCTACTATGAAATATCGAACCAGTTTGAAGTGCAGGCGCCTCAATTATGCAATCGTCGTACGAGGACAACGCATAAATCAAACTACTACCTCGCAGTCATTGTAATTGTGTAATCGATTTCAGTTTTTAACAGCATATATTCTTTGTTTTTCGCGCAAGCTGCGCGCGCGCGGGTGTAGCTTCCAATTTAAGCGTTTGCCATAATTGACTGATGCTCATTGCCTTCCTTTTGCAGTACTTCCCTGTCTGCCAACGAGGAAAAACACACATGCTCTTAATTTGATAACACTTGTAATCTGCACTGAAAATCGTTTTGTGATGTAATTTTTCATTTCATTTTCGGATGATGTGACATTTATTTTTATTAATCTTAGAGATTAAGCGAAAGATAAAACAAATCGTAACGACTGTTCGAGGTTTATCTTATCGAAATTACTTTGCGAAAATGCCAGAGTATTGTGATAGTGGGTCGATAGCACGCACGCACATAGCGAGGGTGCGTTGTTGTCAAACGAAAGAGTAAATAAATAGCAGAATGAGTTCATCGCAGGGATCCTCATTGTCCTGTCCATATAATGAGTGGAGCCATGACATTTTCTCCCCTGTGGCGTCGCAGCTGCCCATCATTACACGACAATAATAAAAACAGTTCCATTTTACTCTTGATCGACAATAAAACAATAAATTCGTTCAGACAAAATAATCTTCGATAAGTGTGATGTTTGCAAACACTTTTTCTTTTGACGAAGGACATCCCCGCGTTTTATCGCAGAAACAATAATAACAATTTATCAGGATATTAGTATTAAGGCAGCTGTACACTGACGGGGCACGTTCGAATCGCTAATGGACACTAACGCGATAACTTTATATCCGTGGGGGTGGCAGGACAAGTGCACGACTGTCTAACAAAAGGATATTTTATACCCTCATTGTTGATCGCAGATAATTAAATTGATACCCCTCCAGCGCGAGATTATAAAATGTCCCTGTATCTGATTGTGACAGAACTTTTTAAACACTCGTATTTTATGCTTTGATCTTCAAAAAGCGTTAAACGTTTACTTATTTGAAGATATATTTGTAAATGTTCTATAAAAAGGCCGCCTCAACATTCTATTTCAAGTCTCGATACAGGAAGCGCACTAAAATAAAAACTAGCTCATAAAATATCCAATCGATAACCGGACAGGACCTCATATAAAATCTCTCACGCAGCCTGCACCGGGCGTCGACGCATAAAATTCTTCACGCCACATTTTCCAGACACGTGATATTTCTAGAACCTGCCTTATGAAGCAGATGTCCTAGGTCGATGACGTTAGACCTTTCTATGTTGTCGCGTGCCCTGACTTATGCACATGGTGTTGTTATAAATGCGCTGTTAGCGAGGCAGCCGGGTTGTCAGCACTCGCCTTTTTACCTTACGAGCTTTGTCTAACAAAAGCTTTTTTGTTGTTTTGGTATTTAAATGATTGTTGGTGGAGTTGTTCGCGGTTTTGTTATACAATTTGTAATTTTTTTTAATAGGTACTCAAATGCTGCTATTGAGACCGTCCAAAAAATACGAGTGAGAAAATTTACACCAATTTACATTTTAACCAAACTAGTCAACGTTACTAGAATTACATACACTAAATCTTTGGAGGTTCTTATCGAATTCTTTGCATTTAAATAAGTTTAACTTTACAATTTGTAGGTGCTCACGATTTCTGGATTCACGAGTACTTCGGACATGATCGTAATTTCCCGAAGTCGCGTCCACTTAGTGTGACGTTAATGACGTCATTAAACCTCTCGCACGTCCACTTTAAGATCACGTTAGTGTCACGTCATAAAATAAACATCCACACATAATGTGTCCTCTTTGTTGAGAAATGTAGAAGTCATGACTTTGGAGTGTAGAAGTAACCTTTTAAGATGAGTAAGTTCAAATCAATTTACTGTACCACCTGATAAGTGCAAGCTTATGTGGAACCCAATAAATGTATAACAGGCTCTTAACTAATATGATATTCATAGTCGCAAACCAAACAAACTAAATAAATGAGGGGATTCTTTTACAAACAAACTAAAAGGATTATTAATCACAACCTATTATCAAACCGTGTTATCTAAAAAACGTAACTTCAAAACCCCATCACTGAAGGGCCGGTTCATATTGTCCAAAGATTGTCATTAGCTGAACAGGTCCCATAACTTGCCGCGTTTGGCAGGGTGTCCTAAACTGGCAGGCACACCTGCTTGGAAGGGGGACCCGAATTCCTTACGAAGGGGACAATGTTTGGTATGAAAGTGCGATATTTCATTATATTTGGTGAAGTTTTGTAGTGATAATGATTATTTGGAAGAATTATATTATTACGTGTGAATAGTGGGTTTATGGATTTCAAATTGCAGCACTGTATCAATCTCGATAAATCGAATTAAAAATTTATATTTTTCATGAACAGGGCAGGACATTTATATCAGCCTGTAGCACACCAAAATATTATTGGCTATAGTTAGT
This sequence comes from Agrotis clavis, assembly GCA_954870645.1. Classification (NCBI taxonomy): domain Eukaryota; kingdom Metazoa; phylum Arthropoda; class Insecta; order Lepidoptera; family Noctuidae; genus Agrotis; species Agrotis clavis. The sequence continues at coordinate 4,838,883 of OX940927.1, read as the reverse complement.
TCACGTTTTGTAAGTTTTCCCAAAAAATAATACCCTAAACTAAACAGTACATCTTCGATGGTAATATTTAAGCAAAATAATTGTTTCCACACACATTTTCTTGCGAACGTTTCATGTTGGCACCGGTTCATATTGGAGTTGATTTAGTTTCGATTCAATATAAAATATTTTATGAATTTTGTGCAGTAAGTAATAGAATATCTAATCTCAACTATGTATTCTTTGCTTTAAAAATAAGTGTTTTTGCTATGAAATTATAACGTGATTTCAAATTATAGATGCATATTCAAAAATATTTAATTATAACAAAAGAGAATCTATTAAAATATTAAAGAGTTCTCAAATTAAAATTGCCATCCGGTTCGTAATACTCATACAACGCTAATAAGAATTAACTATGCATAGTAAAAATGGTTAATTATTCAAATAGACAAGACACTATCGTAGCAAGAAGCTACCTAATTGCACGTTAAGTTTTTCTTACATGAGATTGCATATCATGAGCGTCATTAGGCTACACTGTACAAGGTACAAAGATCGAATCAGCAAAAACTAAAACTATAGCAAACGGGTCGTTTTTCTAGTTGATATTTATAAATAATTTCCATAACAAACCTCCACAAAAGGAAGACGCCTTATATGACAAAAAGTGATGGTGGTACGCATTGGTCGGGCGGAGCATGCTAAGGCCTGCTAAGCGAGAACTCGCTCGCTCGCTATGCTTCCCTGGTACAACAGCCCGACGATGCCGAGGGGACGACCGGCGAACTCGTAATTATAAACAGGGCGAGGTGAGCCGAGGTGTCGAGATATCGCGATAATATCGAAACGTTTTCGTTTAACGTTGCTGGCGGGTATTTAATCGCGGAATTTAATAAAATGGTCAAGTCGGGCGCGGGGAACGCTGATTTATCGTGGGCGATCGCGGCGAATATCGATACGGAATCCACTATATCGATTCAAATGTATTTTTTTTAAGATTATCAATTTAATGTTCTGCGTTTTTTATTGTGGACCTCGTAAATGGTCACTTATTTACGTTGTAGCGAAACGGACGCAAGCTCTTAAAATAAGTAATTTAAAGTTAAATAGCGATTTGTCCTGACTACGAAGTTGAAAAGGCGATTTCAGTCATCATCAAGAATTTAATCGCTACAGTTATCAAAGTAACGAGTTTAGATATACATCTAAACTAAATGTGACTTTTGGAAGGAACATTCTGGGATTATACATACATTACCGAAGCTCCCTGGCAGGTGTGTAGTCAAATATTCTGAACATCAAGGGAGTAGATTACTGTATCATTTTGGCAGCGTTTACGAAATTGGGATTCTAAGTGCTTGCAGTATTGACGGAGATTAGACATAAATGTTTGGTAAACAAAGCTCTGGACTGGGTTCAATGAAAATTATTTAAATCAAAGAGTGTTATCATGATTTTATACCTGTGAAGTTACTCCAATCAATTTAATTAAACCCTTTTAGTAGTTTTTCTATTAAATACAGCTTTGGTCTGTTTCTCAGACTCATGATCATAATTATAAATGATCCATTTACTGCCAACCAGCACATTAGCTGGTTCTAATTTGTATCTATAAGTCTGGAATTGCTTGCCATAAAATCTTATGTTTTTTTTTCTACATTTATGTATTTTATCATCCAAACCGGTATTCGTATCAGAGAACTTTGGGGTCCTTTTTTACAATCCAGCGCCATTTTTTTTATCAAACAAAAAATAGTTTAAAAATAAAATCAGCGTGTGCTCCGTAGAAAAAATGTGAGTAGTACGTACCTAATACAAAAGATAAGCACAAGTTTTCACACGGACTTGCCAACTCACAATGTAAAAATCTTATTCCCAAGTACCTATATTAAAACTTGTTACTTTAAATCCAATATTTATTCGGGCGCATACTAATTGTATGCGAAAACTGTCAGTTCGGTATAGTTAGTCTATGTTAAGATATGAGATAAGGAAATTAATTTAGTAGTTTCATGTTAACGTCTAACGGTGTTGCGTTTCGGGGTAATTAACAAATACCTTTGGTGTCTCGGGAAGGGGGCGAGATGGCAATCGTAAACTTTGAGCGAGTTCGAAACTCCGTCTACTGAAAGTACCGAAGTACCGACGTGCTTGGATGCTAAAGTGACTGATATTTGTGAGCGCACAAAAAGCACTTCGGTTGGAATTGTCAAGTCAGCTCAACAAATGACAATAAGCGTGAAGCGGCAAAATTAAACAATGTTTAGACGTGAGGGAAACATTTGGAAAAAAAAAACATAATGTTGGGGTCCCGAAATTCCCCTTATTGATGATATTTTGCCGAAGTATTATGGAGCCCCAAGGCTTTAAAACACTTACAGAAATTAATCTTTGTGAAAAACCGTCATCATCATCATCAACAGATATTCATAAGATTAAGTATAATTCAAATATCATGATTACTTTGTGTTAAATAATTTTATCATAAGGAAAATCAAATATCATAGCTATTCATGTTTTAATTTAAATCCGCGGAATTTGACCCGAACAATACACTAAGGTTTCACATACAATTTGATCGATTCCCCAACAAATAATGCTGTAAAGAAAAATATATTAGCCCCTGTGATGTCTATAGTGATCCCCCTTGTACACGCCCCCTCTTGCCCGATTGCATCGGAAGCAGTAGAAATGCAGTGGGATTATGCAGCAATCTGCCATCAGAGGGCCCCCCCTCCACCCTAGAAATGTATCGTGTTGCCAGGATTAATTGGTGTTTGCCCCCGACTTGGGGGCAGATATTCTCGTATTATATCGCGCGAAATTAGACCGATGTAATGGCAAATTAATAATACATCGCGACATGGAAACGCACAATTCTGGAGCGAGGACGCCGGGAAATCGAACGAAGATTCGTCAGGGTCGTGGCCTCGTGGGTAATATAAATTGGTAATTTGAGAAGAAACAAAACGAAAACCGCATCCTTCTGTTTGGTTTTCAAAGGCATTGTACATTTATAATGAAGTTGTCATGACTTGCGATACTATGTCTATTTAATGTTAGAAATTCATAATGATGCAATTAAAATCTTCCAGAAGCACATTAGTGATTCATCTAGGTAAAAATTTAGAGTATTTTTCTTTTCCTATATCTTAAGAGCCTTGGCTAATCTGGACCTAAAAGAGGTCTTAAATGAGTACATTTCTATTTTCTGCCTCGACAGTTCCGTTTTAAACAGAAAATTAACTCATCATAATCGTTCAATGTAGAAGATATATTATATGAGAATTTTAAGGTGCCGACAGTGGCCAGAAATTGTCTCTCACTTAATTCTCTGTCGAGGAATGCAATTGGACAATACGACGACGTCCGTCTTGATAGATGGGCTCCAATAAATTGTTGACTTAGCTGCTTGAGTATGCGAAGGGCCCTCGAATACCTTCACGCTCGTACACATAGATACGTTTGCACCGTGTATAAGAGCAACCTTTAAAACGAGATAGCACTTACATCTTTCGGAATGTTAGAAGGTATTTGGGGTGAAATCCGATGTTTTGCGAAGAATTCTCACGGTAAGAAGGTATATCCGTAATTGTCAGAAAAAAAAAGTTAAAAAACTGCAGGATCTAGAAACGCTCTTTTTATAAGAAAAAAAAAAAGAGATCTATTGAAATCAGGTGTGCGGATTGGAGATTATGCATTTTTGACCCGACTTTTTTTTCTCTTTTGTACTCAGCAACAAAAAAGATCTTTTTATAAAGGGTATAGGTCCCTTCCGATTACCCAGACATGCAACGTATTTCTAGATACATTCTCAACGTTCAGCCGGAAAGTCAGATGCATTGTCTAACTACGATTTCCCGGAGGGATCCCCGATGGTATTCGGTTCGGAAGACGTCTCTCACTGTCTGGCTTCACTAATGTATAAACGGAGCTATTACGATGCAGACAGTTATACTATTATCACGAACTAATCATACAATACCTACTCTGTAAAGGTCAATAGCATAAGCCGTGTATTTACTGCTCAGAATCATTTATAACAAGTTGTTCTTGCACTGCACAAAAAGTAGTCTTGACTTATTTCAGGGGTCGTCCTTGTACGTCCTTCAAATAAAAACTAGATAAAAACAATCACGATATCGCAGTTTAAAAATGCAAGGATGACGTAGTGGCGCACGCGTGGCCTCAGGCGTAGTATTTGGTAGACTAATCGTTAATAATTTAAATAATAACAAAGGGTTACCAACGAATCGTCCGGGCAGGATCGTTCGGCCATTCGCTAATTATAGAACACGTTTAACCTAACCCTAAAATTTTGTAATCGGTATTTAAATTGTTAATGACAGTAATTGACAAGGATCAGTACCACATAGGAATCAGAATTCTATATGTAAGTGGCTTAGTGGGAGTTCTACTGAGAAAGAAAGATGGTTATCTATCATACTCTTTCGAAACAAAGAGATAGTTGACCATTAAAAAGTAGTTCGTGACATGTGTACGAGTCAATTACAGAATGCGTGGGTAATGCAGCAGTTGTTCGCTGTCATAAAGAAGCAACAAAAATGTCTACAATAGCCAAGTTATAGGTTACAGTTAAGGTATTTAAAAGCATAATAAATAATCGGATCGCCATTAAATTTTTGTCAAATGTCAAAGGTGAAAGAGACTGGGACAACCGAAGCAGGTGTGTCCCGGCTGCATAGGGGCAGCTGCAAGCTGACGCTTATATGTATAAAAGAAAAAATACCTCATAAAATTATAACACAGTATCGATATTTACGCGATGAAAAATAAAATTGCACATAATCGAAGACACAAAATATAAAACAGTTTTTAATTGACCTTACAGACAAAGCAAAGGATAGGATTCTAAGAATACGTGCAAATTGCACCACGTGGATATGGTCTAAAAACTTACGTCTCATTATACTGCTAGGATAACCGTCTCTAATTGTTAGCTATTAAAATCTTCACAATTGATATTTTTTATCGAAGCCACCTACGCTCTTGATTGAAGGACCTTAAATCTTTGAGACTCAACAAGAAAGTTCAAAGTATGAAAACCACATCCGGCAGTACCGGCAAATAGGATGTGATGACGAATTTAGAAAACGTGCAGTAATGTTGAAGCATCCGGCTAGTTTGGAAAAACCTGAAACTTTTTTACACACAGTTCCACGGTAACCATTATCAAAATGGTTAATCATCATCATCGTCATACGTGGGATTCATTTTAGGCATTTTTTTTGTTTGAATTCAGCAGGTTTATTTCCATGCATAATTGTACAAAATGTAATTATTTCCTTCCTAGTTCTGGATTTGGGTTAAGCTTTGTCAGAATGATTTATGTGGGGTTCTAGAAAAACGAAATTTATTTCATTTCGACAGAATTCTCGTTATTCACAAAGTGTGTATATGGGAGCCGACTACTACAAACATAAAAGGTTTTCTCATTTAAACGCCAAAGCCCGACAGTCTTCACTCTCCACGTATCCATTCGGTCACTTAGAGCGGTCTCGACGAACCAACCGATAATTGCATTAGCAAGAAACCAGTTTGTACATCACATGCCCTTTGACTGCACTGATTCTTTATGACGTACCTACCTCATGAGAAGTGCAAGCGTGGGTGTTAAATTTATAACTTGTGCTCATAGTTTGGTGCTCCTAATTATTGCCTTAGTACACGTTTGATTGCTGCTTTTTTATTTTCCTGTTTCAAACAAATGCTTTGGATGAATATTTGGGTTCTTTTTAAAAATAGTATAGGCACCAGAATTATTACAATTCATATTAGCCCACAATCTATAAAAATGTTTCCACAAAGTTAGGTCAATAACTGTTTACGTGATACAATTGGAATTTATACATGGTAAGGATGTGGTTCCCCTGTTTGATAAGTAAAAACTCATTAATCACACAATTAAATACCATGAAATATGTGCAAATGATGTTTCCGCACAGACGGCTCAGACAAAAACCCGTGATAAAAGTTTCCCTGTTTTAATTGGCTATTTTTCTCGCTCGTATTTGTTAACACCAATTATGTTGACTTGGAAATGTTAGAAATAGTGCAGCCAGTAAATACGAGTATATTGCTACTTTAGGTAGTTGTTCCTTATTTGATGTTACAATAGTAACATTAATCAGTAGAACGTCAGTGTAAGTAATAGCCCTGCCATAATGCTCAAACAAAGAGATCTTAGTTCTGAAGTCTGATAAAATTACTGGTGTAAAGAAAAAAATATTGCTTTAAAGATTGAAGTAGTGCTCGTCGATATTTCAATCTCAAAGTAAACAAACGATAGGCTGGCAGATAATACCTGGAAGGTTGGTATTTTTCCAAGGTTATTCACATTCCACGTTCTCCCAGCTTAGGCTAGCGTGCATAGACTCTACACACGGTTTGATTTGTAACTAGTGTTTGTGAGTACCGTTAAGTGAAATTGCCATGGGCCTAGTATCGACCCTTGTGGTAGACGGTGTGTTTTCTAGCTGACAGAGTATGACAATGTTGATATCTTTATGATGAGGGTGACACATAATGCAATTATGCTCTACAATTTGCCTATCTTTGATCAAATGATAACGATATATTTACAAGGTGATTTTGAGCTATATATGGCGATTATGAATGCGTGAAATGACGCAGTTGACAAGTTATTACGCAAATGTGAAGCGTCTACAGACTTTATCAGATAAAGAATTCGCTAAAAGCTAGTAGTTTGTCTAAGATTGTTAATTACCTGACTAACTAAATAAATAAATTAAAAACTAATCAGCGGATCTAGCTAATAAAGCCATCGTAATTGAAATGTAAGTACAGTGCAGAAACAGACATTATTCTAAGGATTTGCTTTTTCTGCAGACAGGAATCCTTGTCAATAGTCGTTTTAGGCAGATTTAAGAATATTTTACGACTGCCAATGTCAGCAATACGCACGCGTCAAACATCGAACAATAAAATATAAATAAACAATAATGAAAGTTGAACGACCACGGTTAGCGTTGATGACTCAGTTTCTACCTGACCGGACCAGTGTCGTTTTATTACAAACTTGTCTGTGCCGTGATCATCACAAAGACAGGAATTCCGTATCATCTCCGGCCCTGATCATAATTCTTTTTCTTACGATTGCAATTGGACTTGCGAGGTTTACGAGTTCTAGGTCCTTTGTGTGATTTACTGGTTACGTATTTCTATATTCACTTTCAATATTGAACAACAATAAAAGCTGTTGAGTGTTCAGGTTATTTCAGAGCTTTTTCAAATCGTTCACTTCGTCTTAAATATACATAATGGCTTTAGTAATTCCTTCGGTGTATTCTTGGTTTCTCTGGTGACCTTAAAATTCAATACAATCTACTCCAGCATACTCCAATAAACATAAATCCTCGCAGTTTTTCAAAACATGATTTCCAATTCCAATGCTTTTCTGATCGTTAAGTTTTTACTTGCGTTCTACAGGATCTGTTCCGAAATTCAAATCAAATCACATCCACCGTTCTGAGTCCATAAGTCGGGGCATGCGCAACGGCCGAGGGCCAATGCGCCCGCGCACGCTTCTAATGACAGGGGGGAGGAGGGCGCGCGGGGGGCGACGGACCGGTCCCGCAGCACCAAGGTAAGTACATGCCATAAGGGTTCGTATCCAGCTGATTTGATGGGGAATAACAGCTGATTTTATGGGTACTCGTGTATTCAAGTGAAGGATTTTTTTTCAAGAATTTAACGAAAACATTTATGCGGTGTGGCGTAAAATATTCTGTTTTGAACATAATGGAATTAAATTTATTTTAAACACAATTAATACAAGGTGATTTTAGCTGCTACTGCTGCTACTTATTTATATTAGGCATTTTTTTACACTAACAATGTGAAGACAGGTGGGAAAGACAAAATTACCTGACTTTCTTTGCCATTTATTTAAGTGATAAATAAGCTATTTTTACTTTGTAGAAAAAAAAAAGTTTTAAATTGAAAACCCAAACTTGCCGCCATTGTAAACGGGCGCCTTATAAACAGTAACATACCACGGCGCGACCGGGAACCCGTTCGCTGTCCCCGGCACGCCCGGTTAGAACTCCTAACTTTTTATTTTACAGCTCACCCTTTGTGGCTTAGGCTCGCGTGAATGCCCTACTACCTACCAACCGGCATCTAACTTTGTTCCTTTTCTAAGGTGCTTCCACGTCACTTGTTAAAACTTTCGCGTCAGTTCGGTGGTTGAAATATTTCAAGCTTTATATTTGTGCTGCGGGTCTAAAAAGGCTTCATTCATAACGTGATTTAAAAAAAAGGACGTGAAATTCATATAAATCAAAGTTGAATTACGTGGGGGGTAGTTTGTACCACACAATTCTACTTTTTGACAGTTATATGATGTGGAATGGGGATGGCAACTGGGGGAACTAATGGCGCTAGTATAGTTTGTTCCAAGCATCGTCATTGGTTCAAATCAGTTCAAATCTTAAAGGTACTTCAAAATAGTACTACGTCATTGGTCGGATTAGGACTAAGCTATGGTGGCGCCATCTACAATATCTTTGCGTAGCCAACCCCATTATAAATGGTTCACATAATACATAGACTGAGCCAAGAGAGTATGGCAATTTTAAAGCAACTCATACTCAGTCCATACTATAAGTCTATGTTCAGATATGAAATGCAATATTGTTTGTGCGCGTAATTGTTTTATTATATTGCTATTAATTTACAATAATTCCTTAGTCACCGTTTAAGAACCGCTGTTTTATGTTCTGCTAACTATGGGTAAAGCTGTGTTGGAAATTAAATAATTTATGGAGCTGTATTAGAATTGTTTTGGCATGATTCCTGGTTCTCAATTGAGATTTATTTATTGTTATAAGTTTCACGTATACCTATTGCTGTTGGCATTGGATTATAATGGTTTCAAGATTGATAAAATTATCACGTCAGGCTTGCATTGAAAACGTGATCAGGGCATTCGAGGCTATTAAAGTCATAAGGTCCTAGACAAAAGTCAATCACTTTAGCATAGGTATCGGTCTTTACCAAGATTTTGGCAACCTCTGTCTATTCCATATTTTTTTTACTGTTTCCCAGTATTTAAGGCTGATAAAATGTAATTTTGTTAAAGCCCTCTGGTATTATGATTATGACGAATTCGTATTAAGATTCTGCTTAAGTGGCCTTTTTAGATCCTCTGGTTTCTTTTTTCTCTACAATCCAGATTCAGTTCTTGGCTGTCTGATAACTAAGATTTTTTATAAGCATTAGATTTGTACGCGATAGAGAGCGATGAGATTACAGTTGCCAAGTTAAAAATTACATAGCAACATTGACAAAACTAATGCGAGTTACAACTACGATAAAACACCAGCGGTTCAAGTGTCCCTTATCGATTTATTGAACCCTAGATAACGTATCAATTGATATCCACTCTACGAAAAACCATACAGTTAGTTTTCCAGTAACTATTTAGTTTTCGAATGTCAATAGCGATTTGTATATTTAATGTACACCTACACATGGACATTTTGTCTTCGCCTGCGGCTCGGGTGATTATTCCGCCTCGAATGCATTAAGAATCTTTACCCACTTGTAACGAAATGCGGAGTGAAGAAATTCTGAGCAAAATAAAACAATCTCAACCGTTTTTTTTTTGAAGTGGTATCTATGGGTATTTGAATCGAAAGATTTGCCTTAGCGAGTCAAGAAATGATTTTATCATTTCGGTTTCGTTGACATTTAGTATTGTCCCGCTTACTCATACTGAAAATCGTACTATGTTTTGTTTCATGGATGCGAGAAGGTCGCGCTTCTTAGTCAGGGGCTGAGGGCACTTTTTTCGTACGACGTACGACTCAGTTCGATTAGGGAACAATTTAAATAATAATTGGATTTTAATTTTATATTGATCATCATTACCACGTTTAGAAAAATTAAAATCTTGCAAGGATTGGATGGTTGGTTTGTTACTTTTTCACATAAAAAATAAAATGAACCGGATTTGGATGAAATAATATGGTATCATAATGGTACTGAGATAAGTTAAAGTTAACTACAAGGCAAGGATACCTTTTGCAATAATTTTCTGTATGTTACACACGGGCAAACAGACTAGCAACAACAAAGGTTTACTTACTTGATCTTTTTTTAGCATAAAAATGTACGCATCAAAATAATTACATATTTCGGTTAGAAGTAAGCGTGTCACGATAAAAATGTAAACGATAGGTATTGAGCCACAAACGTGGAACGTAATATCTCAATGGGGATGGCAACTCAAAGCTAATCGTAGATGGCGCTGCGATAGTTGGTCCCCACGTCTACCTTGTACAAAAAAACAAACAAGATTATTTGTTATAAAAATTGAGTATAAATACAAAACAAATATGGAAAATTATTCGTCCATGCAAGTACTATATACTAAAAGAAGAATTAAGACGCCGCGGCGCATCTACAAGAGAAAAAAAGTGATTTAATTGAGTGGTTATACATTTGATTTTACCGTAATAAATCCACAATTACTTGTAGTTGAGGTTTCAATTTTTGAGTTTAGGTATGTTTTACCTGTCCTCTCCTTTATCAAGAATATAATGCTGCTTTTGACTTTCTATTTTGATAAAATATCATAATGTTTTAAGTCAGTAATTTTAACCTTTTTTTCTATTTAGATTCGAGAAATATCACAATATATTTAATTTCTTAACACCACAACTATTACAAAACTCGTTCCAGGTGATAATTCTTCGATTTTCGAGCGATGCAATACTGGTACATAACCTCCAAAAGAAAAGTAGATATTATTTTGAAAAGTGTATTCCATCATTTTTACAGCTTATTACACAACATCTAGTCATTTTACATCAATAAATGTTTTTTTTTTCTGAAAATTCCTTTGATTTTACAGTTCTTTGGGGACCAAACTGTCATTTTCACTTTGACACTTGCCTTCCCCATTGGACTTATCAATAAGCACAACGACACAAAGTGGGTGTTATACAACTAGGTGCATCTCAGTTCAGCAACCCCAGATAATACTTATGTCAACAAATACAGTGGCGTAGGTGATTACAGTAATAATATAATTAAATATGGCTTGCTTGTTAGTGGCTTATTAGAGATCATTATATTTTTCAGGTTTTTTAACCTGGGATTTAAGATTACAGTACTTTGGTAAAGTTGGAGTCCAAAAGAATTAGGCATATAATATTATATTATAATTTTTTTTTTCATAAAAGATATAATTTTTTAGTGCAGCAACCCTTTGTGGTAGTGTTTACAATAATAATTAAATTAAATTAGGGTTGTTGTAAAAGGCCAAAAGCTATATTATAATTTTCTTAAAAGATGTTTTTATTTTATATTCAAGTGCAATAATTTACTTTTTTTTAAATGTCAACAAATAGACAAAGGCTCCGTCCTATCCTCCGTAGTCCTATCTATTTCTTACCAAAATATCACTTAAATCGGTTCAGCCGTTTTGACGTAAAAACGAAACATACATACACTTTCGCATTTATAATAGGATTAAATATAGCTTGGTATCAGAGGAAAGGACTGTTCGTTAGTGGCTTATTAAAGCTATCAGTTTTCAACGGAAGCTCTTTCGAGATAGCCTAAATCAAAAAGGGTAAAGGATTATTTTAATTAATGAAAGTCGTTTTGCTGATATGATCGACAAGTTTCAACAAGAAAGAGAAATAAGACTGCATTTATTTTTCCTGCTGACTGTACTTGCCGCCTTTTTTGGAATTCAACATTAGTTGTGCAACTTTTTATGAGGAAATAAAACTTATTACAAAATGATGTAATTATTTATTCATCAGGTATTTAAAGTATAAATTACCTTGACGTAGTATACCAAAATGATAGGCCCCCCCTTAGGGTGTCTGGCCTAAGGGCTATTGAAAGACACTGTGGATTACCTAAATAATCAGTACGAGGGTTCCTCCCGTCCCGCTCTGGGTTCGAGGACTCATTTGATGATTTGACCAGGTACCAAAGAAAAAAAAAAAAGGTATGTATAATGAAACCATTATTACTCGACGTATTCTAATTATAAAACTTTACTAGACCCCTGAGCAAATGGAATGGAATCACAAGTGCTGATGAGTCATTTCAATATTTACAGGATCGAAGGAGAAATACCTACTTCAAGTATATGGCTAGCCTTCACGAACTGGAGGACTAGAAGTGCCTTACCAAAAAAAACTTTTCAAAAAGAAGTAGGTACCTTATCTGTCAGCTAAGAGTTTGAAGTGGGTACAAAATGCGTGGTGACGTAACGGCACTCCAAGTCTCCAATGCACCTGCGACCACCTGTCATTGGTATGTGCTATTAAAACTTTTGACATGGTGACACCAGTCGATTGCTAGTACAGTCACGAACATTATTATGTCTTCATTTAGTAAAAACCAAAAGCGATTTCCTCTTGCGAGCTCTGTCTTCTAACCTGTTACAGACTAGCTTTGGCTTCACCCCCCCCCCCCCCACCTTCAGAACCAAAGCAGCTTTCAACTGTTGAAAGAATTTTAGAAATCAGTCCAAGTTTCGTAGCCTATTTAATACAAACCAACAATCAAATCTTTCATCTGTATAATATTAGTAAGATAATAACAGTTTAGGCCCGCTTGCACGAACCCGAGTTATCTTTTAACTCAGAGTTAGTTGCTAACACAAGGTTAAATTGACAGTTTGTCATACAATATTTCAATTTAACCTTGTGTTAGCAACTAACTCTGAGTTTAAAAGATAACTCGGGTTCGTGCAAGTGGACCTTAGAGTGACAATAAAATTATTATGGGATAATAATGACCAAAAATCGCACAAAACAGAGTGGGTTGTAAACGAAGGTCTTTGCTCACTAGTGGCCTAGTGGGTCATAGTGGAGACTATTAAAATATAATAATGATTTATTTGAGACATAAAACGCAATTATTTTAACACACTCAATTCCAGTCCGAACAATTATTTTGTAACAATTCAGTTGTAAAAAATACAGGTGAAAATCACTTTTAAAGTTTGCTAAGACATTGGTGTTCGCGACTGTACCCATCAACTTGAAAGAGTACTCAAGTACGAAGTTTAAGTTTCCTCTAGCTGGATACCGTACGGTTCTCGTAACACTTGAAAATGAAAATCAATGGATTTGTGAGCAACTAAGCATGATTGCTTATGCGTAAGTATTTTAGTAGTGTTTACTTAGTATAAATCCAATTACTATAAAGTTTGAGCGAGTGGAAATACAGTTAGGCCCTGCTAACTCTCTATGAAAATATTTATGTTGCTGTATATGCGAACCAAAACTAAGGTATGTAGCATAGGATGAGGCGAAACTACAAAAAACTAATGCATTAATTCAATTTAATGAAGGTGAAGTACAGCTGAATTAAAGAATGCAAAACAACAACATTCAAAAGAGTTCATGTGGATAAAAATATCAATCTGGTATACAACCCTGAGACATTAGAGATAGAGAGGAACTCAGTGAACTGGCGATTTGTACATTACATGATTTATGTATATGTCACTTAAACTTCACCATTTTACTTATTATTAGTCATAATTTAATTTTCAGGATGCGACTACATATTGTCCAAAATTAAAATGACAGATCAGATAACTACAGAGGCCTTATCATGAGTTTTTAGTTATTCTGACGTAAAGTAAACTGGAACAAGGAAAAAAATAGTTCCTTCTTCGCACACCAGAGGCGCTGTTCCATTCCACACAAGAAACGCTGTAAATACTGGAAAGATGCTGTAAAGTAAAACAGTGAAATCTCGTGATAAAGGTACAGTAAGCAAAAAAAAACAGGCAATAACAAAAACCAACACTTCAATCAGGAAACAGCCAAACACAATTACAAAACAATCGACGTATTTCTACCAATTTATTGAACAAGTAAGTCCCAAGCCCAACCGCACCTAAATTCGTACATGTCACCACGTTATCACGGTAATAGGTGACCCACATATCACCACTTAAGTGACGCTATCTAACTGTGGTATCATACTTTATAGTTCGCCTACTAAATCGGAAGTGAAGTTAAGTATGTAGTATTACTTGTGTTTAATTTTATACAGGAATTTTAAAATTATTTCTACTTCCTAAGTTTTTTTTTTTTGTTTTTTTTTGGGCCTTATTTTAAATTGGCAAAAGAAATATGCAACAATATCGCTAAAATTTGCAACAAAATTGTACCAATTTTTCAAAAGTATAATGTTGCGTACAGACTATGTAACATAACATGATTAATAACATTGTTATATAACATTTTTCATAGTGTGGTCATGTTATATAACATTGTTACATGGTCTGTACGCACCTTAAGATTGCAAATATTAAAAATAACCATAAGTAATTGTATACGAAACATGCATTTGCATATCATACACTCTCCAGTCTCCAAAACCACCTCTAAAATTAAATCAAAAGACAGAGTAATATTTTTTCTACATGCTAAATGATATTAATAAATAATTGTCTTTAATGTCTTTTATTGTTGAGTTGCAACGACGATATAATACTAGACTACGCATTGCACGATCTAACGAACAAAACTATTCTGCCAACTCGCTGAGGTACTACGTAAGCGAGGGAGGCGGGGTACTGCGGTGATTGGCTAACTCAAGGTCGGTTCTGTCTCAACGTATGTTTACGGCTCACAGGATTGGTCGAAATGAGACGGATATAAGACTTTTTTTCCTAATGTGTTGGCAGACATCGGTCGCCTGTTATTACGAGTCTAGTATTATATCGTCGTTGTTGAGTTGTTTAGTAAAATAATTCAAAGGATCTGTGTTCAATTTTCCATTTGTAAGGTCGTAATGTTTGATGCAATGTTAGCCTCAGGTTGATAGGCAAAAACTATATACAAGGAAGCTGGAACGGGCTGGATTTGAGTTAGTACAAGTCTGACACTTTCTTCTGCTCTGCCCTGAGCAGAAGTTATTTGATGACTTCCTATATCTTTATGAATAACAGATAGTCAATAATTGTGAGCCTGCTGAATGCTGATAGATCATCATCATCAGCCAGAAGACATCCACTGCTGAACATAGGCCTCCCCCTTAGACCGCCACGCCTAACGACAATTCGCCACTTGCATCCATCGGTTGCCCAGTTGCATATACCTACATAACATAATGTCATTTATTATGTCTGAAATGATAAAGAAATGTTAATAAAATTTGCAATTACAGGTTACACTTGGGCATTTTATGAAATACTAATTTTAAATTTTTATACAAGTTAGAGAACTTGCAGTAAATTAATTTTAATATTTTTCATAACACTTTTCATGCAAATAAGAGAATTAAGAGCTGTAACAAATTATTCCTGGCAGTAATAACCAGACTCATGCAAAACTGGATATGATCTTATATGCAAATCATTAATTATACTTTATAATTTTTATTATTTATATTTGCAATAGCTACGAGACTTTAATTATAATGTTCCAAGTTGCAGTATTAAAACAATTACTGTTTGTATTCTTCATTAAAGTGTTATGCACTAATGTGTAATGTAAAAATAATGTCATTGAAATCCACAATGAGGGCACAAACACAGGGCTATATCTATAGTATGAAAGAAAACTATTGTTTCTTTTATGCATAAAATATCTATTTAGCAAGTTAACTTCATGCGGCTGTATGTAACAATTACACAATGAACAATAAATTTTTATTTGCTTTTTAGAAAAATAGAAAAAGATGCTAGGATCAAAAATGATTTAACTGTATGAGAGGATATTTCTGTCTATCTCCATACTGGCCACATTATTTGCAAGGGCATCCTACTTACAAAGTAATCCAAGTCATCCAGTCATTAGGTCTTATCACTATCAGATAAAAAAAAAACAAAAGCAAACTTTGATATCATCTTAAAAGACAAAAGAGATTATAATTCTTTTTATCATATTGTGTGACAAAATTTACGTCATGCCGTGATAATGACCAACATTTACCTTGATATTATTTTAATGAAGTCAAGTTCAATAAATGTTTTGCTATTTTAATAAATACCTTTTTTATGAGTCTCAGATTAAAACTGAATGGAAATATTTGCATCAGTTCTTTATCACAGCAATGCTAAGTGTCAATGTCAATAAATCAGAAATCATGTTGCATGCAAGTGATTGGCATGAAACAACAGAATTTTAATGCCACATTAAAAAATCTTATTTTTTAAAAACATAGGAGATCAAGCCTGGTTTGGCGCTTCAAGTTATAAAGGCAGCTTTTTTAAATTAAATTAGCTATTATCATTATAAAATAAAATATATGCACATAAGATTAAATCATCCTAAGTGATTACCTAACTTAGGATGATTTAATCCTAAGGGGCTGCCTCCACGAGCGAGAGAATCGCGACGAGTCCGCCCTTATATCGTCGGATAATCTCCACGAACGAGCGATAATTCCGCCGCGTATCGTTACGGTATCGCGGCGATTCCGCGGCGACTCGTAACGGTATCGCCGCGTTTCCTTGACGTCACGTTGCCAAAGGTGCCAGACGAGAGCGAAATATGTAGTGTCTCAGTCGATAACATAATTCTTTATTATGGATATAGTGTTGTGGGGTGCTTCTGCGAGTACGCTAGTGAATATGCAGTTATTGTTATTGTTAAGAATGGACGCGCCCGCCGCGCGCTCGTCACGAGAGCGCCACGAGCGCGTGGCGGTCGCGTTGCTAGTCGCGGCGGGCTAGCGACGATGTAATGACGTTTTGCGCGCTCGTTGCCACTCGTCGCATCGCGGCGATAATATCGCCGTGTGGAGACGGTTCCATAGAGAGTGTATAGGAAAACGTGGCACGGCGATAATATCGCCGCGATTCTCTCGCTCGTGGAGACAGCCCCTATGTTGAGCACAGTCAAGTCATATTATAAAATATCTAAATACTTAATACATTATAGGTATATTTATACCTTTGTGGAAACATTCTTGCAAAATTATCAAATCTACTTGAACTAGGACAAAAGTGAACAAAACAAGCTGTGTTATTATTAAAATGAAAACATGCAGAGCAAGAAAGTTTAACAACAAAACAAAACATAATTAATCAAAAGAAGCCCTAGAATTGAATAAGTAAAAACCTTTCATAGAGGCATTGTGAAATGAAAGATTTAAAAAGAAAATTCTTTCACAGCATTTTCCCTAAGGTTAACAAAAATTTTATAGAATAGCCACCTTGCCTGAAAAATTTACTAGGAAATATGTGACAGTTATTTTTAAAATTATAAATCTAGGGTCATGATTGAGTACAAAAATGAAAATGTAGGTACATGTCAAAATTATTGAAAAGTAATGTTGATTACAGTGTTATTTTAAAAGCTTTAGAAAAACATAGAATAAAACTTGCTATGTATATCATAAATTCAAGTTTTCTGAATTCTTGCTAAGAGCATATTAATTATGGCGTTAGTGTAATCAATATAAAATATAATTATAATCATACATGCTTATAGAATAAGGAACACGGCATGTAGGCACATTTTGATGGAAATTAAGCAGCTTAAAACCCGCACCTAGGACTAGAAATATAAGTGGTCTTATTAAAATAATTATGTATGTAAACATGTAGGTTTATTAAAAAACTTGAGTGAATTTTTATGTTTGTTATAGAGGAACGAACATGACTTTATTCATGTAAGCAGTTCCAACACTCACAAAAAACTTAGGTATTCATATCAAGCCTACGTGACAGACAAGTTTTGCGAAAAAAGCTCTATAAACGTTGCTATAGCTTTTACTGTTAGCTAGTAGCTAATTAAAAGCCAAGGTTATTATTTTTGGCAGCCAGCTAGCTATACGAATTAAGTAACCATCTAAACAATTTAGTAGCAATTAGATAACACTGAAGCTATGTAACAGATCTTATCTGTAAAGTATCGTGTTTATTTGTAATACCTCCGTTATGAGTTTGATCATCGAAATATCTTACCGAGGCCGATTTTTTGTCAGTCTACAATTTCAAATGGTAATACGTCGCGTCGCGGCAACGCGGCCCAGCATTCTATTCCGAGGGCGTTCAACCGAACTAGAGCCGCTTAGCAACACCCAAAGTTTTTCACAATGGCCATGACATCGAAATCAAACAGCCTCAGGTCACTGGACCATTGACTCTCAGAACATCGCGGCCACAAACTTACGAAACAAACGCGAGCGTACATAAGTTTTGTTAACATAAATCAACAACAACTCACCTGTCAGAAGACTCGGAGCTGTCGTATCGGTCCAGGCATCTCCTCTTCCTGTCGTCTCCGTCCACGGTGTTCGCATCAGAAAATTTTCGGGAATACGTGCCGCCGACCGCGGCGCGCTTAGCGGCCACGCCGCGCGTATCACTTTTCTCACACGAATCACTCGTTTCCAGTTCTCTGTAGAACGATAACTTTACACTATCGCCGTCAAATGTTTTGCCACTGCACTTTTTTGTGTCACCAAGTCCTATATCAGGCGCGGAAAAAGTTAAATCGTTCATTTGTTTCGGGCCGGCGCGGTCCACGGGCGACCCATCCGCCATGTTTAAGCGCACGAGTGTTTTGTCGCGAGTTTCCGTGCGACGCCACGGCCAGCATGGGCGCTGCTGTAGCAGAGAAGCGCGGTGCGCGGCGCGAGGGGCGACGTGACGTCACGGCGGCTGCGCGGCCGCGGGGGCAGAACGCGGTGACGTAAGGACTCCGCCCCGTGCATGTGCAGGGGCGCTGTCATTGGCCGCGCGTTACGCAACGCGAGCCTATTCAAATACCGGCGCGAGAAGGGAGCGTAGGACGGCGTAGGACTCGGCAGCGATAGGGACAAGCCCGTCCCAGCCCTAACGTAACAAATAATGCAGCGTAATGACGGAGCACACACGCTCTGCCGCGAGCACGCTCGCTCTACACTAACAAGTGCATCCAAATTAATGACGCGTTCCACCCTCTAGCTTTTCGAACATTATCATAATTTCCGATTACACACATATGATGTACGGGTACATACCTAAGCGATTTCAAAGTTTTGTTGCTTTGCTAAACATATCGTATGAATAATCGATACCTACTCTAAAGTTATAGAAAACACTTGGATCGATGAGTACTTAATTACAGGAACTTATGTAACTTAGGGCTGATTTTTCAATAGTCAGATAACTTTTATCTCAGGAATAAATATGCCGGTTTGACAGCTTATCTATGGAAAATATGTCAAACTGTTATCGAAAGACTAGGCAATAAGGTTGAAAGATCCCTTCCCATCAGGGTAAAAAAAAAACAAACCGTTATTTTAATTCCTCAGTATTAAGTTATCTGACTATTGAAAAATCAGCCCTTAGATTACCTATCTTAAATATGACTTAAAATCCTACATTCTTTCAATAAAGTCATTCGCATCGCTCATAGCACTATTACCTAATATTCTATGCTCATAGTCAATTATGTACTTTCTTAGGGAACCCACATTTTTATGTAGTTTTAAACTTTGAACATGAAAGTCAATGACCTCCATTTGTCAACTGTCATTCAAAATTTTATAGGGTTAGCAAAAAAGACTTCTGTAGGTAAATAAATTTTCAATCAAATTAAAAATCTTTAAATTTCCTTTTAATGCTGTCTTTTTTCATATTATTATTGTAGAAAATTAGAAAAGCATGACGTCACAAAATGGTGCCAGCAGGTTTGTTGGTAAGTATGTAGTTTAAAAGCGAACTCTACTCAATTCGTTTTACCACACATAAAAAAAAGCGTTGTCTTTATTTAAATAGACATTCATAATTTCATATTCATTTGAAATCATTTCATGTTATCTCAAGGAATACGTACCTAACCTACATACCTAGATATTTTGCAAGCTTTATGTTGGCTTTATGTTAACTTGCTTTCTATCTCATAAGAAAAGTGAGTTTATAAAAAGGTGGGAAAAAAATCGAAGAAACTAACTACCTAAATGAGTACCTATATTATATTTACCCGACTGCGCCAGGAGGGTTATGTTTTATAAGTACTTTTTCTATGTCAACTAAGAATGGTAATTATTAGTTGTAAACATTAGGTATTTTCTCTAGATAAACTTTTCACTATTATTTACACCTGTTTCATTGACACCATTTACCTGATTGGCCTGTAATGTTACCTGTTTAGCTATCAAAATCAATGCTAATCGAATCTTGAAATAACAGAGGCACGGTACATTTTCCCCTGTAATCTATCAACGCAATCGCTTCAAATCCACCCCAACGTAATATTGCCGTCTCTTTCGCACGCTCCAACCGGATCTCCCGCCCAAAAATGCGTGCGAAACGTAGGTAATGAACTTGTTGGTCACTGGTCAGTTCATGATAACATGTCCGTAAATAGAACATTTTTTCTGTTAAGGAAATTTATTTTAAAAAATTGCAAAATTTTCCCTTAATTCCAGGCATTGAAATAAAAACCTAAGTTAAAGGCATTTAATAGGTTAGTTATATCTAATTTAATTTGTACAGTTCGTCACAAACAGGACATCGATTGCAGTTGTCCATTACATACAGACATCCAGTACATATTAGATACAGACAATTAGAATAGGTATAACTTTTACTAAAGTTTTATCTCTATTACCTACTTACAACTTTAAAATATAGAAACAGCTGTTAAGCCTTCATTGCTCATTCGATTCGTTCGCCGGCGAATAGGCCAACCTCCTTGCCAGATTGCTGCCCTAGGATCTGGAGGCGGCGCAGTGCCGGGGTGTAACCCCGCTGCCACGAGAAGTCGAGGCGGCGCGTAAAAAATTGCTAAATAAGTACATAATGCTACTATTCTTCCAAAGTTTTAAACGCCATGAAACCTGTTGATATCATTTATGCCATTGGTAAAGGTATTTTATAAATTGCAACTTTTTTATCTAAATCCAGTCAAGCGCGACTACAATACCGTACTTAGGTGGAGGGTTCCATAGACCTAATTAGTTCTAGTGAAAACATTAAACAAGGGCAATGCGTTTTTGTTTTGTTTTCTATGGATTTTTTTCATTGTTTTGTTTTTGGTCCTGAATATTTTAATTATGTCTAAGTATGGACGTTTATGTGAAAGGTCTGATTAAGTGGTTCTTTTTGAAAGATAAATGCCATATTTTTTAAAGTCTCTATATTTATGTACTCCAGCAGTGGGAACGTTTATAGGCTGATGATGATGAAAGTAAGTAGGGTTGAAAAAAAAGCTAATTAAAAATCCTACTTTTGGAAAGTATTTAAATTACAAAGGTAGGTGTTATTTTGATGATTGCAAGTAGACGTAAACCGCTAAATTGACAAAAAATATATGATAAACTGAATTTTAGTAAGTACATATTATTTTCAATTTACAGCTCTTAAAATTCCTAATTGTATGGTCAAAATAATTGTTAATCGACTTTTGTTGCTATCTATCGCTAATTCGTTGTTTTATGTAACTACATTTATTACCCAACTGCGTGAAGGCGTGAAGCAAAGGAATGTAATGTGTTTTTTTTAAGTAGTTAATGTACAGTCAGCAAAACAAGTATGCAGGCAGCAATTTTCAAACGGTTTTCCTGTACAGCATATAGCACGCATAGGTATAGCAACATGCATGCTGTATTTATGCACTTTTGGCATGCAGATGATTGTATTGAAACTTAGAACAAAATATTGGAAAATTATTGTCTGCATACCTGTTTTGCTGACTTTACATATCTGCCAAATCCGCGCCTCGCCACCACGCATGACCTGCTAAATATTTTTGGTACCACAGCTCAGAATACATTTATTAGGCTGGTATTAAGTAAATTTTTTATTTTAATGCAATTTGATGATAATAGACGCTAGCGCCGCGTCAAAATGACGTCAGTCGTGGCGTGGCCTCTATCTTCTTGTTATGGAGACTTCCTATCTATCTACAAATCGCAGCTGCTTCATTAAATCGACATGTAGAAACTATTAACATTCTTATGTAGTTACCTATCTAAGTGCATAATGGAATTGTTAATTACTAGGTATCCTTTATGTAGTGACTTTAATGGCTGTTATATTGAAAAATGCAAATTAATGCAGGCCTGTGTCAATTAGATGGTAGGCAGGTAATGTATCATCATCATCTCAGCCGTAGGACGTCCACTGCTGAACATAGGCCTCCCCTTTTGATTTCGATTCTGGTAATGTATACAGGGTGTGTTTATTATGTAATTAACTGAATTTTCAAATTTACGCTGTTATGGGTGAT
This sequence comes from Agrotis clavis, assembly GCA_954870645.1. Lineage (NCBI taxonomy): Eukaryota > Metazoa > Arthropoda > Insecta > Lepidoptera > Noctuidae > Agrotis > Agrotis clavis. The sequence continues at coordinate 4,816,702 of OX940927.1, read as the reverse complement.
ATTTATTGGAAAGTATTTAAGTAGGTAGGTACTTCCTTAAAATACAGAATATTTATTTAGAGTGATTGTTTTAAGTTGGCCAGCAGGGAAAAATACGAATTCATTTTTAAAGAGATACTTACAGAAAAATTCGTTAGGAAACTTAAATCTTTAGTTTTTTTTTTGGGTTTTTATATTTATTTTTTGGCCTACTTGAAGTAAATCCTTTAATTTTGTTTTTTTTTGACGAGTTTGATTTGTCCATATAAATGAGTGAAACAGGTATTTATTTAAAACGTCTAACTCATTGACCTATACAGTAGTCTAACTCTACGTGTTAGGGTTATTTCATTTTTTTGTGTTTCTCTAAGAACGAAAGTAAACCTTTTTATGATGAATTTGATTTAGTTTCATGTTATGGTAAAATTATTACAATAGGTAATTGTGGAAAGGAAAATATCTGGGATGCAGTTTTTTATAATAAATTTATTATGATCCAACTAGCAAAATTGATTCCCATCTATCACTTAAATCAGTTTCTTTAAATTACCTATTTTACAAAAATGTAAGTACACCTTTTCAAATGTAATTTTGGAAAAATAAAATATCTGAAGTAAAGTTTCGCTTCTTGTATTTTTGGCAACTTTTGTAGTAGTTTATATCATTCTGAATTCAATAAAATTAACACAACACAGTTAACAATACAACAAAAATATTCAGTCATAACAGTCAATTTGAATTCAACCTACTCAACACTTAGATACAGTTCACATTACAACAATCGGAAACGGATTTGAATTTCGAATTAAGTTTCCGGGGCGCCTTGTCTATCCGTGACGTGTAAAGGGGGCCTACGTGACGCGTCCCATGTTACCTACAACATAAACCAACTTAACTGTTCAGGTGGGAAAACAGAGAACCAAAATAAATGTACTAAGTTTGACACAACGATGCATTTTTTCTTGACAATCAGCGCCACCCTAAACTGCAAACTTAAAATGGTCAATCTGTGTAGAGCTTTAGTTCGAAGCTCGACTCACACCTGTTGCTTTTACAAATTATCTCACAGGTTGCTTCGAGTGCTGCCATCTAGTTATACTATATAAAGCTCGATTACCACTCACTGACTGACAGAATTGTTCTCCCAGATGGTGAAGGGGAAGGTAGGTATATTTTGACAGATTCGTAAACAAGTGACTCTCGTGAGTATGGGAAAAATCCCAAACCTCCCCTTTTCGCCCCCCCTCCCCCCCCTCCCCATCGTATCTCGGAAAATAAGAGACCTGTGTTTTGTTTTTTTACGGATTCGTATAGAGGAGGCTCGGAAAAGTAAAAACCATTTTTCAAAGTTCCCCCCCTTGCCCCCCCTTCTCCCCCCCTTAGGCGGATCTCGGAAGTTGACAGATTTGCAACATTTTTTTTTTCAAATTCATATCAAGGGGCCAACAGTTGGTCCAAATCGTTTTTCAAAACTCCCCCCTCTCCCCCTCTTCACCCCTCCCCCCATCGTATCTCGGAAAGTAAGAGACCCGTGTTTTGTTTTTTTACGAATTCGTATAGAGGAGGCTGGGAAAAGTAAAAACCATTTTTCAAAGTTCCTCCCCCCTTGCTCCCCTCCTCCCCCCTTTAGACGGATCTCGGAAGTTAACAGACTTGCAACATTTTTTTTTTCAGATTCATATCGAGGTGCCCAGAGTAAGTCAAAATCATTTTTCAGAACTCCCCCCCCTCCCCCCTTTACCCCTCCCCCCATCGTATCTCGGAAAAACTAGGTAGCGGTAAAGCGAAGCGTAGCGTAGCGTAGGGATGTGGTCACGATGGCTTTCCGGTGGTAGGTAGGTCCTGAGTGGAGCGAACCTGCGAGACCGAGTGGAGCGAAGGGGGGAGGTGGCGAGCGAAGCGAGCCGGCGACCTCCGTAGCGTAACGAAGGTTGAGTGGGTGAAGCGTAACTCAGGGGTGACGACAAGCAAACTAACAAGTAACTGTCATGAGTAGGGCAAAAGTACTTAGCCTCCCGTTTGTGGCCTCCCCCCCCCCCCCCCTCCAAATCGTATCTCAGAAACTAAGAGACCGATGTTCTGTTTTTTTACGGATTCGTATAGAGGAGGCTCGGAAAAGTAAAAAACATTTTTCAAAGTTGCCCCTCTTTACCCCCTTCTCCCCCTCTTCAACCCTCCGCCCATCGTATCTCGGAAAGTAAGAGACCCGTGTTTTGTTTTTTTACGGATTCGTATAGAGGAGGTCCGGAAAAGTAAAATCCATTATTTAAAGTCCCCCCCCCCTTGGCCCCCTTCTCCCCCCTTCAGGCGGATCCCGGAAGTTAACAGACTTGCAAAATTTTTTTTTTCAGATTCATATCAAGGTGCCCAAAGTCAAAATCATTTTTCAGAACTCCCCCCTCTCCCCCCTTTACCCCTCCCCCCATCGTATCTCGGAAAAACTAGGTAGCGGTAAAGCGAAGCGTAGCGTAGCGTAGGGATGTGGTCACGATAGCTTTCCGGTGGTAGGTAGGTCCTGAGTGGAGCGAACCTGCGAGACCGAGTGGAGCGAAGGGGGGAGGTGGCGAGCGGAGCGAGCCGGCGACCTCCGTAGCGTAACGAAGGTTGAGTGGGTGAAGCGTAACTCTGGGGTGACCATGAGTAGGGCAAAAGTACTAAGCCTCTCCTTTTTGGCTCCCCCCCCCTCCCAATCGTATCTCAGACACTAAGAGACCCGTGTTCTTTTTTTTACGGATTCGTATAGAGCAGGCTCGGAAAAGTAAAAACCATTTTTTAAAGTCCCCCCCCCCCCATTGCCCCCCTCCTACCCCCCTTAGACGGTTCTCAGAAGAGACTTGGAACATATTTTTTTTCAGATTCAAATCAAGGGGCCCAGAGTATGTTATAATCATTTTTCAACACTCACCCCTCTCCCCCATTCACCCCTCCCCCCATCGTATCTCGGAAACTAGGTAGCGGTAAAGCGAAGCGTAGCGTAGCGTAGGGAAAAGGTCACGATAGCTTTCCGGTGGTAGGTAGGTCCTGAGTGGAGCGAACCTGCGAGACCGAGTCGAGCGAAGGGGGGAGGTGGCGAGCGAAGCGAGCCGGCGACCTCCGTAGCGTAACGAAGGTTGAGTGGGTGAAGCGTAACTCTAGGGTGACGACAAGCAAACTTACAAGTAGCTCTCATGAGAAGGGCAAAAGTACCAAGCCTGCCCTTTTTGGCCTCCCCCCTCCCTCCCAATCGTATCTCAGAAACTAAGAGACCCGTGTTCAGTTTTTTTACGGATTCGTATAGAGGAGGCTCGGCCATTTTTTTTTTGGGTTTTTAATAAGGTTTTAGATTGGATTAGGGGGTTCTTTTAAGGCCCTTCTTCTTTCAAAATCTTTTAAGGCCCTTCTACGCGACGGGCGCGAGAGAAAATTAGGTACTGAAGCGCTACTCACACAGCGACAGACGCGGTCGCCCCACTCACACACACATCTATGATCGCATAGAGTGTTTGAGGGGCAGTAAGCGCGTACCTAACACAATAACATTTAAATATCATACTTTTTAAATATAAATTGAAAAGTTTGTTTTGTTTGGTTTGGAATTTGAAAATTCTTATTGTGATGGACAGTTTTTGTGTTTTCATCATGGGTGTCGTTTTCATGGTTTTCGAGGGTGCTAAAACCGTTAGTGAGGTCAAAATCAAAATCCAAGTTGCAGACTGCAAAAAATTCAAAGTTTTCATCATGGGAGTCGTTTTTGTGGTTTTCGAGGATGCTAAAGCCGATGGCGAGGTCAAAATGAGAATCTAAGATGGCCTCTGCGAGAATTTTCGAATTGTTCATCATGGGAGTCGTTTTCATGGTTTTCGAGGATGCTGAAACCGATAGTGAGGTTAAAATCCAAATCCAAGATGGCGGCTGCGATGATTTTCGAATTGTTCATCATGGGAGTCGTTTTCATAGTTTTCGAGGATGCTAAAGCCGATAGTGAGGTTAAAATCCAAATCTAAGATGGCCTCTGCGAGAATTTTCGAATTGTTCATCATGGGAGTCGTTTTCATGGTTTTCGAGGATGCTAAAGCCGATAGTGAGGTTAAAATCCAAATCCAAGATGGCGGCTGCGATGATTTTCGAATTGTTTATCATGGGAGTCGTTTTCATAGTTTTCGAGGATGCTAAAGCCGATAGTGAGGACAAAATTAAAATCCAAGATGGTAGCTGCAATAATTTTCGAAATGTGCATCATGGGAGTCGTTTTCATGGTTTTCGAGGATGCTAAAGCCGATAGTGAGGTTTAAATCCAAATCCAAGGTGTCGGCTGCGATAATTTTCAAATTGTTCATCATGGGAGTAGTTTTCATGGTATCCGAGGGTGCTAAAACTGATGGCGAGGTCAAAATGAGAATCCAAGATGGCGATTGCTATAATTTTCGAATTGTTCATCAATTTCATCATGGGAGTCGTTTTCATGGTTTTCGAGGATGCTAAAGCCGATAGTGAGGTCAAAATCAAAATTCAAGATGGCGGCTTCGTCAATTTTCGAAATGTTCATCATGGGGGTCGTTTTCATGGTTTTCGGGGGTGCTAAAACCGATGGCGAGGTCAAAATCAAAATCCAAGATGGCGGCTGCGATAATTTTCGAATAGTTCATCAATTTCATCATGGGAGTCGTTTTCATAGTTTTCGAAAATTAAAATCCAAGATGGCAGCTGCAATAATTTTCAAAATGTGCATCATGGGAGTCATTTTCATGGTTTTCGAGGATGCTAAAGCCGATAGTGGGGATAAAATCCAAATCCAAGATGGCGGCTGCGATAATTTTCGAATTGTTCATCATGGGAGTCGTTTTCATGGTTTTCGAGGATGCTGAAGCCGGTAGTGAGGTCGAAATCTAAATCCAAGATGGCGGCTGCGATCATTTTCGAATTGTACATCATGGGAGTCATTTTCATGGTTTTCGAGGATGCCAAAGTCGATAGTGAGGTCAAAATCAAAATCCAAGATGGCGGCTGCGATCATTTTCGAATTGTACATCATGGGAGTCGTTTTCATGGTTTTCGAGGATGCCAAAGTCGATAGTGAGTTCAAAATCAAAATCCAAGATGGCGGCTGCGATAACTTTCGAATTGTTCATCATGGGAGTCGTTTTCATGGTTTTCGAGGATGCTAAAGATGATAGTGAGTCAAAATCAAAATCCAAGATGGCGACTGCAAAAAATTCAAAGTTTTCATCATGGATGTCGTTTTCATGGTTTTCGAGGGTGCCAAAACCGATGGCGAGGTCAAAATAAAAATCTAAGATGGTGGCTGCGATAATTTTCGAATTGTTCATCATGGGAGTCGTTTTCATGGTTTTTGAGGATGCTAAAGCCGATAGTGAGGTTTAAATCAAAATCTAAGATGGCGGCTGCGATAATTTTCGAAAAGTTCATCATGGGAGTCGTTTTCATGGTTTTCGAGGGTGCTAAAACCGATGGCGATGTTAAAATGAGAATCCAAGATAGCCTCTACGATAATTTTCGAATTGTCCATCAATTTCATCATGGGAGTTGTTTTCATGGTTTTCGAGGGTGCTAAAACTGATGGCGAGGTCATAATGAGAATCCAAGTGGCGGCTGCGATAATTTTCGAATTGTTTATCATGGGAGTCGTTTTCATGGTTTTCGAGGATGCTAAAGATGATAGTGAGTCAAAATCAAAATCCAAGATGGCGACTGCAAAAAATTCAAAGTTTTCATCATGGATGTCGTTTTCATGGTTTTCGAGGGTGCCAAAACCGATGGCGAGGTCAAAATCAAAATCTAAGATGGCGGCTGCGATAATTTTCGAAATGTTCATCATGGGAGTCGTTTTCATGGTTTTTGAGGATGCTAAAGCCGATAGTGAGGTTTAGATCAAAATCTAAGATGGCGGCTGCGATAATTTTCGAAAAGTTCATCATGGGAGTCGTTTTCATGGTTTTCGAGGGTGCTAAAACCGATGGCGATGTTAAAATGAGAATCCAAGATGGCCTCTACGATAATTTTCGAATAGTCCATCAATTTCATCATGGGAGTCGTTTTCATGGTATTCGAGGGTGCTTAAACCTATGGCGAGGTCAAAATGAGAATCCAAGATGGCTACTTAATTTTCGAATTGTTCATCAATTTCATCATGGGAGTTGTTTTCATGGTTTTCGAGGGTGCTAAAACTGATGGCGAGGTCATAATGAGAATCCAAGGTGGCGGCTGCGATAATTTTCGAATAGTTTATCATGGGAGTCGTTTTCTTGGTTTTCGAGGATACTAAAGCCGTTATTGAGGTCAAAATCAAAATCCAAGATTGTGACTGCAAAAAATTTCAAAGTTTTCATCATGGATGTCGATTTCATGGTATTCGAGGGTGCTTAGACCGATGGCGAGGTCAAAATGAGAATCCAAGATGGCGGCTGCGATTTTTTTCGAAATGTTTATCATGGGAGTCGTTTTCATGGTTTTCGAGGATGCTAAAGCTGATAGTGAGGTCAACATCAAAATCCAAGTTGGCGACTGCAAAAAATGCAGTGTTCGAGGGGCAGTAAGCGCTTACCGAACACAATAATATTTTAAATATCATATTTTTATCTAAACTGAAAAGTTTGTTTTGTTTGGTTTGGAATCGAAAAATTCTTTTTGTGATGGATAGTTTTTGTGTTTTCATCATGGGTGTCGTTTTCGTGGTTTTCGAGGGTGCTAAAACCGATGGCGAAGTCAAAATGAGAATCCAAGATGGTGGCTGCTATAATTTTCGAAATGTTCATCAATTTCATCATGGGACGTTACGAAGGTTGAGTGGATGAAGCGTAACTCAGGGGTGACGACAAGCAAACTTACAAGTCACTCTCATGAGTAGGGCAAAAGTACTAAGCCTCTCCTTTTTGGATCCCTACCAATCGTATCTCAAACACTAAGAGATCCATGTTCTTTTTTTTTTACGGATTTTTATAGAGGAGGCTCGGAAAAGTAAAAACCATTTTTCAAAGTTGCCCCTTATGCCTCCATTCTGAGTTTTTAATAAGGTTTTAGATTGGAGTAGGGGTTCTTAAAGGGTTTCAAAATCTTTTAAGTGCTCTAACGGATTTTAATAGTACATTATGCAACGAGTGAATAAAGAGCGGATTTAAAGCGAGGGCCATATATATGAATCAAGAGCAAGCGAAGGATTTTAATGACTGAATCACGACCGCAGGGAGTGATTCATGATGATTGAATCACGAGCGAAGCGAGTGATTCAAGTATTTAAATCCTGAGCGACGCGAGTGATTCAGGCCCTCGATTTAAATCCGTTTTATTCACGAGTTACATACGATACTTTATACCATGACCACAAGAAAAATAATAATTAAGCGATAATAGATAGGTATTTAACGAAGAAAAAAAAGACAAAGGTGCGTTTACAAACATCTAAATTCACATACACAAACACCCAGATCCGAAACAAATAACTGTAGATCATACGAAAATTTGCTCCGTGCGGGAATCGAACCCACTGCACGCGACGAAGTAGTCCAATCGCTCGGTCACTGCGCCAACAAATTGACATTAAACTCGGAACAATGTTTTAAATTAAGAGTAACATTTTCCTAACAACACGGGGGCTGACGGGGGTGGACCGCAGCAATGTGTTCTCAATTCAAACACCAAAACAGTGAGAAAAAGAGCTTTTTACTCACTGTTTTCAGTGAGAAAAAGTAACTTTTTAAAGTGGGAATGGTATAAAATTCTTTTAACTATCCTGAGGAATTCTCATTTTATTTTGTTTTTTTTTTTTTAATTTTGTTTCTTTTTTTTATTGAATTAGTTATAAGGGTTTTCAGAATATTAAAAATATTTTATATAATAATTTACAAAATCTTTTAAAGGACTATGGATTTTCCAATTCATTTAAAGATTCATATGGATTCTCAAAATTTTATTATGGCAAGGAAGAATTCTCCAAAACACGACCCCGCGAGCTGCTTGCAGCTCGCGCAGCGCGCAAATACTAGTTATAATATATAAAGCTCGATTACCACTCACTCACTCACTGATTGACATAATTGTTCTCCCAGATGGTGAAGGGGGAGGTGGGTATATTTTGACAGATTCGTAAACAAGTAACTCTGGTGAGTATGGGAAAAATCCCAAACCTCCCCTTTTCACCCCCCCTCTCCCCCCTCCCCACCGTATCTCGGAAACTAAGAGACCCGTGTTTTGTGTTTTTTTACGGATTCGTATAGAGGAGGCTCGGAAAAGTAAAAACCATTTTTCAAAGTTTGTCCCCCTTCCCCCTTTAGGCGGATCTCGGAAGTTAACAGACTTGCAACATTTTTTTTTTCAGATTCATATCCAGGGGCCCAGTGTTGGTCAAAATTATTTTTCAAAACTCCCCCCTCTCCCCCCTTCACCCCTCCCCCCAACGTATCTCGGAAACTAAGAGACCCGTGTTCTGTTTTCTTACGGATTCGTATAGAGGAGGCTCGGAATAGTAAAAACCATTTTTCAAAGTTCCCCCCCCCTCGCCCCCCTTCTCCCCCTTTAGGCGGATCTCGGAAGTTAACAGACTTGCAAAATTTTTTTTTTCCAGATTCGTGTCAAGGGGCCCAGAGTATGTCAAAATCTTTTATCAAAACTCCCCCCTCCCCCCCCCCCCCCTTCACCCCTCCAAAGCGAAGCGTAGCGTAGCGTAGGGATAAGGTCAAGATAGCTTTCCGGTGGTAGGTAGGTCCCGAGTGGAGCGAACCTGCGAGACCGAGTGGAGCGAAGGGGGGAGGTGGCGAGCGAAGCGAGCCGGCGACCTCCGTAGCGTAACGAAGGTTGAGTGGGTGAAGCGTAACTCGGGGTTGACGACAAGCAAACTTACAAGTAACTCTCATGAGTATGGGAAAAATCCCAAACTTCCCCTTTTCGCCCCCCCCTCTCCCCCCCTCCCCATCGTATCTCGGAAACTAAGAGAACCGTGTTTTGTTTTTTTACGGATTCGTATAGAGGTGGCTCGGAAAACTAAAAACCATTTTTCAAAGTTCCCTCCCCCCTTGCTCCCCTTCTCCCCCTTTAGGCGGATCTCGGAAGTTAATAAACTTGCAACATTTTTTTTTTCAGATTCATATCAAGGAACGCAGAGTTGGTTAAAATAATTTTTCAAAACTCCCCCCTCTCCCCTCTTCACCCCTCCCCACATCGTATCTCGGAAAAACTAGGAAGCGGTAAAGCGAAGCGTAGCGTAGCGTAGGGATAAAGTTACGATAGCTTTCCGGTGGTAGGTAGGTCCTGAGTGGAGCGAACCTGCGAGACCGAGTGGAGCGAGGGGTGGAGGTGACGAGCGAAGCGAGCCGGCGACCGCCGTAGCGTAACGAAGGTTGAGTGGGTGAAGCGTAACTCAGGGGTGACGACAAGCAATCTTACAAGTAACTCTCATGAGTAGGGAAAAAGTACCAAGCCTCCCCTTTTTGGCCTCCCCCCCCCCTCCCAATCGTATCTCGGAAACTAAGAGACCAGAGTTTTGTTTTTTCCGGATTCGTTAGAGGAGGCTCGGAAAAGAAAAAACCATGGATAGTTTTTGTGTTTTCATCATGGGTATCGTTTTCATGGTTTTCGAGGGTGCTAAAACCGATGGCGAGGTCAAAATGAGAACCCAAGATGGCGGCTACTATAATTATAGAATTGTTCATCAATTTCATCACGGGAGTCGTTTTCATGGTTTTCGAGGATGCTAAAGCCGATAGTGAAGTCGAAATCAAAATCCAAGATGGCGGCTGCGATCATTTTCGAATTGTTCATCATGGGAGTCGTTTTCATGGTTTTCGAGGATGCTAAAGCCGATAGTGAAGTCAAAATCAAAATCCAAGATGGCGGCTGCGATAATTTTCGAATTGTTCATCATGGGAGTCGTTTTCATGGTTTTCGAGGATGCTAAAGCCGATAGTGCAGTCAAAATCAAAATCCAAGATGGCGGCTGCGATAATTTTCGAATTGTTCATCATGGGAGTCGTTTTCATGGTTTTCGAGGATGCTAAAGCCGATAGTGAGGTCAAAATCAAAATCCAAGATGGCGGCTGCGATAATTTTCGAATTGTTCATCATGGGAGTCGTTTTCATGGTTTTCGAGGATGCTAAAGCCGATAGTGAGGTCAAAATCAAAATCCAAGATGGCGGCTGCGATAATTTTCGAATTGTTCATCATGGGAGTCGTTTTCATGGTTTTCGAGGATGCTAAAGCCGATAGTGCAGTCAAAATCAAAATCCAAGATGGCGGCTGCGATAATTTTCGAATTGTTCATCATGGGAGTCGTTTTCATGGTTTTCGAGGATGCTAAAGCCGATAGTGAGGTCAAAATAAAATTCCAAGATGGCGACTGCAAAAATTCAAAGTTTTCGTCATGGATGTTGTTTTCATGGTTTTCGAGGGAGCTAAAGCCGATAGTGAATTCAAAATCAAAATACAAGATGGCGGCTGCGATAATTTTCGAATTGTTCATCATGGGAGTCGTTTCCATGGTTTTCGAGGATGCTACAGCCGATAGTGAGGTCAAAATCAAAATCCAAGATGGCGACTGCAAAAATTCAAAGTTTTCATCATGGATGTCGTTTTCATGGTTTTCGAGGGTTCTAAAGCCGATAGTGAAGTCAAAATCAAAATCCAAGATGGCGGCTGCGATAATTTTCGAAATGTTCATCATGGGAATCATTTTCATGGTTTTCGAGGATGCTAAAGCCGATAGCGAGGTCAAAATCAAAATCCAAGGTGGCGACTGCAAAAATTCAAAGTTTTCGTCATGGATGTCGTTTTCATGGTTTTCGAGGGTGCTAAAGCCGATAGTGAAGTCAAAATCAAAATCCATGATGGCGGCTGCGATCATTTTCGAATTGTTCATCATGGGAGTCGTCTTCATGGTTTTCGAGGATGCTACAGCCGATAGTGAGGACAAAATCAAAATCCAAGATGCTAAAGCCGATAGTGAGGTCAAAATCAAAATCCAAGATGGCGGCTGCGATAATTTTCGAATTGTTCATCATGGGAGTCGTTTTCATGGTTTTCGAGGATGCTACAGCCGACAGTGAGGTCAAAATCAAAATCCAAGATGGCGGCTGCGATAATTTTCGAAATGTTCATCATGGGAATCGTTTTCATGGTTTTCGAGGATGCTAAAGCCGATAGCGAGGTCAAAATCAAATTCCAAGATGGCGACTGCAAAAATTCAAAGTTTTCGTAATGGATGTCGTTTTCATGGTTTTCGAGGGAGCTAAAGCCGATAGTGAATTCAAAATCAAAATCCAAGATGGCGGCTGCGATAATTTTCGAATTGTTCATCATGGGAGTCGTTTCCATGGTTTTCGAGGATGCTACAGCCGATAGTGAGGTCAAAATCAAAATCCAAGATGGCGGCTGCGATGATTTTCGAATTGTTATCATGGGAGTCGTTTCCATGGTTTTCGAGGATGCTAAAGCCGATCGTGAGGTCAAAATCAAAATCCAAGATGGCGACTGCAAAAATTTAATGTTTTCATCATGGATGTCGTTTTCATGGTTTTCGAGGGTTCTAAAGCCGATAGTGAAGTCAAAATCAAAATCCAAGATGGCGGCTGCGATAACTTTCGAAATGCTCATCATGGGAATCGTTTTCATGGTTTTCGAGGATGCTAAAGCCGATAGCGAGGTCAAAATCAAATTCCAAGATGGCGACTGCAAAAATTCAAAGTTTTCGTCATGGATGTCGTTTTCATGGTTTTCGAGGGAGCTAAAGCCGATAGTGAATTCAAAATCAAAATCCAAGATGGCGGCTGCGATAATTTTCGAATTGTTCATCATGGGAGTCGTTTCCATGGTTTTCGAGGATGCTAAAGCCGATAGCGAGGTCAAAATCAAATTCCAAGATGGCGACTGCAAAAATTCAAAGTTTTCGTCATGGATGTCGTTTTCATGGTTTTCGAGGGAGCTAAAGCCGATAGTGAATTCAAAATCAAAATCCAAGATGGCGGCTGCGATAATTTTCGAATTGTTCATCATGGGAGTCGTTTCCATGGTTTTCGAGGATGCTACAGCCGATAGCGAGGTCAAAATCAAATTCCAAGATGGCGACTGCAAAAATTCAAAGTTTTCGTCATGGATGTCGTTGTCATGGTTTTCGAGGATGCTACAGCCGATAGTGAGGTCAAAATCAAAATCCAAGATGGCGGCTGCGATCATTTTCGAATTGTTCATCATGGGAGTCGTTTTCATGGTTTTCGGGGGTCAAAATCAAAATTCAAGATGGCGGCTGGGATAATTTTCGAATTATTCATCATGGGAGTCGTTTAAATGGTTTTCTTGGATGCTAAAGCCGATAGTGAAGTTAAAATCCAAATCCAAGATGGCAGCTGCGATAATTTTCTAATTGTTCATCACGGGAGTCGTTTTCATGGTTTTCGAGGATGCTACAGCCGATAGTGAGGTCAAAATCATAATCCAAGATGGCGGCTGCTATAATTTTCGAATTGTTCATCAATTTCATCATGGGAGTCGTTTTCATGGTTTTCGAGGATGCTAAAGCCGATAGTGAGGTCAAAATCCAAGATGGCGGCTTCAATTATTTTTGAAATGTTCATTATGGTCATCATCATGCTAAAGCCGATAGTGAGGTTAAAATCCAAATCCAAGATGGCGGCTGCTATAATTTTCGAATTGTTCATCATGGATGTCGTTTTCACGGTTTTCGAGGATGCTAAAGCCGATAGTGAAGTCAAAATCAAAATCCAAGATGGCGGCTGCGATAACTTTCGAAATGTTCATCATGGGAATCGTTTTCATGGTTTTCGAGGATCCTAAGCCGATAGCGAGGTCAAAATCAAATTCCAAGATGGCGACTGCAAAAATTCAAAGTTTTCGTCATGGATGTCGTTTTCATGGTTTTCGAGGGAGCTAAAGCCGATAGTGAATTCAAAATCAAAATCCAAGATGGCGGCTGCGATAATTTTCGAATTGTTCATCATGGGAGTCGTTTCCATGGTTTTCGAGGATGCTAAAGCCGATAGCGAGGTCAAAATCAAATTCCAAGATGGCGACTGCAAAAATTCAAAGTTTTCGTCATGGATGTCGTTTTCATGGTTTTCGAGGATGCTAAAGCCGATAGTGTGGTCTAAATCAAAATCCAAGATGGCGACTGCAAAAAATTCAAAGTTTTCATCATGGATGTCGTTTTAGCGGTTTTCGAGGATGCTAATAAAGTCGATAGTGAGGTCAAAATCAAAATCCAAGATGGCGGCTGCGATAATTTTCGAAATGTTCATCATGGGAGTCGTTTTCATGGTTTTCGAGGATGCTAAAGCCGATAGTTGTTGACTCATATATCTACTTAGGACAAGTAGTCCAGTTAAGTAGGTCCAACTTCGAGAAAGAGGTCAACCGCCGAATCCAACTCGGTTGGGCAGCGTTCGGGAAACTACGCAATGTCTTTTCGTCCGACATACCTCAGTGCCTCAAGACGAAAGTCTTCAACCAATGTGTGTTACCAGTGATGAGTTACGGCACCGAAACGTGGTCTTTCACTATCGGCCTCATCTCAAAGCTCAAAGTCGCTCAACGAGCTATGGAGAGGGCTATGCTAGGTGTTTCTCTACTTGATCGAATCCGAAATGAGGAGATCCGTAGACGAACTAAAGTCACCGATATAGCCCACCGGATTAGCAAGCTGAAGTGGCAATGGGCAGGCCATATTGCTCGCAGAGCAGATGGCCGATGGGGTCGAAAAGTACTAGAGTGGAGACCACGGACTAGCAAGCGCAGCGTAGGACGTCCACCAGCAAGGTGGACAGACGACCTTATAAAGGTCGCCGGAAGACGCTGGATGCAGGTCGCTTCCAACCGGTATCTGTGGAGATCAAAAGGGGAGGCCTATGTTCAGCAGTGGACGTCCTATGGCTGAGATGATGAAAGCCGATAGTGAGGTTAAAATCTAGATCCAAGATGGCGGCTGCGGTAATTTTCGAATTGTTCATCATAGGGGTCGTTTTCATGGTTTTCGAGGATGCTAAAGCCGATAGTGAGGTCAAAATCAAAATCCATTATGGCGACAACAAAAAATTCAAAGTTTTCATCATGGATGTCGTTTTCATGGTTTTCGAGGATGCTACAGCCGATAATGAGGTTAAAATCCAAATTCAAGAAAGCGGCTGCGATAATTTCCGAAATTTTCATCATGGGAGTCGTTTCCATGGTTTTCAAAAATGCTAAAGCCGATAGTGAGGTCTAAATCAAAATCGAAGATGGCGACTGCAAAAAATTCAAAGTTTTCATCATGGATGTCGTTTTCATGGTTTTCGAGGATGCTAAAGCCGATAGTGAGGTTAAAATCCAAATCCAAGATGGCGGCTGCGATAACTTTCGAAATGTTCATCATGGAAGTCGTTTTCATGGTTTTCGAGGATGCTAAAGCCGATAGTGAGGTGAAAATCTAAATCCAAGATGGCGGCTGCGGTAATTTTCGAATTGTTCATCATGGGGGTCGTTTTCATGGTTTTCGAGGATGCTAAAGCCGATAGTGAGGTCAAAATCAAAATCCAAGATGGCGGCTGCGAAAATTTTCGATATGTTCATCATGGGAGTCGTTTTCATGGTTTACAAGGATGCTAAAGCCGATAGTGAGGTCTAAATCAAAATCCAAGATGGCGACTGCAAAAAATTCAAAGTTTTCATCATGGATGTCGTTTTCAAGGTTTTCGAGGATGCTAAAGTCGATAGTGAGGTCAAATTCAAAATCCAAGATGGCGGCTGCGATAATTTTCGAAATGTTCATCATGGGAGTCGTTTTCATGGTTTTCGAGGATGCTTAAGCCGATAGTGAGGTTAAAATCTAAATCCAAGATGGCGGCTGCGGTAATTTTCGAATTGTACATCATGGGGGTCGTTTTCATGGTTTTCGAGGATGCTAAAGCCGATAGTGAGGTCAAAATCAAAATCCATTATGGCGACAACAAAAAATTCAAAGTTTTCATCATGGATGTCGTTTTCATGGTTTTCGAGGATGCTAAAGCCGATAGTGAGGTCAAAATCAAAATCCAAGATGGCGGCTGCTATAATTTCCGAAATTTTCATCATGGGAGTCGTTTCCATGGTTTTCAAAAATGCAAAAGCCAATAGTGAGGTCAAAATCCAAATCGAAGATGGCGGCTGCGATAATTTTCCAATTCATCATGGGAGTCGTTTTCATGGTTTTCGATGATGCTTAAAGCGATAGTGAGGTCTAAATCAAAGTCCAAGATGGCGACTGCAAAAAATTCAAAGTTTTCATCATGGATGTCGTTTTCATGGTTTTCGAGGGTGCTAAAACCGATGGCGAGAACAAAATGAGAATCCAAGATGGCGGCTGCTATAATTTTCGAATTGTTCATCAATTTCATCATGGGAGTCGTTTTTATGGTTTTCGAGGATGCTAAAGCCGATAGTGAGGTTAAAATCCAAATCCAAGATGGCGGCTGCGATAATTTTCGAAATGTTCATCATGGGAGTCGTTTTCATGGTTTTCGAGGACGCTAAAGCCGATAGTGAGGTCGAAATCAAAATCCAAGATGGCGACTGCAAAAAATTCAAAGTTTTCATCATGGATGTCGTTTTCGTGGTTTTCGAGGGGTGCTAAAACCGATGGCGAGGTCAAAATGAGAATCCAAGATGGCGGCTGCAAAAAATTCAAAGTTTTCATCATGGATGTCGTTTTCATGGTTTTCGAGGGTGCTAAAACCGATGGCGAGGTCAAAATGAGAATCCAAGATGGCGGCTGCGATAACTTTCGAAATGTTCATCATGGAAGTCGTTTTCATGGTTTTCGAGGATGCTAAAGCCGATAGTGAGGTCAAAATCAAAATCCAAGATGGCGGCTGCGATAATTTTCAAATTGTTCATCATGGGAGTCGTTTTCATGGTATTCGATGGTGCTAAAACCGATGGCGAGGTCAAAATGAGAATCCAAGATGGCGGCTGCTATAATTTTCGATTTGTTCATCATGGGAGTCGTTTTAATGGTTTTCGAGGATGCTAAAGCCGATAGTGAGGTCAAAATTAAAATCCAAGATGGCGGCTTTGATAATTTTCGAAATGTTCATCAATTTGATCATGAGACGTAGCGAAGGTTGAGTGGAAGCGTAACTCAGGGGTGACGACAAGCAAACTTACAAGTAACTCTCATGAGTAGGGCAGAAGTACTAAGCCTCTCCTTTTTGGCTCCCCCCCCCCCTCCCAATCGTATCTCAGACACTAAGAGACCCGTGTTCAATTTTTTTACGGATTCGTATAGAGGAGACTCGGAAAAGTAAAAACCATTTTTCAAAGTTGCCCCTTATGCCTCCCTTCTGAGTTTTTAATAAGGTTTTAGATTGGATTAGGGGGTTCTTAAGAGGTTTTAAAATCTTTTAAGTGCTCTAACGGATTTTAAAATTCTTCTAACTATCCTAAGGAATTCACTATTTTTTTGTTTTTTTTTTTCAATTTTGTTTCTTTTTTTTTTATTGAATTAGTTATAAGGGTTTTCAGAATATTAAAAATATGTTATATAATTTACAAAATCTTTTAAGGACTATGGATTTTCCAATTCATTTAATGATTCATATGGATTCTCAAAATTTTATAAAGGTGAGGGATCCTTATCCAAAACACGACCCCGCGAGCTGCGTGCAGCTCGCGCAACGCGCAAATACTAGTTTTTTATAAACGTAATGCAGGAATGGTGCCGAGCGGTATTTATGGTGCTGTCAAGCTTATTATTTTGACGGTGTTACGCTAGATGGCAGTTCTGTAACGACTCTGCGGCAGCATCCCAATAGCAACAAGTAATTTGTATCACCAGATCGAAAATAAATATAACTATTATTCTAGACAGTGGAGTAGTAAGAGGCCCAATCAAGTAAATCAATTTTACAGCAGTCCAATTCATTATTTTTGCAACAAGTTAGCACAATAACAATGTTTCTTTTTTTGTAGCGTGGTAAAATTATCAAACGAATCCTCCCATCCAGGGCAGGGCAGGAGGGACTGTCAGACTTGTACTGACTAAAATCCACGGTGTCCTTCAATAGCCCTTTACGTTCTGGGGTCACGGTAATTAATAATGGCAGGCATAAATAACAATATTATGCTAATAGCAGTTGAAATCGGTTTAGACCGTATATTAAATATTAAATAAAAAAATGTTTTTTAAACTTAGGTGAAAATTTAAAAACTGTTTTTATTTTCTTACAAAATGTTTTATTTTCAGACAACACAACACAGATTCATTTCAAACATTAATAAGTTCCGCTTAAATTATTAATAAGATTAAATAATAAATCTCTGATTAAAACCATAATAAAAATAAATAGTATTTGCACCACAGCAGGAATCATGTACAATACAATCTCAAATGGGTATTACAAAAAAAATATTAATTATCATAAATTATTCAGAAAAATAAAACAGCCATAGCGAGTCATAAGTAGTGGACAAAGCCTCTTAATTAAATAGTTATGTTAAATTAAACATGAACAAAATTTTGAATTATATTAATATTAAGATTTGAAGTCAAAATTAAAAAAAAGGTAGAACTAGAACCAAATTGATCAAATTAATCTACGAAATTGGACATTGTAGTAGACTGTCCATGGTCCAGTTATAAAAAGTTATTATTATGTTTGTGTTCCTTTTTATTAATTTAGGTGCTTCTTTTTTTCTTTTTTGTTATTTTCATCTTTAATTTCTCTTAAAACTCTATTTTTGATGCACAGACCAGCTCATCAACCTAGCCCAAACTTTAAAATATTCCCAATCGATTATGAACTAAATTCTTTTGTCATAACGTTGAAAATCTATTAAGAGCGTATATTCCGAAAGCTGGCAACGTCGCAAATGGTTGTCAAATATTAACAAGTTTTAATTATTTTAGCATTGTTTCTGTATGAAAATAAGAAATATGGCTCTGTAGTGCACTAAAAAATTGATAAGGGAATGCAATAATTAATATCGTAACACCGAATATATAGTTTTAGATGTAGAAAAAGCATTTGGAAGCTTTCCAAATGCCTTTTATGCACATGAAACGGTTACAACATCAAATTCAGTGTTTTAATTGCATTCCTATATCATTTCTTTAGTGCACTACAGAGCGATATTTCTTGTTTTCATACAGAAAATTTGCCAAATTAATTAAAACTTGTAAATATTTGACAGCTTTTTGCGACGTTGCCAACTTTCAGAATATGCAGCCTTAAAGTAATTTCACAGATTGATGTACTGTCTCTCTACTTGTACGTAATTACTATTTTGTACGAATTATGGTATGTTTAAGGTGTCAAGACATCGATGCTCAATTGGTTACCATTGTTTTGGTACCACCTACATTGTCCCAAACCGAACTATTTCAAAATAATTATAGAATCATTTATTTTGAAATAGTTCGGTCAATCAAGCGTTACTTTGTGGAAATCCATGACATTAAAAAATGTTACGTACAAAAACTGATTTATACAAAATAACTACACAGTCAAAATATACGGAACAATAGCTAATTCTTTTCTGAGCTTGGCATAATAATTATTCGATGTTTTGATTTCGTGGTTGGCTACTTGTGCGTTGATGTTCTTTACACCCTGTATAATTTTAAGGTAAAACCGGTGGTTTTATTGGAATGTTAAGTCAACTGCTTAGGAATGAAAATTAGTAGGTACATAAGTTTCTCGGATCAGAGGCTTTGGCGCAATTTTATTGTATAGACAATTGAAAAAGTGCCTCTAGTATACGACAGAGGAACTTCTTTTTTTAAATAAACGTCAAAACTCCCATTTACTTTACGTCATTAAACGTGAAAATTCTTGCTATAGTCTGACATTTTAGTGTATTTTTGTTTAGTAATACACTTCTCATCAAAAAAATCGAAACACCTCGCAGTTTATGATTTGATAAGGATTATCAGAAAAATGAGTATATTTAGGAATAAATGTAAAATGTCCTTTAATAGTGAGTAGTATGAGGTTTTTAAATCCTAATGTTAATGTTCTAAATTCAAATTAAGTCTTCATAGGTTTCGTATTTTGTATAATGAGTAATTTTTACCCTGTATGGAATATGAAGGAAATGGGTAAAACAACACGCGTAAATGAAAAAAAAATGTAAGAAACGTTTATTTAATAACTTGTATTCCCTCCGCGAGCTCTTATTACTGCTTCCATACGGTTCTTCATCGATCGGATGAGAGTCACGATCACATGTTGTGGTATATTATCCCATTCCTCTTGGATTGCATTTTGCAGCTGGCTAAGTGTTTCTGGGGCTGGATCTCTTGCTCGAATTCGTCTCTTTAATTCATCCCATAGATGTTCAATGGGATTCATGTCCGGGCTTCTTGCTGGCCATACCATAATGCAGATACCGACTTCGGTAAGATAATCTCGTACGACGCCCGCGGTGTGAGCTCTAGCATTGTCGTGCATGAATATGAAGTCGTTGCCAATAAAATGTGCATAGGGCATCACATGAGGTTCAAGACACTGTTCGATGTACCGATGAGAGTTTAGTGCAGGCAGCCGTGGCCCAGACACAAAGGCAAGTTCTGTATTACCGTCGGCGCTGATTCCTCCCCAAACCGTCCACGAACCGCCACCATAGCTGACCTTTTCTTCAATGCAGCATTGTGCAAAGCGTTCTCCATCTCTTCTGTAGACCTTGTTCCTTCCGTCGTTACCATACAGCATAATTTTACACTCATCAGAAAACAGTACTTTGCTCCACTGAAGGTATGACCAAGTTAGGTGCTCGCGTGCAAAGTTAAGGCGCGCTCTTCGATGGTCTGCAGTTAATTTCGGCCCATTCGCTGGCTTATGCGGTGCCAATCCGCGTTCCTTCAACCTTCTTCTTATTTTAGAGTCACTTACAGCTACTCTTCGTACAACGCGAAGCTGCTGCTGCAGTTGAAAAGCGTTAAGGCGTCGATTTCGTAAAGAAGTTGTTACAATAAATCGATCATCTCGCTCAGAAGTGACCCGATTCCTGCCAGATCCTGAACGGCGCGTGAACGAACCAGTCTCCCGATAGCGTTTGTAGACTCTATGAACAGATGATAAGCTTAGATGCAATCTTGCAGCCACAACACGCTGACTAAGTCCAGAATCCAGCAATGCCACCACTTGGGCGGCTTCTGCGGGCGAAGTATCCATATGTTTTAGAAAAAAAAGTTTTTTCAGACGTCCCAAAGTCACAGTAAATGAAATAAGAAACAGAAAGTTTAAAGACAAGCGCTAATTTTTAGTTTTTAAACGAGAAACGTACTCCAACCCTAAATACACATTTGTCTCAAAACAGTGATTAATTTCATTTATAGGATAAACAAATGAAATTATTTCGAATTTTGATTTTTTTCTTCTTACTGTAATGACCAAACTGCCAGCTACACAGTAATGTTTTTTTTTCATGGAATTAATTCTCTTTTGTAAAAAATTAGGACAAAAACAATAAAAACGAAAGTGTTTCGATTTTTTTGATGAGAAGTGTATTTCATTAGGATAATTTTAATACTGCAAAGCAAATGTTAGTATAGTACTCGTATGTTAGTAATTTTAGAATGTCTTAAGTAAATTGAGACCAGTAATATACAAAATTGCGTATCTTTTTTGTCCCCTTACTTGCAAATTCTTTAGCTACCGTCTAACTAAAAGATACAAGAACATAGTCTGGTTTTTTGGCAATGATAGTAACTCAGTTGCTCTCGGAATGATAAATGCATGAAAATAATCGTTTCTTCTGTGCGTTCCAAGTAAGAATAGGATATCTTGGCGCCATATCGTGAATACATACACGATTTTCTAACATTTACACGCTTCAAAATAAACTATAATCATTTGAAAATAAACTTATTATGATAAAATGTTTTTGTGGAAAAAAAATAAGATTCGAATTTTTGATCTGAATCTTATAATTTCGTTTAAAAAAATAGTACCTATAAATTATTGAAAATTAATTTGCACGATTAATTTTTGAATAATATTGTCAATATTTGGCGACAAGGTCATTATTCTCATTATCTCGATCAGTGGAAACGATTATTTCAATAATTATGTTACTAATTAAGACTAAACAATGTTATTTTTATTGCTGACCTATTTCGTTGGATATTTCTGATTAGTGTTAAAATAAAACCATTGTTAGACCTTGGTTTGAGATTTTGTGCCTTAAAACTTGTTGAAATAGCATTCAATATTTCAAAGCAGGGTTTGTTGAACTATTGATTTTTCCCTGTAAGACATTTTCAGGTAAGTAAATATTGCTACTATAAGTCAGCCGGCAAATTTTTATACATGATATCAAACATAAAGTTTTTAAAACCATTAAGTGCTGTAAAAGATTTCTTATAGTTTATAAATCAATGTTTAAACATGTTTACATCAATATGGACGCATTAAGTATCAATTGGACGTGGTAACTATAAATAAATAAATACCTTAATAAAAAAATATACTGAATCTCTGTAGAAAACTACCTCAGATCAACAATTACTCACTTTCATTATCAAAGATTAATTATTATTAAATAAAGTTGTTGCGTTTCAGCATAGTTAAAGCGGCCATTGCTTTTTGTAATATAGGTATCTTTGACCAAACCAAAAATATAACGTTTTCATTTATTAAAAAACTATCAAGGCTTTACTTCCATGTTAGATGGTCTGTGGGGTTCCCACAGCTAGCTTATGTGGTCACATAATCAAACGAAAAAAGATTCCTCTTTTTTCATGGGGAATGTCAAATGTAGACGCCAGAACATCAACCTACCGAAAACTGACAAATTTTGCCAATGGAAGATCAACCTTCTCATTTTGTGATAAAGTTGAAAATTTGTTACAGAAAATTGACAGATTGAGGTAGCTTGATGTGCCTTGTCTGTACCTTTGGACAATGACCGCTATTACTTTGCTGAAACGAAACAACTTTACATCAAATTGCACCAACACTTCGTTTATCCTTATTCATAAGAGGTAACGTACCTAGCTTTACATTTATTATGCACACAAAAATAATTATTATGAAATATACAACATTTACACTTATTGAAATAAGGCAATTTTTATTAATAAAGGCAACACCAAAATTAGACACACAAAACCCTTCTTTGAAGATTTCACCGTCATTATACAGTTTATTTAAAAATAAGTAGGTTCTAAATATAAAACTTTTCCCCCTGTAAAGATGCTTTCATATTTCATAGGACATATTAGGACCTAGTGCAGATTTAATTATTTAAATGTTCGAGTCCGGTATCCATAGTCACGTTCACAATTTATCAGTACCTACAAGTTCTACCGAACCTTTAGACCTAAATTCATTTCGTACGTCAGCGAGAAATATTCAGTAACGTACGCGCCGCTGACTTCAGCGTTGCATTATACTGCTATATAGAACACAATGAATATTCGTACGTATGACCGAAGACGTCCTACATAAGTGTAATAGAAATTCGCATATAGGGCGTCCACAAACCGCGAGTACTCGTATCCCTCTCCTTGTCATACCCACTCAATAGAGTGAGAAGACAATAGTTATTTGTTATGCAAGGCTGCAAAGTTGATTTTTGGCGCGAGTACTTGAATTGAAAACTGAGCGAGCGAAGGATTCTAAGATTGAACCGCGAGAGAAACGAGCGGTTCAAATATAGAATCCTGAGCGATGCGAAGTTTTCAAAGGTACGAGACGCAGAAAAACTTTGCTGCCGAGTGCAACACAAAACTTTTCACCTCACACAGCGAGGAAATGTAGTGGGGGCGGCTCGCCTGCCAGTGTAGAAAAGTAGAAAACAATTGAATACAAGACGTGTTCGAATTTTAAACAACACTTTGTGCTCTAGAGCACAAAATGGAGTTTTCCGCTCAGATTTTGAATGAGAAATAGAATCTTTCCGAGCGGGTGAGGTGAAAATAGTTATTTGTTATGCAAGGCTGCAAAGTTGATTTTTGGCGCGAGTACTTGAATTGAAAACTGAGCGAGCGAAGGATTCTAAGATTGAACCGCGAGAGAAACGAGCGGTTCAAATATAGAATCCTGAGCGATGCGAAGTTTTCAAAGGTACGAGACGCAGAAAAACTTTGCTGCCGAGTGCAACACACAACTTTTCACCTCACACAGCGAGGAAATGTAGTGGGGGCGGCTCGCCTGCCAGTGTAGAAAAGTAGAAAACAATTGAATACAAGACGTGTTCGAATTTTAAACAACACTTTGTGCTCTAGAGCACAAAATGGAGTTTTGCGCTCAGATTTTGAATGAGAAATAGAATCTTTCCGAGCGGGTGAGGTGAAAAGAATATTTTAGTTAAAAGGCGTTTTTATAATACAGGGGTAAGTAAATACTGAGATGTTTTCAGGAACACAATTTCAGTTCTTTCGCAAAATGCCTCTAAAGCTATTGACGGTGAAAAAGTCAAAGAGCCCAACTACTTAAATAACTGCACCATTAAATAAATAACACATTTTTTGTCATACCAATAACCGATCCTCTATTACGGATTTGCTAAACGGCTACGTGTTCAATAAACTAACTGCAGACAAAATCTCAATAGAAAATTAGTCCGGACGTATAAACTTAATAAGTAGATCTGATAACAACCAACTGAGTATACGTGAAGTCATTCAAGAAATTCGCGTTTAAAAAAAAAGTGTTTTTTTTCGTTTCTCACACTTTCTCTTGTATCGTGTGTGCATTTACAAACAATTAGATTCACAAAAACAGACTCGAAACAACTATTTGTAGATCATACAAATTAATATTTGTTGCTTAGGAGAATCGGATTCGCGATACGGTGCGCAGGAGTTGATCGATCAGCCACTACGTTAATTGCTTATGCGACTATAAGACTTTTTTCTATTGAGAAATTGCTGTAGCTGCTCGGAGTATGTATTTCTGCCCAATCAATGGATATAGGCTCGCTCCCTATTACAACACATGGGCTATCTATTTCTCAAATACTTTGACACCTGTCGTGAAGTTTTACGCTAAGTTATACTGACCAAACTTTCAGTACAAACACATATTATGGCAGTTTTAAAAATGAATTACCCTTCAAGGGCTCAGGTCCAAAGAGAAGTCGGCATCATACCTTCCATGCTCGTAGTTCGAGGAGTCAGGGTTTCGTTGCAAAGGAAATCTAGTGGCATATCTACTAGAAAGCCTTGAATAAGTTCTATTTTCCTGTTGGCAAGTGCTGGGTCGATTTCCCAGAGATTTTGGTTCTCTTCTTGGTATTTCTTTAGTTCTGCGAAGTTGTGGACGGCGTCTGTTGGTAATGTGTGGAACACCTGGAAGAAATAATTATGGTTAGTTTAATAATGACAAGGTTATTGTGTGTGAAGAAGGGCAGACAAACAATCTTCATTTATCAAAGACATCACTGACTGACGACTTTTTTTCACCAATGTGGTGAAGAAAAATGTTGTGAAGATACCTGGACTTGTGTAATAAATAACAATAGGACCAAAGCTATGGTAGACGTCTGTGGGGTTTCCAGAGACGGCTTAAATAACTCTGAAACCAGGAGATAGCAGAATTTTTACACGTAAAAGAAAGATGTTTTGTGTGCGGGCGCGTTTAAAGCTGTGTTACAGGAACTCAAGTTAGATGCGCTTGATTTTATCGGAATGAGGTCACAATTCTTAAGGTGTATGCAGCGAGTGTAACGTGTGCCGTTGCTTATAAAAACGTTTCCGTTTTCTTGCAATCATTGGGAAACATTACTTTATTCTAATCAGCTCAAACGCATTAAAGATTCGCGGGACTGTCTCACCTGGTAACCGCGACCCTGGTATGTAAAGGGCTATTGAAGGAATCACCGTGGATTTTAGTCAGTACAAGTCTGATAGTCCCTCCCGTCCTGCCCTGGGCGGGACGACTCTTTGGATGATTTTACCACGATAAAGAAAAAAACGCATTAAAGTTATGAGTCCTTAATCTTAGAAACTCCTTTAGTTTACTCACATCCTCATACAAGTCCGTGTTCCTCTTAGAGATGGCCTTCCAGTAGTTCCTGTAGAATTCGTGGCAGCACGGGTCGTCCAGTGAGATGCCCAGCTTGTCCAGGTCCTCTCCCATGAGTCCCAGATGTTCCCGGAACAGTCTCTTGCGCAACGCTCCAGCCACACGACCGCAGGGAAACGCTTGGCCGTTCATTTCGCCGTCTACGAATTGTTCGTCCTGGAAAATAAGAAAATTATGTTCTGTTACGAGTTCAGTTTTCTTACTATGTCGTAGTCTGTTGAGAATGCATTTCTGATTTTTTTTTTACACAAAATGCTTTTGCCAAAGTGGATTGGCCGAGACTCGCCTGATGTGAATCCATAAAAATGATATCAAATAGTTTTTTTTTTTACGTGGCAGAATCATCAAATGAGTCCTCCCACCCCGGGCAGGGCGAGAGGGACTGTCAGACTCGTACTGACTAAAATCCACGGTGTCCTTCGGTAGCCCTTTGTGTGCCGGAGTCGCGGTATACGTATGGCCCGCAACCCCGGCAGGACTGTGGGCCTCTATAGGGGGGCCCCGTCACTATGCTGACGCTCCTTGAGGCGTGCGTGGGACACAACGCGCCGTCGACCCGGGCATGGTCCATGGTCGGATAGTGTCGATAGTCGGATCAAATAGTGCTAAGAACATCACTACAGCCGGGCAGCCGGGCGACAGCGGGCGGTAGCAGGTCCGAGAGGGGGGCCTGCGGAGCTGCGTCGGCGCACCGGCCGCGGATCAAAAACACTGCGTCATCGTCCACGATACTGATCGCATACATTTAATAACGTTCCTTCAAATATTGTAAAATCGTTCTGTCATTATACAGCCCGCTTATTATAAATTGTTACCGGTTGTTTTAGTCCTCATAACACCTGTAGGATAGATCTTCCACTCCTCTCTAAATCGGCAAACTTTATTCTTAAGCCACAAAAATAAATAAAATACGACACTTGTCAAATTCACTATCTGTCTGTTTAGATTCAAATAGTTCTGACACCACGAGCCCCGATTTTTGATGAGTTTTTTTTTATCAACATTAAATTGATAACACATTTTTTTCAAAACCTTATTTGATTAACTGAAAGTTTTAAAAGATGTATATTTGCAATGATTGTGCATCTTCCTATAATTTAATGCAAATACCAAAGGAGAATGTGGCTATATTTGGGGGAACCTTTAGAGACTCCGAAGCCGTATGATGTGACAGCCGATATGATGATAATGATAGTAAATCATCTGGTTGAATACTTTCATATTTATAATAATAAAATAATACTTTCATATGACTGGCCTGTTGGTCTAGTGGTTAGTGACCCTGACTGCTATGCCGGAGGTCGTGGGTTCGATTCCCACACAGGACAAATGTTTGTGTGATGAGCACGATCATTTGTTCTGTGTCTGGGTGTAATTTATCTATAATATGTATGTATTTAGAAATATATAAGTATGTTTATCCGTTGTCTAGTACCCATAACACAAGCTCTGCTTAGCTTGGGAATAGATGGCGTAGTGTGATAGTTGTGGAATATTATTATATTATATTATTTACTAACCTGCAATAACACAGCAATCTCAGAATCCCTCGTCCCAATCATGGACCTATCATTGATATTCGCACTCCCACAAATGATGGTCTTATCATCAGCTATCAGCAGCTTGGAGTGCACGTACACCAGTTCAGTGACCGGCTCATCTCCCAACACTGAGTGCGTGCGGAGACCGTGGAAGGTGATGTATTCTGATGGGTCTTCGACGCCTGATTCGTAGAGACGGGTTAATATGGCTTCGCGGCTCCTGTGGAAAGAATTGTAATCTATATAAATATAAAAATCAATGCCACTTTTCGTTGTAATTTTATAACTGAAGAACGGAATCACTTGTCCAAACCAAATGTTTAGGCTCTGTTCGGACTATTTATTAGATGGTTTATGTGAAGTTTGCACAAAATCGGTCGAGCGGTTCTTCATTTATCGCCTTTTTGTAACAAATGAATTCAATAAATGGCGGATCATTTTGATAATGAGGATTTTGATGTCAAAGTAGCGAAGCTCGTGCCGGGCCGAATTTATATTTACAGTTCACAGCTGAAGAGTTTGTTTATTTGTTTGGTTGATCGCACTATTCTCAGGAAACATTGGTCGAAATTGAAAAAATATTTTTGCATTGGGTAGTACATTTATTGAGGAAGGCTATAGGCTATTTAACATCATGCTACTACCAAAAAAAGACGAGCAGCTGTAGAACCCGCGAGGAACAGCTAGTAAACAATAATGGCTTATGTGGTAGCAGCCCATTAGATGCTGGACGCAATTGTGTCGAAAGAAGATAATTTAGAGAATGCTAAAGTAGTTCTTTAAGAGGTACTTTGTAATCGCAATTAGCTACCAGGGTGTATTTGACTTCACTATTCTAATTTTCTTGATATTGTTCAAACATTTGGTAGTAGCAGAAAATCCCCGTTGGTTCCATAGTGGAACTACTCAATAGAACTACTGGGATACGGCCGAGATTATTATACAAACATTGTCAACGGGTTAATTGAGGTTACCATATTTTTTTACCCGTAGAAGGTCTGGTCTCAAATTTTTAACATTTTCTACTAAGCTAAAAGACTAAACTCAACGACGATATAATACTAGACTCCTAATAACAGGCGACCGATGTCTGCCAGCACATTAGGCAAAAAAGTCTTATATCCGTCTCATTTCGACCAATCCTGTGAGCCGTAAACATACGTTGAGACAGAACAGACCTTGAGTTAGCCAATCACAACGCAGTACCCCGTCCCCCTCGCTTACGTAGTACCTCAGCGAGTTGACAGAATATTTTTGTTCGTTAGATCGTGCAATGCGTAGTCTAGTATTATATCGTCGTTGACTAAACTACTGACCTGCAGATACTCTGATAGTTCCAGTGTGTGACGGCATGTAGCGAGGTCCCGGAGGGCGCCCCGACCTCTCCCTCGAAGCCCGGCAGCAGCGGCATCACCACGTACACACGGAACAGCTCCTTAGCACGGAACGCGCGCATTATACGGTTGTACAGCGCCTCGCCTATCTGGAACGTATTATAATGTTTTATTTATCACTGTTGCAGTTAGGTATTAAGGTCGGATAAAAAATTAATCAGTTATTGATGAAAAATCGGATTGAGCTTGTCGGTTAGACGTAGGTCTCCATGCAATTATAGCGAAGCAAACGCAGTTGTTTTACAGGCCTCTTCACATTCCCACGTTAATCATCATCATCATCATCTCAGCCATAGGACGTCCGTCTGCTGAACATAGGCCTCTCCTTTTGATCTCCACATATACCGGTTGGAACATTCGCGTAAATATACATATCTATGGCAACGACCTTGATCTTTGTTATTTTGACGGATTCAAAAGATTTATTGTCAAAATGGGTCATGATTCAACTTTGTCGATTGTACTTTTCGACCCCATAGACCAGATGGTCATATTGCTCGCAGAGCAGATGCTCTGCGAGCAATATGGCCTACCCATTGCCACTTCAGCTTCTACTTAGCGCATTAGCCATTTACAATTTACTCTGATTAAAATATGTTGGAAGGTACTGCTATGAAAAATTCAGTGTATGAGAATGTGGAGCTTAGTCGCAATTTGCGCTAAGTTTGCAAATTCTGAGCCTTTTATCAAAGGTTAAAGGACTCAGAATTCGCAAAGTTAGCGCAAAGGGTCATGTGGAACGATCATGGGTGATTCGCGACTTTTCGAGCGATTCGCGCGGGTATGTGGGGGGCTGTAGTTAAAAGACGCAAAATTGTCACAGTTTTAAAATGTTGAGCTTATTGAAGTTACCTCGTTCAATTATTATGGGGATTCATAATAATTATATAGGAATGAATTGATACCTGGTTCCTAACAGCCTGGCTGGAACGCGACTGTGTGATAAAGAACTGGTTCTCAATGTACACGTAGTGCTGCGCGCGGGTGATGGTGTCGGCGTACGCCTCGTGTATGCTCTGCTCCACGGTGTCGGGGTCCAAGAACCCTCCCGACCAACTTGATAGGCTGCGAAGTACCTGGAACATAAAGTATTACGGTCTCTTCATCATCATCAGCCCATAAAGTTCCCACTGCTGCAATACCTCAGGCCTCTTCTCTGTGAGAGGTATTGGGCCTTAATCCACCACGCGGGCCAAGTGCGGGTTGGTAGATGTCACATGTCTTCGAATTTTTGGTTCTAGGACATGCCGGTTTCTTCACCGTTTTGAGAGCAGCGATGATGAAATAATTTACACAAAGAAATGCGCCTGGCTGGGTTCGAACCCACAACTCGTAAGTCGGGGCCGATACCACTGCTCTGCTGCAAATACCGGAGGCCTTTACGGTCTCATAACAGGAAGATATAACATGGATTTATCACTGCAACTGTGGTCTTCTTAGTTTTCTTCCACTGCACAATATTTAGGGAAATCAGGAATCAATTAGCGATATATGACTAGAATAAGATATTTTGAACTCAGTCAAGATGTAAACAACGGCAGGTAGGTAAGTTAGTATTGTGAAGGAGGGAGAGGAGCAACGACGATATACTAGACTCGTAATAACAAGCGACCGATTTCTGTCAACACATTAGGCAAAAAAGTCTTATCAAAGTATTATATATTATAAAGTCTCATTTCGACCAATCCTGTGAGCCGTAAACATACGTTGAGACAGAACAGACCTTGAGTTAGTCAATCACAACGCAGTACCCCGTCCCCCTCGCTTACGTAGTACCTCAGCGAGTTGACAGAATAATTTTCGTTCCTTAGATCGTGCATGCGGAGTCTAGTATTATATCGTGGTTGGAGAGGAGAGACGTTCTCCATTTCTTTTCATCTCTCTCTTAACTCGCCTTCAAGCCTGAGAGAGAAGAAGAGTCTGTTTTAGAGAATTTTTGCAATAGTTACCTGACAAGATACGTTGTTGATATCACATTGTAGAAATTTATCCAGATCATGTAGAGGTTTGATGTCAATGTATGCCTTTGGTAACAAATACGGGTAGTTCGGGTTTTGTCTGAAACATGATGAATATTCATTTAAACTTTAGTTTCCGTATATTATTATGTCAATGTCTTATGAGCTCAAAGAATAATGTCTAGAGTTTATAGGAATTAATTTATGAAAGATTTCTGTAGTTTTAGTTTGGCAAAAATTCACTTCTAGGCAAACTTTTGTATAGGGGAGTTTGCCGCATGTAAGACAAGCCATTAAAAAAAAAACATTTTGATTTTTTTTACGTTAACGGCTAGTAAAAGGAGAACTGGTGCAAAATATGATTCTTTCTTTTAGCGGTTTGACCTGAGCATTGTCTCTCAATGATTTCCAGATATTTTATGCAGAGTATGATCTCAATGTGTCAAATCTGTTGAAGTTTCGCTACATCTAATCTTTCTTTTAATATTATAAAGCTTAAGATTTTGTTTGGTTGAACGCGCTAATCTCAGGAAATACTGTTTTGAATTGATAAAATATTTTTGATTTGGATAGCCTATTTAATAGGAGTCGAGCAGCGGATGAGACAAACTAGCAATTGATTTGTTAGTGAATGCCGTTTGATATAAAGTATACACGGTTACACACCAAGCTATGCAAAACCAGTATAAGCTGACTCTTGAATTTGCGGAAAGATCATACAAAGCAAGACCACGATAAACTGGCTTCGTATAGCTTGATGTGTAGCCGTATGTACATGATTTGATTCGATTCCCATCTCGTTTGAGAAATTATACCAGGGCCTGTAGCCAAACGGCATGCGACAATTGTTAACGTTCAGCAGTCGCTAATACATTTTCAACTTTATACCCCATCATATAAAGTTGAAAATCTAGTAAAGACTGCTGAGCGATATCGAACGAAACAAATGAAAACGATCTGTAATCTTTGATAGATTGTCAACTTTTTGCAATGGGGTATAAAGTTGAAAATGTATTAGCGACTGCTGAACGTTAGCGAATGTCGCTTGCCATTTGGCTATAGGGCCAGTTCCGACATTATTTGTGTATGTGTACCTCGCTTTCTCCAGCTTGATAGCGTTCCACCGCTGTATGAAGTGCCGCGCCACGTCCCGCGCCGCCGCGCCCTGCAGCACCACGCCCACGTCGTGCCACGGCATGCGCGGAGTGGAGTTCCTGTCCACTAAGTCTGGAAACATACACGTTGATATTTAGTAAAAGTTTTCCTAAATAATATTTGGAAAATAGTACAGTTAATCAACGACTATATATTACTAGACTACGCATTGCACGATCTAACGAACAAAACTATTCTGCCAACTCGCTGAGGTACTACGTAAGCGAGGGGGACGGGGTACTGCGTTGTGATTGGCTAACTCAAGGTCTGTTCTGTCTCGACGTATGTTTACGGCTCACAGGATTGGTCGAAATGAGACGGATATAAGACTTTTTTGCCTAATGTGTTGGCAGACATCGGTCGCCTGTTATTAGGAGTCTAGTATTATATCGTCGTTGCAGTTAATTGACCAAAAAGGATGATTAAGTTTAAAGCTTCATTATCACTAGCGAGTTAAATTGAATACTCAATTCGAATCGCGGCGTCTATTCGCTGCTTATAGCTTGTCACCAACGACGATATAATACTAGACTCCTAATAACAGGCGACCGATGTCTGTCAACACATTAGGCAAAAAAGTCTTATATCCATCTCATTTCGACCAATCCTGTGAGCCGTAAACATACGTTGAGACAGAACAGACCTTGAGTTAGCCAATCACAACGCAGTACCCCGTCCCCCTCGCTTACGTAGTACCTCAGCGAGTTGACAGAATAGTTTTTGTTCCTTAGATCGTGCATGGGGAGTCTAGTAATATATCGTCGTTGCTTGTCACACACATCGCGGCGAGTTCGCAACTTCGCAGTGTGTGACTGAAGCTTTAGCCAAGAGAGGGCGCCGAGTGTTTCTCATTTGTCTTCTTCTTTGCCTTGAAAACTAATAAAATAATGCTGCTTTTATTTTGATGTTTTTTATCCCATTTAAGAATCCCATGAAATTGAAAATGTCATTGAGCGTTAAAAGAACAACATAAAAAAAAAACAAACACAAAAAATACAAACATCCAAGAACCTCCTCCTTTTCTGAAGTCGTTTAAAAAAACCTTGGGATGTTCTAGACAAACTTAAATCGCATTCGACACCCTAAGAATAAATTGCGAAATGAACATAGTCAAGAAAAATACATAAAAAAATTAAACTCACCTACAAAAGGCAGATCTAAATTATTAAAATCCTTAACAATAAAATTAGTGTAGTCCTTCCCTATCCACAGTTTAGAGTTTCCTTCAATATCCTCCAGTGCTTCCTTTGTCTTCTCTGTGATCACTCGCCCCTCCACTACTTGCGCCAGCGGCGTCGGCTGACTCACATGCCTACTCGCCACTTCCACTGGCTTCATACCTAAGGCATCAGTTAGGAGTATTTGATCGGTCGATAAAGCGTACTTTTCAGCCTTCTTTCTTTCAGAATCATCAAATTTCTGTTCATTTCTTTCCTCTTCATAAGGTGGGTATAAGATACTAATGATATTTTTGCCTCTGTCTGTAATTTTGTCCAGGACATTTCGTCTTTGTACCTCAGGGCTGGGACTCTCGACTTTGGTCGGGTCTTGTGTCTTCTGTAAGTTTGCTGAGGTGATGAGGAGTTGGTCTCCTGGTTCCAAGACTGGAAGGTTCTCGGGAACGGTTTCTGCTTCGCTTGTTTCAGGTACTTGTTCTTCGTCTTTCTCTTTTTGCGTGTCTTCTTTTAGTGTGGCGCTGTGGATGAAGATATTCATTGGATAGATTTGGGAGATGAACCATATATGTATATGAACAGGTTACTTGATAGAAACCCTGATGGTCGGAGAAGTCAAGGCCTGCCTAAGATCAGTTAGTGGTATAGCGTAGGACAAGATTTAAGAACTTTCGAAGTGAGAAATGGGAGAGAAAAAACCAGAAATAGGTCACTACGGAAAAATGTATTTAAAAAAACCATAAATTAAGCATTTAGATATCCCAGTTAAATCTTGTCTAGTTAAAATATAAATTCAGAGTGGCTTTAAAGTATCCCATAATCAATAAAAAAATATTTTGTATGGGTATTAATAACCAGCAAGGTGAACGTTTTTTATTTCACGACGCGTTTAACTTGGCAAACGTTTGGCAGAGATAGCGTAACATCATCAGGAAAAATAAGTTTTAAGGGAGGATCATGATCTAGAATAAGTTTTGAGGAGGAGGAGGAGGGTCAACTTACTCGTTTAAACTGATGACTAGATCCTTAGAGCTCTTGGCCAGTTCCAGCGCGGCCTCCAGTCCGTTAGAGTGAGGTACGTACAAGCCGCCACCCGGGGAACTTGACGTTTTCTTCTTTACTCGTAGCAGACTTTTTGGTTGTACTTCGTCGCCAAGATCTTTTAACCTGGAAAAGATATTTGAGTAAATGATTAGAGTGAAATGTCCTTTTGGAGTGAATTATCGCTAGATCCAAAAAAAAAACATCAATTTTGTCTCTACATAGCCGTAGAAACGGGTTTGTTCGACGAAACAGAATGAGTTTTGGCCTTCTAAGCATGGTGATGTTTAAAGTAAATTAAATGTGTTCTCTTCAATAGTAGATATACCCTTATGAGGCAAAAAAAATGTCGCAGACAAGAGAGTCACGGTTGGCGTAGTGGCCGAGCGATCGGCTCCTGCGCTGCGTGTCGTGATTTCTATTCCCGCAAGGAACAAAAAATGGAATGATCTCTATGAAGTGGTTGCAGATCTGGGTGTTTGTGTATGTGACTTTAAATGTTTCTAAATGTACCCGCGATATAGGAGAGTATCTTAGCCAGCATTGAAAAAGCCAGCGCCTTACCTATGTTTATAATCGTCCCATCGTCCGTAGCACAAGTCGATACCTCCCACGAAGGCGACAGTCTGGTCCACACACACGATCTTCTCGTGATGTGCCCAGAACAACACGCCAGCTTTCGCGTGGTCTGGGTGACGGAACACCTGTAATTAAGAATTTAATATTGATCTAGTGTAAGATAGTCGTGGCCCTAAACAAGGCTTATCCATGCATTGCATTCATGGTACGTTGGATTTTACGCTTTCAGCGCTAAACCTAGGTTTGAATATCCAGAGCGCAAAAAAAATGCAAGTGTTGCGAGCTTGTAGCTCAGACTAGACGAGGCATCCACCTATTAATCTATTATTAAGTTGAAAGCAGTGTATGTAATCCTACAAACTAATCCCTTCTTAAAAACTAAAGTGTTTGACAAGTTCTTACTTTAATATATTCGCTAGCTAATTTACTTTTGCTGTAGAAACTGTTGATACCGAGCGCCATCTCCACTTCCTTGTACAGCATTATAAATATTTTTACACCTTGCGCCTGAAAACAAAAGCAAATAATAAACAATGGCTTATCCCGTCTTTCTCTGATATACTTTCATCCTTCCTAAATAAGTCTACCTAAAATAGGACAGTTTTAAAATAATGGGCATTTACACAGGAATGCGTGGCTTTAATAATTACGCAATATTTTTCATGATGATCAATTGAAATTCTTATTTTAGGGGAGTTTTTTCGCAGTCCACCTCGGGCAATGGCACAACAGGCCACCTGCAACCTGCGGCTGAACGATCTCACTCCCTTGCAGAGTCCCGGCACCAAACAGGTTTAATGGATTCAGTTGGTGCGCAGGAGTTTCAGATCCTTCAGTGGGAGATATCTCCGTTCTAAGCCTCAACTTTGCCACTGGGCTAGATTGAGGCAAAGAAAGAGCAAAACCAACTTTAAACAGCTGATTGGTTGTCACGAAAAAGAAGCAGGCAATCAAGAAGTAATCACCATTATCTTGTCTTATAAGCACTATTTGACATTTTTTATGAATACTTTTAACTTTTATCAATGCTTACTGCCTTCCTCTTCAAAAGCGTATCCAGCCTCCAATAACTCCCGTTAAGAGCTGGTCTCTTCAAATAGATCTCTGGACTGAGCCACCAGTCGGCGATGAAGATCTCCTCCTTGGCCAGTTCCATGGCATCGGCAACAGCTGAGAAGTATGCGGAGCCGTCCACTAAGGTACCGACCGGAGTGGCCGCGCGGGGAGGAGCGAACGAGTGGTGGACGTTTGGGCACGTGAAGTCTCGAGCTATAGATAGAATAACATTACAGCTGTATTTTCATAAATAGTAAGGTACAGGTTTATCTTATCTACAGCACAGAATACTTAATAGTACTACGTACAGAAGTGTCACTTCCCAAAAACAAACAAATGTAAAATCTATGCTCGAGAGAATAAAGTATATTTTATGAAAAACATGTACAGAGCGCGTCTGAAACGGGCGACGGGCGGCAGCCGACTGTGAAACCCGTCCACGGTGCGCCCGCGTGTGCGAGCAGATTCATACCTACACCTGCACCGCGGAGTGCGCCAGGCCTGTCTATAGTCACATTAATCTAGTTATGTTTAGGCCCAACGGAATACAGGGCGAGCATATTGCCATCCAACAAAACAGACAGCATTTATTCGACATAATTATTTTGATACCAGCAAGTAAATCCAAATGTATGTAAATGTAAATAATTTTCTAGAATTATGGAATTTGGTATGAAGCAAGATCTCATAGCACAAGTAGAGAGAAAATTCCAAATAAAAATTTAATTGTATCGCTTTTTTTTTTTGGGCTTCTTGTTTATCAACATCTTTAGTTTGTTTTATTTAATA
The DNA here is from genome assembly GCA_954870645.1 of Agrotis clavis. Lineage (NCBI taxonomy): Eukaryota > Metazoa > Arthropoda > Insecta > Lepidoptera > Noctuidae > Agrotis > Agrotis clavis. The sequence continues at coordinate 4,781,057 of OX940927.1, read as the reverse complement.
AAGCATTTTCAACTACAGAAAGAACCCTTTCTTGTCCGTAATCCGAGACTCATTGAGCCAGTTTTTAATAGCAGCTTGATTAATCGATTTAGTTAATGGCTAATATTAAGACCTTAGTAAGTTGGCTTTTAGAACAAAATTTAACTACAAAAGATTTTTTTAAATCTTTTTTTTTGGCTATAATGTAGGTCAGAGATGACAGATTGAAATCATAGAAACATACCAGTCTGATTAGCAACAGCTTTGAGGTACTGCATCCATTCTTTACTCTTGCGTTTGGTCCAGCACTTGATCACCAACTGCCTACTGTGGTTCAGGATTTGGAGACCATGGTTTAGTCCCGTGGAGTACATACCGCTTGACACTTCAAATCTATGGAGAATATAAAATACGTGTTAAAAGTGACCGAGCGATGTTGGTTGCGGGTTCGATTCTGGTACGGAACAAATATTTATTATTACACAAGTAGTTGTTCAAATCGTTCAGCGATCGAGGTCATCATTTCCGTTAAGCGGTAAGTTTAAATAAGTCATTTAGATAGATAAATTCCGACACTTGCTCACAAGCGTTGTATTTTTTAATCTTTTCTTAAAGTCTTTCTAAAGCGTTTGCAGTCGCCAACACAGGCATTAATGCATATAAATATTTACACTGTAGATCATAATCATGATAGTAATTATACAACTAAAATGTGTGATTTAAGGATTAAGATTATGATGTGTTGTTACAACGAAATTATAATTATAACTCGATATCCTTATTAAATTATATGCATGTATGGTGGTTGTGGTGTTATAAAAATTAAATACTCCATTCAAAAACCACACTAAAGTTAGATGATGTTCTATGCTTAACACATTATTGTAAGCATTTTGTATAAATATCATAAAAAACCTCGACAATATTATTACAAATTAGCACAATTCACATTTACTAAGATACTCACGAATCATACTGTTTTGGCTGCGTGGAATGAAAAACAAGACACAATAAATATAATATTTCTTTTTAAAAACAATAACTACTGTATAGATAAGATCTTTTGATTATGGGCACATACTTTTACTAAAATAATATACTCGTATTATAAAATACACAATATCTGAAATTTTTCGTACAGTAAATTAATCAGAAAAGACGAGACAATTAAATTTATGTAAAGGGCTCTTACCCCTGATCAAACAGCATGATAGCTTTTATGACGCCGTCTCTCGGCCGTACGTATCCGAAGAAGGTATCCTTGACGAAGAACCATCGCTCTTGCCATTTAGCACACAGCAGGCCTGTGCAGAAGTAGTTACACCTGGAATGACAATGTTGGTAAGAATTAAAAATATCCCAAAGGTGAGTCCTAACTAAACTATTATTTTGGTGAAAATTGCGCTTGTTCAAAAGAAGATTGAATTTGATTTGCGCAATGGGCTGGTTTATTATTAGACTATTATAAAGACTACAAAAAAAAAAAAAAACAATTATGCATACCAATAAAATAAAATTGATTCAGGTACTTAAATCAATTTTATTTATAACAGCTTTTTACTTTTATTATTTTTACTAAAGTATTTTGGGTTTCGGCTAATACCCAAACGGCTGGATTAATTTCGACGGGATTACTGGCAGATAGCTGATGTTATGAGGAATACCCAGAATATTTTTGCGGGTTTTATTTAAATAAAATATAATAGATCGGGTCAACAATCATATATGGAGATACAAATACATAAAATAAATACTTAGATCTACAGTAACTACCTCACACAAACCATGTTGCCGAGCATTCCGAAGCAGTTGCACCCCGCCTGGCCGGGCTGCGTGGAGCCCGTGCGTTTCTGTATCATGCCCTCCTTGCCTTTGGAGCCCAGCTCCGATATGAACGAGAGGTTTGATACTTCGAGGAATTTTACCTGGAAACAGGGGAAATCTGAATAAATTGGTGAAAAATAATTTTCAAAGTTCGTCATGTCTACTTCATATTCTTCGTCTCTAGTTAGGTAACGGCAATCTAAATTGATAACTGATAACCGATGGGGAAGAAAAGTTCTCGAGTGGCGACCACGGACCGGAAGACGCAGCGTAGGCAGGCCTCCCACTAGGTGGACCAACGACATCGTGAGGGTCGCGGGCAGCCGATGGATGCAAGTGAAGGATTGTCGTTCGGTGTGGCGGTCTAAGGGGGAGGTCTATGTTCAGCAGTGGACGTCTTCCGGCTGATGATGATGAATCTAAATTGAGTAAGTCCAGAATTTGGAAGGGCCGTAGCACCGTGGGAGACGCCCACCACGGCATCGGACGTCGCAACCCAATTTTCGGCCTCCCATCCAAGGCGGGACGGGAGGCACTGTAAGGGTTATACTGACTAAAATCCACGGTGTAATTCAATAGCCCTTTACGTTCCAGGGTCACGGTTACCTGATGAGACAGTCCCGCGACCCCGGCAGACTATAATATGCTTAGAGACAAATAATAGAACGGTAATAATTACTTTTACAAGGACAAGTTCATTCACAAATAGCCTATCTACATAAATAAAACCTTGTTCATAGTAAAGCTAGTGATGTGTAACCGAAAATAATCACAACAAACAAAAAAAAACATCACTCCAAAATCAACCTTGTAACGTACTTGGTAAGGTTGATTTTAGTTAGAGTTGTGTTACTTTGAAGCAATCCAAGTGTGACGGATTGAAGGTAAATCTTACGCATCAATGTGTGAAGGTTCTTACCGTTTCGTGGTGGTTCCTGTATATCGAGATATTTAGAAGATTGTATAGATATTCTTCGAGCTGCTTCATTCTAAGTTGGATGCCTTCATATGTCACCATAACTTCAGGCTTTTTTGGAAACCTGTAAAATTAATTTAGGTCTATTTATAAAGAATTATGAATAACAATTAAACCGATAATAACTGATACAAAACTTTGACAAAAAAATGTCTTGAACATCCTTATTTTTATCTTTTTAACCCACACTCATTTAAAAGCTTTACTCCTTGAAAATTCGGTTCATCTCTGGTTTCTTAAAGATTATCTAAATGTCTCGTCTGTAAATCAGTCTTTAGTTTTTGTGCTCATTTTTCAACGAATCACAGTCGATAACCCGAATTTAACCACAGTCGAAATCTAACGAGAATCAGAAGTCAGATAATTAATTTATAGAAATGAGGACTTTATCTTTAAAACAACTCACATTGTAAACCTTTCTCGCCCATACAAAGACAGATCTTAGCAACAGTAAGTTGCTACCATCTGACGGCTTATGGTAGCCATACACCATCCTGCTTATCGTATGACGCTTGCAATTGTTTCAAATTGGCAGTTCGTCCATATACACTATACACCATACTGCCTATCGTACGATCGATTTGACACAACTTCAAATCTGCAGCAGCGATGCCAACTTAGCACATTTATAGCTAGATCTAGCTATTATTCGGTAACCGATAGCTACAAATTTATAAAATTGTAGCTGTCGTCACCGAATAATAGCCAAATGCATCACTGCTGCCGATTTGACGTTGTGTCAAATCGATTTGATGACCTGTCAAATTGGCATGTCATGCCATCAAATACAACAAAACAATTGCAAGCGTCAAATCGATCGTCGATAGGCAGGATGGTGTATGGCTACTATTAGGGAGCTTGTTCATGACGCGATTCGTACGATTTGCAATGTCTACTAATTAAAAATGAAAGTCGTCCTTGCTACTACGATATAATGATGCGATTGGACTGACTTACGTCGTCGAAGCGAGAGTGTTTTGTTTTTCATCTACCCGTCATCGGCGTAGTCATGGTGGTAAGGATGATTTTCACGTGTAGTTGAAATCGGTAGAATTGCGACGCATCGCGTCATCTATATAATAGCTCGATCGATTTGATTGGACCAGTTCTGTTACACTTTTGTTATACAGGATGAATTTTTCAACTGGGCGTGGATGGCTATATCCAAAACTATGGGGAATATGGAAAAACGTTGAAAGGAGTCTAGAGGCCGATTTTGACGAAACTAAAACTGGATCATTGGATTTTAGAAAAATCAATAATCCTGGCCAGGAATCGAATCCGCTGATTTTGGAAAAAAACACACTCTGTATTATTACACTATTCGATGGTGTTGCTAATAAGGAATAAATTCTAGGAAGTAATCATATACGGCAAACCTGTGATTTTTTTTCCAAAATCAGTGGGTTCGATTCCTGGCTGGGATTCCAAATCTTATGATATAGTTTTAGTTTCCGTCAAAATCGGCTTCGAGGCGCCTTTCAACGTTTTTCGAAATCCCTTATAGTTTTGTATATAGCCCAACCCATCTAGCCGGATGGCTAGATGGGTGCGCATCTAGCTGGGCGTGGACACGCCCAGTTGAAAAATTGATCCTGTTTATAACAAAATCACTTCCACAGAAGCGATAAGAAAGCTGCAACATATAAAAAAACAATACTCACCTAGGCAACGCCCCTTTCCTCTTACGCGGCCGCAACTGCCTCTTTGAATTACTCCTCGGCACTGCTTGAAGAGCCACCTTCTCCGCTTTCTCCTCAGTGTCCATGGTGTTCTTGAAGCTGGCTCTCCTCGTCTTATGGGTCTTTGTGGGGAAGGGGATGTCCAGAGAGGCTCGGTAGAGAGTGAGTTGCTGATGTAAGTAGAGTATGTGTTTGTATCGCTTCTTGATCGACCAGTTGAATTCGCCATGTTGGAGGTAGATTGTGTATCTGGAATAGGATAAGTTTATCTATATTTCTAACTAACATATGTGCGAAAGTTTGGAGGTTTGGATGGTTGATATGAAACGGATTTGCAGATAGTTTATAACCTGTATTAACACATTGAATACTTTTAAGACTGGTAGCTGATCACGTCGGACAACTATCGAACGAGACACGTGAAGTCGCGGAAAAAAAACTATTAAAGGCCATTTCAAGCACCCGCATGGTCCTCATATGACTTGAGCAATATAATGTCTGGACTTTAAAAGAGTGCAGAGTGCTTCTCGGAGTAGCCAGCTAAGAAATGCCGGCCTCATCATCTAGCGTTGAAAAAAAAGGTTGTGAAGTATATTTTTTTATACTACAAGACATGAGTCAACCAATAACGTTTCCATTGGAGGTTCATATGCTTTTCTTCTTAGAGGGCACCACGATGGCCACACCTGCCGGATGTATTCAAATATCGGCACTCGTAAAGTCTCTTGTACTAATTAATTCCATTAAGACATCTAGAAGTAGTTTCTGAAGTAATACTTAAGACTAATCACTTACACAGTATGATAAAGTAAATGGATATGCTGCACCTAGTTGTCAAGGCATCAGACAATGTATACTTATTTTATATAGCTGAAAAGTTCCTTTGTTTGTTTGGTTGAATTGAGCTAATTTTGGGAAAAAGTGGTTCGAATTGGAACGTTATTTTTTTGTTTGATAGTCTATTTATTGAGGAAGGCTATAGGCTATATAAAATTACGCTATGACCAATAGGAGCCGAGCAGCGGAGTTGAAACTGCGGGAAACAGTTTGTGGTGTATAAAAATAAAACCACAAAATAATTCCTCCCTAAGTAACCGAATTAACATTGTGGCAACATTGAACATTTTAATCAACAAAGATTATCTATCAGCTTACCCTTTATCAAAGCATTGCGTTTTCCATTCATCGCTAAACAACACAGAAAACATAATTTATCTGCATAATAAACATTTATGATGTCGTTAAACCAATCAGCGTACGCTATGATAGTAACTATTTGATGCTAGTATTCCACACTATTAGATTGTAGTTAAATGGACACTAGGTATAAGTGTGGGTTGAAACAAATTGTTTCTATGATTCACACTGATTGTGTCCGGGACAATACCTTGAAGATTAGCGCACACAAATTAGTCTACCAATGTTCATTTATTCGCTTAAGGCATTAAATTGTGGGCATACGGACGGCGAGTAATGGGTAACTCGCCGTCTGATCATGGACCATGCCCGGGTCGACGGTGCGTCGTGTTCCACGCGCGCCTCAAAGAACTGTTAGCAATCTGACGGGGCCCCCTAAGAGGGTCAAAGCCTGCTGGGGTCGCGGGACTGTCTCATCAGGTTACCGTGACCCTGGAACGTAAAGGGCTATTGAAGGATCACCGTGGATTTTAGTCAGTACGAGTCTAACAGTCCCTCCCGTCCCGCCCGGGAGGACTCTTGATGATTTTACCACGATAAAAAAGGTATTAAATTAGCGAAGGAGAAGGCGGAATGCGTGAGGGAGAAGCTATCTGATTTCCGGCCAACGTAGGCGCGAGTTTGTGGACGGCAAGTAATGGGAAGCTTGCTGTACGTCAGGAGCAAAAAAACTACCCAACGATAGGCCATGCGATCGCCTACCTACGTTAGCAGAGGGGCGATGCTAGTTGCTCGTATGACGTATAGTGACGTGACCGAAGGAGCGTTCACAAATGCATCGATAAGATTTATATCCGGAAAATTGAATATCTTTCTCGCTCACTAGAAATAGAAATCGTTGTTGATAAAAAGTCGAGGAGATGCCGATAATGTGCTTATGAACGTGTGTAAATGGGGATCTATGAATGATAGATGAATTCTGTACGACTCGACTTCAATGGGTGCGGTTAGCCGATACAAAATCTGGACAGAAAATGCTGAACAGTCAGCTATCTCTCTCTGTCGCTCTCGTCTGAACTCATCAGCCTATGCTACTCAGCATTCGCCATTTTTCTTTTAGTGCTGCTCAGATATTGTATAGGCTAACCGCACTCAATGTCTTGCGGCGTTTGTACGTGTGCGTTGATCTTAAATCACTATTTTAATTATTACGAAACGTGTGTCATATTTGCTATGTACTCGGTTTAATACCCTGAGCACACAGGTCAATAATATCATCAATTTGTGTAGGTATGTGTTTAATTATACTGCGTTTATAAATATGTACAGTATCGTAGATAAACGCATATCATTGGTTACGGAAATCACACGAGTATCAGACGTTTAATACCTGTTTTCCCGGTAAGATAAGTATTTTTGCACAATTAGATTAGGTACTTGTTCGAAAATGGCCTGTTTCAGCAATTCTGGGATCAATTTGATCCCTAGAAACGATCACATTATGCTTGTTTTGGTTTCTTATGTTGGAATCTATACTATTATTACAAAGTTTGTTTGGTAGAACGCGCTAATCTCAAAAACTACTGCTTCGCAATCAAAAAATATAAAACAACGGGGAACAGTTATTAGATGATAAATATGCTCAATTTATTATTTTGGGAGGACCAGCCAGACCTTGAAGTTTCAAATTATGTAATTACAATGCTTCTTAACTACACGAAGAAAAAAACACTTGCATTAAATAGAATACATAATGCTGTATGTATGTTCTTTTACTGCATTACATACTGGGTGTAAGGGACAGCCCTCCACAAACTTTCAGGGCTTACTCAGTAGACGAAACTGAACAATCATCCACAATTTGTTTTTTCAGGAAATGAAAAAAAAAAACAGCCTCACCATAGAAAATTATAAACTTGATTGGACAGTTTGTATGGAGAGGCTGATTTTTTAGGGTTCCGTAGTCAACAAGGAACCCTTATAGTTTCGCCATGTCCGTCCGTCCGTCCGTCCGTCTGTCCGCAGCTTAGCTCAGAGACGCCCAGTACTAGAAAGCTGTAATTTGGTGTAAATATACGGATTTGTTGTGCCGAAAAAGTGGTAAAATAAAATCTCGTAAAATATTTTTTTTTAGGGTACCTCCTGTACACGTAAAGTGGGGATGTTTTTTTTTTTTCTCGCGTACCCCTTAGTGTGGGGTATCATTAAATAGGTCTTTAAAAAATATTGATAGTTTCCATTAACAATTTTTTGATAAAAAGATTCGTTTGTGAAATATTAAGCTTTAAAGTGCAAATTTTTGCTCGACTCGAGTGTCCCCCCCCCTCTACCAGCTAAATGGTTATGTTTGAGGGTGTGAAAAAATTCACAATAGTAGTATATATAACGAAGTTTAAAAGAAAATTATCATGACTAAGTAGGCTTTACAAGTTTACGAGTAATAGTCGACCAACTTATAAAACGTACTTGGATAACATATTTTCCTAAACAAAATGTATCGGAGAACATGTACTTCAACTGCAAATGTAAGTTTGTCAACTTTATTTTTACAGCTATAATAGGTGGGTATGTTTTGGGGATAGGTAGGTTTTTATTGTCAACTATTTTTAACTAAATTCAAAAAAAGGAGGAGGTTCTCAATTCGTCGTAATCTTTTTTTTAATGTATTTTCCCCGATTTCTCAAAGACGCCTGGACCGATTTTGAAAATTCTTCTTTTTAAAATTAAATTCAGCGAATCAGTTTAGTTAGTTCGCATAAGTATTTTGATGGGCAACTACGGAACCCTACACTGTGCGTGGCCCGACACGCACTTGACCGGTTTTTTTTTCATATCCTTAATAAATATTTATGGAAGATTGTTCAGTTTCGTCTACTGAGCAAGCCCAGAAAGTTTGTGGAGGGCTGTCCCTTACACCCAGTATACAGGGTGACTTTTTTAGCACCGTCCAAAATTTTTCTAGGCGTTAGGTATCAATCACTAAGCCCATTTTCTGCGTGGTCACTAAGCTAAACGTTAATAATATACACTTGCCGACGCATGAAACGGGCAGAGCGCACCCCGCCGACCCCCCGCCCCGCTCCGCTACACCTGAGCGACACATCACAGCGCGGTGTCCAGGTTCATCAACTTTTTATAGATAACATTGAGACGTGATATCTCGATATTTTTGTATTGAGTGATACAAAAAGAAAAAACACGTATTCAATGATTTTCGCCAAAGATTAGTATAATAAAATTTGGATGGTGACTAAAAAATCATCCTGTATAAAAAAATCATGAAATAACTTTTTACCTAAAGGATAGTATTTATTTACCTACTGATATATTTCTCAGAACAACACGTGTGCCTAATGGATTGAAATTATTGCTTTGATTGATGGTATGTCTAGTTAAGTTTTTTTTCCTAATCGGCGCGAATTTTCAAATTTTTAAGTATCGGTTCGAAAAATTCCAAACAATCGAGTTCTATAACCCGGGTTCAATAATAATAATATCTAGTTCCATTTACGAGTATATAATAACTTTGGACTAAAACTGTGCTAAAAGAGATACTTCGGTAATCGTTATTTTTCCGCATTGTTATCTTCAAGCACGTGTAAAAAAAAAAACTAAAATACAAAGAAACTTGTGTTCTACAATAAATGAAGATCACGAAACATGACGAACGTTTTAATGTGATAATTATCGAGCGATTGCGTTATCTGTTGGATTTTTAATTTAGTTACTGTTTAACTTGACTTAGTCATGTCTTGGATACAATGAAAATCATTGAAATCTGCAGTATCATTGCGCAACAGTCTAAGAGTCTACTTATTATAAGTAAAATAAGTTTTGCATCGCCTTAACTCAAGCCGTTCAGGATTGTTTCTATATTTCATACTGTAACATAATCGCCGTGAAGACATCGCTTAACATCGCGAATACCGCATCAGAATAAGTCTATTCGTTTGGGAGCTACAATGCCATACATATATAGACACAATAATATTTTTTTTAGCGTGGTAAAATCATCAAATGTGTCCTCCCACCCAAGGCAGCGCTGAATGGACTGGCAGACTCGTACTGAATAAAATCCACGGTGTCCTTCAATAGCTCTTTACGTTCCAGGGTCACAGTAATTCGTGAGTCCCGCGACCCGAGACACACTAATCATATATTTTGAACTTGTAGTACCCACCTTTTGGAGCTACGATGCCAGAGAAAGACTTGTAACACCTTCCCTTTCTGCTTCGGGCGTTAAAAATATAAGGAGTCCGATCCAGATTTTATGGCTTGTTTTCGTTTTATCTAACCTACGCTGTCCCACTGTTGGGCAAAGGCCTCTCCAAATTTTTCCAAGAGTTTATCGCTATAAACTTTAATCGATTTATTTTAGGAAGTTATTGCTATTGCTAGTCCAAAACCTGTTTGCACCTAGACTGCTAGCAGACAAAAAACTGGTTTATCAAAAGTTGATCTTAGATACCTTATAATATGGTCTAACATTGCTTTGAAAAAAATACGATAGCTGAGAGAACGTGTTTTTAAGAGGAAAACGGAGCTGAGGCTTCTACGATATCAAGATGAGTCAATCTCCAAAATTTAGCAAGACTTTTATTACATAAAATTAGTTTGCTCTTAGCCTCGAAACCCAGAAGCGGATGAGTTCTAAGATGGAGCGATCTCACGCAGAAGGAACTGCAACTCCTGCGCATCGACGGAACACAGAAAAAAAAAACATTTGGCGTCGTACTTGGATAGGACGGTAGTCGCTAGCTAGGCAGCCCTGATGAGGCCTGAAATCGCCAGTGGGATCGCTCAGCTGTCACCGCGGGTTACAGGTAGACTGTGGCGCCGTTGCCCGACTAGCAAGATTATAATCTATACATATAATAAAATAGTAGGAAAGTCAAAACTGTACATTGAATATTTTTTGAAAAGAATACTTGGGGTGTGATCTACAATCGATACCGAAGCCAAAAATATAGTTTTTAGAATTTTTGTCTGTTTGTCTGTATGTATGTCCGGGATAAACTCAAAAAGTACTGGACAGATTTGAATGTTTTTTTTTTTGCTGTATAGGTATTAAGCCTGGCCAACACATAGGCTATAATTTATCTTGGAAACTTGAACACCTGGTGCAGAACCGCAACGGACCAGCTAAACTATAAGAGATACAAAAATGGTGCGATAGCAAAAATTGTTCCACCTGATGAGCACTCTCTGTTGACGTATAAAAATTGAAGATCTGGAACACCTGTTGTGGAACACCAAGAGCCCAGCTACACTATAACAATTACAGAAATGACGTCTTTGCAAAGTTGATCAGCCTGACGAGCACTTTCTGTTGACATATAAAAATTGAAGAACTGGAATACCTGATGTGGAACACCAAGAGCCCAGCTACACTATAACAAATACAGGAATGACGTCTTTGCAAAGTTGTTCAGCCTGACGAGCACTCTCTGTTGACATACAAAAATTGAAGATCTCTGGAACACCTGATGTGGAACACCGAAAGCCCATCTAAACTATAGCATATAATATGTATAGGAATGAAGTCTTAGCAAGAGTTGCTGCACTCAGCCTGATGAGCACTCTCTGTTGACGTATAAAAATTGAAGAACTGGAACACCTGATGTGGAATACCAAGAGCCCAGCTACACAATAACATATACAGGAATGACGTCTTTGCAAAGTTGTTGAGCCTGACGATCACTCTCTGTTGACAAATAAAAATTGAAGATCTGGAAAACCTGATGTGGAACACCAAATGCCCAGCTACACTATAACATATAAAGGAATGACGTTTTAGCAAAGTTGTTCAGCCTGATCTGCACTCTCTGTTGACATATAAAAATTTAAGATCTGGAACACCTAATGTGGAACACCAAAAGCCCAGCTAAACTATAACATATATAGGAATGACGTCTTAGCAAGAGTTGCTCAGCCTGATGAGCACTCTCTGTTGACGTATAAAAATTGAAGATCTGGAACACCTGTTGTGGAACTCCAAGAGCCCAGCTACACTATAACATAAAAAGGAATGACGTCTTAGCAAAGTTGTTCAGCCTGATAAGCAGTCTCTGTTGTACGTCACTAACAAAGTAAGATGCGTTTTTTTTTTTGTTTTTTGTTTTAAAGTCTCATTTGACTAAGACAACACTGCAACACTCAACGTGTTCGTAGTCATGAAACTGTGACAAAGCAAAGGTGTTTCAGGATTATAATGTAGTCGTCTTCCCCTGGAGGCGACGGCCCTCCATCGCGTCTATCGAGGCGCATCGCCAGGAGAATGATCATCTTATCCGCACACAAAATACGCGCATATGACGTGGAGTTGCGGATACCAGCCCGCTATACAATACAATCGCCAGGATGAATTCCCGGAAAGAGCTCCGGCGTGACCACAGGGAAATATTGAAATAGCGACTGTCGCAACCAAATTGAAGATCTGGAACACCTGTTGTGGAACTCCAAGAGCCCAGCTACACTATAACATAAAAAGGAATGACGTCTTAGCAAAGTTGTTCAGCCTGATGAGCAGTCTCTGTTGTACGTCACTAACAAAGTAATAAGATGCGTTTTTTTTTTTGTTTTAAAGTCACATTTGACTAAGACAACACTGCAACACTCAACGTGTTCGTAGTCATGAAACTGTGACAAATCAAAGGTGTTTCAGGATTATAATGTAGTCGTCTTCCCCTGGAGGCGACGGCCCTCCATCGCGTCTATCGAGGCGCATCGCCAGGAGAATGATCATCTCATCCGCACGCAAAACACGCGCATATGACGTGGAGTTGCGGATACCAGCCCGCTATACAATACAATTGCCAGGATGAATTCCCGGAAAGAGCTCCGGCGTGACCACAGGGCAATATTGAGATAGCGACTGTCGCAACCGAGTTCCGGACACGCCCCAACCGCGGCGGTAAGACCCCTCTTTAAGGAGTAGCTGGATAGGCGTCACGGCGTCCCGCCTGACCTACCACATGACGTAGGTCCTCACCGGACACGAAAGTTTCGGGAGGTAGCTGTGTCTGATAGGGAAAGAAGAATCGCCTGGGTGTCACTACTGCGTGGATCGCCTGGAGGACACGGTGGAGCATACGGTGCAGGACTACCCGCTTGGGCAGAGCACCGCCGTGTCCTCACTACGACGATAATCGGTGACCTCTCGTGCTTAGTGTTGGTCGAGGCCATGCTGCGGGGCGAGACAGAATGGGAAGCAGTCGCCTCCTTCTGCGAAGCAGTCATGCTAGCGAAGGAGGAGGCGGGACGCATGAGGGAGAGGACAATTTCCACCTCCAGCCCAGCCGCAGCGGTAGACGCCGATGTCGACAGACGTCGCTACACGATCTCCAGCCACTGTAGGCACGGCCATGCGGGCGGCGAGTAAGAGTGCACGTTGTGTTCCACGTGATGTATTACCACGCTAAAAAAATGTAATCGTCTGAATGTATCATGTCGAACAAAAAAGCCGTCGAGGCCGTGGACAGAACACTTTGAGACATTCGCCATGATGATAGACCCATGGACAATATCACGGTAGGTACTGTTCTCTGTAAAATTCCGGCAGACACTGCCCGTTGTAAGAAGAATTGATAGGTTACGTATTCGGAGTCCCGTCAAGTATAACACTTCAGGAAAACTCTTGGCTATGTGATCGTGCGATACTAAAAAAATGACCGAACCGCTGCAATAAATGAAAACATATTAGCCGAAATTGTTGGGAATGATGTGGTTTACACATCATACAATAACGTCGTCAATTAGGGTGATGCCAGCAACTAGCCACTCGAGATTTTAAATTCATCAACTGCCTGTGGTCCTCGAGCTCATAAAATAACCTTAAAGTAATAATAATGCTTCTAAGAAATCTAACTCCACCAAAATTGTGCAATGGAACGCGACTAATAGTTACTGCATTACGGTGCGTACAGACTATATAACATAACATGTTATATAACATTTTTCACGGTAACATTCTACATAGAGTTGTAGTGTTTTATAACACATGTTATATAACATGTTACATGGTCTGTACGCACCTTTACACAGAAATTTAAGCGAAGCTGAAATTCTCACCGGATGTGGCTCAGGGGAAACTGCATTGATACCGTGAATACCACTCATCTCCAACAATTTCCCTTTCCAGTTCAAACTCACACAATTCTCGGTAGCCGCTTACTTTGCGATGACCATAAATAAGTCCCAAGGATAGACCCTGAAGGAAGCTGATGTCGACCTAAGGTCCAACTGTTTTTCCCACGGCCAACTATATAACACATGCTCGCCTGTCAAGTCTGTCAAGTTTTCATTTCATTTGCTTTAAAGTTTGTTATAGATTCTGTAACAAACTTTAAAGTGGGACATCAGGTACCCTCACTTTCTCAACAAATTAAAAGAGAGAATATTAGTTTAGGTGCCTTAAAACCAAATACAATGCGGACGAAGTCGCGGGCAACAGCTAGTTTGTAGAATATATTCTTATTTAAATACTCACAGATTAGGATTCAGCAAATGTGTTGTGACGCTTCTTTCGTTTTCCACTAATCTGACCTTTATTTCAACACCCGGAATGAACACTTTCCTGTGCACCGAGTTGAATTTTACAGGCGGATTGTGGACTGCTTTAAATGGCACTGTTGTTTCAGTTATTGCTGAAAGAGAAATATTTTAATTAGCCTTAGGATAATGGTATCGAGATTATACGGCGCATAGCATTCTTAGCCTTGATCGTTTGGTCATGAGCTGTGCACTCAACTCAAGCATATGCGTAACGACGGCGATTGTGGAGAAAACAATTGTTAAGAGCAGGGGTTCCCAATATTTTTCAGTTCGCTGTGCACTTACAGGTTTAGTATTTTGACTTGTCACCTTAGCAAGTCGACACCGGGCTATAATATCTGGTCGAAAACACCACCAAATAGGAAAAATGACTCTTTGAACTCAGTGAGACTATATTCTTCTTTCTGGGGATCTTGGATTCACGCGAATTGTGGTAGTGGCTCTTCTTCGTGTTTTGTAAGCAGTTTTGGAACCCCTGGTTTAGAGTAGGTATATCGAAGTCGAAGCTCACTGAAGGCACTAACACGAGTGTGCAGTGTAAGTAAATGTCTTTCTTTGGTCGAAGTCTCATAGATATTAATATATTCTTAACTTCAAGTAAATAAATATTTTATGTGAAAAAAGTATTTTTAATTTCTAAGTTGGATTTACTTTATGCTTATGTCGCTAACTTGTACTAGAATCTCGGAGAAGTAAAGCGCATCACCTGAAGCTGCTGATCGAGCTGAAGATCGATTCCTGAAAAAAACTTTTCTATCGCTATTCCATATCTTATCTCTTGATAAGTTCCGCGCGCTAGTGAATTTAATTAGACTGAACTTTATTGACAATGTTCTGTTCAGTCAAGTGTATACCGGTCGGCGACAGATCGAAATGCGGCACGTTTCAAGTGGCTCGAGTGGTAACAAATTATCCATTTAGCCAGACAACTGCGCAGCTGTCCGTGTCTTTAATTCTAGCTTTACAAACCGTTTGCGACTTTTGATCTAGCGGTGAGCGGTGCGGCGGGGGCGGCGCGAATAAGCCATTAATTAGGTACTTGGAAGTATGAGAATTCGCCACAGGCGTCGCCTCGTGGCGTCTTTCAAACATTACATTTATTTGATCTTGAAGCTCGCAGCTCCGTGTTAAGACACAGCGGCAAGGTCGTGAATGGGCCGTTAGAGATGAATTGCCTTAATAAGATGTTCCAATTGGATTATCCATTTACACAGACCAACGCCATTTTGTTTAAAAGTTAGACAAGTCATCATTTAGGAATTAATGACTACGTGAAGTGACGTGACTTGGGAGAATGGAGGAAGAAAACGTGTTGCACCGTTTTAGAATTTTATTATACATATTTTAATAAGAATGGTATAAGACAGGAAGATAATGATAAATAATAATGCATTGCCATGTTGTTTCTTGACTGACTTGGCTTGGTCATGGTGTGTTTATTTCGAGACCTGAGTTATTGGAAATTTCCATCTGGAATTTCAAAGTCAGTCAAATCAGCGCGGTTCATGACAAACCTCTATTATATGTTGGTACTGCAAGCCTTCATCATAACACTGCTGAGCAAAGACTCAAGGCTATGACTTCCAGCTTGTACAATCCTGGGCCACTGGTCGTTGGTTTTGTCCAGCTCATCGCACTGGATGGTTTCTGGATATGTCAGGGTTCCAGAAATAATGGTGGTAACAGGTTCACCTAAACTAAACCATTCGAGGATTACAGGGGTGATATACCTACTGTTACGTTGTTTAGGTTTACAACTCAACGAGGAAAGTAAAAGTAATATAACATAGTGTTATCATGATTCGCCAGCACTTATCAGTTCATTGCGATTGTTAAAGACATACGTTTTTAATCTACAATTAAAACTAAGTAATTTGTATCAATATTTTTATATTATTGGTCTTTTGTTTGAGTGATTTAATCAGTTACCTTCGTAATACTCTCGCTAGACTTTTATATGCTCACAGAACCTCGGGGTCCACAAGGAACGTTGGGCCCTGCCCAGTGAGCCCATTGGGAAAGACGGCCCTGGATTTTACGACAATTTTTTCTTCCTTTTTTAAGGATTTTTTGTTTATTATATTGTTTATTATATATATTGGATTTTACCAATGATTGACTTACTTGACTTAAGGTCCTATGTCCCCTAGATGGGGCAGAGGGCGTCCACAGATGTCTTCCATCGCGATCTGTCTTGAGCTTCACGCTTCACCTCGCTCCACGTCAATCCAATGCTCGCCGCTTCCGCTAGCACGGTGCGTCGCCAGGTTTGACGGGGACGGCCACGCTTTCTTTTCCCTTGGGGATTCCAATCCAAAGCTTGTTTGGGTATGTGGTCAGGGTCCCTTCGGAGCGTGTGGCCAATCCATCTCCACTTGCGACGCTTGATCTGGTTGTCGATCGGGCTCTCGTTGCATTTCCCCAGCAGCTCTACGTTGGAGATGGTCTCGGGCCAGTAAATTCCGAGAATGCGACGAAGACAACGGTTGACGAAGACTTGTAATTGGCGTGAGATGTCCTTTGTAACCTTCCACGTTTCGCACCCGTAAAGCAGCACGGATTTTACATTGGACCCGAATATTTTAAGTTTAATCCTTCGGGTCAGTTTCCGCGATTGCCAAACAGGTCTCAGCTGTGCGAAGGTAGCTCTGGCTTTGGCTATCCGTGAGTTGATGTCCTCCTCACTACCACCAGTCTCTGACACCACCACTACCAATGATTGGGTCTTCCCAATATGACGATAAATAACATGCATCGACTTAATCCTTTTTAGTAGGTACTCAAACTTAACTGGACTTGTTTGTTACGTGACGTAGGTATCCTATGGCTAAACACTGAATGAAACTCAAGCTCAGATTTGACCGAACATAATAAAATATACTTGGCTCAAGCTAAGTCGCGCGTCATTCGAAAATAAACGTTATTTTATAAAGTTATAATGTGCATATTTCTACAAGCAACTGTGAATAAACGTGTCACACGAATGAAAACATTATGACTACAACTAAGGCGAAATTGTAGTAATCGTAACAGCTTGTAGTAAATTAATATAAAATTTTCCATTACCCTATCGCGACTCGACGGACATGGTAGAATTATCAAAATTTCTCAGTGACACATTAAATATTATCAACAATGTGCATTTATTTGTATGAATCAGAGAATACCGGCTCCTATCACAAGATAAAATAGATATGAAAATAATTTTCTCCGTACATTGGGGTCAAATGATGCTTATCTTGTCGATAACAAATCAATTAATACGTTACTTCCATATTTACGTAAAAATAGGGATGGCGGCGGATTCAAAAGCGAGCCAACACCGCAGCAGGCGCAGCATGACACCGTAGAAGCGACCGTAGTGTCGACGGAGGAATAGACGAAATTTTTGAATGTAGAAAGATTTATTTCGTCGGAAGGTGAGGCGAGCCACCCCCCAGCACACTTAGGCCCGTATTACAGAACGTCACTCAATACTCAAGTATAACTTAAAACTAGATTCAAGGCATTTGATTGGTTGAAATCTAGATTTAAATAGAGATCAGTGCTTGAGTTTCGTTCTGTAATACGGGCCTTACTCGTAGCATGACACCATGACACCGTAGAAGCTGTTTACAGATGAATAGACGAAATGACGGCACGTAGGAAGCTTTTTATCGTCGTAATCATGGCGATGTTATAAATGTAAAAAAAAATGTTTCTATTCTTCGGTCGTCAATGGGTCACGCCTTGCTTGGACAAAAGTTAATTCGTCTATTCTTGGAAGATTAAAGATAGAATTGGAGCACTCTGTCAAGAATACCTACTTAACATCAAGAATGTAACATAACAACTAAAAGACGAGTGTAGAGTTTAAAAGACTTTGGCATCTCAAATATATCACTTAATCTTTGACCTTACTACACACAGTGCTCTGAAAGATCTAGAACAATAATATAACGATCAGACTTGAATGACAACACTGATTGTGAGATTGATCTCAAAAAATCAATCTCACAATCTATCTAAAAATCAATAATCTTAATCTATTTGTGGAAGATATTTTGGACTGATAGCATTGATGAATGATTGTTAACTATTTAGATTTTCTGTCACAATACATAATACAACTTAAATGATACTCAAAGATTTCACAAGCATCTTGCTTTGCTACTTTTTCGTGTACGGACGTGATGTTATTTTTTTTTAAATGATGATGTCTCCCTTTGGTGTAAGCGTTAACCCTACAGGCCCTTTGGGAGCCATTGGGCTCCCACCAAAGTGCCTATTGAGGCACTAATAAAACATGATTAGGCTAAGTAGCCTAAGTAGTACTATCTCCTGTAGTCTAGTAGTGTAGTAGTTTAGTCAGCATAATATAGTAGTGCTACATAGGGAATGATGTAGGAGAAACAACAGAACCTTGCCTTGGCCATAATAGACATCATTCATACAAACCTCACAATTAAAACAATACTTTCAATCGCATTTTACAGCTTTATAACACAATTAATCAAAACAACATACCACTAGAACTAGTTCCCTCCTTATTGTCAACTTTATCACCCTCAATGACCGAGAGGGACTCAGGTACAGCCAGGCTTTCATCGAAGTCCGAGTCCAATGGACTTAAGGAATCCATGGTCTGAAAGAATCCTTGCAGGCAATCGCCAGGTCCATCACCTGCGGGGGTGGGGGTATCCATCCCGTAGTTTGTGTATCCGTAAAGTTGTTCATCTGTAAAAAATACATTACAGCACATTAATTATTGTTTTTGATTAGAATAATAAATTAAACTTTCGCAGCTCAGAACACTCAACACCAGCTTAACGCCTCTGAAGTAGCATTTACTAAAGAAGTAAATTTATAGCTCTGTGCAAAATATTTAATTTTCATTTGAAATGCTACTGTAATGCAGGAAGTCAGCTTGAGTAAAGTCTAAATTGGAATTCTGTCTGAATGCCAAAAGCCCAAGAAACTGGATAGGGATAAAAGCCCCATTCATACAATATCCACCAACACTTCATAAATACCCCCCTTTTCCCAACAGCTTGAAGCATAAACCACAAAAGAACGTCCATATTTTTCTCCGGAAACCATTCACCCCAGAAACCGAACCAAATATTTATAAGTCACAAAAACCCACAAAACAAAGTCCAAAGTCAGACCACCACTCTATTTTGACGTTCCCAATAGACTAATAAACAATGACAATTGAAATGATTACATCAATATTAAAATTAAATTACATGTGACATTGAGTCAATGGAAACTAATACAGAATACTAAAGTACCTATGTGATGTATCACACTTATCTCTTTATATGGTAACAAGAGCCCAAGGAATTCTTTGCATTACTGAATGGCAGGATGAAACACTTATGTTAGACTTGAGATGCCATAAACGGCAATTTATTTTCTTATATGAGACTGCAATGCTCGACTCAACAATAATGTAAATTATGCTGGATAGTAATAAAATTAAACATGGAATTCTTTTTCTATTTAAAATATGCTTTTTGATACAATACAACAAATAAATAAGTAATTAAATTGAAGTAATGTATGGTAAACAAGTAATTTTTGTTTGAAGTCCACTAAATTATTTATTTAAAAAATTAAATTAAAACAAAAAAAAAAAACAAAGGCAGAGCGTTTTTCTAAGAGAAATTTCTAATTTCTTTCTGTAGACTTAAGAGAAGATTTGACCATAGTTCGCAATTACATTTTGATACCCCAAAATTTAAAACAAGTATGTGTCAATTGAAAAGTATCTTATTGTCCAATCATAAAGTTTTTGATAGAATTTCAAGTAATTTAATTAATAGTTAAAAAATGCTAGTCATGCCAGAATCAATACTTTGTTGTTATTTTATATAAATTAATATCATGATGGATTTAAAAAAGGAAACTTAATATAGTGCTGAATTGACATTTACAGTCATTATTGCATTCATTCAGATTAGTGTGGACTAGTATTAAAAGTTGTATGTACATACATACATAATGTTAATTATTTTTGAAGATTACAGTAATCTTACCTACATACTTTTAATAGTGATAATGCATGTTGTTGTAAGCTGTTAAAATTATTTTGAAAAAATCAATAACTTTTGATTGACTTCATTGTCATAAACCATGTAATGTTGACCATTTGAGATTGGTTCAAAAAACCGGTTTTAAACGCCCAAATGGTCGGTTCAACATTGAGCAGGATAAGTTGGTTAAAAATTAAGTTGTGCTACATTATAATTTTTAGACATTTTCAATAGATGATGTAACAATGTCATAATATTATGGACTAGTTGAACACAACTTTGTAACAATAATAAATTATCAAAAAATTACTTAAACGGGATGTTTGTGGTCAGTGACCAAATGTTGGTTTAAAAATCATTAATTAATTAATATTGTAGTAAATACTTTTTCACAAGGAAAACTTACTTGGAATCATGCTAAAGTACTATAAATTGTGTATTTATATCAGGAAAACTAGTTCTATAATAGTTGTTGTGTTCGAGCATGGCAATATTGGCCATTGACCCCAGAGTTCTTTAATTTTGTAGATATACTTACTATAGCTATTTTGATCACTTAGACAATACTGTTGGATATGATGGTATGTCCAAAATGCAACAAATATTTAATTTTAGTAAGGTGTACCATTATTTCTACAATATAATATACCTTTGAAATACCAAAGCTCTGTTCTCCTTATTCATACCGTTGATTGAAACATTTTTGTATCAATTAAACATGATTATTTTCTGAGTTTTAATTATTAGAAACCTTGAAAGATATTTACAAAATGATTACCACTGTTAGAACTTGAACACGGTAAGAAAATAAAATCAGAAGATAAAAAAAAACCAAAAGCCACCAAAGCATTTAACACCACTGCAGAATATTCACCACTGAAACATTTTATCACTCACTTGGTAATGACACTGGCCACTCTTACAAGAAATTAGAAAAAAAAAAATCAAACATAAAACACTTTACCGTACCTCGTTTGATTAAGTTATGGAAACTCAATGTCAACTCCTTACGGTCGGTACGTTCCATACGTTTGTTGGTTATATTATTTTCGTTGTATTCAGAGGTAATCACACGGTACCCATTGGAGTGCTGGTAACTAATGTGTTGTCCATTACACGGTACAAAACGAACACTTGTGTACATAATCTACGCCGATAAGATAATAAAATATCACGCTTTTATTAGTACTGTTTTGGCTGTTGCGAAAAGAGGTTGCATTAGAATAAAAATCTACGGTTTTCATGGCAAAAGTTGTGCCGACGACAGTGAATCGTCGTTCACGGCTGAGTGAGCAAGGCCTTTAGAAGTTTTTGCTTTGGGATAAGTGAAATCTTTACTTACTAATATTGTTTCGTTTATGAAATGATGTTGGAGGGATTCATAGTGTAAAAACAATGAACGACACTATAGCTTCAGAAGCCCGGATACACTACTAATGCCCGACTCATTCGAATTACTGGTTCAAGGCCCTTTGCCTTAAAAATCCGAGAAAAGTGACGTAATGGGTATCGTAAAGTAGTTAAGTGGTCATAAACATTTTATGGACGTCTGGCTTCATTCATTATTTTTTAAATAAACGGTAGCAAAAACTTAATTAACTAGGCACACATCAATGCAATCAACAGCAAACACAAAACTTGAAGAGAATCTAATAAATTATCAAAGAATTATAGAAGAAAATACCTACTATTTAATATACGCATCGCTATTTAAAAAATACTTTTTTAAAAGTCAAAAATATTAAATACCTACTCAGATTAAAGAGTTTAAATAATAATATATCAAAATAGAAGGTAGCACTAGGGCTACCTGCCGCTCACTGGTCCAGCCCGATGTGGAATATCAGGGACACAGATAGAAATTCAAGACAAAATGAACATTAAACTTTTTTAAATTAGCGTCGTTGTTGGCTGCCTCTGAACCAATTTCTATCTGATAGTTTCAAGTGGCAATCAAGCCATCGGCCAACACAACGCCACAACTTGGCATGAAATGTCTCCAGAAGATGCTTGAAATTGTTCATCTTGGGAGAAATATTACTATTACTTTCTCTAAATATCCTTTATAACTTAATTTGAAATAAGAAAAGCAACTGTTTTCTATTGACACTGTTTTTCTTTTTATAAAAATAATATTATACCTATAAAAATTCACAAAATGTTTGTGACCTCTGACATTTAAACTATTGTGACGTCATCATCGTATGTGTCATCGTTTGACAGAATGTCAAAATGCTGATTCTCGAGTGGCAGTTGGTTTCACGTTCGGAAACTAATTAGTAAAATTGAAAAATAGTTACGCGTCCAGAAATCAAACATTGTACTAACATAACCACTCACACGTCCATGGATACCATAGTATCCTAAAAAAAAGTAGCTCGTAACGTCCCGGATACTATAGTATCCAAATTGTCACATTTTGTAAAATCGACATCTATTTAAAATATACCGTACTATTTGGAACTTTTGTTCGTTAAGTCAATAGCAGATGAACAAGTTTGTACAACTAAGACGAGATGGCGCTGTTACAAGCCCAGACGAATAAATAAAAAAATGTCAAACTTCAGTGTACTCGCGTGTGCGTTTGGTGAACGAGTGTTTTTGTTGTGCTCGTGGTTATGTCGTAAGTACTCAAGTTTTATTGAATGTTTCTTAGATTATTATATGTCATAATAAACTAGACAATTAATGCTTTATAACTACGTACACATAACATAAATTTAAGTTTAAAATCAACTAATATTTTACATTCAAAGTATAGCTGTTTCGCAAAAATGGCGGCTCTAAAGAATTCTGCATAATTTTAGTTATGTTTACGTTGTTTTTCCGTAAAATATTATTTGAACAACAAATAATAATTCGTAATAAACGTAATTATGCACTTTACAAACAGAAATTTAATGTATTCACATAAGATTACTTGAAAATGTTATTGTGTTCCTCAGGTTTTTTGTTGCGGATACCGTGGTATCCACGCGCATACCTACATTGGTTCGAAATAAGGGTCGGTGCAAACGGCAAAATATAGCTAAGCATTTTTTGCTTTTTGCAGGTCTGTTTTTTTATTGTATTTTTGGTGTAATTTGTTTTTATATTATATATTTTTTCCTATGTTTGGCGTAAGTATATCATTTCTCCCTAAAATTTGATTCTTAATAGGGACACTATCGAATGGTGTAATAATACAGACTGTAATTTTTTTCTAAAATCAGCTGGTTTGATTGATTATTGGTTTTTCCAAAATCGAATGATGTAGTTTTAGTATTCGTCAAAATTAACCCCGAGACTCCTTTTAATGTTATTCGATATTATATTCCTCAGTTTCGGATATTGCCATCCATGTCCAGTTGAAAAATGCACCTGTATAAAATATAAAAAACACTTAGTTACCTGTATGCAATAAATTATTACATCGAGATTATTATTTGTTATTTATTTAAAAAAAAAAAAAACATAAAAAAACTGTTTTCTTTATTTGCGAAAATTAAAAAAAGTCTGAATGAGGCCTTAGCTAGGCGGCCATCTTGGTTGTATTTTGTCCTTGACTGCGCTTCGACAGCGCTCGCGATATCGTGATAAAATTATAAGGAGTAGGTGTTTTGTATTAATTTATTTCACTACTTAGCAATGAAGAAACATAAACATCTATACATCATATTAAAGGAATAAAAGTCTAGTTTGTTGTGGCATTTTTGTAATTGTAAAATAAACAATATTCTTTCATTGTGGTGCGAATAAATAAAATTTGTATGTTTATTTTACTCCAAATTGAATGTTCATACCTGTTTTTAATATCTTAAATTAGAGTTTTAGATCTTAAAATGTACATAGGTTTAATCTGCATTCTTCTGTCATTTTTTCGTAGTTTTTCTCTTTACTCTAGCTGTTGTAGATAAGTAGTTATAAGCGTTTTTTTACACAACAGGCGAGCGCGGTAGCGCTCGAATCAAGGCCGCGCGCGCTCGGACGTAACGACGCCATGTGGTCGCGGGAGCTGGACGTGTGAGTGGTTATGAAGCATTTGATTTTTATTTTTGTGGGTATAATATTATTTATTATCAATATTTATACAATATTAGCTGAATATTTGAAATCAAACATCATAATCAATTTTATCAAACGCCTGTCGTAATTAGCTGAGCAAACCTTTTTGACTACAGCTTGCAACGGCTAAATGTTGACGAGGGGAAAGCTTGAAGGTCTTTAATAAAATCTAGTTTGTGATTTAAATAATTATTATTATTTTAGGCTATAATCATAAAGTAATTTGCACATTGTTTGTTATTGAAAAGTCCCAGTCCCACCTCGAAATACAAGGTAAAAATAGTTTGCAGTTAAAAGATCACAAACATTCTAGTGTTTGAGCCGCAGCTGTTTTTTTTTAGAGTGGTAAAATCATCAAATGAAGGACTCATTTGATAGTAATTTGCGCATTGTTTGTTATTGAAAAGTTCCAGTCCCACCTCGAAATACAAGGTAAAAATAGTTTGCAGTTAAAAGATCACAAACATTCTAGTGTTTGAGCCGCAGCTGTTTTTTTTTAGAGTGGTAAAATCATCAAATGAGTCCTCCCACCCAGGGCAGGGCGGGAGGGACTGTCAGACTTGTACTGACTAAAATCCACGGTGTACTTCATTAGCCCTTTACGTTCCAGGGTCACGGTAATGGAATAAGTCCCGCGACCCGAGCCGCAGCTGTTGGCCTATTTTATAACTTATCGACTTCATTAAGTACAAGGAGATTCTATGTTCGGAACATACCTATGTTTCTTTTTTATTTTGGGCCTAAATTGGCTAGAATGACCTAAATTTTAGGCAATTCTGGCCAATATTAATAGAGAATATAGCTAAACACACAAGAGTGTGTGCGCAAACACAGATTCCCTTTTCGTTCGCTCTCATGTTACTGTAAGACGGCAATATATTATGTATACGATCAGGCGCAGGTTTTACCTGCTTTCTGAATCACGGGGTTTTCACGCTATCTTCCGAACTCTGGGTTCTTACTGCCAAATTCCTGATGGAAAACCATTATAACATTTTGCTCGAACCGAGAATCGAATTTGAGGACGAGCATGAACTGTTTATTCTATTATCAATGGTTCTGCCTCATTGGTTCAAGAGCGACTGCTGGGCATGAAGTCCCAGCATAGATCGATCGTGACCCTGTGATCCTTCAATAGCCCTTTACGTTAAAGATCTGTTGAAGGATCACCGTGCCATGCAAGTCTGACAGTCCCTCCCGTCCTGCTCCGGGTGGGAGGTCTGATTTGATAAAATAAAAAGAAAAATGTTATTATTATGTTTTCCATTAGGAATTTCTCTTACTTCTCAGGGCATCCATGGGCTGCTGGAATATTGCCTGGTTGATGGCAATAGGCTCCTTTTATTAGACTTAAAGGACTTAGCAGGCTAAATGTGAATGTATATGCAGTGCATCAGCATTTCTTCAGTTATTTTTGCCTATTTCCAAGGTGCAGTCTCATTTAATTTCATTTTTTTTTACTTTTCCGATCAAACCCTAACGTATATGGCCTCCACTAGGCATTTCTCAGGGAACGTGGGTGCGTTTACAAACATAGAAACTCACATACACAACCGCCCAGACCTCAACAACAACTTGTAGATCATACAAATATTTGTTCCGTGCGGGAATCGAGTCCGCGACCGCGAGCAGTCGATCCCTCAGCCATTATATGTATAATAATAATAATAATAATAATAATAATCTGTGGTCCGACTGTCAAGCTGAAAGACGTAAAAATTTTATGAATTCCATTTTTTCCAAGAAAATAACTATAAATCGTACAATACTGAACAATAAATATGTTGTTATTTACAATAAATACTAAAATTAAAGTTTAAACTAAAAAATACAACAACAAAAAAGAAATTTGATACGAAAATACAAACAGAGTTATGGAACATGAAATGTCAAAAATTACGGATCTGAATGCTGACTAGAAGCAGGACACAAAGACTACAAGCACACCTACCATCTCCGGGCTCGTCGCCGAGCTCCGCCTCGCAGCCGCCGGCACGCGCCTCAGCCGAGAGCGCTGTGTCTCCGGTCGCTGCAGTTGCGTCGAGCTCGAGCGACGAGTTTTTCTCCCCGCCGTCGACACCGCCACCACCGCGACGACGAGGAAGAGGACGGCCACCAGCGGGCTTGGGACCTCGAGGCCAACAGGCCCCGAATAGGGTCCCCGCTGCCGGTGGAAATGTGTCGCGCATGCGATGGACCCAGTCCATGAATGAAAACGTCATGCGCGCATATTATGGGGCTACTGAGGGGGAAGCAGCTTGACTGCGTACCGTGGTCGGATGCTCTCTCTGTTTCAGGTGCTTGAACCAGGTATCAGCGTGTCAGCGCAACGACTTTCGGATCAGGTGCGGGTCATTCAGCGTAACTGTATGCTGGATGACACCGTACTTGATCGACTACGCTCGGATTCACGGAGTAACCGAGTTATTCCTGCTTCACCAATGATCGCGGTGCAGCAACAAAGTTCTTCTGGTATGCCACCGCGACCCGATCGCGATTGTGAAGAGGATCATGACGAAGTTATATCCGTGAGTACCCAATGCAACGCACAATTGAGGAGCGCTTTGGAGAGTGCGTTCCGGGAGTACCGCTCCGTACCACCGGAACTTAGACCACGTTTACCTCGTTTGCCTATGCACAATAAAAACAAGGCGCTTATGTGTGCTCTAGACTCAGAACTGTCAGATTGTTTTGACAGCAGTAAGGATCTTGCTGATACCCACTCAATCCTGTACTGTGCAGCTGTAGCGGCATGTCGTGTAGCTCACGTCAAATTCCATGACAGTGACAGAGCTACGCGACCAAAACCAGCAGCTCCAGCTTGGCAGTGCAGGATTGAGCGGCGTATCGGTGAGGCTAGAGCACTCATCGGCAAATTGCACTGCTTCAGGGAGGGTAATACTCGTCCTAGAGTGATGCGTTTTGTGAGGCGGGCGTTCACAGGAATCGATATCGATCCTCGTGATTATTTGGCCCGCGTCACAGAGCGTATCGACTTCCTGAAGCAGAAGATTTGTGCATGGGCAAACCGTATTCGTCGGTACAAGCGACGAGTGGAGCGGTACACTTTGAATCGCACCTTCCAAAGTGATGAAAGGTGGGTCTATAGGGCTTGGGAGCGACCAGACCAAGATGTGGCTGACACGCCCCTGCCGGATGATGATGCCATGAGTTCATTCTGGCGCAGCATCTGGTCGGTGCCTGTCAGTCACACTGAGGGCGATTGGATCAGGGATGTTGAGCGAGCTTGTGAACATATTCCAGAAATGGGGGCTATCACCATCAGCCCCCAAGACGTAGCCTGTGCAGTCCATCTGTTGCCGAACTGGAAATCTCCAGGGCCGGATGGGCTACACAACTTCTGGATTAAATGGTTGAAAAGATCACACGCTCGCTTAGCATCCCAGTTCCAATTAGCCTTAGAGTCAGGATCGTTACCCCAATTCTTAACAACAGGAGTGACCCACCTGCTCTATAAATCAGGTAGTACTGCGGAACCCAAAAATTATAGACCGATCACTTGTCTACCAACGGTCTATAAAGTTCTTACATCCATTCTGAGGGCTAAAATCAATCAACATATTGTGACTAATTCCATCATGTCCGCCTCTCAGAATGGATGTAGGAACGGGTCCCGCGGTACTAAAGAGCTCCTCCTCATTGATATGGCCATTAGCCAACAGGTTCGCCGCTCCCGAAAGGATCTGTCAGCATGTTGGATAGATTATAAGAAGGCCTATGATTCGGTACCCCATACATGGCTCATGAGGGTGCTAGAGTTGTATAAAGTTGATATAACTCTACGCACCTTCCTGTTGTCGTGTATGGGGACCTGGAAGACAGTCCTCCGCTATCCAGGATGTCGACAGATCCGAGGTAGCGGCGAACCGATAAGGATTGAGCGCGGCATATTCCAGGGTGACAGTCTGAGTCCTTTGTGGTTTTGTCTGGCCTTGAACCCACTCAGTACATTACTAGAGGGTTCGGGGCTAGGATATCGGTTGAAGAGAGGTGGTCAGGTCATATCTCACCTTCTTTACATGGATGATCTGAAACTCTTTGCCCCCAACAACTTGCAACTGATGAAGCTACTGAAGGTAACAGAAACTTTCAGTAGCGCCATCAGGATGGAATTTGGTGTGGACAAATGTGCAGTCATGCATGTGAAGCGAGGGGAGATTATGGAATCAGAGGGAACTCAACTCTCGGATTCCATACACCTTAGATCCCTCTCTTCAACAGAGACCTACAAATATTTGGGTATGTCGGAAGCATTAGGCATCAATAATGCTGACATGAAGCAATCGTTGAAGGAGCGCTTCTTTAGCCGCCTGAATAAAGTACTTAACAGTCTTTTGTCAGGTGGTAATAAGGTGCGCGCTTTCAACGGTTGGGTCATGCCGGTATTGATGTATTCTTTCGGCATACTCAAATGGACTCAGACAGAACTTGACGCCCTGGATAGGAGAGTCCGTTCACTGCTGACTGCAAATCGGATGCATCACCCACGGTCGTCGGTGATGAGACTGTATATCCCGCGGAAGTGCGGGGGTCGTGGCTTTTTAAACGCTAAGACCCTGCACAACCGTGAGGTATGCAGTCTCAGGGAATATTCCCGCTAAGCAAGCAGAAATCGCAGCAATATTGCTGAACGTCACAAACGGGAGCACGCAAAGCCCCTGCAATGTGTGAGCAATGTTGACGCAAAGCCCTAACGGCCACCCATTATATATACCCCGTAACTTACCCAGCCCTAATCTATAAAACTTTCAGTAACGTTCAAACGCAATGTCACGGTAATATTACAGCTGAAATTTTCAATAAGTATCTAGGTAAAGTTTCAAAAACTTTTGAGTGTTACATTGTCACAACTTAACATTTATAATTTTTATGTAAGTAATGTCATTAACGTTGCATTGATGTTGCAAATGTAAGTTACATGGATGCTTCAGATCTAACATTGCGTTTATATTTCGTAAATTACTTTAAAGTAACTTCCAAATAGTACGTTGCATTAATGTTGCAAATGTAACTTACATGGACGTCGCAAATTTAACATTGCATTAATATTTTCTAAATAACTTTCAAGTAACTTGCAAATAGTAAGTTGCATTAATGTTGCAAATGTAAGTTTCCAGTTATATGCGTACAGTAAGTTGCTGCAAAGTTGTATTTAAAAGTTGTGTGTAAGTTTATCTAGATATATTGCATCAAAGTTTCAGTTGTAAGGTTCCAGTAACTTGAATTTTTGTTGTTTCGGCAATGTTGCAAATAAAAGTTTCATGAAGTTTCCATAGCAAGCTACCAATAATGTTACGATTATAACATGCCATGAATTGCAGTTTGCTGCAGCAGAAAGAATACAAGGATACATACAACACGAAGATCAATTGTAAAAATCCAGGAACTACCTGATTACGAGAATTATTTTATCTTTTGATAATATTATTTATATATTTTCGAAAGACAAAATAATGCTCTAATTCCAGATAGTTCCTGGATTTTTACAATGGACCTTCGTGTTGTATGTATATCCTTGTATTCTTTCAGCTGCAACAAGCTGCAATTCATGGCATGTTATAATCGTAACATTATTGGTAGCTTGCTAAGGAAACTTCCATGGAACTTATTATTAATAATCATACTAGGAAATCAAACACTTATAAAACAGAACTAAAAAATAAACATTTAAAAACGAATAGTAAATACAAAAATTCAAATTATTATATAATTATAGGAATTAAATAATAAGAGGTAATACAGTGCCCATACATTTATTAAAAAAAAACAATTTATAATAATTATCTTTATCATTATCCTTATATTTATTATTACAATAGAATTATTGATATTTATCCTATTTTTGTAACCTACGTTGTAATTTGGCTTGACAGAATGGTCACAAATGCACAACTTCAGATCCAAATAGTTAGAAACAAAGTGAGTGGCTAGCCTGATATCAGGCTTGCAGGTGCATTTTAAATCTGAACCAATAGGAACTTCTACAAGTGGATTATGCTACCAAAGCATTTACTTTGGTTTAAAAAAAATATACATGTATTCACTATTAAACTATGTCATTTGTATTCAATAGGGAAACTATGTCAAATTCTAATGTTTCCATTCAGACAATATTTGACATCGAAAATAGATATAGTGAGATTGGTGAGTACAATGATAGATGGGTATACACTTTCATTGGAAACAGCAAAAAAGATACACCATTGAGAATGAGGGCTTATATCGTTTATCCACCCTGAGACAGCCACCCTAAGCTGGATACTCGGAAAACGCGTGTCTATCCACCCCATCGTACTTGATTCGATAGTATGATGGGGTGGATAGATGGACAAGCGTTTTCCGAGTATCCAGCTTAGGGTGGCGATTAGTCCAATTCGCAATTGGTCCAAAATAAAAGGATATCCAAAATTAAACAAAGGAGGTGATTTATTTGGATGCATTATAATTATACCTACATAATTATAAACGATAAACAATACGAAACTAGTTTTTAATTAATGGCTTCAAGATACTTATAATTATGTACAATTAAAATGCATACAATTATATGACCTCCTTTGTTTAATTTTGGATAAATCCTTTTATTTTGGAACAATTGCAAATTGGACTAATCGCGAATTTGTTATTTTTCACCATTGGAGCAATCACGCTTAGACGGTGGCAGCGTTTGATCAAAAGACTTATGAATAACATCATATTCAAACATATACCTATACCACAGAATATATAACCTATACATAGTAAAAATCCTTAAAAAATACAATCTTATTTGGAATATAAAACAGCGACTAATTTTCACGCTTCAGTCTCTTACCGGCGTGCTGGAACCACCCCATAACGTGACGCTCGAAGCTATTGTCGGTAATATTAGGGAATGTCTCCCTAACGGCAACTGTTAGAAAAGAGAAATGCCATAAGAATTTTATTTAAGCAACAAAAGCATTTAAGGTGATTGCTTCGATGTAGCCCGCGAAATTCAATTTTTTTTACGTTTTTTGCAATTTGCAGGCCAGTGACATGTTGTAACTTTATAAATATATGTGTTGCGCTAATAACAAGTATAATTTTAAATATAAAAATTATCAAAAAATTCGCTCCATCAGCTCTCACATAGAAAAGGTGCATCGTAGTTAGATTTCGGAGATTTTAACATGATGCACCTTTTCTATGTGAGAGCTGATGGAGCGAGTTTTTTGATAATTTTTATATTTAAAATTATACTTGTTATTAGCGCAACTCATATATTTATAAAGCTACAACATGTCACTGGCCTGCAAATTGCAAAAAACGTAAAAAAATTTGAATTTCGCGGGCTGGTTGGAGCATCCCCCTTAAATTAAAACAATAATAACATTAATTTTTAAACTTGTATACATCGGGCACGCCGCAATTGCGGCGGTAAGACCCCTCTTTGAGGAGTGGCTGGAGAGAAGTCATGGCGTCCTGACCTACCGCTTGACGCAGGTCCTCACCGGACACGGAAGTTTCGGGAGGTACCTGTGTCTGATGCGAAAGGAGGAGACGCCTGGGTGTCACCACTGCGAAGATCGCCCGGAGGACACGGTGGAGCATACGGTGCAAGACTGCCCAGCTTGGGCGGAGCACCGACGTGTCCTCACGGCTGCGATAGGCGGAGACCTCTCGCGCCCAGCATTGGTCGCGGCCATGCTGCGGGGCGAGACGGAGTGGGAAGCGGTCGCCTCCTTCTGCGAAGCAGTAATGCTCGCGAAGGAGGAGGCGGGCCGCGAGCGAGAGAGGACAGAGTCCTCCCTCCGCCCCATCCGCGGTAGTAGACGCCCACGGCGACGGACGTCGCTAGATGATTTCCGGCCACCGTAGGCGCGGTAACTAATACCAGTATAATATTATTATGATAATGCTTAAAAATAACGTTATAAATACTTACGTTTTAATGTAGTCATCAAATTCATTGATGACAGTTTGTAATTGTTCTTTTTTCCAGTCCATGAGCAGTATTGCCCTAGGTAATTAGAAAATAATTTTTCTAAGCATCGAGTGACACAGTCACGTTCTTTTGCTCCTCCGGTGTGTCTCAGCATGTCAAACTAAAATTAAAAAACAATATTTATTCAATTATTATATGATAAATATTATTATCAGTGTCTACTGTTTTGTGTCACATTCCTTTGTCTCTTTTGTGTAATTATTAGTAGGTAGGCTATACTATAAATCACGTACCAATTCTCTCCGAATGCTCTCATTTTCGAGATTGTCTTCTAGGGTACGAAGCTGCGCAATTTCCATTAATGGGAGTTTTGGTAAGAGAGATTTTTGTGGCTCAAGTGACGGAACTGGTTTGTACTTGGCCAGAGTTATTTCCAATGATTCAACTTTGCGCATAGTATACATTACAAAATGTTTTATCTGTTTCATCTCCGATACAAGTTCATCTGCATTAATAAGAAATAAAAACACTTAGTACCTACTTAAGCACATAAATTGACGGAGTATTCCTGTTTGAGTACCTATTTTTTGAGCACCTATGCATTTAGCACCAAAGTATTCCCATAGGTTAATGCATAGGTGCTCAATAAATAGTTGTTCAAACGGGAATACTCCAAGTTGACTATAAGTAAACAATCTAGAATTAAAGAAGAATACAGTTAAATAACAATACCTATAGAGCTGTTTCCAGAAAAACTTGAACCGCCTTTTGCAGAATCGCTTTGAAGACTTTCTGTGTCACTCGGTGTTTTTTTTAAATTGTTAATTGATGGAGATTGTTGCATTACGTCGACAGATGAGCTCGCCATATTATTATCATTTCCAAAAAAGTTTGAACCGCTTGCTTCAGAAATGACAATGCAATCTTCTGATTTTTTTGTATTTTCTTCATGTCCTTCAATTTCCAAGACGACTGCTGGAGGGGGCTCCAGTAAAATTTTCGCGTTGATTATGTCTTTTACAGTAGGAAAATCTGTTTCTGCAAAAACATAAATAATAATCATTATAAGCAGGTATTATGCATATAGGTTAATATACTAATCAGACAGACAGACGGACAGGTGAGTGATCCCATAAGGGTTCCATTTTAACCGACTTCAAAAAAAAGGAGGTTATCAATTCGCCCAGTTTTCATATATGTTAGTCTATATCAGCGTCCGAACAAATGTGCCAAATTTCGATTTAAGTAATTCTTTTTTGTTGTACTAGGTATTGTTCAACTTAGGGTACACTGCAAGTTTCATCAAAATCGGTTCAGTAGTTTTAGAGATATGGATTTTTTTATGTTGTGACGGATTACAAGATTAGTGCATAGTAAGAAAATTTTGTATTTTACAAGAATTTGGGTTGAATATTTAATAAATAAACTAAAAAGGGTAAAATAAAATATTTTCAAAAAAGTAACCTTAAAAGTAAACTTCTTTCGGAAGTCGGTGGCTAAAAATCTGTGAAATAAAAAATAAAGCCATCGACATCCGAAAGAAGTTATTAATTAGGTTATTTCACCCTTTTTTGTTTTGTTGTTGTTTTTGAAGTCGGTTACTTTTTTGAAAAAGTTTTTATTCCTCTTGAGGTAAGGAACCCTAAAAACATGTAGGTACAGTACAGTATGATGTAATTTATACAAGAACATATTAATATTTACAGGAGGTTCAACGGAGATTTTTTTTAAACAACTACAGCTTTTTCATTGTCAGACTTAGAAAAATTAAAAAATACACAACCGCCTAGGTAAATGAGAGAAATCTTTGAACCGTTTCTTTTCAATTCACATAACTGTCTCAACTTGCAAATGACAAATTCTCATGTGCTACATGAGATGTATATCATGTGTACCTAGATACTTCGCACGTGAACCGAATACAAACAACTAAAAATTGGCCAAAATATGAAATCTTTGCACTCCGCACTACAGCCTAAACGTGTGACAATAATACTTACCGTCAACTGCAGGTGGAGGATTATTTTTCTTTTTTCTTTTCCTCTGACTTCTGATTCTCTGACTTCTGCCTCGCTGCAAGTGGTACTGTTTTGTTTGTCTTTTTCCACATTGGCTTCTGTTAACGTTGCTGTAAATATTCAACTTTATCACTACAATATTATAAAACAAAGTTACTTCCTGCCGTATCTGTCCCTATGTATGCTTAGATCTTTCAAGCTCCGCAACGGATTTAAATGAGGTTTTCAACTTTTCATCAATACATTAGAGTGAAGAGGAAGGTTTACACATCTATATTGCACCCGTGCGGAGCCGGGGCGGGTCGCTAGTTTAATAATAATTAAAAGTTAATGTTATTATTATACTTTTATAAGTCTCTGCCTCTTCCTCTGGAAATGAAACGTGAATCATACTTACCATAATATCCCACTACTCGAACGTCATTGTAACATATCCAATCATTTCAGGCTTTTCTCTCCATATTTTTTGCAGGTGGCCACATCAGTTTTGTGTCTTCAAGAAGCCATTTTGATGGTGCAGCTGACACAAATTCTTCCCCTTGGGCGGTAAAAATTACCACCATATAATTGCGCTGAAAATATAATGCCATATAATGCAATGGTTGTAACTGACTGACTTTTTTATTCTTGAGACAATATTTAGCAAAATGACCAAAAGATTTACATGACCTGCATTGGAAGCTCGCTGTCGACTGTCTCTTCGACCACGGCTCCTCCGACTGCATGACATTTTCACCAGGGACACTGCTGTCTTTGATGATTCTTTCAGCATCCTGCTGAGCGACTATGAGCGTTTTTGTTAGCTCTTACATCCTCTGATATGTCAGATCAGGTTCTTGCAGCAATCTTTGACGAACATGTGACAAGTCATGTATTTAAATTTGCAATAAAAATATATTTGATGAGCCCTTCTCTGACTGTGCCAAACTCACAATTTTTACTTTTGATCTCCACTACTTCCCTGCCGACGTGTGAAGAATGTATATCTGCACATGGTCACATTTCTTCGCGACTCGAAGTAATTGTCGAATTTGGATTTGACTTCGTTGAGCGTGCTCCCATCGAGTTTTAAATTGATCTTAATAAATATATATAATCCACGTTCACCAATTAAAATGGAGTAAAATTGCGATTTCCCGTTTCTCGCTAGACTTGTCCAGGCCTGTAGCTAGCAAATAAAGTTCTAGCTGCTGCCACCAGCGTTTCCACGACTCGGCATTGTTTTTAGCTGGATCTGACGAAATATTCAGTTGCTTTATTTGAGAATTTAAACTTTTTTCTCCTTCGCCATCTTGATTAAGGACGACGTCACCTTGATTTAGCATTTTTTCGACAATCTTCAGACTTTCTTCGATTTCTTTTAATGGACTTCTGACAGCTTATGTGGGGAATTATTATGGAGATGATTCTTGATCTTCAATGTTTAATTGTAGCCAGACATTATAGATACAGGACAGTAATATGTAATTAACAGTCGACGCCCGACGGGGTTATACAACGCAGTGACCAGTGTTGCCAGTATGATTTCCCAAAAAAGTACGGTTGGCTTTCGGTACGGTTTTTAACTTCAAGGTACGGTTGGCTCGAGAATTCGGGATACTCAGTTTTTTACTTCTTCGAGTTGGGTGTGCAAAATTCTGCTGTTTACATACCTATCAGAAACTTGAATCCTTATCGAGTATGTGCTTGAAAAGAAATTACAATAATAATGTTGTTTAATTGAATTAAAATACCGGAAAAACAAAGTTAGATTTAGGTAATTTGATATTTTTAGGTCTAAAAACATCAAATTACATCTATTTTTTTTAGTCGAAGTTTGAATCAATCGCAACTCGAAGAAGAAAAAACTGATCTAATTCTTGCAAAAGTATTCCGACCCGTACGGTTTTGCTAGAATTTTGGCAAATGCTATGGTCGACTCCGTCCACTCAAATTCTACAGCGGAAACAAGTTGTTTTTCATAAAAATATGAAAATAATGTTCAAGGAACTAAAAAAAAACATTTAAGTAATTTGTGTATAAATTTCAGTGTCAAATGAAAGGGAACCCAAACAGCCAAGTCTTATTTGGTTGGAAGAAAAAAGTTTTTTAAACGCAAATTCAAAATGCTGATAAAAACAGGAAAAAGCGTTTTTTTTTTTCCCCTGTGTAGTGAAAAATAAATAACTAGTATAGAAAAGGTACGAAAAAGGTACGGTCTACTCTGAGGTACGGTTGTGGTACGATTGTGTGATGAATAGTACGGAAAACCGTACTACGGTCTGGCAACGCTGGCAGTGACGGACTGAACTCGCACCACAGATTTAATCACTACCTACGCTTGGACATTCGATTTGGAGGTTATTCAAGAGACAAGAAGAAGAACATAATTAAAAAGTTCTACTTGCTATGGATACTTACAACTACTTACTACATAATTTTACTTTCAATTTAGTACTTACCTCCATAGTTTTCTAGCGTTTTGTCTTTTCTTGTTGCTTTCTTTTCGACTCTTCTCGACACTTAAAGGTCGCAAAAATTTAGGCCGGAAACACATTATTTAACACGCCAGGCGACGCAACGTGTCGACACCCGATGTGCAGTGAGCGCGTGTCGTCCTGTCGTCGCGTCGGGTGTTCATAGTGTGACTCTGGTCATAGAAAACAATACATTTGATTTGACCCAACACGCATCACGTTTCATCGGGTGGCGTCGGTGTTAATAATGTGTTTCCAGCTTAATTCCTTTCACCAAAAACTTAACCAGCGGACGACCGTAAAGGGGGCAGATTAAATTTTGGTTAGTTTTATTTTTCACCTCTCGGTGTGCTTGAACGGGGTGTTTGACATTTAGTCAGTATAAAAGACTGGATAATTGATTTGAACGCAGCCCTGTGAGTTATTAGGTCCCTTTGGTAGATGAAGTGAGGAAGGGTCGGGGAAAGCAATGATATATTATATATAATCTGAGGTAGATACGTCTTACTGACGTCTGCGTGGCGATACAAATACAAGCTAATTATCTCGAGTCAACTCAGTCCGTCCTGCGTCTGGATGCGATGCCAATTTATGTCAGCGGGTTTGATAGGTAAAAAATAAACAAAGATGCCTACTTGTGTTTTTCGAAACTGCAATACTTATACTGGGCCGGCTGTAAAAAGCAAGAAGGATGTGTCTTTTCATTTGTTAAGTATCGTCTAATCTATTTAGAACGGAAAATCAAAAATTTTATTTTACTCAAAAATCACTACTGTCGCGCTGTTGCCGTTTTGCCACCTACACGAACGAGACAAATAGTGCGTTGCATGTATGAGTGACAGAGAGAACGAGAAAATGGCGCGCGGTGTTGTCAGTTTGAACGATGCTAGAGGATGTTGGGGTCGTACGGCCATAATTATGGCCCCATATGGCCGTACGACTCCAATATTATTTTTCACTACTGGTATTTCCATTGTAGGTAAACACAACAACAACAACACAACAATCAACAACAGAATCAACAACATTAATTGACTTTCCAAATTAATTTCTATTTTGATTTAGATTTCCTAAAGACGGTTTAATAAAAGAAAAATGGACACAAGTGGTAAGAAAACAACGACGAGAAGATTAATGGATGCCAACGACATACCTACTCAACTATTTGTTCTCAACACTTTGTGGAAAGAGACAAGTAGGTACGTTACAAAAAAAAAAACTTTTTCAAAAAAAAATGTAACCGACTTCAAAACAACCACAAAAAAACTTCAAAATATATAAATAATACCTATAAAAAAACTTTTGTTTCGAAAGTCGGTGACTTTATTTTTTGTTTCATTGACTTTTTGTCACCGACTTTTATATTAGAGAATAATAAAATTTTAAGAAAATAAGCTATTATACAAAGGGGATAGCAGATTTTATTATGGAGGGTGAGCCTATCGGTCACTCGCCATTTTGTTTTTTTTTTTCAGAATCGTGGTGCACAACCAAAGTAGAGTGTGCCCATGAAGTTTCTTGCCCGTTCTTCTCCATAGAGATCTACTTCTTGGAATAGGCATCTACTGTACTTTCACAGTTTTTATGTCTTGTGACTGGGACTGTAGCACCATAACTTTGTAATGATTAATTATATTTTTTATGTCTTTGACAATTCAAAAGTGCCTGTAACTGGTCTACTCGAATTAAATGCTTTTGATTTGATTTTGAATAAAATTTGTAAATAAACATTTTTATTTAAAAAAACTGTTTATTTTCTTCATTCTGCCTTCTATGCCTATTTTTCCCCATTTCACTCTAGCTGGGAGCCGATGAAACGTCATTGTCTGTCGTTGACAATTGCCATGTCAACAATATGTTTCTAAAATATCGCCATGTTTTTATTTCTTTACAATGTGTATGACGTCTCTATTGGTAAAACCTCATTGGGGGAAAGTGTAGTGATTGGCCCATTGGCATCGCGTCATAGCCGCCACTCGGGATTCGTTGTTTTGTGCGCAATGTTTGTGCCTTTTATTGTGCGTTTCATTTGTCGAACGATGCGCAAAGCGATCCCCACTCCAAATTAAAATATTCGCGTTTGATCAGTTTGATCGCGAACGGTAGTAGCACGGTAATATTATACTGTGGTAGTAGACAACCGTGGGTGCGGCCAACGGAAAAATATGCAACGGCAGTCAGCTCCCGTATTTGCTGGCTTGCGGATAAATTATCTTAGCTATTTATCTACTATTTTCGAACGCAATCGTGTTTACTTAAACTACATAAAAAGGTGCAGGAACTTGAAAAAGTCATTTTTACACCTCTATGAACTTGGAAGCTTGTATTGATGATTCTAATTCTGTAACTACATACGTCTTACAGCCGCAATTAACATTATAATCAACATACAAACTAGCACTGGCCTGCAAATTGCAAAAAACGTACGAAATTTTGAATATCGCGGTCTGGTTGGAGCCTAGCCTTCACCTTAATTTGTTTCTGTACACCAATATAAAAGTAGAGGCATTTGGCACGGTTGGCGCATTAAAAAAAAACTGGGGGAAAAAGTATGAAGCAGAGCAAAATTAGGTACTCGACATAATTATTGCTATGAAAAAATTGGTAGGCGTCAAAAGTTTTCATAGGTAGGTATAGTACTCGTCGCATTATATTTTCTGATTATTATTTCAAGTTCTTATTCTTCTCTTGTTATAAAGTTAGAGACTTTACACACGGGCCAGTGTGTAAAGGGAAGTTTAATATATTGAGAAGTTAGTGATATTGTCGAAGAAGTCAGAAACTTCCGGGTGATACGACAGGTGTTAAGTTTGGTGGGTTTTTTAAAGCATGTGATAGCGTATGTGAGGGCATGTGTAGTGTGTTAAGGCTCTGTATGAGGTACTTAAGATAATACTTCTTTCCTCTTGCGATCTCCACCTCAAACCAGCCAAAAAAATAATTACCTATTATTGTTATTATAATATTTTTGGGAGGTTAAATTAGGTTGGTACTTAGGTGTATAAGCCTATAGGTACATTTGAAGGCATGCACATTTCTGTGGTAAAAATATAAGGTAGATATATAATTAACATTAATTATGACATCTACTATTAAGTAAGTAGGTACAAGTTCCTCATACACTTCTTATCCATCGTCTATGTACACCCGTCGTTCTGACCGTCATTCAGGTCCGCGGAGTCACTTAATTTACTTATTATTAAAATTGTTCTTGTACTTAATACATTTAATTTAGGACAGCCATCATAATATCATTTTTATAAGTACAAACTCGGGTGCTAGTATATGTACTTAGGTACCAATCTAACCAATGTTAGGTACCGTACCAAAAAACTTTTCCAGCAATTACAAATATATGATTCCAGCAAAATTTTTAAGCTAACTTTACAGAACGATCACTTGTACGTTGTCAATAAATGAAAAAAGTTATATTACAAAAGACGTTTTGATGCAATTTCACTAATTAACATTTCAGTAGCTTTCACCAGCAAGGTAGAGGCAAATATTAAATAATGATGTTAAAAGAGTAACGTTGTTGCAACACGTATTTAGGAACGTTATAATTAAATGGTTGTAGCGATGTTATAATTTAACGTTTCACAAAGTTAAGTGACTTAGGTTGTTGCAAAATGAAAATTAAAACTTTCAATTGTAATTTAATAGTTACATTATAAATATAAATTTCAATAAGTTTCGAAAATAAGGTCTTAGCTAATATTTGACAATTACCACAATATTATCGGTACATTTGTTTTGTAACTTCCAAATGCGTGATAAACAAACTTACTGAAACTTCTTGTAAGTTTCATGTTTAGTGGGTTTCCTAGAAGCCGACGTGGGGATGCACCGAGATGTGGTCACAGTGGACAAGGGTCTTACTCCGCTCTCCTTGGCTAACGGGAACTGGTGCAAACCTAAAGTATTAGACACCAATGATCGTAAGGATGTATGGCAGAGCAAGGAGCTTCACGGACGCTTTTACCGGGCATTACATGGTCCCGATGTAGACTTTTTAGCGTCCGTATCCTGGCTGCGCTTCGGTGACCTGTTTGG
Organism: Agrotis clavis; assembly: GCA_954870645.1. Classification (NCBI taxonomy): domain Eukaryota; kingdom Metazoa; phylum Arthropoda; class Insecta; order Lepidoptera; family Noctuidae; genus Agrotis; species Agrotis clavis. The sequence goes on along the minus strand of OX940927.1, from coordinate 4,740,391 downwards.
GGAAACCGAAGGTTTTGTCTGTGCAATTATGGACGAAGTTATGATGACGAATAACTACCGGAAATACATTGTGAAGGATGGCACGGTTGACATATGTCGGGCATGCCACCGTCCGGGAGAATCGATCCGACACATTATTTCTGGGTGTTCTCGTCTGGCTAACGGCGAGTATTTGCATAGACACAACCTCGTTGCCAGGATTATCACTTGCTTTAAAGTACAATCTTGTCGAATCGGAAGTGCCGTACTATAGGTATGCGCCCGACCCAGTTCTCGAAAATGGCAATATCTCGTTGTATTGGGATCGACCTATCATCACTGACAGGACTATTGTTGCCAATAAGCCTGACATTGTGGTGATAGATCGATTGGAGCGTCGCGCAATAATTGTTGATATAACGGTCCCACATGACGAGAACCTCGTGAAGGCGGAAAAAGATAAACAATTCAAGTATCTTGATCTGGCTCGCGAGGTTGTTGACATGTGGGACGTGAATACGGCAGTTATTGTGCCGATAGTCGTATCTGCCAATGGCTTAATTGCCAAGAGCCTCGACCAACACCTGAGGAGGCTCTCGCTGGGTGGCTGGATCGGGCGCTTGATTCAGAAGGCAGTACTCTTGGACACGGCGCGTATTGTTAGGAGGTTCCTCTCTCAAGAGCCCTGACCACCGGTGGCCCGGACCCTGTTCCCGGTACTGGTGGACTGCTATTTTTTATATTTTTAAATGTTTTTTATTTCTTTTTTGTAAAAATATTTAAAAATATAATTTATAAGTTTAAAGAAAAATAAAGAAATAATAATAATAATATTCCACAACTATCACACAACGCCATCTAGTCCCATGCTAAGCACAGCTTGTGTTATGGGTACTAGACAATACTGATAAACATACTTATATATTTCTAACTACATACATATTATAGATAAATATATTACACCCAGACACAGAACAAATGATCGTGCTCATCACACAAACATTTGTCCTGGGTGGGAATCGAACCCTCGACCCCCGGCATAGCAGTCAGGGTCACTAACCACTAGACCAATAGGCCAGTCATTCCGCCAATTGTGTCGCACAAGGTAGACAGACGATCTTACGAACACCACAGGCTCACGCTGGATGCAAGCCGCTTCCAACCGGTCCTATTCATATTAAGTCTATAGGGGATCCCCTATAGACTTAGGCCTCGAGACCTAAGTTCACCAGTGGACGTCTTACGGCTGATATGATGATCACTCACATATAGTAAAAAAAACAATAAACAACCTGGGCGCGCACCACGAACCAATAAGATTGATAAGAGCTCCTGAAAGGTATGAGAAGAGGCCTCGTACAGGAATACACCAGCAGTGGGAAACCAGAGACTAAATTGAAAATAGATGTGACACTCGGAGACTGCCGCGGTGAAGCTATTGCATAACATTTTTATAAGTATTTTTAAAGAAAAAAACCGGTCAAGTGTGAGTCGGACTCGCCCATGAAGGGTTCCGTAGCAGCAAGTAACATAATATAAAAGTTCTTGTAGTTGGTTGTAACTTTGAAAAGTAAATTGCGGTTTACGATTTATGACGCTTAAAAAAAACTAATTACTCGATCTCGTTCAAACCAATTTTCAATTGAAGTTTACATGGTAATGTACAACATATATTTTTTTTAGTTTTATCGTTCTCTTATTTTAGAAGTTACAGGGGAGGGGGACACACATATTACCACTTTCGAAGCGTTTCTCGCGCAAACCGTTCAGTTTAGAAAAAAATGATGTTAGTAACCTCAATATCATTTTTCAAGACCTATTCATAGATACCCCACACGTATGGGTCAGGCGAAAAAAAATGTTTTGAGTTTCAATTCTAAGTACGGGGGGTACCCCCAAATTTGGATTTTGTTTTATTTTTATGTGAAAATCACAATGCGGTTTACATAATACATCTACTTACCAAGTTTCAACAGGATAGCTCTTATACTTTCGTCAAAAAGGGCTGTGACATGGGACGGACAGACAGACAGACATGACGAATCTATAAGGGTTCCGTTTTTTGCCATTTGGCTACGGAACCCTAGAAATCGCCTACCGCGTATATTTAACGAGAATATAATTTATTTAAAATGTTTGTGATACACTACTGTAATACAGAACTTCTTTGTTGTAGGAGAATTTTATAAGCAAGTTTTTATTGTGAAAACTCCTTTTGTAGCTGGCCTTTTAGAATCTGTAAGAAAAAGTAAATTGTCTTGACGGATATTTTTATGATTGCCGAAGTCTCCCGAACTGAAACGACATTAGACGATGCGTGGTGTCAGGTTTTTTCGTTAGGTTTTTAGGAAAATTCTTGATTCGGTCGCAACCTATATACAAATGTACTCTATGGTCGCAACACCACGCCGCGCTCAGAGCCCGCGATAAAAGCTATGCAATAGCTTAAAAAAACTCTTAAATTAAGTAAAGTTTAAAATAATACGAGTTTTGTAGTACGGGGACATCTGTGTACTTTCATGAAAAAAAAAATCATCCCGATAACATAACCTCCTCCTTCTTCAGAAGTCAGTTAAAAATCTTAATGACTCTTTTAGACTAGAGGGAATTGAGCCCAAGATCTTACAGGTAGGTACTTACTCAACAGCAGCATGTACCGTTCGCTTGCTACTAGATCGTAAGCGGAGCGATGGTGTCTCAGTAAACGTTATTATTTCTTTTGATAATCTTCTCTCTTTTGATTTTACTGGCCTGTTGGTCTAGTGGTTAGTGACCCTGACTGCGGACATGGGTTCGTGGGTTCGATTCCCACCCAGGACAAATGTTTGTGTGATGAGCACGATCATTTGTTCTGTGTCTGGGTGTAATTTATCTAAAATATTTATGTATTTAGAAATATATAAGTATGTTTATCAGTTGTCTAGTACCCATAACACAAGCTCTGCTTAGTTTGGGACTAAATGGCGTTGTGTGATAGTTGTGGAATATTATATTATATGATTCTTTGTTCAATTTGTAAGTATAATATTTATATTACTTAAGTCGTTTATTTATTTAGTCCGCCAGCTTGGGAGCAGGGTCCAAGTTACCGGTGGTTAGGGCTCCAGAGACAGGAATCTCCTTACAATGCGAGCCATATCGAGGAGCACTGCCTTCTGAATCAGGCCCTTGATCCAACCCCCTAGGGAGAGGCTCTTTGCCATCAGGTCATATTATGTCAATTCGTCTAAACGGGAGTGCTAAACATTTATAAAGTTTTTCTGTGTTGGTCTGTCTTTAAATATTATATTTTCAGTTTATAACAAGTTTTTTTCTTAAATCGACTTTTTTTGTTGTCAGCTTGCAAAATTAGCAAAATAAATGGAAGAATGTTGCTGCAAAAGAGGTACTTTTTTATTTGGGGTAATACGGTTATGTATGACCACTTTGTTGTTTCTGTTTGTGTTCAAACAAGCTTACCCATTATTGTATAACCAAGGATGCGAGCAGCATGTCAAACATTTTACAAAGGAATTACTTCAGCTTTCATTTTTTTAAATAGACTGAAAAATTGCAACTGAAAGCGTGCATTGTGCGAGCAAACTGGCCTATCTCCATTCCAGACCGCCCAATATTCAACGAGCTGTTTAAAGTACAAGGTGTGGTTAAAAGTGAATGGCAGAGGGGTTGTAGTATTGAATGCAGCGGCTCAACGTTTATCGGTTAAACTAAATAATATCACGGATTAACATTTACACATGCGGCCAGCGGTGGGCAGAGAGTGTCGCGAGAGCAGTAGTGACCGCAGTCGCTTTTCGCGCATAGACCGGCCTCCGCGCACATTTCCGAACGCACGCTCGCAACGTAACACACGCTTCCCGCCACAAATTCAAACATCTTAAACCTACGTTCGAATAATCGAAATAATTATTTTTGTTCAATGCAATCTATGTGCACTGGCGCGTAAAGTCCGAACCGACGGCGACACTTGCCGCCAGTGTCCGGATTGCGTCGAGGACGTTGACATCTGTCAATTGATACGGAAATCGATCTATCGATTCTAATTTTTCGAATAATGTAGAATTTTGGCGGGTAGTGCGTGTTGTGTTCAAGTTTTTTTTTCTAACTTAACAGTGAAGGTGTTATCGGTGTTTTCATCAAGTGACATGGAATAATGGTGAATTCCACGTAATAAATTAATCAGTGCTTTTTTACTACAAATTGAAGTTGAAGACAGTTCAATATTACTGAAAGGTAAGTTTCACGTAATATAATTTCGTGTAATTATTTTGGTAGTGAGTCAATGATAAATCTTTCGCTTTCTAAAGTGTCGACCATGAGTGTGGCAGCAGTCACGATTGAGCTCTGTCCGAGCTGATATCTAGAATATTTATAATTTTATTCATAAAATAAATCATTTTGCACGTTAAAACTTTCAAGGTATGTGGAATAAATCATAATGATATGTTTCGGTAACATTGTGCCAAGTGCGGCTTGTGCAAAAACTTGTTTTATGAAAGTAAACGGTGGTACCCTATATCACTGCGCCGCGTTGCGACATTTCACTTCTGAGATAATTAAATATTATTTTAATCAAAGTGAGATAACTGTACCTTTCTATTCGTTATTAAAAGTAATTTCCTCTTTACACGCCTAACTTACATCCGCACAACTTTTTCTATAAATCTAAAAAGTAAAACGTAACTCCGGAAAATCTAATCTTAGTTTCGTAAACGTATTCTACACATCCACAATATTTACGATACATAGAATGTTACAATGTTGTAGTATGTAGAACAGAATGCAATAACGTTTATTATCTAGCACAGAATTTATTACTGACTTTAAAAGCACTTGTTAAATAACTGACTGCTACAACGAAAAGCATGTTGGTTAGTAGTTTTCTAATCTACTTGTTTTTTAGTTTAATAAATACCTACTAGAGCTTGAGTTAGCTGAATGTCATCAGTTCACATTTTTACTGACGACAAAAGATACTAGGAGTAAGGATATGCAAGAAAAATAATATAGATCGAAAACATAAAGTAAAAACAGAGTCTAACAATTCCCTTTCAATGTAATTAGAGCGTGTTTACACTCAAAGAAAGAGACAACACTCTAATATGAACAGTAACTGTACAAAACAATTTCATGCTCAGTTTAAACGTTCTTGAATCAGGCTTATTACTCTACTATATTATTTTGGGCTAGTTGACATAAACCAGTACTAGCCTACTTACTCGAATGTAAACGCGCCTTCAGTTACCAATACAATTACCCGGATCCAAAGCAGCTGTTACACGACTCAAATGTCGTTGGTCAAGAATTAGATCTAATCGGATTGTTAGTACCGCCATTTGCCGAAATGGTAGCAGTGGTAGAAAATGGTAGCAACTCTACAATGTTCGGACCTTGTAGGCAATTATTACCAATGCCAAATATTTTAATTTTTTTGGAACAACTACGAGGATTGCGCAAGATTGGATCTGTTTTGATCTAAATCTTGTTCGAATCGCATTCATTAACAAATATTTATGATGCTTAAAATTTTGTTTTTGGATTCTTCTTTATAAATGTATTTTTTTGTTTACGAAGAAAAATGATGGAAGCTATTCTTTCAGAAATTATTGTATTGTTACGTAAAAGTAGTTTATAACTGTAATAAATAGAAAACAAATACCAAAATTAACGTTAATTTATTAAGTTAGTTTTCTTTTTTTTCTTTTATATTCAGACAGATCAGGTTTATGAAGATTTAATGAGTCATTGAATAAATTCAATCATTTTAATTACCGTGACTGAAAAAAATAAGGGACAAAAACTAATCAATTTTTGAAGAGTTTTAGCTTTTTTTTTTTTTTTTTTGGATACGGGCATCTCGCAGGTCACCCTATAAGAGGTTGTGTGCTGCTTAACCGGACTTTCCTGTGGTGGCCATAGATGATTCTAAGGCCTCCAGCCAGGGGCTTACAAACCAAGTTAAAAACTAAGTGACCACACGCTAAGGGCACCCCCTGTGGGGTACGGACCTCGGCTTAGGGCGTCACTGACAGAGGACAGCAAGGGACAGGCTGGATAACTAAATATTTCATTATTTAGGGGCTAATTTAAAACTACAGGCTCAGCATCGCGGGCTGGCTCTTGCAAGGGTCGGGGGGGGCATTGACTTGGTTGTCGCGACGGGCGGCCTCGGCGGCGAGGCCGGAATGACGGAGTCGGTCTGTGTCTGTGTTTGCGCAGCGTACTGGTTTCCCTACGGCTCTCCTGGAGGAGGGTGATGGGGTCGTCGGGGGTGATGAGGGTATGCCTTGGTCGGCGAACGGAGCTAATACGCGATGGATCGTATCGAGCGGACGATGCGATTAACGGATTGGTGAAGAGTTTTAGCTAACACGAGTCTTCAATTTATGCAAAAGCTAAGATTTATTTCTTCCGTTTTCCTTATCTAAACAAAAAAAAAAATAATATCCAAAAAAAGACCACAACGCTTTCGATTTCATTCATTAGATTTATTTATTTATACCATTCCCACTTTAAAAAGTTACTTTTTCTCACTGAAAACAGTGAGTAAAAAGCTCTTTTACTCACTGTTTTCAGTGCCGTGTTTGAATTTAGAACACATTGCTGCGGTCCACCCCCGTCAGCCCCCGTGTTGTTAGGATAATGTTACTCTTATTTTAAATCATTGTTCCGAGTTTAATGTCAATTTGTTGGCTTAGTGACCGAGCGATTGGACTACTTCGTCGCGTGCAGTGGGTTCGATTCCCGCACGGACCAATTTTCGTATGATCTACAGTTATTTGTTTCGGATCTGGGTGTTTGTGTATGTGAATTTAGATGTTTGTAAACGCACCTTTGTCTTTTTTTTCTTCGTTAAATACCTATCTATTATCGCTTGATTATTATTTTTCTTGTGGTCATGGTATAAAGTATCTATTGAGGTGACAACTCATGCATTCCTAAACGATTTATTATCTGTGACGTTGTATTTTATTGTCTATGAAAACACTGCGGTGATCTCTCTTGTCTGTGGCTGATTATGGAAAATGTAAAACTTTTGTGTGTAACTAAAATATATAATTTCAACAAGAAATGTGGTTTTGGTATTACAATAATAATAAAATTCTACAATAGTTATGGGCCCAGTCCCAACCAAGAAAAAAAGAAGAAAAATCTAAGGTACGATCACGTGAATAAAGATTGATGCAAATAAAACAAAGAAAGTAAGATGGAAGCAAAATATAGAATAGAGCCGTTCTCAGGAGAAAGTTTTTCTACATGGGCGTTCCGCATGAAAAGTATCTTAACTGAAAACGATTGTTTAGCGGCAATACAGAGTAAAGAGTTTGTTAGTAAAGCAGAGAATTCGAAAATCGAGTCAAGGGCGCAGGCCTTATTGATTGCCGGTGTGGCGGACTCCCACATTGACTATATGAGAAAAGAGTCGGCATACCTTATGTGGAAATGCTTGGAGGAGAATTTTAAGAAAAAGAGTACTGTTGGGACTTTGTTTTTAAGGCGACAATTATCTGAAATAAAATTTAATGAAAAGAAGAGCCTTCAAGAGCACATACTAGAGATAGAACGAATATTCAATGAATTAGAAGGAGCCGAGGTTAAATTGTCTGAAGAGGAAAAAATAAATTATTTGTTATTATCAATGCCAGAAAGCTATAACACTGTAATTTCAGTACTGGAAACCCAAAGTGAGTTAACTTATATATTTGCAAAAAGAAGGCTACTAGCAGAGGACGAGAGGCGCCAAGGGCACAACACCAAGTCAGACGTAAATCCACAAGCGGCATTTAATTGTTATGTCTGTGGAAAACCAGGACATAAAAAGTTCCAGTGTAGAATGAATAGAGGACAGCGATACCATGCTGGACGAGGGCAAGAACGACAGGATAATGCAGGTCAAGGAGATACTGGACGAGGAGAAAATACCAGACCACAAGATAATACCAGGCAAGGATATGACATGAGGCAACGTGGACGAGGAAATAACTGGAGAAATGGGTACAGACAAGGACGTGGATATGGTAACCGAGGAGGCAACTGGACCAGGGGACAAAGTGATGCACATTTGGCCAGTAACAAGCACAATGCATTCTTGAGCGATGCAGCACAAGGTAATATGGTTTATGATGATTATAATAAGTTAGAGTTTTGTCACAGATTACTACAGATCGGTCTCTTCCAAAAAACAATCAAACAAATGTAAAATCTATGCACGAAAGAATAAAGCACATTTTAACTTGCAGCCGTACCGCCCACCTACTTTTATATTAGCCTAAACTTCCCGTGCACAAGCAAAATTGTACTGAATGGCTACGCGCGAGAGTTTATTTTGGTTTATCCGACGCCGCGGCATTACAATGTTGCTATCGGTGTGCTGCCGGTCAAGCTCACTTAGGGTTGCGACTTGCGAGTTTAGAAGGCACAGTTAGGTAGGTAGGTGTATTTTATGCATTTGTTATATTACACTATTAACATAAATGTTCTTCAGGGATTTTTTTTATCATCAGCCTATATCTTTTTGGTTTCGTTACTACATACTACACACATTACTACATACATTATCGATTGGTAGCACAGAATGTTAATACATAGTACCTACGGCACCTTACGTTAGAAATAATAATATATGTATAATTATAGTATCGTTTCTACCTATTCTTGTAATATTTTGAACATTTCATCTTACAAAAACAAAAAAGAATATTATAAAAAATCTATTTTTCGATTAATCGATCTGTGATTGCCATCCCTACGTCACAGGCCCTGCGTTGTGAGTCCTTGTAAATGGTAAAAAAAGTTGCGCAACGAATTACGATCGCTGACCTTGAATGCATAGTGTGGCCATTTTCTGAGTTTGAACGTGAGTAAATAACAACGCAAACATCTTTCTACTTTCTACCGAGCGATAAGGTAAGTGAGAGTGATGTCAGGTTTGATATTCGTCTATTTATCTCGGTCGTCTAGTAGGCTCACACCCCCCGAGTATCTCGACACATTTCCAAACTTGTAACCTACCTAACCATGATCAGTTCAGCGGAACGTATGTACTTGAATGACATAATAAATAAGCACATCACAACAGGTAGTTAATTAATAATTAACCCTAGATTCATAAACATTATGTGGGAATAACACTAATCATAAACATTCGATACTTTCACCTTTCGACGTCACGCGGTAGTTTATGAAACGCGAGGCCTTTATCACTGTTGTCGTTTAGGCAACCAAACGTTATACAGTATTTGCTTGTCTTCATATTTTATTATCTTTATTTACTTGTACGTGATTACACGTAAGAAAAATAATTACGATACGGAGGCGGCGCGCGGCAGCCACATGTAGCGACACCGCCCGCGGTGTGCGCGTGTGAGCGTGCCGTTTCATACCTACACCGCACAGTGTCCTCTCTGTTAGTACTCTGTGGTTTTGTGTAGATTCTGGATGTACCGATCATTTAATCAATACAAAAGAACATTTTGTAAACTACATTGAATTAAAGTTTCCAATTAAAATTGCTGCAGCTAAGAATGGAATACATTTAGAAGCTTTAGGAGTTGGTAATTTACAAATAAAAAGTAGAGTAGGTGTAAAGGAAAATTACTGTTATATAAATAATGTTTTGTATGTACCAGAATTAAGGAAAAATTTATTAAGTGTATCTAAAATGGAAGGAGCAGGCTTGAAAGTAGTATTTAGTCAAGGAAAAGTGAGAGTGTACAAACATGACTATTTGTTATTAATTGGAAATAAAAATAAAACTTTATATACTGTATACCTTGAAAGTGATTTAAAAACATGCAATTTGACTTCTAAAACTAAACAAGACGAGATTGAATTATGGCATAGGAGGTTTGGCCATTTAGGTAATGTAAATTTAAATTTATTAGTTAAGAAAAATATGGTTGATGGTTTATCAGGGTTAAAAAATAAAACAATAGAAAATGACTTGTGTGAACCATGTGTATTAGGTAAACATTGTAGACAGCCATTTAATAAACCAGGATATAGAGCTAGACGACCTTTAGAACTCGTACACACTGATGTGTGTGGACCAATCTCTCCTAGCACATACGATGATAAAAAATATTTTGTAACATTCATTGACGATTACACACACTTTACAATGGTTTACTTAATGAATAATAAATCTGAAGTTTTTGAGAATTTTAAAAATTATTACTATTTGGTAATAAATCATTTTAATATTAATCTATATAAATTGCGATTGGACAATGGGCGTGAATATCTCTCTAATGATTTTAAAGACTTTTGTAATAGGAATAGCATAGTCATGCAACATACGGTAGCGTACAACCCAGAGATGAATGGTGTGGCCGAACGCATGAATAGGACACTTATGGACAAAGCACGGACTATTTTAATTGATTCTGGAATGAAAAAGGAATTTTGGGGTGAAGCAGTATTATTTTCAGCATATGTGACTAACCGTAGCCCAGTTTCAGGAAGAGAACATACTCCTAGTGAATTATGGGAAAACAGGAAGCCTGATGTGTCAAATTTAAGAATTTTTGGATGTACTGCATACAACCATGTGCCTAAGGAATTAAGAAAAAAACTTGATGATAAAGGTAAGAAAATGATAATGATAGGTTATGCCATTGGAGGGTATAAACTATATGATGAAGAAACAGGATCAGTCGTCATCGCAAGAAATGTTGTGTTTGATGAGAGAAGAAAGGAATCTGAGAAGGATGTTCAATTACCTATATATGACGATCATGAAGAAACAGAAAACTTTGAAAATAAATTAACAAACAAAATTAATGAAGGAAAAATTGAAGAAATAGAACAAGAAAGAAGATTAAGAGAAGAAAAGAAAGTAAGAAAACAAGAAAAAGTTATAGAAAAGGAAAAAGAAGAAACTAGAGAAATAGAAAATGGAAATGAGGAAGATCAAGAAACAGGAAGAGTAAGAAGACAATCTAGGAGACCAACATGGCAAGACGACTATATAATGAATTTCGAAGATGATGATGCATTATTTGCCTTGTTTTGTGATGGGGACAACATTCCACTCACATATGAAGATATAAAAGGAAGAGAAGATGAAAAGGCATGGATGAAAGCTGTAAAAGAAGAATTAGAAGTATTAGAAGAAAGTGAAACTTTTGAAGTAACCCGAAGACCAGAAAACCAGAAAATATTAGATGCTAAATGGGTATTTACAAAGAAGAATACAGAAACAGACAGTATCTGCAAAGCAAGATTAGTAGTGAGAGGGTTCCAACAAGAAGGTCAATTTGAAGATGTATATTCACCTGTATTAAGAATGCAAACTTTAAGAACCCTTTTATCGGTAGCTGCCTATAAAGATTATCATATCAGTCAGATGGATGTGAAAGGAGCTTTCTTATATGGACGCATAGATGAAGAGGTGTATCTCAAACCACCAGAAGGTATGAATATCAAGCCAGGATCCGTACTCAAGTTGAAAAAGTCCTTATATGGCTTAAAGAAGTCACCAAAATACTGGTACGAAAAATTTAATGAGACTATCAAATCATATGGTTTTACGAGGTCAAATAATGACTATTGCTTGTATAGCAAAGGTGAATTATACTTACTAGTGTATGTAGACGATCTGTTAATTTTTGGTTCAAGTCTTAGAGATATTGATAATATTAAATGTTTCCTTAAAACTAAATTTAGAATGAAAGATTTAGGTAGTGATAATTTAAAGTATTTAGGTATTTCTATTAAAAGAACTTCTGAAGGAATTACTATTGACCAATCAAACTATTTGTATAATGTTTTAAAAAAATTTAATATGCAGGATTGTAAGGGGTGTGATACGCCAATGGATGCTAATTATAAATATGATGAAAATTCTGAAATTGATTTAACTTTGGAACAGCAATGTCGTTCTTTGATAGGGTCACTGATGTATGCGACTGTAGGTTCAAGACCTGATTTAGCAGCATCGGTTTATTATTTAAGTAGATTCCAATCTAAGCCAACTGCTGATTTGTGGAGAAGTTTAAAACGATTGTTGCGTTATGTTAAGAAAACTGTAAACATGTTTTTATTGTATACTAAGAATAATTCTAGCATGCCTTTATTAGCTTATGCTGATGCTGATTGGGCTAGGGATTCAGATAGAAAGTCTACATCTGGTTATTTGATTAAAGTTTTTAACAATACTGTGGTATGGAAATCTCGCAAACAAAATACTGTAGCATTGAGCACAACAGAAGCAGAGTTTGTCGCATTATGTGAATGTATAATGGAAACATGTTGGATGATTAAGTTACTTGTTGATTTAAATATAAAAGTAGATAATGTTGTTATTTTTGAAGATAACCAAAGCACTATTAAAGCTATAAGAAATCCAGATCAAAAAAGATTGAAGCATGTAGATGTTAAATATAATTTTATAAAACAAAAGGTTGAAGAGAATTTAATAACTGTAAAGTATATTAGTACTAAAAGGCAACTTGCTGATATTTTAACAAAACCTGTAAATAAGAGTGTTCTTAATAGTTTGTGTGAAGGTCTCAACTTATGTTTAGGAAAGGCATGTGTTGAGGAAGAGTATTGAGGTGACAACTCATGCATTCCTAAACGATTTATTATCTGTGACGTTGTATTTTATTGTCTATGAAAACACTGCGGTGATCTCTCTTGTCTGTGGCTGATTATGGAAAATGTAAAACTTTTGTGTGTAACTAAAATATATAATTTCAACAAGAAATGTGGTTTTGGTATTACAATAATAATAAAATTCTACAATAGTATCGTATGTAACTCGTGAATAAAACGGATATAAATCGAGGGCCTGAATCACTCGCGTCGCTCAGGATTTAAATACTTGAATCACTCGCTTCGCTCGTGATTCAATTATCATGAATCACTCCCTGCGGTCGTGATTCAGTCATTAAAATCCTTCGCTTGCTCTTGATTCATATATTTGGCCCTCGCTTTAAATCCGCTCTTTATTCACTCGTTGCATAATGTACTATTAGTTCGAAACAAACTTTTACGATCATAATGACGAGTTACGATAAAAAAGCGACATTCCATATTATCGATATTAAGAGGGCTTTCACACGTTTCGTTGTTTTTGTGCGACTTTTGGAACCTGATTCTGGGTATGTCATTGCCACAAATAAAAAAAAGATATATACTCGAGAAAGTTTGATTATTTCTGTGTGGAGTGCTTTAAACAAATTTTTAGATTTGTTTACATACATGAGTAAAAACCTTGTCTCTGCAAAGGATGTTTCATAAAATTCTACTTTTTGTCATACTTTGGTACCGAATTACATAGAAGGTATAATTGTAAAATAATATTTGAAAATGTCCAAGGTACATCTGAAAGATTATATTTGGACTGCATTAATCACTTTTTTATTTTCCATTCAGAAATACACCAAAAATAATTTTTCAAAACAGGAAGAATTTGACATTTTTTCGTCCGAAATTATATTTTTTATCTACCAATATTTACTGAATATTCAATCAAAAAGTATTGAATAACTAAGGTTACTATCTTAGCTTCCATTAAAAAAATAATTAGCTCATTTAAAAGTAAAATAATAGTATTAAACAATTATAATATGCAATGACAAAATTCAACATAAAACCAAGAACGGTTTGTTCTTTGATTTAGACGGCGCGGGGCGCCTTTTGAGGGAGGACGTATCGCTCGCAACCATTTTGACATTAGTCACGTAATTATTAAATTTTAAAATACACGCTACCATTCATGACCTTCATACGCGGCGCTAGTGTCTTTGTCATGACATCAAATTCCATGTGAAAAATGTAGTACCTCGAATTTTCCGCAGGTCATGAGTGGTGGCCAGTAATTTTCCCAATCGCCAAGAATACAGCATAACCTACCTTTCTTGATACAAGCTAATATTTTGAATTAATTTAATTTTGATCTGTTTGCAATGTAAACATATAAATGTGTTGATTGTATTTTCCTACTATATTCGAATGTGGATATAATTTGTAGATAATAAAATAATGTAAATAATTCTGATAGCTTTTTTCTGAATGGGTAATTAAATGTAATTTTAGACTTGCTAACTTCCCAAACATTCCAGTTCGTTTGGATAATATAGCTCGCTGCGGGAACCACATACCACCGACCATGCCCCTGGTGGTATGTCTTTTTATTACGTGGTAAAATCGTCAGATCAGCCCTTCCACCCAGGGAAGGACAGGACTACAGGAAGGACATACAAACTTGTACTGACACTACTGACTAAAATCTACGGTGTCCTTCAATAACCCATTGCGATCCGGGGCCATGGATACCTGATAAGACAGTCCCACGACGCCGGCAGGATTTGGCTCTCTAACGTGCGCCCCGAAAATCCAAAAAAAATAAATAAATAAACTTTAAAAAAAAAACTTTTTGACAAAAGTACCGACTTCAAAAACGAATACAAAAAAGTTTAAAATAACTTTTCTTTTGGAAGTCGATGGCAATAGTCAATGAAATAAATAACAAAGCCACCGACTTCCAAAAGAAAAGTTATTTGAAACTTTTTTCTATTCGTTTTTGAAGTCGGTAGGTACTTTTTTTCATTTTTTTTTTTTTCAGTCGATTTCTTGTTATTAGGTTTGATCGAAGAGAGTTGAAGTCTTGTATCAGGTTCGGCATCCAGTCAATTGCGGTATTTCGTTTTGGCAGTTGCATTGTATTTTTTTTTTTTTTGGTATGTCATCAAATGTGTCCTCCCGAGTGGGACGGGATTTATTACCTGACTCGTACTGACTAATATCCATGGTGATCCTTCAGTAGCCCTTTACGTTCCAGGGTCACCGCTACCTGATAAGACAGTCCAGTGACCAAGACAAGCTCCGGCCCTCCAAGGCGTACCTCTCTGATTGGAAATCGCTTCTCGGCGGCGTAGGTCACGCGGCTGTCCACTCCCTCACGTGTTCCACCTCCTACTTCGCTAGCATGACTGCTTTGCATAATGATTCGAGGACTACTTCCCATTCCGTCTCGCCCCGCAGATCGTGGCCTCGATCAATGCAGGGCGCTATTAAATTGACTCAATTGTATCGAGTTGGGATTTGGCAAACCTGTACCACTCCATGTACCTAACTTTTTTGCAGCCAACTCAATAAGTGGACTAATATTGTGGGTCGATGTCAACGGCACCCCAAAAAGGTCAAGATGGCCTGTCATTTTTACGGTTACACCTCAGAAAGATAGAAAGATAGGCTCCTTTTTGCGGAAAAATTCACGTCTTAGCAGCATTGAAGTTCAAGCACTCAGCCGGCCATGGCTCTTTCGCCTGATATTATTTTGTGAATTTTATTCATGAATACAGATACTACTCAGAACAAAACATACAAACAAAAAGTTAGCATTCCAATAAATCATAAAAATAAGCGAAATTGAATGAAAAGTGAGAAATTACAGGAACGTGTCAAGTTTCATAAATAAAATAATGAAATCGAAAAAATAATGTTTTCAATGTTCTAAAGAGTTCTTTTTTCTCTTAAACCCTGTGTTATTTTACTGAAGGTGAAATGTTCTGTATATTTAATACAGAACATTTCACCTTCAGTAAAATAACGAACATTTTCTATACCATTTCAATAGAAATCAGGTAAAAAGCCTGAGTGACCAATTGTAGCATCGTAATTCGAGCATAAACGAATCTATGCACTGTTAGTCCCGATTGATCGAAGATGAAATCAGGTACTACTTGCTATGCAAATGAAATAATGTGGAGTTGAACCACATTTTCTACGCAATTTTGAGCAGTTACGTACCTTCGTTAGGAAGTGAAAGCTCAGTTTTGCGAGATAGAGATTATAATTTAAAGCTCACCAAAACATTCTGTTTCAAGAGTGAAATGATCTGAAACCTGTTGAACTCTGATAGATCTGTCTTTATTAAAAAAAATATCCAGCTGTAACCCTGTAACATATGAAGCACTGAAGCCCAGTCAAAACAGTTCAATAAATTTTCTCCTTTGCAAATGTTTAACGATTTGCACCATCCGCTCACAGCAGGCGAACCAAGAATCTTCTTGAATATTAATTTTTAATCTTCATGGTGCCGATTCGAAATTATCTTATCAATTATAGGGGAGCTTGTGGCTGGTCGCAATGGAGTTTGTATGATCCGCGCAGTAGAATCGCTCTCTTTGCGCGGTTTAACGAACTTGATGGTCTTCTTGGGGCTTACTCACTTTCTTCCTGGATCACGGCGTTTGGTGATATTACCCGTCTCTTTTGACAAATATTTTGTACCACTGGTTGGAAATATTCGAGCATTAAACCGACCACTTCTGGCTATATCTCCTTATCTATGTCACCGTAATCACCCCAAGTGGCTGGTTTTGCGTCCATAATTATGTCTCTGAATAGATGGCATAAATGACTATTTGATGTATAAGTCAAAGAAAAAGTTTGAAAAATTTTAAACGCCAAATCGTAAATTCTAAATAATTTCAAAAATCTAATTAAATAAGTTATGAATTCAAATTAGCCACTAGAAACAAAATTAACACTTGAAAGATATCATAACAAGATAATTTACTCGTATTATAGAATGGAATTAATTAATCTTTATAATGCACACTTTGTAAATTACAAATAGGTATATCCAATTCGTAGTGTGACACAATCTGCGGTTTAAAGTGTAATATAATGAATGGCCCTTATTTTATTTTGATAGGTATACATTTATCATATTATCCATTCGTTTAAGAATACAAGTAGTGTCTAGAAGCTCGGGATCTTACTTTGTTTATTAGAAAGAAAAGTGGCAAAAGCTCATGTTGTTTTCTTCCTGGTATACGAAGCATAGCTGTTTCGTTAGTGTTTTGTTTTTATGCGGGGGGCATCACGATGTCAAATTGACAGAAACTGTGTTCTTTCAGTATGTACTAGCGCTCTTAACTCGCTCGATATAGAAAGTGAGTGCGTGAGTGAGTGCGACTACCGGCAAACATTTCACTCGAGTGTTTATATTGAGAATCGATTTATATTTTGCATGTTAATCATTCGGTTTTGATGATAAATATTTATTGTAGAGGTGCTAGTAAGGCTGTGTTCCGCAAATTGGTTTAAAGCTGTAGACTGGAGTAAGTAAGTAAGTATTTTATAAGCTTTTTTGGGTTTTGTGATGTATTTGTAATTTTAATGATCAGTCAGACAGCTGGTTCTTTTCAGACATTATTTTAAATACCCTATCACAATATTGTCCAATTTGTTAGGAGAAGCTGGCAACATTGGGTTGGCCCTTCCCTTGACAAGATGGCGGCAATAAAGGACGCACGTTCGTATTAAATAAAATGAGTTTTATTTAACAAAATAACATGGTGGCAGCGGTAAACTGAGAAAGTCGTTCAAGTGAACATTTAAAGTCGTCTTTACAAGAAAATCGTCGTGAGTAACCGTGACAAAGGTATTGCATGCTGATTACCACGTGCTAGTTAAGTCAAGACAAGACCCGCTCGACCCGGACCGTGAACTTTGTGAAGTGAAAATGGGCACGATGGAAGGTCAAATTAACATTATTATGCCAATTGATCTCAACAACTCGGACATGGTAGCGGCATGGTCAAAATGGAAGCAGATCTTTAACAACTTTGCAATTGCCATGAAGTATGACAAAGAGAGCAAAGAAAGGAAAATTGCAATTTTATTGCATTTCATGGGTGAGCAATGCTTAGATGTCTACAATTCATTCTCAGAAGTAGAAAAACAAACGTATGAATCGGTGTTAGCAGCATTTGACAAATATTTCATACCAAAGAAAAACTTAACTATCGAAAGACATAAATTCTTCAGTCTGCAACAAGGAGATGATTCCTTGGACGTATTTTTGACCAAATTAAAGAAGTTAGCTGCTAGTTGTGAATTTATGGAACTAAAAGACTCACTAATAAGAGACATTTTTATATGCAACCTAAGTAAAAAATACACTCAGATAAGACAAAGACTTTTAACGGAGAATGATATAGAACTTGATAAATTGATTACCATTTATAAATCTATGGAAATGTCGTACAACAACACATCGTACTTGGAAGGTGGGGAATTGGAAATTGCAGCAGTTCAGAAGTCGTCCAAGTACAAAACACAAAAGTACACAAGTTTAAATGTCCGGCAAAAGGAAAACAGTGTCACAAATGCAAGAAAATGGGACATTTTGCACAACTGTGTAAAACACAAATAAATGCAGTTGAAGCAGTCAAGAGTGATGGCACGGGTAACCTGTTTTTAGTATCTAATAATAGTGACTCTAATAATGATCTGTTTCTAGGTGTCTTACATAATGAACAGTGTCCTATTGATCACATAGATATGAAAGATTGGCTCATAGATTTTGTAATTAATAAACAAAATGTTACATTCTTAATAGACACTGGTGCTAGAGCTAATTGTTTGTCTTATAATTTATTTCATAAATTAAAGTTGTGTGATAATGATCTTAAAAGTTGTTCCGCTAATTTAGTAGCATATGGAGGTAATAAAATACCAGTCAAAGGTTGCTGTACTTTGAAATGTCATAAAGATGATCAACAATATGAGATTCAATTTATTGTAGTTGACATACCATGTCAACCAGTCCTAGGTGCAAATACATGTACTGAATTAGGTATTGTTAAAAGAATTTATACAATGAATAATAGTAATAAACAACAACCAGTTTTACAACAAATATTAAATGAACATCAAAATGTTTTCCAGGGACTGGGGTGTCTCCCGGGCAAGTGTCACCTGACTGTGAGGTCTGATGCACAAGCAGTGATAGATGCACAGCGCAAAGTACCATATGCACTTCAAGCAAGACTGAAGGAGGAATTGGATCGGATGACGGGACTGGGAGTGATTGAACCAGTCTCCAAACCGACTAGTTGGGTTAGCTCAATTGTTATTGTTGAAAAATCTAACAAACAGTTAAGGATTTGTTTGGATCCTCGAAACTTGAATAAGGCCATCCAAAGGTCTCATTATCCATTACCTTCTTTAGAAGATGTAAGATGTAGACTAAATGGAGCCAAAATTTATTCACATTTGGATGCTTATTCAGGATTTTGGATGATCCCACTAGACTCAAGTAGCTCTGATTTATGTACATTTAACACTCCTTATGGAAGATATAAATATTTGCGTCTACCATATGGTCTCAATTGTTCCACTGAAATTTTTAGCAAAATACTCACAGAATCATTCTCTGATATACCAAACTTAATCATTTACGTCGATGACTTGCTAATTTATGGATCAGATGAGAAATCTCATAATGAAACATTGAAAAAAGTATTAGAAAGGGCAGAATCTATTAACTTGAAATTGAACAAATGGTAGAGAATTGTCAGATTTGTTTAAAATATAGACCAGCCAATACAAAAGAACCATTACTTCTGGCAGAAGATCCATCTCTTCCTTGGGAAAAGATAGGTGCCGATTTGTTGCAATTCAATAATAAAAAATATTTAGTCATTGTTGATTACTACTCAAAGTACATTGAACTTGCTCTACTAAACAGTGATTCTACAGCAAAAAATATAATATTACAATTTAAATCAATATTTGCACGACATGGAATCCCTTTGAGATTGTATACAGATAATGGCCCTCCATTTGAATCAAAAGAATTTAATTTTTTTTGTCAAGAATGGGACATAGATCATGTCACTTCTAGTCCCAATTTTCCACAGTCAAATGGTCAAGCAGAGTCGGCAGTTAAAATTGTTAAAAAAATATTGCAAAAAGCATATGATGAAAATAAAGATCCATATCTGGCTCTGTTACATTATAGGTGTAATGATAAAGAATACATGAAATCTCCATCTGAATTATTGATGTCTAGAAAACTGAGGTATAACTTACCCATATCAAAAGAGTTGCTAAAGCCTAAAGTCATAAAATTTGAAGAGCAAAAGGATAGGATCAATAAGCATAAACAAAAATATAAGTTTTACTATGATAAAGGTGCTAAGAATTTACCAGCATTAAATCAAGGTGAGATTATCATGTTTAAGAAACTGCCTGACAGTAGTTGGGAGCCTGGTGTAATTAAAGAAGTTCTTAAAAATTGCCCTAGGTCATATTTGGTTGAAGCTGACAATGGAAAGGTATATCGTAGAAATCGTAGTCACATATTACATGTCAAGTCTAGAAACGTTGATTCAATGCCTAAGGCCTCTACAAAGGCTCTTCTAAACAAAAGGCATCAAATATTAAAACAAGATCATTGCTTAACTGTACCAATATCATTGTCAAGTATGTATGTCAAAATGTGTCTTCCTAAACCAAGTTGTGAGTGTGATATTCAAGACACAAATATTAGTCATGATCAATCCATGTCCAATGTAGGATTAGATAGTCAAGAGTCTCTGTCAAACATAGAATTAAATAGTCATGAGTCTTTGTCAAATGTAGAACTATTGGAGAGTGGTTCAGATCATGAAATAGTCTTGTCATCTGAAGAATCCATGGATGGGGAATTTGAGGATGCTGAATTTGTAGAACCATCTGTGGCTGGTGCATATGGGAATACTGGATCGGATGAATCCTCTAGATCTGTAGATGAGGCTGCTGGACCCCGGTCAGATGATACTTTGCTTGAAGATAATCCTGTACATGTAACTAGAGTTGGTCGCAAAGTATATAGACCTAAGAGATATGATGAGTAAAATGTGTCTAATCTTAACTAGATGTATGATAACTTAGATTGTTTTGTTTAATTCTAAATTATATTAGGAGTCAATACAAAGTACTTTTGGTTTTTAAAATTTTAATAAGTTTAAGTTCTGTATGCTTAGGAATTCTGAATGCTAATTTAGGATAAGTTTTTTTTATGTTAATACCAATTAAGTTACTTTATAAGACTTGTGAAGGAAGATGTTAGGAGAAGCTGGCAACATTGGGTTGGCCCTTCCCTTGACAAGATGGCGGCAATAAAGGACGCACGTTCGTATTAAATAAAATGAGTTTTATTTAACAAAATAACACAATTTAGCTTTTAGGTTGGCTGGTAGAGAATGCCTTGAGGCATTAAGTCCGTCTCTGTAAGTATTACATTTGTATATGAAGTTTCAATAAGTAAAGAAATATTTATAGTAACAGAAAGTAAATATTTTACATGCATGTGGATCTATTTTAAATAAAAAGCCAGAAGCTATTCACGAATCACTTTCAAATTACCAAATCAAAATGAACTAAAACGAAGACGTAAATATTCAAACAGCTCTTCATACATACAAATACATTACTCGAATCAAGATCACACTTATGATAAAGCTAATAAAAGTCACGTTACTGAGTTATCACATCCAAATCACAGCCTCTGGCGGGTTTCCAAGACGTCAGACGTCTCAAAACAAATGCTTATATCTATTTGAGCTTATCTTGACAACTACTGAACTCGTTTTATTTTTACTAACTAAACGAAGTTTCTATCAACCGATTGATTAACACTGTTTCTAAGTTTTATGTGATTTCATTAAAACATAATTAGAATTGTACTGGCACCACTGATTTCAAAATGGCGATGAAAAACATCGTGGAATAACCGTCATGTTCTGGAATCTAAAATTTAAAAAATAATCATGAAAACGGCGGGGGCGTATAAAGTTGATTTTATGGTTCACTTCTACTATCAAAATTCATTCTCTGCCCTGTTAGTCCTATTCTTTATCCGATGTAGCAGAAATCTTCTGCAAATCTTAATAATCCTTACATATTTTTGTAGTTCATTTTGTTCATTATCAACGGATTTGGTTGAAACTTACTCAGATAGTTTATAACCTGGATTCACACATAGGATAGATACATTTTAATCCTGATTTTAGGTGCCCATGGGATAGTAGTGCGCGATGCGAGGCAAAACTTAGTAGATACATAATAGATACATAATACACTATGCGTCCAAAATCCAAAACCATTTACAAAAGCAATTCATCCAACAAAATACTATAAACTAAAAGATATACATCATATAAACGTGTACTACTATCATATTATCAAGATACGCTACCTCTCGCGTGCCACTGTGCCATCAGACCACAGATTATATTGAGGATATTATGTTATATATAATGTTTTATATTTTGTTACAACATTGGATGTAAGCACGAATGGAGTAGTGACACGATTTGATAGTCACTTGTTTTTGTATGTCTCTGATTATACTGAAAAGGTGAGGAGAAACTTGAGGAATTATGGAAAAGGAGATGGATACGAGGTTCTTTGTTGTATGTAAAATTAATAGAGGTCAATAATTTAATTTGCTGTGTTCAGACCAAATGTTTGGATTGAGTTCGAAAATAAACAAAATGTAGAATTAGAATTTGAAATGGGATATCAATACAGTTCATCCACAATCATGGCACCTGAATCAGCTGCCAAAACGGAAACAAGCAAAATTAGAAAGAAAAAAAAAACAGTAAAATTCATTCTTCGGGACTGCGTCATTGACTCGGTACTTTTTTGGTAGCCACTGTTCCGATTCTGACTCTTGAAGAGTTGCATTGGCTTGGGAATAGAGTAGTGAGTTTGTATTGAGAAAAAGCATTAATAGCAAGAATACTTATATTGCTGCAGATAAGCTGTCCCCAAGGGCCGCCAAGGTTACATATTTGCTTTTATTCAATAAAAGCTTTAAAAACGTTTCATAAAATCAATATCAGTTCATTCTTACTCAAGTTTTTGCCACCCACAACACTTCGCAATGCTTTCAGTAATTAGTTCATTCCTTATGCACGAAGGAA
Source organism: Agrotis clavis (assembly GCA_954870645.1). Lineage (NCBI taxonomy): Eukaryota > Metazoa > Arthropoda > Insecta > Lepidoptera > Noctuidae > Agrotis > Agrotis clavis. The sequence goes on along the minus strand of OX940927.1, from coordinate 4,717,694 downwards.
GTGACTTGTCGTGCTAAGTGTTTGCATGTAATTATAAAGAAAAACTAACCAGTACTTTCATTATTATTGAACACGAAGTAAATATAGTTTCATTCATTCTACTTGAACAAAATAGAGGTGCGCTGAAACCTTATGTGAAAGATTTTTGTCAAAATGTTTGATTTAAAATTTGAAAAAAGTTCTCACGTAATTTGAACTTCCATTTAAAAATATTTGTGTCCATTTAAATAATGCCAACGAGAATTTAACTGCACGCAAAGCTGAGTAGAAAGAGATATCTATTTACATAATTTAACTCATTTAAAAACTTCCACCAGTGGCAGCGGCAGCGTGAAACCAAACAAAAGTAATTAAAATTATCATAATTACGTTTAAAACTGTAATAATACATATATAATAATAATTACTGTATTATCATTACGTAAGAATAATACAGTCGTCACCGACAGAGAGGTAAGCGAGCCACGACTAAAACAATGCAAGTCGTCACACATTAGCCGAAGAGAAATTATACAGAAAGTTAAAAAAAATATAAGTTCCTTGACTTCAGAATATCATATTGTTTCAGTTGCGGTGGTTAGGCAGCCATTGATAATATATTATGATATAATAAAAGTAAAGGAATAGTGACTTATGTAATAGTGAATGATTTTGAGCACCTAATGATGTTCATTCAAAGATTACATAAAGGTTCATAATTTTAACTGCTAAAGGCCGGTTGTTTGATTAGTTAAGTAGACTATTAGTTAAAATATTATGGATGGTCACGATGTATGGTTGGTTAAGGAAATAAAGAAAGAAAATTATATTTATTTGTATTCAAAACCTTAAAACTAAACAAAATAAAGTAAAGACTAGTTATGTGATCAGTTCATAGTTTAGTAAAGTAATAAAATTGATATAATTCAATTGTGCCAATTTGCCCGTGGATTCATATTTATAGTAAGTTCGAGGAAAGGTGCGCCTCTACTTAACAGAGAACGGATGACTTCGATTTACAAAGTAATATGTATATCAAATACCTTTAAGTGCACTAACAACAAACTACGTTTTATAATCCTGATATTAATCAAATATTTTATGAAAACGTTAGAGTAAGGTCAGGCTTCCAATTAAATACATTTATTGCGCTATAATATATCTATGAGCTTTACAAAAAATGCAAGTAACGTTTCTATGACAAGCATTTTTTTACACAATACCTACGTACATATGTGAATATGAATGACTCCAACATTTTATGCGAAGACATTTTTAGAATAATTTAACTAGCTCTTCCCCGCGGTTTTACCCGCTACTCGGCTCCTATTTGGTCATATATGTGATGTTGATAGCCTATAGCCTTCCTCAATAAATGGACTATTCAAAACAAAAATATTTTTTCAATTCGAACCATCAGTTCTTGAGATTAGCGCGTTCAACCACACAAACTCTTCAGGTTTATAATATTAGTATGGATAACATAACAAAGAACTGTCTGCGACAAGGCAGCTGACCATGGACAAAGAAGTTATCAAACCGCAAATATACGGAAATTTGCAGTGAACGCGAAGCGAGTGAAGGTGATATTAACCTATATTAACATAAATGATTTGGTGGTGCAGTGTTTAGGTGACTTTAAGTCTTTATGAGAATTTATTAGCTTTTTCTGATATATTTTTTCATCGCCTTTTATGGCCACTTCTGGGCAAACACCTCCCCTTCCTAAAGTATTCTTTTAACACCTCGGACAAGCCATCACAATGCGCCTTCAAAATAACAAAAGTATAAACGTTAAAAAAAATGTACAAAAAAACATTTTGTAGTTAAATAATGAAAATAACATTGTATTTATTTGTGAAACCTCAATATTAAATCCAGTCAAGCAGTATTTGATAAATTATACTACAAATGTAACACCTGTACTCCATGAAGAAGCAGACAGACATTTGTTTTCGAAAACGTGGTATCTATTGCCATTGACCAAGAAAATTTAAACACCGCTACTACTTATTAATCTCTAACTACATACCTAATACTATAGGTTAAAATTAGACCACACAAAGCAAGGAGAAATCCTCTCCACAGCACCTCAAAGCAGTCTATAAACGAAGCTCCTAAAATGTCAGACAGAAATTAAAAAAAAAACATCGCCAGTGAAAGTTCGTCTGTATCCTTATTCAGCGTCATAAGAATGACTGTAAAAGTCGCATTCTTTGTGGCCAATCCCACGCTTTGAGCAGGTTTTTGATAAGGAGGATTAGTATAGTAATTAATAATTATTTGGAGTGTGATTTGTCAGCTGTTTCCGTGATGTGAATGGAATTACCGAGAGAAAAATCCCAGTTGTTCCATAACAAAACTAGAGAATGGAACTACTAGGTTACGACGACTTTATTGATAGACGTTTGAATTGAAGAGGTTGATGATAGATCTTGTAAATTGATGTTTGTATGAAAATCATTTGCTACTCACATTTTAATACATATTTACTCCATTACGACTAGATCACGACCTTAGCGTAGTGAGTGGCGACTTAGCGCGAGGTGGCGAGCGGCAAGATTAAATGTATAGAAATGTTTGAAACACGCCACGAGGCGCCGCCAGAGGCGAATTCGCGTACAAAGTAACTAATGTCTTATTCGCACTGCCCGTTACATCGCTAACCGCTTCGACCAAAACCGTGAACGGACCGTTAAACCCAGTAATGAAATAATTTCACTTTTATGACACTTCATCAATGACTTTAAGAGCCTATGCACACCACGTTTTTAAAACGCGGTGCACCGCGTTTGACGCGATGCAGACGCGATACGCACGCAAGTCAGACGCAGCCTAGAACAAATGACAACAAACTGCTCTAATGAAAACGTGCCGTCAACGCGTCGGTGCAGCGCGTTTCTAAAACGCGCTGCAGCGGCGCGTTTTAGAAACGTGGTGTACATAGGCACTAAGAGCGATTGTATTTTTTCGTGGCCAGGCACCTATAAAATCCTCTTTATACAAAAAGTATCTCCACATCTATCTAATATCTAAATCATTTGACCTAAATAAACAGTACGATCCTATCTCAAACAATTTTCTCACATTTAAATTCAAATCTTCGCAGCATTTCTTTCTGCCATATAAAAGACATCAACGCGCGGTAATCGCTCATCATGTTGTCCGGACTATACTTTTTATACATAAGCATACATTTTTTGTTTTTGTTATACATTGAAGTCAAGGTCAAATAATTTCACCACTTTCTTCGTTTGCATTGCTAATGAAATCCATGCATTTATAGATATATATTTTTATAGTCTTGTCACATTCATTCTGTAAATAATTCGTCGATGCATGAATTAGGATGAGTTTAACAACATTCGTTTTGTGAAGTCTCTATAATTGAGTCGTGTATTTCCTTGTTGGTGTATAGAAAAAGTTAAAAGTCTATTGTTTCGTTAAGTGCTGTTCGCAATGAAATAAATAGTTATGTTTGGAGACGGAGAGTTAATAACCTTTCTCTGTTTTGCGAATTGTAACAACCGGTCTTGCAGTTGTTCGAGTGCTTGTGCGTTTTGAAGCTTAAAAGTACTTTAGAGTCAAAATTATGCAGTTTCGATGTTAAAATGACTGAGGAACTGATAACTTTGCCTTTAAATAGACAACCCTATTCCATGTAACCTTGTCCAACAACCAAATATTCTAAGACATTCTCCAACCACGATAAGTGGTCCACGCAGTGAACCACTTATACAAAAACATCACCAATTAATATCTGAATTACATAAATACCTCATTGAAGTTAATTTTGTAAGTTATTTAACAAAAACAAGAGCGAGATGACGTCACTAGTTGGGTAAACTCACTCGGCTGGCGTAGTCGGTAAAAAATGGTGTACTGCTTTAGTTGACCGATAGCGATGAGAAAGAATGTGACAGCATACTGTTTAACGAAAATGAAAGTTTTGTTTTCGTTTTCATTAATAGCATATCCGATAAAATACAGTTAATATATACTCGTACTTGAGGAAACAGATCAACGAATTAAATTTTATACATATTTGTAGTAGCTAAAAATGTCAGGAAACTAATATTTATTTTAATAATTTTGTTTTTATACGTGTATTTATTTAAAATAATACAGACTGTTAAGTTTATAAGTAATCCAATATTGACTAGATGAATTGTATCTTGAACAAGAAATAATACAAAAATCAAAAAACAACAAATAGACAAAAAAAAAGAGAAAGAGGAAGCGAGGTGGACCACGAGGGCTGGTTTAGAAGCGGCTCGTGAAGAGAGTATTTTTTTGCATCGTAAAACGATCCAATGAGTCCTTCCTTCAACAGCTCTTTACGATCTAGGATCACAGTTACCTGTTAGGACAGTCCCGCGACGAGAAAAGAGTTAATGGAAGGCAAGCCTTTAACCGTCGGCGAAAAAATACAGGCTAAGGCAAAACAGAAATCAAATTCAAACTACAACAAAATCAAAGCCCCCCACTCAAGTCTAGTAACCAAACTTAATGTCTAATGCAAAACATTCCCCTTTAGTAAGAAACTAGTTCTCGTAATCCACTTTCTACTAGATATTGCGGCGTTTCAACTTGACCCAGATAACGGATCTAAATTAACATCTGTAATCTATCATAACACTTCGAAATTACTTGAATTACTGCTATTATACTCTTATATTTAATAGTTCATATTGTAATGGCTTTATCTCAATTATCATGGTTTTTGGACAATTGTATAAAAGACTAGCTGATCTATGTGGTTTCACCTCCGCTGTCGGCTCCAGTTGGTAGCAGCGTGATGTTATGTAGGTAATATTTTTTCTAGATAAATGAGCTATCCAATACAAAAATATTTTTTAAATGGAACTAGTAGTTACTAAGCTTACCGTGTTCAACTAAACAAACAAACTCTAGCTTAATAACATTAGTATGGATTGTTAAATCTTCGTGTTACGAGTTATTTTGTCGAAGCCTAGCGACCCGACCCTGCTTTGTCTGGTTTTTAACGACTTTATAAACATTACGATTTCTTTTTTATGTGTTTTTTAATAAATTATAATGGGAAATGGGGAAGCCCTTTGCTAAGGAGTGGGATAGAATAAAATAACAAAACAAATATCTTCCAGAGTTTGAAACACGGGCTAGCTACTTTTTTATTATTAATTTTTTTTAATTTGTTAAAATCATAAAATGAGTCCTCCCACCCAGGGCAGAGCGGGAGGGACTATCAGACTGACTAAAATCCACGGTGTCCTTCAATAGCCTTTTATGTTCCGGGGACACGGTAATTCGTGAGTCTCGTGACCACGGGCTAGCTAAATGGATCATTATACCGACAGCTGGTAGACCCACATGGTGTAAATTTGTAAACAGATTTCAACAAAACTATTGTCCCTAAAATCATAATTATGGTCACAACGTTTCTTTCTACTGTTATTAATACTTTAATAAAATAATTATGTATGCTCTTCATAGGGTCAACATATTACGTTGAGTGAGGTGGTCGTACTCGTAATAACTTAAGTGAATGACATCACAATATCAGTTACAGTAGTAGTTCAAGCTACTGGATTACACTCCACTGGTTTACCTGTACTGTCAGTCTGTTGTTCGTATAGCATCATGATGCAATCTGCAAGTGTATGTTAGTTCTCGTTTAACAGATCTTTGATAGAACGATGTGTGATTTTTAGCAACTGCTTGAGAAATGTCGGTTGTAAAGGCTGCTAAACGATGCCATATATTTGATTATTGTAATCAGTCTGTAATGTTGCCATTCAGTAATGGCAAAAAAGCCTGTATTCCAGGCTATTTTTGGCTTTGCATGAGCGCAGTTTAATTTTTTTAGACGTTATTGGTGCATTGCATTTTTTTTACTGAAGAAATATTTTGAATTTTGAAAGAGATTTCTTTGTTTTATGATTTTGTTGTAAGTACCGACTTATGAAGATTTATTTATCGATCATGTAAATAACAAGTATGAAGTATGAAGCTAATAGACAGACGATCTTTTGTGTTTTTCTATTCAAAAATGCATGCTTCCTTACCACATTTCCTTAATCATGCCTTTCATCTCAACCAGACAACAACAACACACAATGAAAAGAAGAAATACACAAACACAATGACAAAAAAAAAAACAACCAAAAAAGTGACTATCCCATAATATTTCGTAGAAATTGAATAACATAATGCTCTTGACAGCTAGACGAAATGTTCCGAATAGCCGTGAGAATGTCTAGTTAAAAGAAATGTACGTAATTATTCGTCAGACTGTCAGTTTCACGTGCAATAAGCATTACGTTACTATTACGTTGGCGAAAGTGTCATTGATATGTTAAAACGGTAAAATAAAGAACATTGGCCGCTCCGGTCGCGGTAGTTGATCCACAGACTACAAATGTAGTCCATTATATTTATGACTTGGAAATTATAAAGTTATTGAGTAATAAACTACATACTTATTTCTATATGAAAGAGAAAAGTTCATTTATTATGTAGGAATAGTTAGGTCATTGCCGTTTTGTAAATAGAAATTGAATACTCTGTAGAAATTGAATAACACTTGCATTTTTAGGGTTCCGTAGTCAACAAGGAACCCTTATAGTTTCGCCATGTCCGTCCGTCCGTCCGTCCGTCTGTCCGCAGCTTAGCTCAGAGACGCCCAGTACTAGAAAGCTGTAATTTGGTGTAAATATACGGATTTGTTGCGCCGAAAAAGTGGTAAAATAAAATCTCTTAAAATATTTTTTTTAGGGTACCTCCTGTACACGTAAAGTGGGGATGTTTTTTTTATTTCTCGCGTGCCCCTTAGTGTGGGGTATCATTAAATAGGTCTTTCAAAAATATGTATAGTTTTCATTAACAATTTTGATAAAAAGATTCGTTTGTGAAATATTAAGCTTTAAAGTGCTAATTTTTGCTCGACTTGAGTGTCCCCCTCCTCTACCAGCTAAAAGGTTATGTTTGGAGGTGTGAAAAAATTCACAATAGTAGTATATATAACGAAGTTTTAAGGAAAATTGTCATGACTAAGTAGGCTTTACAAGTTTACGAGTAATCGTCGACCAACTTATAAAACGTACTTGGACAACATATTTTCCTAAACAAAATGTATCGCAGAACTTGTTCTTCAACTGCAAATGTAAGTTTGTCAACTTTATTTAAAGGAGGAGGTTCTCAATTCGTCGTAATCTTTTGTTTTATGTATTTTCCCCGATTTCTCAAAGACGCCTGGACCGATTTTGAAAATTCTTCTTTTTAAAATTAAATTCAGCGAATCAGTTTAATTAGTTGGCATAAGTATTTTGATAGGCAGCTACGGAACCCTACACTGTGCGTGGCCCGACACGCACTTGGCCGGTTTTTTATGTTATTATTATTTTGCCATAAAGACGAACCAAATATGCACTTTTTTATATGGCACTAAAATAAATTGCTGCAACTGTTTCTTTTAATGATTACATTACCTAGTTGACTTTACACTTTAAAAAAATACAATGCGATATGATATACGATTAAATAAAATACAAGAATAAAAAGAAAGTTCTACTAAAGTATAAAACTAAAATAACTGTACTGGGCTTCAATATTTATGACGCGTAGAGTTAAAAGAAGATTTATTTTACAACAAAAAAATAAATAAAACAATTGACTAAAGTAATATGTAATTTATGCTGCGAGTCACATGACATCTGTACTTTCTTACGTGTCAAAAGTATATTTACCTCTACAAAAAAAGCTATGGAAGATCACGTACAAAAAAGTAAACACGCTGTTTTTTCTTAGGCTGTGTCACAAACCGGCGGCGCAGCGCCGCCGCCGATGCTCTGGTTTAGAAAGTAAACTCTTTACGCAGACTTCCTACGGTAACGTTAACGTGCGCGTTTACGTTACAAGATCCAATGATACCGATCTGGTTCAGGATTAGTCCGCATTCCATTATATTAACTACTTTTAATTAAGCCTGAGTGTGATTTTTGAAGTTTTTGTATAATATGACTAGATTTTCTTCCTTGGTAAACTGCTCTATTTCTGCAAGTATGCTTTACTTGTATTTGAACAGGTGTTTTAGTTGAAAACGTGACTCACTTAAGTTTTTCGTGGGACTTTTAGATGGGATAATAATCCCATCACAAAATTTCCAAATCACTGCATCTCCTTAATCAACAGTGGCGACCACCAGAAGGCACTGAGTAGGAGAAGAAGTGTTCTTGGGTTGTCCCTTTTTTCTTGGGTTTGAAAATTCCCAGTAGTATATTTTGGTCCAAATTATTTGGGTTAACTGAAAACTTATTTGAATAATCCGACCAGGATGTGTTCTTCTTTCATATTTCTCTTTTAGTCATCATCTTATGACTCACTTCTTGCCAAATCATCGGACACAGTCATTCTATCCATTCTCTGCCTGTATTTCTTTTAGTGCATGTTTGATTGGAACTTAAAATCATGAAATGTGTCCTCGCGCCCTGAGCGTAGCAGATGGGCCTTACTAATTGATAACCACCCCGATTCTTTGGTTGACCTTTGCGTTCTAAGATCGCGGTACCCTGTTTAGGCAGTCTCGCAACTCAATTTATTTTAATTTTTTTTTATGTAGAAAAATAATCAAATGACTGCATGGAGCGAGAGGGACTGTAAGATTCTTATTGACTAAAAATCTTACCCTGTTCCTTCGTTTACTCTTTGCATTCCAGAGTCACGGTGACTTATAAGATAGTCCCGCGACCCCGGTCAGGTGTTTGGTTCTATAGTTGACAAGTCAGTTATATAGGGGCCCCATTATTATTGATGCTGGGAATTAATCAGCGCTGAACACAGACGTGATGTATTAAAACGGAATCATAATGTATTGAGAATAATAGCAGCTTGTCAAATTACCGGTGCAAATTGCAACAATCGACGTAAACTATAGATTAGGTAGTATTTGTCGTTGGTTCTATTCTGAGGCAATATTTAACTCGAGTCAGCTGTAACTGTAAGTTACAACTGCGTGGAATTATTTCGGATTACGTTCTCTGTTCTTAGATTTCAATGTGCGTAACTTATGGACACTTATCTTTTGTCTATGAGTTTCGAATACTGTCTAGCAGATTTTAGCATCAAGTACAATGTACCTTATTCTATTTATAATCAGTAAATAACACTTATTCAAGTCTGCAAGCATTATTGAGTAGTTTCCATGTTTATAAATGTTTTAATAAATTCTGCGCGGGGCTCCTTTTTCAATCTTCAGGGCTTAAAGGAACCTGAACAAACCGAACCTAGGGCTGCCCCCAAGTTAGTAATTTTATGGCTCGGTTTATTATTTCCCTTATAATACTATAGAATAGATTACACAAATTATCCGCACACAAGTCAGTGCCAAAATCCTATGAATATAATTATAAAAGACAATCCCAAAAACCAAGTCTAAGACATTGCAACTGTCCGGATGCATCAACAATCATAACACTACAGAAAGGTCATAAGTGCTTCCTTCATTGTTACAATGATTGGTTGTTCATTACCATACAAAAGACCACCTTGTTGGCTTGTTGCGTCTCCTAGTATAATTGAAGTGTCAAATAGCTTATCAGCAAGAATTGTTCTAGTCTTCGGAGTTTCACACATCCGTGATAGTCAAGGTTATGTTTGGAGTTTGTAGTTTGCATAAATTATATTTTGTTTTCTGTCCAAGAGGTATGCTTAATGAGTCGAGAATGTCAATGTGTTAGAGTCTCGAAAGGTGCATCATAAAATAGAATACTCAAATTTCATCTATTCAATCATAAAATATTTACATTTAAAGGTGAATAAAGAGTGGTAGGTACTAAGATATTTCTAATAAAAATATCCAATAACATTGTCCCTGATCTGAGACCAATCTCAGGGTGGTCGCGGGGCTGTCTAAGCAGGATACCGTAGCCCTTGATATGGCACTCTTGGGCTGCAGCTGAAAATCAGCGTCAGGTGGCAAACTGTGTGTTGCCGCCTGACATTATGCTGAGCTGAGGCCCTTTGGCATTAATTTTTATTAAGTTTGTATTGTTATAGTTTTAAGTTTTAGCACAAGTGCCAATAAACGCAATTTTCTTTCTTTCAATAGGCAACCGAAGAAACAGCTTGGACTTTAGTCAGTAAGAGTTCCACAGTCCCTTCCGATCCATCTAGGGCGTGAGATCTTATGTTTAGAAGGTTAACCACCCAAAAAGGACTGCTCAATTATTGTATAGGGGAGAGTACCCACGAAAACTATACATGCCTTTGAATGCATGCAGCTTTCGAAGTTGGTATTTCATAGTAAATATCAATTCGTGCATGTTAAAAAAAACAATGGGTGAAAAGACTTAAAGGATAACCTTTCACGATTTAAAATACTTTCAAGATACGGCGCTTAAATTTCAAAAGCCTCAATTTCAGGGGGTGGAGTCGTTTTCAAAATTGTTGAAGGCGTGAATGATGAAAGTAAAACATGGCGTTATGGTCGTGACTGTCGTAAATACTAGATACCTATTGCTAAACTGTTAAGAACAGTCGAATAAATCTTATTTTGGAGCTTGTCGTTGTAACCATGACAAATGTGCCGTGTGCGCAATACTTTCAGAATACCTGGCTCAACTATCGTCGAGCATCTTAATCTTAGTGTGACCTTTCTAAGATTTGTTTGTAATTTTTACATAATGAATTAGAGTTATCGCTTTTTGTGTCCATATATAGAATAGAATAACCTCTTTTTTAACCGACTTCAAAAAAAGGAGGAAGTTATCAATTCGACTGTTTTTTTTTTTTTTTTTTTTTATGTTTGTTACCTCATAACTTGCGACTGGGTGAACCGATTTTCATGATTCTTTTTTTATTCGAAAGCTGGCGCTTCCCGTGTGGTCCCATTGTCACCATTTCAGGATCTGATGATTGGATCTTGGAGAAATCGAGGGCAACCCTCAAATTTTATTGGCTGACACATAGTTTTTCGCAAATCTTATGAAGTAATTCAAGTATTTGCGTATGGAAATCATTATCTCATGTACCTGAGCTGATGATGGAAGGTACAACTCCTCAAGTAAGAAAACTATGTTTGTGTTCGCATATCTCCGGAACTACAAGTCCGATTTAAGTAATTCTTTTTTTGTTGTACTAGGTATCGTTCAACTTACCTATCGGATGACGCAGGTCCTCACCGGACACGGAAGTTTCGGGAGGTTCCTGTGTCTGATAGGGAAGGAGGAGACGCCCGGGTGCCACCGCTGCGAAGATCGCCCGGAGGACACAGTAGAGCATACGGTGCAAGACTGCCCAGCTTGGGCAGAGCACCGACGTGTCCTCACGGCGGCGATAGGCGGAGACCTCTCGCGCCCGGCATTGGTCGCAGCCATGCTGCGGGGCGAGACGGAGTGGGAAGCGGTCGCCTCCTTCTGCGAAGCAGTAATGCTCGTGAAGGAGGAGGCGGGCCGCGAGAGAGAGAGGACAGCGTCCTCCCTCCGCCCCAACCGCAGTGGTAGGCCCCCGCGGCGTCGGACGTCAGCAGACGATCTCCGGCCACCGTAGGCGCGGGCATGCGGGCAGCGAGTAAAGGGCAACTCGCTGCCCGACCATGGACCATGCCCGGGTCGACGGCGCGTTGTGTCCCACGCGCGCCTCAAAGAGCGTCAGCATAATGACGGGGCCCCCTCTCAGAGGGCCAAAGCCTGCCGGGGTCGCGGGATTATTTCCTTACCGTGACCCCGGAACATAACAGGCTACTGAAGGACACCGTGGATTTTAGTCAGTAGAAGTCTGACAGTCCCTCCCGCCCTGCCCGGGGTGGGAGGACTCATTTGATGATTTTACCACGCAAAAAAAAAAAAAAAAAAAGGTATCGTTCAACTTAGGGAATACTGCAAATTTCATCAAAATCGGTTCAGTAGTTTTTGAGATAGGGAATGAATTAAAGAGATGTTAACGATGTTATTACCGGTGCTACGGATTACAAAATTCTAGTGCACATGTAAGAAAATGATGTATTTGACAAGAATTTCGGTTGAATATTTAAACTAAAAAGAGTAAAATAAAAACTTTTTCTAAAAAAATGTGACCGCCTTCAAAAACAACCACAAAAAAGGGTAAAATAACCTACAAAACTTTTCTTTCGGAAGTCGGTGGCAAAAGAGACAATGGAATTAATAAAAAAAGTCACCGACTTCCGAAAGAAAAGTTTTGTAGGTTATTTTACCCTTTTTTGTGGTTGTTTTTGAAGGCGGTCACATTTTTTTTTCTCACCACAATGTACATTAAATACGACACATGTAGGTAACAAGTCAGCATATTGTGGAAGACTGATGTTTAATGCTTGTATTAGGCTGGTAAAATGCAGGTCGCATTTTACGACATAAGGTACAATAAAAAAACTTTTTCAAAAAAAAATGTAACCGCCTTCAAAAACAACCACAAAAAATGGTAAAATAACCTACAAAACTTTTCTTTCGGAAGTCGGTGACTTTTTTTATTAGTTTCATTGTGTTTTTTGCCACCGACTTCCGAAAGAAAAGTTTTGTAGGTTATTTTACCATTTTTTGTGGTTGTTTTTGAAGGCGGTTACATTTTTTTTTGAAAAAGTTTTTATTTTACTCTTTTTAGTTTAAATATTTAACCATTATTTTTGTCAGATACATCATTTTCTTACATGAAATCCGTAGCACCGGTAATAACATCGTTAACATCTCTTTCATTCCTTCCCTATCTCAAAAACTACTGAACCGATTTTGATGAAACTTGCTGTATTCCCTAAGTTGAACGATACCTAGTACAACATAAAAAGAATTACTTAAATCGGACTTGCAGTTCCGGAGATATGCGAACACAAACATAATTTACTAAATCAGTCGATGCCGACTCCATACTAGAGGAGTTGTACCTTCCATCATCAGCTCATCCACCTGAGATGATGATTAACAGATGCAAATACTTGAACAGCTTTAGAAAATATATGAAAATGGTACTATGTGCCTATAAAATTTGAAGGTTGCCCTCGATTTCCCTGGGATCCCATCATCAGATCCTGACCTGATGATCATGGGACCAATTGGAAAGTATACCCTTTCAAACAAAAGAAAAATTTTCCAAATCGGTCCAGGCGTCTTCGAGAAATCAGGTAACATACATAAAAAAAAAAAAAAAAAGATATCGACGAATTGAGAACCTCCTCCTTTTTTTGAAGTCGGTTAAAAAACGAAAACAAACTCTTGATTGGGGCACTGTTTAAATAGGTAATCATGATCCTAGAACGTAAATAGCTATTGATGGAACAAAGTGGATTATTTTAACAGGCAAAAAAAAAATGGTCCACTCTTGCTATATAACATTCAGTTTAGCAGACAGTGACAACAAATTATATCATTATTTTTACAATGTAATTTGTATTTCCCGATAATATTCGATCTTGCCGTCCTTCTTTTTTAAGTTTTGTGAGTATAAAACGATTTTTTTAGTCTAAATTGTCCTGGGCAGAGGCCTCCCCTTTTCCTTAGACTTCTCTCGACGGTGTACTTACTTCTTCTTGCAAAGTCAAGAGGAAGTCATCCAAAGCGTCCCGCCGTTTTAATCTTAAATAAATTTTCATGAAAAATCTAAATAAAACTCAATAGAACCTTGGTTTTTTCAATTCTAAAATTAGCAAAAAATAAATTCAAAAAAAATTCAAGAACTTGCTAAATGATCGATGAATACAAAACAAACACTTGCTACAAGTTATTAGATCTTTTAAAACAATAGATTCAACGCTGATGACTTGAGATAATCTTGATGATCTTAATTCTCTATAGCCGTCGATTATTATGAAAACGAATTGTATCTGCAAGGTTGAGGGATGTTAATTTTCATATAAATTCATTTCATTGTTATTACATTCAGGTTATATTAGACGAACAAAACAAAGCATTATGAGTATCTTTGGTTGAAACTAAAATATGAAGGGCATGACTTTGAATCGTAAGATTTTGATGAGCTTATGATTTTTTTTAGATGGGTTTGTTTTTTTTGACTCTAGGCTAGAGATGAAAGAGACAAAATCTGCGATGGAATGAACTTACCAAGAAGAAGTCTGTTCACTCTAACTTTGAAGAGATTCGGGTTAGTTGCGTCCGGAAACAACAATTCAATATTTTTAAAGGTCCTGCTGAGGATCTGAAAGTTGAAACTAGTTATAATCTACCTCACACCTCACGGGTCTAGAGCGAGTTGGTAGATGTCACATGTCTCCATCTGTTTTAGGTCATGACGGTTTCATCACGATGTTTTTCTTCAGCATTCCGAGAGCAGTGGTGATAAAATAAACTGCCTAAAGTAACCCTCAGGGAACAATTGCTTGGATAACCACTCCTCACACTGTAAATCGGTTCATTATTTTTGATTGACAGCCACAAAGACGGAGGGCATACCTACTTCACAATGAATCAGTCGACTTTGATTGTTTCACCTAATTTGAAGAGCATGCGTGAACCATGTAATTCCGGCCTTACAGATCTGATCATCTAAGTTCCTTAGGAAGTATTTTGCATGCTTGACTGTGTCGGCCAAGGTGTCAGTAATTTGATAGGGCTGGGTAGAGGTGGTTTCTTTGCATATTTAATCTGATTATGGGTAGGCACGCTAAGATAATACTTGTTTTTTATGATCATCATGTCAGTTTTCAAGTTGTTTTGAAGGTGAACAGTGGTTTTAGTTGTTGTGAGTATTTTTGAATTTGTACAGGATTTGACTTTAGTTCTTTAATTTTTTTAATTCGTTAGAATACTAAACTAAAACCTAGAATTTTCAATGTCTTGGTAAGTAGGAACCTCTCTTGTATAATAGTTATTGATAGTTCAGCTTGAGATCGACGATAAATTCAGAGAAACTTACTTTCGTATTTGTGGTATTCATATTGTCAAGGTGAACTTTTCACACCACATCACAACTTGAGAAGTCTCGCATTGTATGACATTGAAGGTATACACGATGTAGCGGTTTAATCACAAACATAACGCAAGCGACTTCTATGATGAAAATAAATGGCTGATTAAGCTGCTTTTAGGACCCTGCTTCAAGGATCCTTCATTTTAATGAACTGTTAAGGAACTTTCATACTAAAGCATGGGGATGTCGGCCTTAGCCTTGTTATACGTCAACAATGGCCACACTCCGAGCAGTAAGTTTGAGTGGTATACCAATGGGGATTTTCAGACTATGGCCCAAAGTGTATTTACATTGTCACATCAAAGTCACAACTATACATACTAATTTAGCCAAACGCAACAAAATTGCCATCGCGTTTCTCATGCCTTAAATAACAATAATTGCAATGGCTAATTAATTTCACTGTACACAGTTGTCATGGGGTTTATAATTATGCAATTAATGGCAGGAATGACACCGCCACCATTCCGTGTCAGTCGGTAGTGTATGGATAAAGTGACGTGTTCACTTGTGAAGCGAATCGCGTGAAATTGTGTTTTGGAAGAAAGTAATTGGAATTGAATGTGTTTACTGTCTTTTTGGCATTATTTATTGCTTTGGTATTTTAAAAACTTTGTAAATTGAAGATGGAAATAAAATGTTTCGTTGGAATTTAATTAGAATTATTATGATTTTTTGTAGTTGCAATTGACTGTTGCTTTAATTATTATCCGACAGACTGGTAACTTCTAAAATGTATTATTATGGGGATAAAAGAGTAGAAACTGGTATGTTAGAGTTATATTAAGTGATTAACACTTAAAAAAAACGGTAATCTTATCTTTAAAGTAAAGAGAAAACCACCATACCATAACTACAGTAAATATAATAAAATAAAACTTTTTTATGTGTACAATTCTACATGTTATAGGATATAACTCGACGTATAATTTCACACTTTCTCTACGGTTAGAATATTAGGCATGACATTCGATAGCCATTCACTAACTTTTAGGTTTTATTTTTCAAAGAAAGTTGGAACTCAGATTATACATATTACGCTGTGTTTGTCATAATCACAATATCTCGTGTTGAATTGAATAATTATGTCAAAACGGGTACATATTTGAATATCGAAGATTAAAATATCTACGCTTAAAATATCGATGTTCAGAATATCGAAAATTAAAATATCGATTGTAACAAAATATCGAAAAATGTTACATCTACGCTTAAAACGTCTAAGATTAAAATGTCGACTGATTTAAATGTCGAATGATTCAAAATATCGAAAGACGTTATGTCGAAATTCAAAATATCAACGTTTAATACATCGCAGTTCATAATATCTAAGTTCATAATATCTACGTTAAAAATACCTACTAGATGAAATATCGGACAGAAACCGGATAAAAAGTCGGCTTTTGCATCCTTATTCAAATTGCTGATAACCACCTACCAAGGTAAGTCGACGGAGCCCCGCTTCGCGGGGCTCCTATTTCTGTTTGCAAGGTTTAAAGTAACCTAACACGAAGAGGATGGACTGAGGATGGCTCTTCGAACCTAACCTGTCCGAGTCGGGGTGCCCCAAGTCCCGATCTCGCTTCGCTCGCTCTTGCGTCCTTAGTCAAATTACTGATTACTACCCAACAAGGTAGCTGGACGGACTTCGGATGCAAGAGCGAGCGAAGCGAGCTCGGAACTTGGGGCACCCCGACTCGGACAGGTTAGGTTCGAAGAGGATGGCGGGGTCTGAAAGACCCCGCCATCCTCTTCGTGTTAGGTTACTTTAAACCTTGCAAACAGAAATAGGAGCCCCGCGAAGCGGGGCTCCGTCGACTTACCTTGTTAGGTTCGATATTTCGGACATTCGATAATCTGTACTTCGATATTTAGGACATTAGATAATCTGTAATTCGATATTTAGATCTTTCGATGTAACTTTTGTAGGTATTTAGATTTTAGATATATTGGACGTAGATCATTTAATCATTCGATATTTTAAACTTTCGATATTTTAATTTTCGATTTTATGGTCATTCGATATTTTCATTTTCGATATTTTGAACATCGATATTTTAAGCGTAGATATTTTAATCTTCGATATTCAAATATGTACCCGTCAAAACTTTATTAGTTATTTTATTTCTTATATAGATACTGAAAGAAAGATATCAGTTTTACAATATTGAAGATGAAAGTACATAATAAACATTGAATAATGCACAGAGTTGATCTTACGCTATCAATTTTGAAAGTAGCATAGTTTGAAATTCTGTTATATATTTACTTTTCTGTTTTATTTATTAATTCACTTTAAACTCTAAAATCTACTCTAATATTTATATGTTTCAATTTTATTCCTTTTGCATTTTCTCTCCTAACTTACTTTTTCATCGAAATAATTCAACCATGTTCTCATAGTCTTTTTTCATTTACCATAAATCTATACAATATTACTGTATTTAAAAAAAAACATGGAAGACATCTAGCCTATAATTAAACCTATAATTCCAACTTCTATACCTGCGTTTGTCACGTCAGCCTTTACTTCTACTTTTTAATAACATACTAAGTTCTGAACACACTGTCCATGACATTTGTCCATTCCGGTTCGGTTGGCTACATTGACAATTGGACAATTAGTTGTTTAATGTTGGCACGCTATTGCCTGATTGGACAGTTTGTCAATAAGATATTGATCTGTGTATGATTTAATTTATGACTTGGGTTTACCTTGTAATGTGAGATGACCTAAAAATCTTGACTTTTAGAATTATGCTGATTTGCCGTAGGTGTTTTTTGGCCGTGATATTTTACAAGTTTGAGAAAGCCATATCCATTACGTATCTTTTAATATTCTTTGATTAAATACTCGATCAGTTAATTTTTATGTCGTTAAGCTTATTTACTTGTTACTTGTAATAATATCTTCTTGAAGCGAGAGCTTCAAGCGAAACTGCATTAGAGAGATCTAATGCAGTTTATGGAGCAGTGGTGGCCCAGTGATATCGGCCCCGACTTACGAGTTGTAGGTCGTGGGTTTCGAATCCAGGCAGGCGCATTACTTTGTGTAATTTATTTCATCACCACTGCTCTCAAAACGGTGAAGGAAAACATCGTGAGGAAATCGGCAGGCCAGAACCAAAAATTCGAAGACATGTGACATCCACCAATCCGCATTGGGCCCGCGTGGTGGATTATGGCCCACGCCCTCTCACAGAGAGGAGGCCTGTGTCCCAGCAGTGGGAACATTAATAGGCTGATGATGATGATGATGAATGCAGTTTACAGAATGACATTAAAAAAGGCTTGCCTATTTCACTCATTTTTGTGGACAATTCACAATAAACCAAAAAAAAAAAAATAGGCCAAAATTTTTAAAGTAAAAAAGAGCTAAAGTCTTTTATAAAGTTTTTTTTGTATCTCTTAAGCTATTGTTAAACAGACAGGCGAAGCGAATGCGATCCGAAGCGTTTTTATTTGTAATGTATGGAATTGGTTGAATCCAGTCACATAGAAAAGCGAAAGCGATCCGACAGTCTATGTGACTGGCTTCAAACAATTCCATACATTATAAAAAAAACGCTTCGCTTCGCGTTCGCTACGCCTGTCTGTTTGACAATAGCTTTACGGATTCAGATACGGGTGTTGGCCAATTTAAAAGAAATACCCTCTACTAGATATCTTTATTATCCTCATTATAAAGACATACAAGCCTTTCTTAGGTGATCTAATACCACCAACAAAGCAACTATCACAAGGACAAACTAAATTCCTTCATGAACCTGATTGTTGATTAAATCATTGCTGCGAAAGTAGGCTACAAAAAAAAAACATGCGCCACAAAGTTCTGACCGAAACGATATTTTATGTATAACTGGGACAATGCACATTACTATACAAGAATTACAGCAATAGCCTTACGTAATGGCAGCCGATCAGTACGCTTTACATTTCACACATAAACGAACGCGTTCCGATTTACGGAAGTGTGATTGTTTCCAGTTTATAATATCAAATTGTTTTGTTGAAGAATTATTTTTCTTTTATCAATGACTTTTAGGCTGTGAATAAAACATTTTTTATTAAATAGAGAATTGGAGACATAAGTTTAAACATAATTTAATTTTAACAAAATCTACAAATCAAATCAATTGAACAGGGGCATGGAAGAGGTAATTTCCAATCTTTTTACCTCTCAAGCATACGGTGTTATTTCTTACGGTTCAAAAGTTGTGAACTTTTTCATTTTCATATTGGCAACAAATGCCTAGAGATTGCAATTCAGCTAAATTCAATAAGTTTTTAAACGAATTAGAATATCCGAGTGATTATAATACCTATATCTAAAGAATCTATATGTGCCTTGTGGAAGTTTCTATACCATGTGATCAACTTTCGCTCTTGAAAAGAAAAGTTACATTATCAGCGAGTAAAAAAGGTTATATTTATTGATTGTCAAATTGCACCTGTACCCTTAGCACGAATTTTCAGTATATAACAATTTCAAATTGACAATTTTCAAGGAAAAAATTAGTTCCTTCTTCGCACACCAGAGGAGCTGTTCCATTTTTTCATACAAGAAACGCTGTAAATACTGGAAAGACGCTGTAAAGTGAAAGAGTGAAAACTCGTGCTAAGGGTACTGTAAGAAGCCATGCAGTCAAAACAGTCAAATTCCTTATGTTGAATAAATTTTGCTATCGCATACATCCCGATCTTTGTTGATATTTTCCAACCTATAGTTGCTGTTAAAATTCTAGCTAGACATAGAACGAAGATCTAAAGTAAAGGTTTGTGATTTACCGGAGAATGTAATTGCCAATTTGAACGGTACAATAAACGGTCTTACATGAGAGAAAATTGCCATAACCTTTTCATCAGATAATCCATCCGCACGTTTGCCAATACCATACTATTTTAAACGACAAAGAAACCATCCGTCTGTCTATCACCATATTACGCCTTAACAGCTGAACTGATTAGGATAAAATTTGGCAACTGGATAGTTTTTATCGTTTCCCACGTCAAGAATTTCTCCTGTATCGTGGGTGACGTTACAAACATAGAAACTTACATACCCATAAACCCAGACCCGGAATAATAACGTAGGTCATAAAAATTTATGTTCAGTGCTGGGATCGAACCCGCAACACGCTGCACGGCCGTCGATCACTCATCCACTGCGCTTGATTATCTATTAGTACTTTATTCCGGTAATCACTACATTTCTGTGAGACAATTTTCGGCACTACGCAATCGAAGCCGCGGCAAAACGTAGTGTACCACAAAAACAACACAACTACAACATGAAAACGTTTCGAAAATCATCACATACATAACTTAGCCATCAGTAACTTCTTGTTAAATTCGCACATGACTGCACCTAGTTACTTTTGCAACAACTATCTCTTTCCCTCGTACTGCCTTAAGTTATTTTGGTACAGCTATCTCTGTCTCTCGTTGTTATCTGTCCAGCACTTACTTTAGTACTACTGCAGTGAAAGTGTCTTAACACTGTTACTTAAGGTTATAAATTGATATAATTTCGGTCGCGCCCGATGTTGTCCGAGTGCTTCCGATGTTAATGGATTCCGTTGTTACGTGAAGGTATTTTGATTATGATTATAGTGTAATAATGAGATTTAAGCATGAGATTCAATTGAAAGTTAATAAAACTGTACACATTTGGCCTTAGATTGTTTTATAACAGTGATGTTAGACACTTACCTTCCAGACATTCAGTTGGATCAGTCTTACTTTTGAGTTGAAGTGCTTGTCGCCTGATTCCTCCATTTCTAAAAGACAGATCGTATGTTTCAGCGTATGCCTAACCTAATCTGATAAATGATTTGTAGGAAGAAACATCATTTCCTAGTAGACATCCTTTTTATACCAAACATGTGACATATACAAGCATAAGGTCCTCTTGATGGAAAGCCGTCAACGTAGCCTATGGACGCCTTCAACACCAGAGGTATTGCTTGTACATCGCCGATCTTGCAAATTTTTTACCCAGTTTTACCTAGGAAACGTCTTTGTTCTGCACTTTATTTACTGAAATATAAAGGATTTACAGAAGTTTTTAGGAGCAGTGGTGGCCCAGTGGTATCGGTCCCGACTTGTAGGTCGTGGGTTCGAACCCAGGACCTGTAGTTGTCCTGTAATTTTTTTCATCACCACTGCTCTCAAAACGGTGAAGGAAAACATCGTGAGGAAACCGGCATGTCCTAGAACCAAAATTCGAAGACATGTGACATCTACCAACCCGCACTGGGCACGCGTGGTGGATTATGGCCCATTCCCTCTCACAGAGAGGAGGCCTGTGTCCCAGCAGTGGGAACATTATAGGCTGATGACGAAAAAAGGATTTACATTACATGCATCAAGTAGCGAATGATAACTGGAAAGGCACTGGTATAATGTAAACATGTTTCAATCCAGTATAGTGTCCAGTATCGCGGGAAGTCTAAACAGGTAACCGTGGCTGGAATATAAAGGGCAATTGAAGGATAACGGTGAATTTTAGTCAGTACGAGTCTGATAGCCCTTCCCACTCCATCTAGAGCGGGAGGACTCATTTGATGATTTTTTTACAACCTAAAACAAACAGTGACCGATATTCAGCACTGGATCGAAATGGAATACCTTCCTATTTTTAAATCCAGGAACATTGGATCAGCCTAAAAAGTGGATAGACCATAACGTCAACGGTCATATTTCCTGTCACAAAATTCCTAAACGAAAGCCGTCTCCCATTGTTTTGAACCTCTTTTGTTTTTATAATAGTACCGTTTAGTCGTGGTGATATAACCAAACGACTTTTGATCGAGGTACACTTTGATTTATAGTAAGCTATTGTTAACTCTGATGTACAAAAAGTGTGTACACGATATTGTCGTTAGTTTTAATGTCTTAGTTTTGTCAATTGCAGTAATTACTGTACAATTAGATGTTTATGTACGTAAATGAGATTGGTTTCGGTGTTACGTCATTTATTTTAGGTCTGTGGATTATTATTCCTTTTTATTTACTTAAATTAAAAGTTAAATTAAGCTATTTCCCATGTCAACGTAAAAATAACTTACATAAACCCCCAAAATGAAAAATAAACAAAAATTCTCTTCAAAATAAAAAATAATGACAAATCTTCAAACTATGATACTCCTTCATCGGTGCGAGGTATTTAGGTCTAAATTAAAAACTCTGTACGAATAATCGTTGATTGATTGATTTATTTATTCATTTTTGCAATATATAAGCAGGAACAGCCTTAAGAAGTAAAGAAATTGAGCAAACTATTTACCTTTTTTTAGCGAGGTAAAATCATCAACTGATTCCTCCTGCCCAGGGTAGAGCGGGGGGGACTGTAATAAACGTACTGACTAAAATAGCCCTATTTGTACCAAGGTCACGGTTACTTGTTCAGAGATTCCCACAATGAAAATTTGTTACCTTCCAGCATTCATAGTGCCCATTAAACCAAGTGCCCATTACGCACATGACTTAATTCCAATCAATCACTTCAGTCTATGGAAGTCGACGGCTCGATTAACGCTTAATTTAGCACCTAATTATGGCATTTGCTCATTTAGCTGCTAATGAGAACGTAAAACTTCGTCTGTTGACAGCAGTTTTCCACGAATTTTCGGCATTCCTACTGCTATGTAAATACCCAACTAGAATATTAATTTATTCAAGTTAGTTCATTTCTTATTGATCCGTTTCAAACCGCACGATTGCCTCGGTAAAAGTCAGTGTGCTAGTTGAGGGAAAAACCGAGTCTCTGAGTATTATTTGTATGAGTAATATTATTGTATGGAAGGGCTTGTGCCCTTCATTATTCAAGGTATTTAATAATCGTGTTATATGTAGTTTTTGTTAGTTTATGTTAAACTAGCTGTTGCCCGCGACTTCGTCCGCATTGTACCTATTTGGTTTTAAGGCACCTAAACTAATATTCTCTTTTTTAATTTGTTGAGAAAGTGAGGGTACCTGATGTCCCACTTTAAAGTTTGTTATAGAATCTATAACAAACTTTAAAGCAAATGAAATAGGAAATAGAAATAAAACGTATAAAATAGAAAAGGCATCTTCAATTTTTATACGTCAACAGAGAGTGCTCATCAGGTGGAACATTTTTTGCTATCGCACCATTTTTGTATCTCTTATAGTTTAGCTGGTCCGTTGCGGTTCTGCACCAGGTGTTCAAGTTTCCAAGATAAATTATAGCCTATGTGTTGGCCAGACTTAATACCTATACAACAAAAACAAAATCATTCAAATCCGTCCAGTACTTTTTGAGTTTATCCCGGACATACATACAGACAAACAGACAAACAGATCATCATCAGCCTATAATGTTCCCACTGCTGGGACACAGGCCTCCTCTCTGTGAGAGGGAGTCTGTGACAAACAGATAAACAGACAAAAATTCTAAAAACTATATTTTTGGCTTCGGTATCGATTGTAGATCACACCCCAAGTATTCTTTTCAAAAAATATTCAATGTACAGTTTTGACTTTCCTACTATTTTATTATATGTATAGATGAGGTTTATGATGAAAGACTAGTCTTTCATCATAAACCTCATTTTCAGCCTCGATGACGTTCCTACTCCCAGTTCTGGGACACAGACCTTGTGTGATTGATCTAACGTTTCGCGGACCCGTCTGTAAAGGTAACCGGGACTCTGGAAGGACAACTAAAGGAACAGGATGGATTTTTAGTCAGCTCCAGCCAGTCTGGGAAAACTCACTCGATTATTTTACCACCAAAAAAAGTGGTCTAACGTAAACCAAAACGGGCGGGCAAGTGGGCTCAGTAATATGTAGTTAATTTAGTTTCACTGTTACTCTAAATAATTGAAAGTGGCGTGTGACTGTTTTTTTACCATTGAGGACACTCCTTTTAAAGCCACTACCTTGTTGACTCATCTACCTTAATGTCGTCATGTTGGCCAACTTGCACTGGGCACGAAAGTGCCCAGGTGGTCCATTACGAAAATATGGTCCATTAGAAAAATATTGAGCAAAAGAGGGCTCAGAAGTGGACGTAACGAGCCTCAAAATATCGACGATGAACATAAAAGTTCTTTTTTATCTAAATGATCTTCAAAAAAAAAAATAGAAACTTCTAATGAAAAATTTCCCTAGTGTGCACTTTGTCTGTAGTGGTCAAGTGCAAATTCTAGTACTAATAAAAAAAAAAACCTGAAACAAAACATTACATCAGTCCACCGCTCCACATAGCATCTAAGCCAGTGTGGTCATAGAAAGCGTTGAAGCGCATGCCTGCGCGGGCGCCGGCCGCAGTCTCTTGATAATTGATCAATCGGTTATTGGTGCGTACGAGTGCGATCAATTGATGCGATGATCTTGCGAAATATTGGTTTTGGATCATGATTTATTGTGTCTCGTTAGTTATTGGACAATCGTGAGATAATTGTAATCTTCTTTGTTACAATTGTATTACGGATCAATATTGTTATATTTTAATATCTAAGTAGTCTGGTGGGAGGAGTGGGGGGTTTCCATAGCACAGGGTATCCTAGTTTGGATTCCCGACTTCTGCAAAAGTTTGTGTCTCCAATGCATGGAAGAAAATAAAGAAATATAATCTTCGATTTAAATCGGGCTTTACTGTCTACTCCTGTTTCTTATGTAAAATTACTTCAACACATTAAATGTCTTGTTAAATTTTCTACAGAATACTCTACTGCTAAATACTTACAGAGGGAATTTATGTAACACTGTAATTTCAGTAGAACTGAAGGGCCCTGCAGGTTTTTTCAGGGCCAATTCTGGCGTGTTGCAAAAAGGCACGATTAGATAAAGATATATATTTACACTTTAGTGGAGTCGTTAAATGATAATGCGCGAAAACAATTAAAAGCTTATCAAGATTAAGACTTTTTTCTGATAGTTATCAGGATATAGATGTGTGTCAGGGTCAAAGAATTGAAATAAAAGGCAACTTATTTTTTTGGAATACTATACGGCTACTGTTTATAATACTAAAATACTAAGATGCATTACTGCAATTTAATTAATAATTCATAGTATAACAAATACCGAGACTAATTAAATTAGTTTTACATAATTTAATTATTTTTATCGTTGCATCGAACATGCAGTTTCATTACTTGAAGTGTCTAAATATTTTTGTAATGAGTACAGTGGTCAACTTTGAAAATAAAAAATGTAGGCATGTTAATTTAGATTAGGACATGATTTCAAAGGAGTATAAGGCTCAATTTACATTGCTGCGAATTTTTGTATCGAAAGCTTACACAGCATAATGAACTTTATGCTTATTGTGTAAAGTACAGACTAAAACGAATCGAAAAATTTGTCGCGCGTTTTCCAGAGAATTCTCGCGCATTCTCGGATATCTTCGCAGTTAAAATCTCTTATTTAATTGATGCAATACACAATTGATATAATTCTAATTTTTCATTGTTTGAGTTCGTAACAAAAATTCGCTTATATTCTATGACGCGGCAATGGAAATTGAGCCTAAAATTATTTTAAATAAGGCCTAGTTTTACGGAACACGGAGCTTCGGAAAAAACTTTCCTTTTTTCCAAAGCTCATAAATACAAACACCATATAACGTTTAAAACCATAAGAACTTATGCAAATCATCAGTAAATTAGCTCGAATTCTATGCTGACATACCAGGGTCGCATAGAATATTGCAGTAGTATGAAATCGAAAGCTGTCGTATAATTTGATAGTGAAAGTGTTGACTGACAGATTTATCGATATGAAGATACCAACTTTACGATCGTATTGACATTTCTAACTCTGTGGCACGGTACGAAGTGGTAACAAGGTTCAGAAAGTCTAGCCAATCTGTCAGAAAAAGATGGTGTAAAATTCAGAAACGTAAGGAATTGACATAAGCTATTGAAAAGTTTTTAAAAATCTTGTTGAAATGTGTCTGCAAGTGCATTTGCTAGGCCAAAATCTTGTCGCGGTAATATCTTAAAAGGTTATCAAAGCCCAGGAACGCAAAGGGCAACTGAATGAACATTTGGTTGGATACAGTTTTTTTTTAGTCAGACAAATCTGACAGTCCCTTTCGGTCCACTTAGGGTGGGAGGACTTATTTGATGATTTTCCAACCAAAAAAAGATAAATAGTGAAAGGATCATTTCGGTCAGCAAACAATATTTTTTTAAAGGAGATAACTAAATAATGTATCTATAAAGATTTTCTTTTAAAAGTAAAAGAGATTAAACGAGTTTTTTTGTGACACTTTTTATGTTAACCTATAAGTTAAACATAACAACAGATCTTCAACTGTAGACTTTTAATCACTTCTTATTTAACATTCCGAATAGCTGACAACTTTTATATCAAGTTTACAAAACAGTTGACTGACAAGTTAGCGTTGATGTTTGTTTTATCAATTTACAGCTACGTTCAAAGTTTATAAATAAACATGCAATTTACCATGCAATTATTAAGCATTGAGTGTTAAATTATTTGTTTACTCTGTGCTAGGTTAACAGACATTCTAAATTCACGGTACGGAACAAAATCATTCATGAAAAATATTTCAGCCAATGGCAAGCTGCTAAAGTTTAATTACGTTGACGTGTTAAATTCTTGTTGAAGTACAGGCGCGTTTTCATTAGGCCAGTGTTACATGCAAGTATGACGTCACATTTGTGCATAAGTTCCCTTTTCTTATCGAGGTAAAATCATCAAATGAGTCCTCCCTCCCATACTGACAGACTTGTACTGACTAAAATCCAAGGTGATCCTTCAATAGTCCTTTAAGTTCCAGGGTCACGGTATCTCGATGACAAGTTCCTTGAATTGGAAAAAAAACAAAATCAACAAGTTCAATACGTACTTGTAACTTGTATGCAGGTTTGTCAAGTTCCATATAATTTGCAACTAGTATACAAGTAACTTGTATAATGGAAACGCGGTCGTAACTTTATGTTTTAGTTTCGTAACGATGCAAGTTCAAGTTGAAAAGTTGTGTGGTAATCGGATGTCTTGGTATGTATTGTAGAGGAATTAAGAAAATGTGAACATGAAAATGAATGCTCAAATTTTTTTTCACAACATTGTTGTTATTTCGCTTATTTCGTGAATGGATGTAAGAAAGAGAAAGACTAAATAAACGCTGGATGAACTGATTGCAATGGAAGATGGCTGGTAGTAAGTAACTCATGCACGAGATGATGACTAATGAACAAGAATAAAATGAAATATGCAAGGAAATCAGTCATTTTCGTTACTACATAAATTATACACGGTGCTTTTCTTGTTCAAAGTTTTTTATAGATCTCGTTCAAAAATCGATTATATTTATCCGACTTCAAAAAAAAGGAGGTTCTCAGTTCGACCTGTATGTATGTTTGTCCGCGATTATCTCGCGTTTGTCTGAACGGATTTAGATGCGGTTTTCAGGAAAGTGTTCATCACATTCTGGAGAAGGTTTTAGTATATAACACTAATAGATATCTCGTGAAGTTGCCCGCATATATCCGTTTTTGTTGCTTACTAGGATTGTAGATTTTCAAAGACGTCGATTATATGCAGTTTTTGTTGAATATCCAAACTAAAAAGGGTAAAAATATTAAAATTACCTAAATTGAAAAAAGGGAAACGACTTCAAAACCAAACACAAAAAAAATGTAAAATACTTTTCTTTCGGAAGTCGGTGGCCATAGTTAATGAAATAAAAAAACAAAGCCACAACAAAATAATTAAAAATGCGCTTAGCCGTTCAAGCTTTTAGGCCTTTGTCAAATAGACAGGCGATAGCGAACCGAACCGAATCACGTCATATAAAAATGCGAAAGCGATCCGATATTCTATGTGACAGGCTTCAAACAGTTCCATACATTACAAACAAAAACGCTACGCCACGCATTCGGTTCGTCTGTCAGTTTGACAAAGGCATTAATGTTCAAAAAGTGATAGGAGAGAGAGAGAGAGAGAATAGAGAAGTTAACGGTAAACGATTTTGAAATTGTTAGATGTGTCTCAAAATTACTTTTCTTTGTTTGCAGTGCATGAGGATGCGAGCCGGTGTGTGGTGGAGCGTGGCGGCGCTAACGCTGCTCGCCGTCACCAGCGCCCTTAGGACCACTCAGGTAAGTCTCGAATATTCCTCCTCGTGAAATCCTCATTATTGAGGCTTGTGATTCTCCCGACTCGCCGTGACTTCATTTTCTGTTTGACCATGTTTGGCATTGTGAAACGTGTAGTGTAGTTTTGTATTCATTGATGAGCGAATTTTGTCTCTTTATATAAGTGTACGTAATGATCAGTTTAAGGTTGTCATATTTTCTTAAAATTTAAATTTATGAGAGTATTTAAAACAAAATGGACTCGCTCTTGGCCTCAAAATAGTCCAGACTCAAATATGAGGGCTAAGATGGAGCGAGCTCTTCTAGAATTAACTGGAACTCCTGCGCATCTATTCCAGTAGACTAAAAACTATGTTTGCTGTAGAAAGCTTAAGTTGATGAAGTTATAAACTTTTTTTAATTTAAAATCAGAACTGTTAAAACCACCATTCATTTTTGTGACAAGTTCGACGTCAAAAACTGCAGTAGGTACCAGTCTTTTTACAATAAGGGTTTTTCCTTTTAAGCAATACATCAATTGGTTATTTTCGAATCGGGATTTAAACAATTCCAATTAAAATAGTGACGCGTGCACCTGAACGAGTTTTGAAACTATCGGCGCCTACGCATAGGTACGAATCGAAAGGTTGCTTTGTTTCAAGGAATGAATTTTGTACTGAGTTTTGAACCTTAAAGATTTAGCATAATCAGCTATTAATGTTTCCAAGCTGGGCTAAGGTCTTCTCTTTGTGAGAAGCGGTGGTAAACCTCACCAGAGCCGCCTGGCTCACGACCATCATCCTGTCTGAGTCCGAATAGTTATAACTGTATTCTGTATGCGCTCGCTCCAGGTTAGGTCTCATTTTTGGTTCTGTGCTAGATTGAGGACATGAGAAAGTTCACTTTAAAAAAGGAATGCAAAGTAATACAGTCTGTATTTGTTCGGTATACTCGTATTTGTTACCTTTTAGAATTAAGTCGTACAATAACACAAATAGCTAAGTAATTCATGTCATAAGAAGATGAAGATAGAAGACACATTAGTTCTGGAGATCAATACGTCAAACGGTTTAAGTGTGACCGGCATTAGTCATTCAAAGCCTTATTAGTCAAGTTATTATAACTTAGAGCAAAGTAAGTTATTAGCCAAAGAGCCTTAAGTTAACGTAGTGCCGTTTGCAACAGGATGTTTTGAAAGTAAGTTACACTCAGTTATCTATAAATAATTAGCAGCTAGTCAACTTGTGCTTGTAACTTGCTTGACTCCATTCATACTAAGTCCTGATATTCATACGTTTCGAAATATTTATTCACTTGAAATGATTTGTCATCAAAAAATCGATAAAACTTTTCGATTCGGTTCAGTTATGTTATAAACTTAAAATTACGACATGAAACAATTAAACGATTGCGCCACGCCTTCACTCAAACATAACTACGTATAATAACTTTGTAACTTGCCTTTAAGGGTTAACGCACATTTATAAGCACTGCACAGCATTATTATCAACTACCTTTTTGTTTTAGAGCGACTGCTTGATTTTCCTCTTTGTTTGTCGAATTTCTGTGTTCAGTTGATGCAATGGATTCGCTACTTACAGTATAGGAATTAATCATAACTGGAAAAAGGGAAGACACTTTAAGGATTATAATTTAAACTTTAAACTACTTTAATTTGGAGGATTAAAATGCGTGTTTTGGTATCGAAATTTTTTGTCTCAAATAATTTAGGTTACTTTTTTCACACCCTCTAAAAGATCGTGAGAAGTTGCAACGTCGGCAACACACAAGCTAAAGCTTCGGTATTGCAGGCGTCCACAGGCTACGGTGACTGTTTTCCATCAGGCGGGCCGTATGCTTGCTTGTCACCTTAATGGTATTAAAAATTGCTACATATTACAAAGTAAGATCTAAAATACATTAAAGAGATTAGCTATTGAAAATCAGGTGAGGTGAGGTCAATTAGGTGCAGTGCTTATAAGTGTGCTATGAGCATAACTTAAGTATAACTTGACAGTGTCGCGCTCGGTCAACTACCAAGGTTGCTAGATATTGTTACCCGTATTCGTATCGCTTATTTGCTCCGCTGCGTTTTGTAGTGAATGTATTTTGTTGAATGATATTTTTGTCACATTTAAACTCGATCTGATTTTTATAATAGTGATATAATTTTTATCTTAGGTAATTATCGATTCGTGAATTATTTGATACTTTGATACCTACTTGTCAGTAATGCTTTTACATTAATTCAGCTAACTGCGTCGATATTTTTGGTTTGTTAATATTTAATGCACTCTATCTCCCTATAACTAAAGGCTGGCTAAGAGGGCAGGCCACGAAAGAGGCAATTTCGAAAGTCAAATACTTAAATCAATCTGTCTTTAGATGGGTCACCAAAGTTAAGCAACACGTCGATAACTCTATTGTCTCAAAGTCGAAGTCAAAATCGTGTTGCGAAAGTCAGAAGTCAGATGTTATTATATCACTGATATATAGCTTGCACGTTTTTTTTATGGGCGTCAATCCTTGAGAATTAGACAAGATCCTCGCACGGACTTAGCTTGCCTAATCTTGTTTCACAAGAAGGTTTTACTGTTTTAGACTTTTAGACTTACTAGACCAATTCTAGAAAATGAACAGACTTGCCTTATAACGCAACAGCATAAAATATCAGATCCATAAAGTGGTATACAAATCAGCTGCACCCGTCTATAAAAGTTACGACTGATTTCAAACGGTCAATCTATTTCTAAAGTAGATTTCACAAGTTCATGAAGATTCTAAACGTATACAAGTCTCTTTAATATTCACTGCTAATGAGTAAAATCCAGTACCTTTATTGTAGTGTTATACGTTTTATTAAGGGCTTGGTAAATTCTTGCCTATAGCGTAAATAGGTTCACGACTGTTGGGGTCTCGGGACCGTTTATAGAGAACACCGAGACCCTAGTACGCAAAGGACAACTGCAGGAACAGGTTAGACTTTTATTCAATAACCCCCTTATTAATAAACGTGGACTAAAGTTACGCCAAGGTTAATCCTTAAAAAATGTATGGTTAATCCGAGGATTATTCTGGTTGTAAATTTAGTCCACGTTTATTAATAAGGGGGTAAGACTCTGGCAGAATGGAAAAATCATTTGATGATTTTACCACAAAAAATTATAAATGCTATCTTGCAAAAAACTATAACGGAAGACTAACTAAAATTATATTTCTTTCTATTTAATTGTGGTGCGGAAATTACAGTTCCATTCTTTTCAGGGTCCCGTTTTATGTAACCCAAATTTTATTAATTTACGCCTTACGTTCTCCTCTTTATAGGTCAAGTTTACCATATCCCAGTACAGTACAAGTTTAGCAGCACTAATGTCGTAATCTAAACCCAGCCTCAACTTCAGTAAACGACTGCCAACGCTCCAGTTACTCAAATAAATGAAATCTAAGGAAAACCAGTTCTGTTCGTAACGTTCATAATTATCTGTCTCTTGAATAATATGATATAGCAATAATGTTGTATTGGAGATCTTAGCAGAATAATGTTAAATATATGTACACGAGTTAATGCAATTTTGTGGACATACTGGCTCCAAATAAGTTTTTTGTAGATAACCTTTTTGTAATTGGTATGTATATTATTGAAATTGATTGCGAAAAGCGCACCAAAGTTGTGTTTGAGAGTTTTTTTATACACACTAGGAATTTCTCATTTATCGTGGGTGCTTTTCAAACATTTAAAATTACATACACAAACATCCAGACCCTGAAAAAGTACTTGTAGGTCACACAAGTATCTAGTTCGATTGTGTTCAAGTATTTGATCGAACCCGTGACACGCACCCAGACGTCAGTCGATCAGCTACTGCGCTAACCTGCTGTTATTGTCATCATTGCTATGGGTTTACCTATAAACATGTACTAAATGTGCCTGGTTTCATTGGTGTAATTTAAAAACTGCGATATGGGTCATTTCACGCATGCTCAATCCTTTACTAATTTCGGTGGGATGGCAATTTCGGTGGCTGTCTTATTTTCAAAACAACCAAGTTGTTTATTTCATACTAAGAATACTAATGTGTTCCAGAATAAAACAAGTTTATTTTTTCATCCAAAATCCTAAAAATAAAAAAATACACCGAAATTAGTAAAGGATTGAGCCTGCGTGAAATGACCCATATTCAAATGTGGAATACCACCAGAGATCACTATACTATACTTTTCCTCACTTGCGAACACTGGAATATTACAAAAAAAGTAATCACAAAACATATTTATTAAGCAGATAAACAAAAATAATAAGCAGTCAATACCCAGTGAAATCACGGTTTTCTCTGCTATGACATAATAATAAGTAATATCGATTAGTATCGTCAATAAGCGTAAACATTGCGAATGAATTAAGCGAAAGATCGCTCACCTCGCTTTCGCTCAGGCTCGTGAGTGAACACATCTTGAGTCATGTAAATCATCTGCTGTAATTAGCTGCTTACGCTTTTTTTAGCACGCGATTTTTCATGCTTCAGCGCTTTATGGTATTGAGTGTTCAGTAACGTTATTTGATAATACTGTAAATAACTAAGTTACTTATAATAAGTTTGATCTTCGACACTCTATATTTAGTCGGCCCAGAGCTGTATTTCACATTGAGCACCCGCGCAGCGGCGCGTTTAAAAAACGTGGTGTGCATAGGCTCCTAACAATTTTTTTCGCAGGTGTGTTGAATAGATTTTGATGTAGCATTTTATTCCACTTACCGCACCTACGGATTAATATGTACTAGTGTTGAGTTGGGCCACGAGATTAGCGCTCTCGGAAACGTCCATCAGCTCCTGTAACGAACAGTGCCTCATCGTTTGTAGAGTACTTACCCCACAGTAGAATCGTCGATAAGTTTGATTATTATTAAGGTCGTTTAGTGGTTTGAACATTTGCTTTTTTTTATTTGGGAAAAAAAAATCAAAATTGAAATAGAACAGTGTTAACTTAGATTAATTAATAATCTAGTGGTACTTTAAATAATAGTGGTAAACTTGGCATAGTGTAAACAAATATTTAGTTTTTATAAAAGTTTTTTGTTAATTATGTTCTTTTAGCTGCGCTGCTTTGCAAAGGAAGGCCTAGAGATTTAATAGATAATTATAATTTTGAATACCTACTTATAATTTTTAATCTTGCAGACAGTAATTTCGTAATACGTAAATACCCACTATTTAAATATGTATCTCTAAAACTATTTTTTTGTAACGGCCATTAAACTCACATTGTAGAAAGTTAAAATTGTTTGAATTTGCAAATTTTTCTTTGTCATGACATGCATAATGCAATTGCCAACTAAACGGAATTAAATAATAGGCAGCTAGGTGAATAACTGTTACGACATGGTCACTTTAACTTTCTTCAAAGTGCGCAGGCGCAGTTCTTAACGATTTGATTTACTGCCACTGTTGCGAAGAAACTATGTGTTCTGCTTACCAAGTTCCGACTTACCGTGAGTTAGTATTGAACAAGTATGGTGAGCATTGCCTTCTCTGTATGAGATAACAGCTTTTGTACTGTAATGGGGCAATAATAGAGCAGTTTTTTCTTAAGATAATACATACTTAAGATTTGACTTATAGAGCGAGTTATGAGTATGTCACTAATATTATAAATGTAAAAGTTTGTGAGGGTGGATGTATGGATGTCTGTTATTAGTTTACGCAAAAGCTTCTTAACGAATTTGGATGTAATTTGGTACACAGATAGTTTATAACCTGGATAGTAACACACAGGAAAGTTTATATCGCGATTTTATGTTCCCGGGGGATAATTTTCGAGTTGTAGCGTGTCAAACTACTGGCAACAGTTGATTAAACATAAAATTAGTCACAAATTCAATTAAAAATTGACCCTTTGTTCGCAAAGGACTAGTAAAAAATATTGGCACCACCATTTTTAAACTCAATAATACAATTTTCTTTAAAGACGTTCACTCCAGTCAACATAATTGGAAACAAATTACATAGAACACGAACACACTAACTATATGTAGATGTAAACACAGATTATATGCAAACGAGGCAAGTGCAATGTTCTACGTGCAGTTTGGTATGCTGCGACGCAATGTGCATGTCACGGTACTTTCGATAATAGCATGACTGTTACACTTATTGAATAGCTTAGAAAAGCCTGATATTATAAAAAAAAAAAAAATTAAATAAATAGCGCTGGCTAGTGGTTGCAAGCGCAAGAGCTGAACATGAAGTGCAAGGTTCACATTAGGCCGGGCAAAATATAGGATAAAACTAGGTAATACGCATAAGCGCTTTGTACACAAAACTGCTGAACATAGGCCTCCCCCTTAGACCGCCACGCCGAACGACAATTCACCACTTGCATCCATCGGTTGCCCGCGACTCTCACGATGTCGTCGGTCCACCTAGTGGGAGGCCTGCCTAAGCTGCGTCTTCCGGTCCGTGGTCGCCTATCCTAGCGACTATCGCAATACAAATTTCCATTGGCGTTCATACACAGGCATTCGTCATACCGAAGACGTAAAGGTATCTTCGATACCAACACAACGAAGAACGAACGAAGGGGCTTAGTTGTAATAAACATAATTAACGAGATGTAGGAGTACTTTTAGGATATGCCCGTTCCTAACTCTTAGGGGTTTACAGGCGTGATGTTATATTAAAAACATGTATAATTAATATGTATTTAAAATTATTGATTTCTTCGGTGTGTTCGTAGTACCATTATGGTGTCTGATAAATAACGAGTAGGCGAATGAGCTTTACCTTTGCAAGTATTTCGTTAATTTTTAAACAAACTTTTATTAAATTGACTTCTTGACATTTCAAATACATTTTCACAACTGTGACATTGAAGTTAGAAAAAATATTAAACGAACGTTTATTGAAAGAACGTTTAAATAATTATGCAAACATCGTTGACATACTCGTACACGGCAAGATAGAATTGGAAACAATATAATAAATTACGATGTAAGCACTTGTCATGTCGAAATAATCGTATATGAAATCATAAAGTTCAATGTTAAAACTGTAGGAAATAAAATGCCTGAAGATTTTGCTTCGAATATTTTCAATGACTATTGAAATCTGGTTATTTTCCTAAATTCAGACTAGTTGAACAAATCATCTACTGTTACTGCTAGCCTATCCCACTGCTGCGCAAATGCCTCTTCCCATGACTCCATTTTTCACGATCCAGGGCCAAAGTGGACCACTGATCATTGATTTTGTCCAGCTCGTCCCACCATCTTCTGAGGAGAGACGAGACTGCCTCACCGCCAAATCATCTAAGTGCAGAAAAATGTATTTATTAAAATTGTCTGAATAAAAATATAAAAGAAAAAACATAAACTGTTGCTATTGAGTTATAAAGAATTCTGAAAAACTTTAGTAAAGCAGTAAAAAACTATAAATCCCAGTAAATGTAAATGCTGTCAGAGGTGTTCAACCTATCACAGTAACCAACTTCATGCAATCACTCTATTTGAGCAACACGCAATTTTAAGCCTATTTTCGTTAAGTGCCCTTAGCCACCACGTACCATGTCATTAGTTTTAAATGCCCCAAGATTGCCCGTTGAGGTGTGCTATCATGATTTTTGTAATATTATAAGCTGTTATAATGATGGGCCGCTAAACGGTTGGTTTTGATGGTGTATTGGGTTTAATGGATATGACAATGAGAATGGTGATGACTATTATACTTTGAGTAATGGTTTTTAGTGTGGTTGCGTATAATTTAGGGCTAATTGGGTAAAGATGTTCATTATTATGAGCCTATGTAAATGGTAAAGATGGTAATGTCCCTGAATGAATAATTATAGCTTTGGCCATCATATTCTATGTGTTTTGGGGACTGGATGAAAACACAGTTTGTTTGAAAAAAACTTCGATGGAACCATAAATTTGTCCTTTAATCATTAAGCCTATTGTAGTCCACACTGGTGTTTCGAACTTTGAACTACAGACAAATTGTGTCTTCACAAAGTCACCAGAAGACATGATATTTACCCATTTTTTGTGCAGTTGTCAAACGGCTTGCTTGTAGTCAGGTTAATAAAAAATGGCCGTTCTATTATTATTATAAGAAAAGTTTATCACAAGCAAAATAGAAATTTCAACTGTCAGTGTGATATCTTTGATGTAGCAGATAATCAGACAAAATACAACAGACGTCATGAACAAGAAAACATGAACTGACAAAAATAACAGTAAAAACCATTTAACGTATCAACTGTTAAAAAACGTAAACAGCGAAGTTATTTTTATTAGTGTCAACTGCATTAAGTGTATTCATTGGTTAGTGCTTTCGCACGCTTCTTCAAGGTTGGGTCGTATGGTTGGGAGTCTATTGTGTTTGTAAACCATGACCTTAGGTCGTGGGCTAAAGAACTTGCGCTATATGGGACTCTTATAGTGTTCTGTTTCAATGGTTTTTTTTTCTGTATTAAGGGCTTAGTTTACAAAAATAAATGATTTGTTAGTTTTGGGAAGAGATATTCCGAAAATTATTTGCTGAGGATTTCGTACGCTTCTTCAATGTTTGGTCGTATGTTTAGAAAATTCAGCTGAAGAACTTATTGAACTTGTTGTATATGGAACTTTACGTAGTTCTAATTTAGTGAATGGTTTTTATAAGAAAACTTTTTGCTGGCATTTTTAGAATAGATAGAATACTTTATTATGCACACCATTCAAGTTATGAGTATTTACGATTTATTAATATCGAAAATGATTTATAACATCTTTTAGATTATGTGACTGTCGATGTGTCGGTTTTTTTAGGTTTATAGTCTGTACTACTGACTAAATAACTCAAGAAATTTTCCGTTTCTTAAACTATCTTCGTATTTCTTAGAATCATAGTTCTTGTAATTAATTAGTTTAGTTAAAATACTTAATAGTTTGAGTTCAAAATCATCAAACATCGTACAACATTGTCCGTGAATTTATAGCCAATGAAATTTTCTCGATACATTCATATTATGTTAAATCGTGTCAATCTTATAACTCCACATCACTTCACAATTTTATTAGGTACAAACGGCCACACATCAAGTCATTTAGAACCAGTATATCGTGGTCTCGCTTTTTATGATCTTCCCGCACATTCAGCGGCCAGCTTATACTGGTTTTTACATATCTTGAACTGTGGTCACATACAATTCGTACATAGAATTCAGTGATGGTTACATGATGAGAAATCCTGTGCCCTCCATCAACATATAAGAAACTACTTTATATTATCAGTTGTGGTTTACCTCACTTTAACACTTTTATTTGTTCTTCATCCAACCAATCGCATTTCTCACTATAATATTTTAAACGTGAAAGTATGAGAGTAGGTATATTATATATCCTAATGTGCTAATAAAATTTTAAAACATTATCATAAAGTAATGACTTAGAGCCAATTTTCTTGTTGTTTAGACTTTTAATAGTCTAGCCTTTATCACTTGTGAGAAACATAAAATAAGCAAGTATCCAATAAGTTTCGATCGTGTCTATTTGATGTTTTATGGTTTCTTTTATAACCAATTTCAGCTTAACTTAGCAGTAAACATGTACAGCTGGCCTTCCATGAACTCTTAATAATGCGATCCAGTTTAGGCTGTGGGAAAGAGATGGCGCTAGACGACTTGTATAGCTCTGTCTCTTTCCCACACCCTAAACTGGATCGCGTTATGAGCTCGTGGTTAGGCTCCAGATATCTTTACTACTTTGCAACCACAAGAAAAACGAAACTGTAATGGCGCATGTGAAGTTAAAAAAAAGCATTAAACACAGTATTTTTTCTAAACGTAATTTTGGAGTTCACAGATTAAGGTCATTGACGTTTTCGTTCTTACCGTGGTCGCATAGTACTTATCTTCTATTGTTTATAATAGCAGGAACTGCTAGTGTGAAAATAGTCGTACCTTTTATCTCAAACATAGCCTAAAGACATAACGGGTCGCCATAATTCCTGCTTTAAGACCACGTACACCTATGTAGACAGGTATTAGTATCGTAATTTTACTCGAATGTGAGAACTAAGTGGTGTAGGTAAGTGTTTTCCGTCACAAGGACGTAATATCAGCGTGGTCTGGCCAGAGCCTTTCGTTTTGTGAAGGTCAGACGACGATTAGAAAAATTACTCACATTTTATAGCTCATATACCTAGATATCCAGTGCAGTGATTCCCAAAGTTGAATGGACCGCGACCCACCTAACCAACACTTCCAAATTCTCACCTTTTGGTTTCCTCATCTGCTATTACATGGAGCGACTGCCTGTCTGACGTCCACAACCCAGTAACTAAGCAACACGATATGCGTTAGCACGTAAGACTTGTTGTCAGATTTTTTAAGGAACAGGTAGCGATTGTCAAAGATCTAATGACAGCTGGGACCAACTGTTTTGGTTCACAGGAAGAAAAAGTGGCAAAACTATATCAGTATAGGTTTGTCTAAACATTTAGTTCCAATCTGAAATGTCTGAAATCTTCATGTGAAAAATTACTATTACTTGGGATTATGTTTTTTTTTGGTAACAGCATTAGCATCAATTTTGATTTTCACTATTTTTAAACTCAATTGGAATTGTATTATTTATTTTTGGTATTTTCTCATAATATCATAACCCCCGTCAAAAATCCCGCACGACATTTTATGCTATTCTTCAGGCCCTAAACAAGAATCGCTCCGGGCGCACAGTTTGAGAAACACTGATGTAGTGCATTTACCGTTGCCTGTATTGAATGATAAGGTAAGGTACGAAAGGTTAACAACTTAGGTGGCAACATAAGGTACGTATATTATTGTTCGAAGCTCAATGAAGCTCAGCGGTTTTACCAAGTTGGGATTGAATGCGGAAGACTGGTTGTTGTGGGGAACGGTAGGAAACACCTAGGTATTTCTAGTAAGATTGTTGGAGATTTAGTTAGTCGTGATTAGCTGTAAAATCAAAGGATCTCGCTGAATGCAAGCTGCTTCCAAGCGGACCTATTGGAAATCTATGGGGAGGTATATGTTTAGCAGTGGACGTCCTACGGCTGATATGATGATGATGATTAGCTGTTTTCATTAAATATTGTGTTACGAAAAGTTCAATGCGAATGTTTGGATGGATGGATGGATGTTTGTTACTCGATCACATCAGAACGGATGATAGGAACTTGATGTTTGCCCTCAGATGTCTATTATAGTTTGTATTAACACATACGAAACTTTTTATTCCCTTGAAAAGACGCTGGCAGAAGCCACTACGTATAATAAAATGAAAACCATAATATTATAAAGAATCTGCTTGATAAAGTTTTAATCTTCATGCATTTACAAACAGAAACTACAGGTTTTAGAAGCATGAGAGTTTAAACGAGAGTTCCATAAAAATCAGAATTAAATAACTATTTTAGAAATGCATCCTCTACACGAATACTCGAATAGTTTAAAAATTAGAATTAAATAACTATTTTAGAAAATGCATCCTCTACACGAATATAATACTGGATAAACGTTTCTAGACAGTTTTGATACTTACTTATACCAGTTACCAGAACTTGAAAATTTCTAGTAACTATATTATTCTTAATATTATTAATTACATTAAATGTTATGAAAAATATTTAGTTTTAATTCCGCGACAAAAATCCAGGCTTGTTGCAGGATGCAATCCCACCCTATGCAGTCATGCATATGAACATGCAGCAAAGGACCCACCCTCCCGCCCTCATGCATATGCACACATGCAACAAACGGAAAAACATGCCCTGCTGCATCCGTGGCTGGCCGTGGCATGACTGCATAGGGTGGGATTGCATCCTGCAACAAGCCTGGATTTTTGTCGCAGAATTAAAACTAAATATTTTTCATAACATTTAATGTCATGGATTTCCGCAAAGTAACGCCTGATTCCATAATTTATTATTAATTACAGTTGCAACAACGCAAAAATGCATTCCAAAGATCTGCAACAGATTAAGAAACAAGGAATTCAATTGTAAAACATAATTTAAATCTGCATTCAATTGAGACTGCATTACATTGCAGTATGTGCCAACTTTTTAACTAAAGATACACCAGATATTATTGTTATATTAGTGTTACAATCTGATAATAACTAACTATTAATATAACGAAGGTCGTCAACATTGAGAAAGGAAATGTAGCGGCAAGGTGAATTTTGGAAGTTATACATAAAAGGTATACCTATGTAACTAAGTAAAGTTCCTGCTTTTAAGTTGCCGATTAACTTAGTTACCGTAATCAACGTCAAATCGGTTATTTCAGTTTAAAGTAAGTAAAGTTTTTAAGTGGTTTGTGGTCATTTGGTTGAAACTAACTTAAATAAGCATTTTAGTTAAAGTGAAGTATATTTAGCTATATTGTTTCAGTAAGTTTACCTTCAGATGAAATTAAATAAGCACCAAAAATGATAAATCCATCAGTGAATTAATTTGTACAACAAAACCTTAAATGTCTTTAAAAAAGTTTTTGCTAGTTCGTTGGGCACCACTTCTGGCAAATTTAACTAAAATTAAGCGACACCCAAATTAATGCACTCTTGTTTAATCTCTCAGTGTTAAGTCTAGCGTTGAAAATTTAATAATTCTCTTATGAGGTTTATTTGGGTGTCGCAAAGCCTTGGTGAAATTGGGATATAATCATCCATGAGAAACTCAATAAGGCAACATGACTGGAATACTGGAGATGCTAACTTTAAGTAACTTACTTTAGTTTAGTAGAATATCTAAAAGATTCTAAGTAATATTGATCGTAACCGATTAGTCAACAGCCTAGAGTTTTTGTTAAATTGTTTACAGTTTAAATTCTATGTCAATGTTAAATAATTAATTTGTGTTTCATAGTTTCAACATTCATTAAGCGTTTTTTGTTCCTTGCCAGTGTCAATTTATTGTTGAATTTGGTAATGATAAGACTAGACATATTGGTATATTCGTACATGAAAGAAAGTTCAGCGTGTTTGTTTTTCCAACAAAATTCCAGCCATCATTTTCATAGAAAACTGAAAGAAATTCGCGTTATTTAATTTTGGGTCAAACCTTAAAAACATTTTGCCATCAATACGCTAATATAGGTATAGTATATAGAAAATATACGCATGTTGAATTTTCCAGAACCATCATCTGCCTAGCCTTTTCCCAACTATATTGGCGGCGGTCCAGTCAAACCAGATGCAGCTGAATATCAGCATTTTACATGGAGTGACTGCCTAACAGTCTTCCACAACCCAGTAACTGGGTAATACGATACCCCATGGTAAGACTGGTTGTCAGACTCGAGAGCTTCTGACTAATAGTAACCACTGCCAAAGATCTACAAATGACAGCCGGGACCAACGGCTTTACGTCGTTTCTGAGGCACGGTGGAAACTTGCTATGACAGATGGTCACCCATCCACAGACCAATCTGTATTTATTTAGCCGCGAGGTCATCGTCCAATTTTTCAGTACCTTAAATCGAAATAAATGTGTTATATATCCACCTATATTGGCTCTCGTAATGGTAGTTTTAATTACTCGTACTATGGTCCATTCTCTCTTTCACAATGAAGTGTGTGGATTGTATCCCAACAGTGGGAACCTCACTGGCTGATTCTGTAATAAATGAGTTGCTATAGTAAACTACATAACAATATGGCATACATCCTTATATCACCTCCATTAGTTTCCATACAATATACAATGTACACAAGAGTCGTTAGTAATCCATCAATCAAACGATATAAATTACTCTTTATTCTTGATACAATAACGAATAAAGTAATACAAGTTACAATAATTTGAATGATGTCATCAATTTAAGATGACAATTACAAAGGCTTATAATAAGCAGACAATTATGAAGGTTTCCTGAAACATCGCGTCCTCGCGTTCCACACTGGGCAGACTCGTACTGACCAAAACAGTTTCAAGGAGTTCATTCACGACCTTTGCGTTCCAGGCTCACGGTTTTTTGTCAAAACAGTCCTGCGACCCCGACAGGCTTTGGTCCTCCCTGAGGGTCCCGTCAGGTATTAAACCTTACACACGAGAATTTTCTCACGAAAATTCCCTTTGCTGCAAACCACTACCGTAGTCCAAAAACCGGTGTAATTTCCTGTACCTAGTAACTTTTTTATCAACCTCAATACACGCCGACAAATAATATGCACATAATCGACTTTAAACCGACGTTGACTCGATCAGAAAACCTACCATACCAGTACGAAAATACATTTTGTAATGCGGATACCACGCCTATAAGTTTCACTACGATATTTTCCAAATTATCTTCCTTGGAGAGGAAGATCGTGTCAAATTTACATCATAATTAATTTTAATGAATGGAAATTCTGAATGAATATAGTTTTTTCCGGTGTTTAATTAGTTATTAAGACTTAATATGGAGATTTATTTAACCGAATGGTTTCTTATTTAAAAAAAAATCGGTGTCCCGCATTAGGAAGTTCTCCTGTATCAAATATAATAATAATAATCCACAACTATCACACAACGCCATCTAGTCCCAAGCTAAGCAGAGCTTGTGTTATGGGTACTAGACAACTGATAAACATACTTATATATATCTAAATACATACATATTAAAGATAAATTACACCCAGACACAGAACAAATGATCGTGCTCATCACACAAACCTTTATCCTGGGTGGGAATCGAACCCACGACCTCCGGCATAGCAGTCAGGGTCACTAACCACTAGACCAACAGGCCTGTCAAGTAAATAAAATCAAATATCTTAATGTCATATAAAAAACAAACGTCCAAACCCAACAGTGCTCAGTGAGTATCAACGGGGTGACCTCTATAAGAGTTCATGGTAAGCCCCCTAGCTTAATATGATCGCAGTATGGCAATAAAAAATCACTGAAATAAGTTCATCTCATGTAAGTGATTTAGCATTAAAGGTATACCAAATAACCGTTCAGAAATAGCAGGCATAATTGTTATGAATGTCTAAACCTCAGATAGAGGTTATCTGTGGATTAATCGGAACTGTTTACTTGATCGTCCAAAACTTAATCAATGTAATATATTAGCTGTCATTACGAGAAAGTGTAACAAGTATAAAGTTACTTTTTGGCTTTCTCTTGTTTATGCTTTCAAAGTAATTAATGACTTCCCATTAAGTATTAAAACTACGTCTATAATAACTATGTAATGCGAGTCAAATCTAAGCCCTCGGGGGCATTGCTAGCGTTAATTTATAGCCACTTATTGTATTATTTCATTCAAAGTTTTTAATCAGTAGCCATTTCACATTTTTATTTGACAAACAAATTGATTTCTTGTGTATCGTAGTAGCTGAACGAATGGCTTTTTTAAGTTTCGCGTCGCATCTTGCGCTAAACAATTCCTGTTTGATATTTGAAATTGCGAACTGATAGTTTCATAAAGATGCTTCGGAAAGTATGTTGATGTAGTTTGACTGTGGTATGATTTTTTTGACAAGACTTTAGGATATTCAGAATCCCGAAAGTCTTTTAACCAGTCTTACTAAAGGGTATCACGTTTTCCAGCAATTGGATCATGGCGGTCAGATAAGCAGATCAAATTATGATATTTTGGCACAGTGGTTGAAAGTTTGAGTGTTGAGCTACGTGCCGCGGTTCGACTTCCGTTCGGAACAAATATTTGTATGATCTACAAGTAGTTGTTTCGTTTCTGGGTGTATGTGAATTTTAATATTTGTAAAGGCACCC
The DNA here is from genome assembly GCA_954870645.1 of Agrotis clavis. Classification (NCBI taxonomy): domain Eukaryota; kingdom Metazoa; phylum Arthropoda; class Insecta; order Lepidoptera; family Noctuidae; genus Agrotis; species Agrotis clavis. Next base: position 4,674,007 of record OX940927.1, on the reverse strand, counting down.
ATGATACAGGAGAAATTTCTTGTGTGGGGGCAGGATTACCAGCAAGACGATGTTTTGAATTTGTAAAACATAAACAAAGCAAAGCTGACGAGACGTGAGCAATAAATGCACTGTCAAAAAAGGCAAAACTAAAAAAACCTTATCTTTAAACAATCCAAAAAATGACGTCACAAGATTTCACAACCCCTTAATTAGTATTTTACAGTAGGCAGTTAATTTACACTTTTGCTCGGTCAAGGTGACAAATTCGAGGGTCATACGATCTGGTCAATGGTCATTATCGCCATACAGTTATTAAATGACAATTGTTGTAATGATAAACATCTACGATTGGGTGTTGATAAATAAAGATCCGGTTCAGTTGTTCTTATTGTGTAGAACGTTATGATACTTTGGTATCAGTAAAAGATTTTAAGGTTTTTTATGTGTTAGAGTCCTCAAATGAATCCCCTCCCATTCTGACTGACTGATGACTCCTACTGACTAAAACCCCATCCTGTTCCTTCGGTTGCACTTTGTGTTCCAGAGCCGCTATGAACTTCAAAACGTTCCCGTGTACTCGAGTTTTTATGGCTGTCTGTAATCTTTATAAAGCACGCTCTTTGCTCTACTGGCACTTGTTTGAACAGTTTTGTGATAGTGACAGATGATGCTAATCCCAGGAACGGTAGAAATACGTGTGTATTTCGTCTTAGGATGGATGAAAAAAAAAAGGAAGTCAGTCATTTTGAGAGGAAGTTATTTACTATGATTGATGTTTTTGGAAACCTGCAGATTTATTTATTTTTATTAAGTTTTCGTACATGTTTACCATGTTTTACAGTACTTAGTATTTCTTAAACATTACCAACATAACCACCGAAAGGAAAACGAGCATTACATTGAGGAAGAAAACCCAAAACCATATGCACCTAGCCACCGCAATTACGTAACACAACTTTTAATTTAGAAAGTCAATTAATGCGTTTATTCTAAATTAAAATACAGTTTAGCGCCACAATTATATACGATAACCATCTCATTTTAGTGTTGTTGAGAACAATCGCTGAAATAATCTTATTTTTTAGCACGCAATGTCTGCCTGTCCATATAATAGATAATGTAATAAGTGGAGGTTTCTAATGAAGATGTGTTTGAAATAAATGTTTCAGCATTGTTACGAGAATCGCATTGTTTTGTGAAATCGTTTATGAAATTGTTCAGATTTAATACCTAAGTGATTCATAATATAAGTCGACTTAACAGTGTCTAAACTAAATACGAGTTTAGTTGTTTCGCTATATTTCATAATTTGCAATAATTTATAATCTTATTTTAAACTCCTCTTTTGTAACTTTCATAATTATTTCATAAATGCTAGTACGTAGTTATGTACGGAATTATAAATCATTCCAAAAAGTTCAGAGATTTTACGAGTACCTATTGAATTTCTTTGTTAGATAAATACATACATAACACAAACTGTACTCTAATTTCACAATTATAAACACTTAATTTGGAACCTATAGTCCAACTGCTTAATTACCTAATACAAAAGTTGTGTGTTTAATTACAAAATACTTGACACAAGGCAAATAACTCATGCAATCTGGTACATACTATCTATAATCCTAAAACAAAAATAAAACAAGTTTATAAACCTAGTTTACACTATTTAGTAACACTACAAAGTAGCTTCAATTCTGTTGAGGTTAGAATTGAAAGTAAAAACGTATTAACAGACAATTTAGATTCCTGTCATGATCGGCAATGTCAACATATTTGGCGACGTTCCCTTTGTGACACTGTCTTGTCTTTTATATACATACATATTTTACGTTCAATGGGATAAGGTCGTGTTGTTTTGAAACAACAGATCTTTTATAAGGGTGACATTTGTTCAAAATAGGCAATCAAAGTACATTCATTTACATGTAAACCTTAATCTTGGTTTGATGATAATTTATAAATTATTGGTATGAAAGAAATGCTCAAGTACTCGTCGAGTCCGCAAAAAAACATTGAAACGTAATTTAAATGCAAAACCCACAAATTCTATGACCCATAAATCGATATTCCTAAACAGGGAGATCTCCGAACACAGGGGTGTTGTTTCCCACATGGGCTACTGTCCGACAGTTATTTTTATCTCCTTTGGTCTGCATCCGCCTTCACAACCAACATAAATATTTTTTCCAATACCTATATAGCTCAGGATAAAGATCAGAACACACCTGCAATCCACACGTTAGCTTACCTAATACGATTTGTACACCACAGTGTACATGTAGGATATTCACAGCTGGATAGCATGACGTTGATACATTGACTGTCCTGCATTCACGTCTGTGATTGACACGAGATTAAGAAATGCAAGGGAGTGCGAATGTGTGATGTTATTTTGATTGAGTTTGGCGTCTTAGACATTTGCATGTATAGGGTCTAGGATACAGTTTTAATGATATATGTATACTGTGGAATACAATTGTGTTTTGCTTAATAAAATGCATGTGTTTGTTATTTAATATTTTACTTTCTCAACTTTAAAAACCTGCGCTTTCTCACAACTTTTCTACATCAAAAGTTACATTTGAACATTATTCTGAACTAGGGCACTTTTTGAGATGTTGTATTAAAGATCGTTAAATTCGCCCTAGTAAGTTCTTAACATTAAAGACCGTTAAAAGTATTTACCTTATATCAGAATCATTAAACGTATTTACCGCTAAACGCATTCAAAATACTGTTCCATTTCTGTCAATCGTTTGAAGTGACAAGTTTTACGGCTTATAGCTTTAGCTATAAACGCTAAAAACCGTTGAAATTATTTGTAAGAGTATCTAAAAAAGAGAGAGAATTGTGAAAATATTTTTTTATCCGTTTCACACGGCTTATACCAAGACTTGAAAGGTAAAGAAATGACGAATATGGCATACTTTAAATGAATAAATACCATATCTGTCGTCCCTCCCACTAAATATATATTCAAGGTCCCAAGTTATCTGCAATTCTGTATGCTCCACTTCAAAATAATTCGAGCTATCATACATATCAGTTCCAAGTAGTTGCACCAGATCACAATCTAAGTAAGTGGCTTTGAAAACTTGACCCGCTTCAAGTGAAGCGATATTTTCAAGTTAATTATTGGATATTAAATACATAGTGGCTAATGTTGCCAGATGAATACCAATTGGTTTGTGCATTAAGAGTAAAACTGGGGTATTCATTTGAGTAAGTGGTTTTTAAATGCCTTGTTCGTCTAGTGGTTGAAAGTGCGACTGCTGGAGTTGAAGTCCCGGGTTCGACTCCTATGTCGGGCAAAGTGATATTAGATTATTTATATAATAAGGAATTTCTCTGTTACAGTTACAGACAAATTTGAGACGGTCGATGTCAATAAGCTCCAACCTCTATTTGTTTTTGAAACGTTGCCCCACACTAGGAATGTCTCAAGTATCGTGGGTGTGTGTTTTTTTTTAAACTTATAAACAGTCAGACACGCTATTCCCAAACCACTGCAACTCCTGAATCAACAGGGGGGTTAAACAAAGTAACTAAATTAAAACCTAAAATTAAAAAAAAAATATTCGAGTAAATCACAGTCATTATCTATCAAAATACAAATAAACATTACCTTTCATCACTCGTAAATACAACAAATATGACTTACTGTACCCGTCAAAACAAACCATCATCAATTATCGCGTATATCGTTTTATAATGGTCATAGACCCGTAGTAACCTGCAGCTATTGTAAGTTGACCTTTAAAGGTCGAGTGGCCTGGTCACTTATCATTATGTGAAGATGTGTAATGAGTTGTGATGAACGGATTATAGACTATTAGAAGATTAGAGTCATTTGTTTAAATGTGGTTTAATGAGTCAAGATATGAGGTCAGAGCGTTCTGATTTTTGAATAGTGTGATCTGGGCTTTATTTTGTAAATATTTAATTTTTAATTAAATACCAGAAATAGCCCTAAATTGAGGAGGAAAAGGAAACATTGCCCAGCAAAGGGACACAAAACAGCAAAAAAAAAAAAACTGAATACTGTAGAAATGTTTTGTAAAAGTTGGAACTTTCGCGTCAAATTGTGATTTTTGTACTTTTAGGTGGATTGCCACTTACAAAACTAAGTGCATTGATAGATTGGTAACTATTTGTAGATCATACAAACATTTGCTCCGAACGGGACTCGTACCCGCGACACGCATCACAACAGGCCCCATAGCCAAACGGCAAGCGACAATCGCTAACGTTCAGCAGTCGCTAATACATTTTCAACTTTATACCCCATTGCATAAAATTGAAAATCAATCAAACATTACAGATCGTTTTCGTTTGTTTCGTTCGCTATCGCTCAGCAGTCTTTACTAGATTTTCAGGTTTATGCGATGAGGTATATAGTTGAAAATGTATTAGCGACTGCTGAACGTTAACGATTGTCGCATGCCGTTTGGCTACAGGCTCAGTTCGATCGCTCAGCTTTTGCACCAACCGTGCCGTCCGGAAAAAGTGTCTACATACTTCGAAAACTGACTTGAATTAGTCTACACAGAATATTTTTTTTCGAAACAACATTAATTATGAATTCAAAGACAAGGTTATCTAATTAATAACTAGATATGACATTAGAAGCACTATTAAGTAAGGCTAATTATCAATCAAACATTTTTATCGAAGGTGGTTATTTTATTAATCACCTAATTATTGCTTTTAAGGCATTTTGATTTTTATGCATCGTTAGTTATAAGGTTTATTATGCCCAGAGGTATATGATAATTTTAGTGGATTACTTTGAGATTCCTCTATATTATGTATGAATGTGAATAAGTATGGTCTTGTTAGGTAAGCAGGTATGACTTAAGTCGTTTTGATATAATTTGCGAAAGTATACGCAATAAAGCCTTTGTCAGACTGACAGGTGAGGCGAATGCGATCCTTGCGGGGCGAATGCGACTTCAAACAATTCCATACATTACAAACAAAAACGCTTCAGCACGCATTTGTTTCGCCTGTCAGTTTGGCAAAGGCTTAATTTTTTTCCTTGATATGTCAAAGGCTTTTGATATGGTTAACTATAATGTATTATGGGATAAATTACAGAAAGCAAATATTCCAGCGGAGCTTATTGGCATCTTAAGATACTGGTATGGTCATCAGGTTAACTTTGTGCGTTGGGCTGACGCTAGTTCCGATGAGTATAGGTTGCAGTGCGGGGTCAGGCAGGGTGGTTTGACTTCTCCGATATTGTTTAATTTGTACATAGACGGACTTATCTGTGAGCTCAGCAGCTTACATGCCGGTTGTTACGTGGATGGGGTAGCCTTCAACAACATCAGCTACGCTGATGATATGGCACTGTTAAGCCCATCAGTCTCTGGCTTGAGAAAGCTGCTAGATGTTTGTGAGAGGTATGTTGAGGGGCACGGTTTGAGATACAATGCCAAAAAGAGCGAGGTTCTTATTTTTGGAGCAAAACCCTCTGATAGCTTTCCTCCTATTAAGCTTTCAGGTAGTATTGTAGGTTGTGTGGGGTGTCGTAAATGAGAAAACTACTCACAGTGGAAAGAAGAAAAGAAAGTTTAATTCCACACGAATCACACACACAAAATGTTCACAAGACAGAAGGATAAAGTCAGACAGTAGGATAGAAGAGAAGCACAGAATAAGCGTTTAGCAGAAAGCACATACAGATATACTATAAAAGCGCGGCGGAAAGCTAGGTGGCTTATAACAGATAAAAAGTAGCTAGCTCGCACGACGGGAGTTGTGGGCTCACTGCTCCACCGGCGCGAGACCAGCGGGCTGCGCGAGCGGCGAGAGCGAGCGAGACGGACGATCGTCCGTCGCGCGCCAGGCACGCACGCAGTGCGTGGCTCGCTGTGTCTCGACGCTGGGTCGAGAACAAAAGACTATATACGTCACTCACTGATAATTATTTAACTAATATGACAAAGTTTGTCCGTGTACGTTGGTTTGTACATAATAGTTAAATTTATAAATATTAAATATTATGTGGTGATTATATTAATGTAAGTGATTTTAATGTTAGTATTGATTTTATATAATACTATTGTTTGTTTGTTTATTTAGTTTATAATTATATAATATTAAGTTAGGTTAGTTTTATAATTATAATAATTAGGTTAACATCACGGATACAATAATTATGTGATATGTCACCACATCACTCCCCTCCAGAGACCGTCAAGGGCGATAATAATCGGGAAATCGAACGCGGCGTCCTGACCGCGTCGTTCTGATGACGTCATCATTGGCATCAGGTGAGTCCTGTTTTTCCGCGCTTGGTGTGTCATGTTGAGTGTTATTGGAAGGAGGTATGTGTGTTGTGTTATGATGCATGTTTGAGGTAGGTGGTGAGCATGGTGTATCTGGGTCACACAGTATGAAGGCCGGCTTAATTCGGTCTATCGATACGGTCACCTGTTTACCGTTAACCACAATTTTAAAAACTTTGTCCCCTCGTTGGATAACCTTATGTGGACCAGAATATGCCGGTTTGAAACCACCACCGGCAGTGCAGTCCTTAAGGAAAACGTGAGAGGACGTTGCTAACTCTTTGAAAATAAATATTTTGTTTTTGTTGTGCCTGGCTGCCGGTGATGGATGCATTTTGCGGGCTAAATTCTTGATTCTGGTCAAGTAGTCCGTCGTGTCCATGGTCTCATCAGCCTGAGGGTCGAAAAATTCGCCTGGTAGACGCACTGGCTGGCCATACACCAGTTCAGCGGCAGAAGCTTGTGCGTCTTCTTTGTATGCGCTGCGCACGCCTAACAAGACTAGTGGAAGAGATTCCACCCAACTGACATTAGCGTGGCAGGTGATTGCAGCTTTAAGTTGGCGGTGGAATCTCTCCACCAAGCCGTTACAAGCTGGATGGTAGGCTGTTGTTCGACGGTGTTGGAAACCAGCAATATTGGCCAGACATTTAAAAAGTGCTGACTCGAACTGTCCACCTCTATCGGTTACGATATCGGATGGGCAGCCGAAACGAGCAATCCAACCGCTCAGCAGAGCCTTTGCCACTGTCTCAGCAGTAATGTCTGCTAAAGGTATTGCCTCAGGCCATCGCGTAAAGCGATCGACGGCGGTGAGACAATACCGAAATCCTTGGCACAGAGGCAAAGGACCTACTAGGTCAATGTGTATGAAGGCAAACCTTGAAGAAGGTAGTTTGTAATTGCCTATTGGGGAAGAGACGTGCCGTGTGGTTTTTGCACGTTGGCAACTTAAGCAAGAACGTACCCACTCACGACAGTCTTTCCTAATTCCAGGCCAGACGTACCTGTCTGCGACCAACCTTGCGGATGCTTTGGTACCTGGGTGACTCAAGGAGTGCAGGCTTGTAAAAATAGACCTGCGCAGCTCCTTGGGTACAAAAGGTCTTGGTATGGAGGTGCTGATGTCGCAGTACAGTTGACAGCTAGAGCCTGGAATACGCATCTGCTGCAAATTCATGGATGTGTCACCAGCTAGCAGTTGCTTCAACTCAGGGTCTTCCAGTTGAGCAGCGGCGATATTCTCAGCATGCACAGGTTGAGCAATCTCTTCTACGCGCGAGAGGGTGTCCGCCACGACATTGTCCTTGCCCGAAATGTGTCGGATGTCCGTCGTAAACTGGGCTATGAAGTCTAGGTGACGGAACTGTCGAGGCGAACTGTTCTCTTTACGAGAGTGATAGGCATATGTGATTGGCTTGTGGTCAGTGTATATGACGAAATGACGAGCCTCTAACATGTGCCTAAAATATTTGACACTCTCGTAAATAGCCAGCAACTCGCGATCGTAGGGAGAGTATTTGACCTGTGCTGGTGTCAACTTGCGTGAGAAGAACGCCAGTGGCTGCCATGCTCCTTCGTTCAGCTGCTGCAGAACTGCGCCGACAGCCTTGTCTGACGCATCCGTGACCAACGCCATCTTTGCGTTGCAGTCAGGATGGGCCAGTAGTGCTGCCTGACAGAGACTGTTTTTGCAGTTCTGGTAAGCCTCCTGTTCTTGCGCTGAAAAGTTAACAGGGTGTGAACCCTTTACTGAGCCTGTAAGGAGAGCGTTTAGGGGCGCTTGAAGAGTAGCTGCCTTAGGAATGAACCTGCGGTAAAAATTGAGCATCCCAAGAAATCTCCGCAGCTCTCTTACGGTCTTGGGAGCGGGAAAATCTCTCACGGCTTCGACCTTGGAAGGCAGTGGTTTGGTACCCTCGGCTGAGATGTGGTAGCCCAAGAAGTTTACCTCCGACACGCCGAATACACACTTTGAGCTGTTGATGACCATACCGTATTCCTTGAGCCTGGTGAATAACTGACGCAGGTGAAGCTCGTGGGTCTTCTGGTCTTTTGAAAAGACCAAGAAATCGTCGAGGTACGCGTAGGTGAAGTCCAGACCCCGGAGCATTTCATCCACGAAGCGCTGGAACGTCTGTCCGGCATTTCGAAGACCGAAGGTCATATAAGGGAATTCGAAAAGACCGAACGGAGTGGTGATAGCGGTCTTCGGGATGTCGTCTGGATGAACCGGGATCTGGTTGTAAGCTTTCACCAGGTCAATTTGAGAGAATACGGTACAGCCAGACAGGCTGTGCGCAAAGTCCTGGATGTGTCGGATGGGGTACTGGTCTGCGATGGTCCGTGCGTTCAGCATCCTGTAATCGCCACAAGGGCGCCAACCATTGTCCTTCTTCGGCGCTAGGTGCAGGGGCGATGACCAGGGTGACTCGGACTGACGACAGGTGCCACACTTGAGCATGGCGTCGAATTCATCCCTCGCAATTTTCAATTTATCCGGGGCCAGTCGACGAGGTGAACAGGATACCGGTGGCCCAGGTGTAGTGCGGATGTGGTGTACCGTGTTGTGTTTGGGAGTGCGATGTATGCCAGGTGGGCGGGTGATGTCGGGAAATTCCCGTAGTATATGTATGTACGCGGAATCACCAAGACTTACTTTCAAAATTCAAATTCAAAGCAGGGGTCGCTAATGTAGTGCACGCGTCGATTAGTCGCTGTCTTCTAATATCTACAATTAAACTGTAATGAGACAAAAAATCTACACCAATTATTGGCTTAGTTACATCTGCCACAATAAATTGCCAAACAAAGTCACGGCGTAAACCTATGCTTGATTTTAAATTAACATAACCGTAGGTGTTTATCGCACTACCGTTAGCCGCACAGAGTTCGAACTTTGTTTTTGTACGGCGCTCTTTCAAGGCCGACCTTGGGAATACACAGACGTCACTACCAGTGTCCACTAAAAACTGTATCTTCGTGTGGTGGTCGGTCACGAATAAGCGACCTGTGCTGTGACAGTCGCCGGTCGCCATTACCGACTGCCCGCGGCTTTTCCCGCGTAGTCGCAGGGTTTTACGCACCTTGTTGCCTTCTCGCCGAACTTGAAGTGGTACCAGCAGTTCGGCCATCTGCGGTAATTAGAGTGCGACCTCGTTGATGGTGATCGCCCCCGGCTGCTACTCCTGCTGGATCTGTGCCTCGGCCGCGACAGTCTGTTGACTTGCGAGGTCAAGGCTTGCACTTGCCGCGTGAGTTCGGCGATCTGGCTGTGCATCTGGTCCACGCTGCTTCCGGGGATCGCTGCCGGTGATGACGTCGCTGCTGGTGATGCCGTCGCTGCCACTTGAGGACTGGCTGGCACCAGGTCCAGTATGCGGTCAGCCAGCTCGGCCACTTCTTCCAGGCTCGCCTTCGCCTGCGACGCAATGATGGTCTGCGTACTGCTTGGAAGTCGGCTGGTCCAAATCGTGCGTAAAAAATCTTCCGGCACGCTCGGTCCCGCTAGGTGGCGCAGGTGACGCAAGAATTGCGAGGGCTTCCGGTCTCCAAGCTCCTCGTGCGTCAGGAGTTGCTGCACCTTCTTCTCCTTGGACGCCGACAACCTTCTCACCAACTCCGTCTTCAGCCGCTCATACTCGTCGGGGGCAGCTGGAACCTCGATGATATCCTCTACGTGGGCTGCATAAACTGGGTCCAAGCCGCCCATCACATGGTGGTATTTAGTGGCGTCGGATGTGATGTTCGCCAGTGCGAACTGGCTCTCCAGCTGCGCGAACCATAGCGCCGGTTTTTCGGGGTAAAAAGGAGGTACCCTCACTCCAACGCGATACACGTCGAATCCCGAGCGGTCATCGTGACTTGCGCCTTTCGGTTCTGATGGCTGCTGACTCATGGTGCTCTGTCGGGGTCACCAATGTAGGTTGTGTGGGGTGTCGTAAATGAGAAAACTACTCACAGTGGAAAGAAGAAAAGAAAGTTTAATTCCACACGAATCACACACACAAAATGTTCACAAGACAGAAGGATAAAGTCAGACAGTAGGATAGAAGAGAAGCACAGAATAAGCGTTTAGCAGAAAGCACATACAGATATACTATAAAAGCGCGGCGGAAAGCTAGGTGGCTTATAACAGATAAAAAGTAGCTAGCTCGCACGACGGGAGTTGTGGGCTCACTGCTCCACCGGCGCGAGACCAGCGGGCTGCGCGAGCGGCGAGAGCGAGCGAGACGGACGATCGTCCGTCGCGCGCCAGGCACGCACGCAGTGCGTGGCTCGCTGTGTCTCGACGCTGGGTCGAGAACAAAAGACTATATACGTCACTCACTGATAATTATTTAACTAATATGACAAAGTTTGTCCGTGTACGTTGGTTTGTACATAATAGTTAAATTTATAAATATTAAATATTATGTGGTGATTATATTAATGTAAGTGATTTTAATGTTAGTATTGATTTTATATAATACTATTGTTTGTTTGTTTATTTAGTTTATAATTATATAATATTAAGTTAGGTTAGTTTTATAATTATAATAATTAGGTTAACATCACGGATACAATAATTATGTGATATGTCACCACAGTATCTTGAATCGTGTCCATCAATTTAAATATCTCGGTCATGTTGTTACTGCGGGCATCAAAGATGATCTCGATGTAGAAAGGGAGCGAAGAGCATTGGCGGTTCGATGCAACATGCTTGTCCGGAGGTTTGCTCGTTGTACGTGTGAAGTGAAGGTGACACTTTTTAAAGCCTATTGTCAGACATTTTACACGAGCAGCCTCTGGACGGACTGTACGCAGAAAGCCATCAATGCTCTTCGAGTTCAATACAATAATGCGTTCAGGATGTTGTTGGGGCTGCCACGCTTCTGCAGTGCATCTGGAATGTTCGCGGATGCGCACACTGATGACTTCGCAGCTATCAGACGTAAGCGTGCCGCGTCGCTACTGCAGAGGGTCCGGGGCAGCTCAAACAGTCTCCTGAATGTCATTGCGGGGAAATTTGATTGCCCGATTATTAATTTTTTATCAAAATTACATGTTTACTAACATAGTTTTATAAGGTACATTTTATTATTAACAATTTATGGATGTGTTACGTCTGAAATAAAATGCATATTATATTATTATTATTAATTGTTTTGCTCAGTCGTTTCATCCACCATTTCTAGCTTAAGCGGGAAGACGCAAAGGTGACCGTGAACTGGTACGTAAAGGGTAATTGACAAAAAGTCTATGCATATGTTATGCATGGATTTTTTTGCCAATTACCAATCAGTCTCTTCCAATCCACCCAGAGATTATTTTATGACTTTACCACTCCTAAAGAATACCTATGTTATACAAATAAAATATATTTTATCTAATCTAAATCTAATCTAAAAAATAAAATATTTTTTATGATATTGACCACCGTTGGTATAGATCTCTACCGCATTTTGCTAACTTATCTGACCTAGTAAAAATAAAGAAGAATGAGCAACATCCGTAATGAAACGTTACTTGCAAATTGTTATAATTTAAACGCAACGGCACTCTCCGTTTTAGCCACTTGTGACGTGCAATGACGTCAACACATTACTCAGTGAAAGTAAAGCAAAAACCTACTATTTGAATTAATTTAATTATGATTAACTGTTCACTTCAACCATTCAAATATCACCTTTATCACAATTGAATAGAGTGTATTAGAAGTGCATTAGTAAAGTTTGTCATTCAGCGGTGACGGTTAGTAAGAGTTACATATTATTCAAATTAGGAACACTTTCTTTGTGCGCAGATGCGTAAATGATCTTATTTAGAGTTGTGACTGTTCATTGGTATTTATGGGAGGTATAGCCATGCATTAGATAGAGATATTTAACGTAATGCCATCTCACTCGCTTGCAGAGATGCCAGCACATCAACCTATCTCAATCTGTCAAATTGAATATGAACCTTATTGTACCTCCCGTCAGTTAATAAATCTCCAGGAGATTTTGTGTCATTGTTTTACTATTGTTTGTTAATACCAACACATGAGCTCATATTATTTTTTAATGTTTCCTCACACCAGGAATGTCTCCTGTGTCGTCGGGTACGTTTACAAAAATATTAGGTATTGTAAACTTATATACACAAATGCTCAGACCTGATAAAACTAACTTGATCAAGTAGCTTGCGCATGTTACTCGCGCGGGTAACCCGCACTTTTACTTGCGCGGGTTACATGTGCCGTGTACAAGCACCCTTACTGTGCCGTCAAAATAAACAGTTGAAAATCTATTAAAAAAGAAAGAAAACATTGGAGTAAGTTGATGTGCTGCCTGTACTATGCGACCACGATACATTTGCATTGAAAAACGTATAATATATAACTAACTATATAACTTATACATAATGAATGACAGTCAACATGGCATGTAAACGGAGGGCAGTGGAGGCGGTGTCATACAACTTGCTATTGTATAATGTACTACTGTTACTTTTTATACCGGTTTTGGGCATATAGCGGCTGCCAATTGTCATAAAACACTTTCTTACAATTGACGAAGGAGGTGACATTCCAACGAGCTGTTGGTGAATAGTCTGAGTCTGCTATCTAAGTAGTTTTGATTTTAAAGTATGATTCGTTTTGGCACAGTGGCTCAGCGATTCGCTGCGTGTTGCGGATTTGATTCCAGCACTGAAAAATCAAAATCAAAATAACTTTATTTTACATGGGCCTCAGTAGGCACTTATAAAACGTAGAGAAGAAGAAAAAAAAGGCAAAAAATGGCTACAAAGAGACCATACCAATATTTGTTTGACGGTTTGTGTATAATTCAAATGTAAGCGAATCCGTAAGGTAGAGGAAAAATACTTAGGGGTTAGGGCGGAGCACTTTGTTTCATGAAACATGCTGTTTTAGCAATCTACTTTGGGATTATTTAAAGTAAACGTATTTAAAGTACCCAACTTGAAATTGCGCACATTTCAAGAATTAATTGACATTCATTATAGGTATTATAGTAGCCATACACCATCCTGCCTATCGACGATCGATTTGACGCTTGCAATTGTTTCAAATTGCAATTGTTTAAAAATGCCAATTTGATGGCATGACATGCCAATTTGATAGTCATCAAATCGATTTGACACAACGTCAAATCGGCAGCTGTGATGCATTTGGCTATTATTCGGTGACGACAGCTACAATTTTATAAATTTGTAGTTATCGGTCACCGAATAATAGCTAGATCTAGCTGTAAAGTTGCTAAGTTGGCATCGCTGCTGCAGATTTGACGTTGTGTCAAATCGATCGTACGATAGGCAGTATGGTGTATGGTGTATATGGACGAACTGCCAATTTAAAACGATTGCAAGCGTCAAATCGATCGTTCGATAGGCAGGATAGTGTATGGCTACCATTAGTTTTGAATAATTACACATTTTCTCTACCATATCATTTCAGGTCACAGATCATCTTCAATTGTCGCACAACCTGTTCATGAAAATGCAAAACGATTCATCAATGAATAATTCAGATCAAATTGCACTTCCACCTCAAAGTCAATGCAATTGTATCATTGTTCAGCGTCAACATGCACTAAATGTTCATAAGATGAAGGTCACAAGATCAGGACAAAATGAAAGTTTGACATTTATAAATTATGCAGTGCCCGTGCGCATGACAATTTGGCACACCTTCCGATCCTTGAGTTTGTTGACAAATTATTGTTATCTAGTGCATAGATAGACGATAGACTAAAAGAATTACTAAGTATGTTGTTATGTTATGCTGTTGCATAAAGTTTAAGGTCGAAATTGCGGTGAAAAAGTTAAGTTAATGGTTTTAGTTACACTTTTGATGTTAGATTAGTTGTTATTCTATTTTGACATTTTTCTTAGGTATTTGCACTATCAGCAGACGATCTCCGGCCACCGTAGGCGCAGGGCAGCGAGTAAAGGGCAACTCGCTGCCCGACCATGGACCATGCCCGGGTCGACGGCGCGTTGTGTCCCACGCGCGCCTCAAAGAGCGTCAGCATAATGACGGGGCCCCCTCTCAGAGGGCCAAAGCCTGCCGGGGTCGCGGGATCATTTCCTTACCGTGACCCCGGAACATTGATGATTTTACCAAGCTAAAAAAAAAAAAAAAGGTAGTTGTATTATGTGCCTATGCAACTGTAGTTTACAGTTTCGTATTTTGCGAGTCTCTTACAGTCTTATATGTCTACCTAGACCAGCTGCTGCTGAGGGCAGTGGTGGCCCAGTGGTATCGGCCTTGACTTATGGGTTGTGGGTCGTAGGTTCGAACCCAGCCTGGCACATTACTTTGTGTAATTAATTTCATCACCACTGCTCTCAAAACGGTGAAGGAAAACATCGTGAGGAAACCGGCATGGCATGTCTTAGAACCATTAAATTCGACGACATGTGACATCCACCAATCCGCACTGGGCCCGCGTGGTGGATTGTGGCCCACTCCCTCTCAGAGAGAGGAGGCCTGTGTCCCAGCAGTGGGAACATTATAGGCTGAGATGATGATGATGATGAGACCAGCTGCTCCGCACAGTTTCATCCACTGCTTGGTTCCTATCGGTTGTAGCGTTATGTTATATAGCCTATGGTTTTCCTCAATAAATGGGCTTTCCAAATCAAAAATAAATTTTCGATTCTAACCAGATATTCCTGAGATTAGCGTGACCAAACAAACTCTTCAGCTTTTTAACATTAGTACCTATAGATACTAATTCTGTATGCATTTGGAATGAACACTAAATTAAAATGCTTATTTCAATTCTGTTGATGTAGAAGCAAAGCCTTAACTGGGCCCAGAAGGATATGGCATTTTGTAAACAATTAAATTGAGCATATGTGCAAGTACATAGCATGAAAGTTGTACTAATGGAATTTCTATATTTTTTTCAATGGGTTTGCCCATCGGACATTAACTACAGCTTATCGTTAACTAAACTTGTTAGAGGTTTGAACCATGAGTATTTATGTATCCGTTATAGAAATAATACACAACATGTAAATAATCATTAACACAACATTCTAATAAAAGGAAATACAATTTAACTTTTTTAGAAATCTTTTCTTGGGAACTAATTATGATGCAATTATGCAGAAAAGAAAGTGGTTGTAAAAGAAACAATTAAATATTATAATCACGGATCTTTACAAAGTAGGTGCACCTTACATGCATGCACCTACCACCTTCATACACTTAGTAACGGTTGAAAAATGTATCAATAGATGGTTATGATTTTCAAGAACATACTTAGTATTTTTGGCACCAGTTTCAGTTTCCACGGTTTCAGTTTCAGTTTTATTAAAATTAAAAAAGAAATACGTTGCCCTACACTAGGAATTTCTTATGTATCGTGGGTGTGCTTACAAACTTAGAAACCCACGTACACAAACACCCAGACCCAGAACTACTTGTAGGTCATACAAATAAATGATTCGTGCGGGAATTGAACCCGCGACACGCTGCGCAGTAGTACTCGCTCAGCCAGAGCGCTAACCGTGCCGTCAAAAAAAGTGGATTTTCACTTAGCCTCAATCTAACCCTGAAGCAAGAATGAGTAATAAAGTGTAGTAAACTCATCCAGAAAATCAGTATACTTATTTTGATTCTGGACTCCCGATGGTAGTAGCGAGCTAGACGGCCCCGATGTTGAAGTCAACCATCGCCATTCCGCCGCGGAAGACGCCCACGGCTAGGGGCGGATGACAAGTAATGGTTGACTCGCCTCATGACCGATCATGTGTTTCACGCGAGCGTCAAAGAGCTGGCAATCTAACCCTTAGAGCGCCAAAATCTACCAGAGTCGCGGGACTGTCTCATCAGGTTACCGTCAACCGTGACCGTGGAAGGTAATCGGCTATTGAAGGATCACCATGCATTTTAGTTAGTACAAGTCAAAATCATCAAACGAGTCAACTCATTTGATGATTATAGCACAATAAAAAAAAACCATAGCCATTGGGATCGCTCAGTAGTCACAAGTAGCCTGTCGTGCCGTTCCGAGCTAGAGTATACCGCTAGGACGTAGATCCCACCAAAAATATGATTACGAAAAATGCCTTGTATATCAAAGTTGAAAAGGTTAATAAGACGAGAAAATCGATATTTAAATTTTTAAGTGTTTATCTGTATACATATACGACATATTGGTGTTTGTGAATTATTGTGCAAAAACGAGATGAATGTCGATTGATCCATAAGTTTCGATACAAATGCAATCATTTCAATGGATCACTCACTAGACGGCCTAAGAAGGTCATCATTTCAAAACTAGAATAAGTACTTATTTCTTACTTACTGATTACTATACATTGCTTTTGATCTTCTATTCAACACCCTGATATGTGTAACTAATGCATTTCTCGTTATTATAAATGATTCAATGATGAAATACATCTCTCATTGCTTCACAGGAAACGCTACGTTCAATAATTATTTTGCGAAATGATATATTTTAATTCACAGTTCGGATGAGATAAAATCTTTGTGTCGGTATCTGTATCAAATTATCAGCATTATTATCATTAATGAGAAAGAAATAAGTGTAGTCTAATTTTGAAATCGTGGCCTTATTTGGTCATCTGATGAGTTACTCATATAATTGCATTTTTATAGAAACTGATGGACCAATCGACCTTGTTTTCCAGTTAAGTCAATGTTTACCTCAAATCTATATCCAATGATTACCCTTTGATCACAATATTTGATATTACTATAGTTATTGAATTACGCGCGTTAAGGGTATCACACACAGAGAAATGTCTGGCTACCTATACGAGAACTTCTGGTTACAACCGTGACAGCAAGACTCACTAGTTGACTTAACAACATTTCTAGTAATAAATACTAAGTCCTTGTTATATCTACTACTTACTTAGTATTTATTACTAGAAATGTTGTAAAGTCGACTAGTGAGTCTTGCTGTCACGGTTGCAACCAGAAGTTCTCGTATACATTTCTCTGCGTGCAATGAAGCTCACCATCCGAATTGGACCAGCTATGCTATTGTCTGAAAGAAAATTTCTAGGCTGTAATCTATGTAGGGTTCGTCGTCGAGACAGCATTGCCTCAAGACAGTGCATCACGTCGCTGTCAGAAGTTTAGCGAATACGAAATTGTAGTTTCGTGAATAGAGTAGGTTTTAGTCAGTACGAGGTTATGAGTCATTTTAAAATTAGTTTTTTGAGCATCTAATTTTGTGTATGCATTATCACTAAATCCCTGTCTAGAATCTAAGCAAGATTTCCCTCCAAAGTCTTCGCTAATACAGCTCAACATAAAATGATTCTATAAAAATATCCGGTGACAAAGACAAAATGCGAGAAAGTGATAGTAACAGCTCGATTAGTAGTCAGTGAGCATGTCTGACAAATAAACACGCGGTGACATCTTTCACCGAGCCTTTGTCTACGGATATGTAGTGCATTAAACTGACATGACTGGGCACTGGATTTTGTTGTTGTTTTTGTCCGTTAGTGTAACTGTGAATTTTTGATGCAGAAAAATGTTTTTAATGATGATTGTGACAAAAAATTCCGGGTTTAATATGTTGCTCATCTGCCTAACCTCTTCCCAACTGTACTGGGGCTGGCTTCCAGTCGAACCAGATGCAGCTGGATATCAGTATTTTACATGGAGCGACTGCCTATCGGACCTCCAAAACACAGTAACTGGGTAATACGATACCCCATGGTAAGGCTGTTTTGTCAGACTTATGAGCTTCTGACTAACAGTAACGACTAGAGACTGTATATTCTCTTTTTGATTTTCAAAGTATTTGTTATATTTACCGGTATGTTTGCTTCTTTAATCTATTATATTGATTATTGTAGGTTCAAAATTTTACGTATGATTTCTTTTTTATGATCAAAAGTTAACTCCAACACTAGTTTACCTTTGGATTCGTCTTATATAAGAGCCTAATATGTATCTAGGAACGGCGTCTTCCAAAGGTAATTGTTATTTGTTTACGTCTGCGTAACCAGGCGTGATTTGATGTGTTAGATTAGGTTTAAGTTGATGCAAAGTCGTACATTTTGATTATAAGTAGAAAAACGTTTTAGCAACTGGTTTATTACAGTGAACCGTATGGGCTTATTTTCAATAATTGAAACCTATTTAATTACAGTTGGAGTATGTTTAGTAGGTACTAATTTTATTTAATCGTCATTTAAGAATAGGTGCCGCACGTGTTTAATGATACAATATTGACATTATCCATAACATGCATTCAAGGATTTGTTCTAATTATTACGAGTAAATCCGTCAGGTGTTTGTAAGTGGAAAAAAAACCCAATCATTAAAAAGGTTGGCTTTTTTAAAAGTCAATATTGTTTACTACTTTACTTAATTCTATGTCTATTTTACTTTTCTATGTTTGTTTATTTTAACACGTTTTCTCAAAAAACAAATCTTTTTTACATTAAAAGTAGACATAATAGACTTCCTTGAGGAACCCCCACCATAACCCGAAATATTCATCAAACGTATTTAAACTTTTGCCTTACACGAATCATGTTACTTGGAATACGTACAATTTGTAATGTAGCATTAATGTAACAATAACAATCATTGTATAACACACCAAGTAATGTTACTGTATGAGTCGGAGGCTTAGCTAAACGCGAAATTAATGCTACCATGGTAAAGCTGTTATAATCATAATGGAATCACGTACCCGGTTATGACAAGTTTTCTTTAACGGTAGTAAAATTATAAATTAGTAACGGTTTAATAACTGTTTACTCTTGCAGGATTTTAATTCTTACGCAAAATTAATTAAAAAGATAATGTACCTCTTTGTTTAATGAGCAGTTTGTAAGCCGATTTTAATATAGCCTCGATAAGATCATTGCTATCTTTGATTTGATCATTTTGGTCTTTACATTCCAAATATTCTTCTTACAAAAAAAAACACTGCTATTTTTGTACCAGATCAGGTTCATAACACGATTTAAGCGTCATTCCTTATCGGTATATCGATCTACTTCCTGAATATTTCACACTACGTCTAGGTGCAATTTACATTGGCTCAAATATGTCTTATCTGCAAAAGGAAGAAATTATATTACATTTACACCTATAAACTCGCACAATGAGTTTATTAACGAAGATAATTAAGATAACACTACAGACGTCTGATGCATTTTTGCAACAACAATGTATTGTGCGGTTTATTTGCGGTCATTGACTACATTTGTCTGCTTGCTAGGTCAAATAACATAAGGAGATGTATTTCCGCAATTTTTTATAACAATCTCTAAATTAGATGTTTCTCGACACACTTTAGAGATATTATTATGATTAACGATGATGTGAATGTATGGCTGTGCATTCGCTTGCGTAACTGTGATCTAATAGGTCATAATGTAACTGTGTATAGAGATGACCGACTGGGATCGGTTTGTAAATGGCCTGTCATGTCATGTTATAGTAGATTGCATCTATATCAAATGGGGAGTGGTTTAAATTGTATCAATTTCAGGAAACTAAACATTAAGATTAACAAATCGGAATCAACTTCCTTACTTCTTCCATTCTCCTCTTGTCAGACGAAACATCATCATTTCATAAAATTCCTGAAATAAATGCCTTAAAATTACCAAAACTAGTATTCTTATTTTTTATTTTTCATATTAAACTACATATTAAACAAACAAAGAAATAAAAAATCGCATCAAAAACCAATACTGTGTTAGCTTATAAGTTATATATTGTAAAATGCTTAGTCACTGGCCAAGAAAAAAATCGTGACTCGTCTTTTCAGCCACTTTGAATTAATTTATTGGTTTAACTTAGTCCACCAAAACTACCACTCCTTAATTATACAGTATTGATTGCAAAACATTGAATATTAAAACTATTTTTTAGATGTGCAAACAAATTCTGCAACTTAAAAAAAAGTTCTTCATCCAATTTGTTTGTATCCTTTCAACATGATCTAGCACTTTTACGGCCAAAAGTTTATGCAATTCAGTACGTTCACTTTTTTTTTCTTCTATTATGAGATTGCAAGCTAATTAGAGGTTGTCAGATTGTAATGCTTATCTAGTATAGTTGGCCTCGTAATTGATTTATGACCTAAGGTTCTAATCGTCACTACAATTCCTGATGACCACCAGTTTGTAGATTTATGTGTAGGATCCTGGTTGTGTATGCCTCTTAAAGAGGGAAACAAACGCCTTTGTTTAGCATTGTTCTGAGTCTGGAGGTACGTGTCTCATAAGAACCAAGGTGGTGCTTATCAACTAGGTTCCTCCAGAAGTACACGTACCTACAGACGTGGTGGTAGTGACACATACTGCCCTAGGAACTGCTCTATGTTTTCTTTTGAGGGCATATTTAATTACCAAGATCTAACATAGTGCTACGTAGATTTTGGGGTCGCGGTGGTTCAGAGCGGGTCTTTCTTCGTCTAATGACTGACCCCAGGGAATACACGGTGGCACAGTGAGACTCAGAGTAGACCTCCTTATAGTCTCTCTAGATAGATGTGTCTCAGTGGGGCTCTTCAGGTGGTCTCCTAAGAAAACCTGAACTCTCATGCGCTTATGGTGACCACTGGAGTGGGTTTTAGTGGTACATAAGTCCCACACTTCTCAGTTTTATCTCGCAAAAAGGCGCTTTTTTTTAAATATTAACATAAACAACAAAAAAATATTAATAATTCGATGTTTTTAAAACTTTTTTATTGTTTAAATCCTAGTTTAAAAAAGTGACAACACAGTTTTGAGGTCGACTATACCTACTCACTTAGTATTATATTGCAAAACGTTAGGCATATAATTAGCTAATGCTGCCGTTAGGTTTATGCCTTATTCAGATTACTAATTGTATATCTCAATTAAGATTGACATCGAGGACATTTGAAGGTATATCTAGCTAAGATTAGACAGTTCTGGGTCTTAGAGAAACAGTCGTTGCAGTTTTTTGCCTCTATGCACTTATTGATTGCAGTATTTTCCTTTCAAGCTATTTATCACGTACCAGAGCCACAAATATGTTTAAAGTTCATTAAAAATAACATCGCCATTTTAATATCGCAAGCCAAGGTTCAATGTCGAGATCCAAATTTTTAACACGTTTTTAGTTCATAATGTTAAATTTTAATTTTAGAACGTTACCTTCAAGATCCTTGGATGCATTCATCAACACCATGTTATGAGTGCTTCAAATTGAATGCTGCCATAAACTGTGATCATTCTCATTAAAAAATACTCGTTTCAAAATGATTAATGGTGTCGGTGTCCTGAGGGGTTTGTGTACATCCTGCATTAGACTATTTCTTTTATATTATTATTAGCTGTTACTCATGGGTTTACCCTTGCTGCTCGGCGTAGCATGATGTATACCCTCTAGCCTTCCTCCATAAAAGGACGATCCAACACAAAAAAAATTTTTCTTATAGAATCGAGCAATCAACCAAACAAACAAACAAACTCTTCAGATTGATAATATTTTACTTTAGATACAACTACACGTAATCGTTTCAGTTAATATTATTTACTAGTTTTTTCAACTATGTCTTTTAATAAATAAAATTAATACAGACATCAAACACTTTAACAGATTCAATCATAGTGTTAGACCCCCTACTGTTCTTTCGGTTCAACAATAGATGATTACTTAAAACCTCAGACATCCACAACCACAGATATTTGACATGACAAGTATCATATCAAATAGGTCCACGACACAAATGTAACTTATTGGAACTACTTTCGAAAGTTATCGAAAGTCTTTCGTGGCTTTTATTCGGGTGGAGAGATATTGTGTCGAAATAAGATCAGTCTTTTCCTTATAGATCAAACCTGTGATTTAATTTAGACTAATCTAGATCTGATTTTAGACCGTCGGGGTCGACTGCGGCGTAGGTGGTGTGAAGATCTGAAGTTCGCGAGGCAAGCATGGCTTGAAAACTCAAAACAGAGAGGCTCAAAACAGAAATGTTTAAGATGAAAGAAGAGGCCTTTGCCCTGAGCCCTGGAAGACAGTAGTGGATTTTTAGAGCTTAATGCTTGTTTTTATCTATTCTAATCGATGTTTAATGTCTAATTATTTTGATATTGTAGTCTTGAAACTTATCATGTTTTGGGAGCATCTATGCTATTCTATACGACAGTTTGTTTTTATAGATTTTATGCTCTAAAGCAGCGGTTGTCAACCTTTTGTTAGGAAATGGCCACATAGTGTGAAAATCAAGTTACTTCGGGCCGCAGTTTTTATATTTAATATTTATTTTATTTGTATGTAATTATGGGTATCTCTTTGTTTATAAAAATTGACCGCAAGAAGGTATTATTATATAAGGTAAGGTATTAAATAAGGTATATTACTGTGATCTCAGCGGAATTATACTACAAGACCCTGAGTATTATCACTACGAAAAAACATGCAAATGGGTATTGATTATATATCTAAATCAACACCGATATGAATAAAATTCTCGGGTACAGTGATTGGAATTCTAATCTCTCAAGATAAACCTCACTAAATCATCTCAATGCCTTTCAATCATGACCACCATCTTACTTCAACACAGATGAACAGTTAAATAATCAGTTCACGCTTGAACTTCTGACCGCGGCTTCTGAAACCGATTACTTTTGCGCAACCAACGATGCTCGTAGCCTCGTACCTGTCATCATGATTGGTCATAGGCTATATCCAAATGTCTATGTTAAAAAGAGGAAAGTGGTAATTATTGACTAAACGAGGCCCTCTTAACACATTAAAACATGTAATATTTATATTTGAACAAGCTAGTTCGTTTTTTATAAATATTATATGCATTAACGCATGCGTCGCGAATTTCGAATCTTTTCTTTATAAAGAAAGCTTTATACTAAAGAACGATTTTTAATTCCAGTCAGTAAAATGACATTTGTACATGAATGAAATGTACTAAAACTTGAATGAAATGTACTGAATTTTGTTGGTATCAGTGACAGTGGCACTGTCAATTATTTACTGACTGGAATTAATAATCGTATTTTAGTTCTTTTGTGTCTATTTAGAATTTGACAACAAATTAGGGTTGTACGCGTTACGCCATGCCATCTAAAATAATAAAAACATTATTTCTGAACACCGGAAGGTATACCTAATGTGTGCAAAATTGATGATCAACGATGAACTTTCTTCCGCATTTTATAGTTTGATTAGTAAAAACTTAGGTTATGATTTTGCAGTGCGTAAAATGTAGTGTTGAAGGCTTTAGGGTGCTTGTACACGGCGCATGTAACCCGCGCAAGGAAAGGTGCGGGAGCTACTTGATCAAGCTACCCGCGGGGTGCTTGTACACGGCGCATGTAGCTTGAGCATGTTGAGGCACTTGCGCGGGTTACATGCGCCGTGTACAAGCACCCTTAATTATATGTTTTTTTATTTTGCCGTAAATAATCTAGTCGAATGAAATAGCATTTTGGTGAGTAATTTCGCCCTGTAAAAGACATAAACGCAGTGTTTAATATATTTTCAAGTTATCCTATCAGTCGGAGTCTCGTTACATAATCTTCATTTTATTAATGTTTATCTTAATTATGAAACCTGTCGTATTTGATCAGTAAATTAAAAGAAAATAAGTATTTTATTAAAATGTTTTTTTTTTTTTATCGAATGTTTATTTTTCAGCATGCAGTCCATTTTAACTAATATTACTTTAAACAAAATTGGCCCTGAACCTATATAATTCCTAATGCAAAAGCAGCATCATCCAATTATTTAGTCAAGGTGAAGATTATACATAGCACAATGTACGTACCAAATATTTCACATTCATAGACGATATGTAACAAGTAGATATAAGCAAAACATTCTCTTCAACATTTGACCTACATACCCGAACCTCTCTAAACACGTTTTTTTATATTCATATGTCAATTCCCACTAACGTAACCTTTTGCTCAAGGAAGCAATTAGTTTTAATGCAAGTGCATTTGTTTTAGTTTTTAATCATTATTATTTATGTAATGTTGTTTTTTTATTCATTTAGTGATTGTATTTAAGATGGCTAGTGATATTCAATGGTATTGATAATTAAATTATTACCCAATGCTGTGTGACGCTAATCTAATCTTACTAATATTATAAATGCGGAAGTTTGAATGAATAAATGTAAGATATAAAACCGGGAAATACCTGTCCCGAAATTCCCGGGACTCCAAATAAGAACTAGTTCTCGGTTCCCCAGATGGATTTATGTTTGTTACTCAATCACGCCGTTCTGGCTGGAGGGATTTAGATGTGATCTGGCTCAAAGATAGATTATAGAATTGAATAACACATAGGATACCTACTGTTTATTCCGTTATCACGTTACTGTGGGCAACATAATTATAGTGTTTTAACCGACGAAAAAAGGAGGAGATTCTTATTGCATATAATTTGATTTGTGTGATGGGAATGAATTGGTTGTTTTTAAATTAAAAGTAGGTAAAAAAAGAGTGTGAATCAAGGCTGTTGAATTAGTGTTATCCGGTTGTATGCTTTTCGTTTCTTGTTTTAATTTTGTTTGAACTTCAAATCATAATTACAGTCCTTCTTTAGTTATTTTAGTTCTGATTTTGCAATACAGATTCATTCTTAAAGTTTAATTCAATATAGAAACTTTTGTATTTTTAAAGTCAGTTGAAATGTTCTTAGGAGCCGCATTGTGGTTGTTCACATAAAATTAAAAAGTAAATAGAAAATGTAATAGTCTAGAATATCTATTTCATACTGTGAGATTTTTTTAGATTTTTATCAAAATATTAATTACCTATATTATGTTATGAATCCGAAATTTCAAAACTACTATTTTTAAATCCTAACATTAAATGTGAGTAAATTTTTCAGAGAAAGTACCTTCTCAACGTGGGAATTACTTTAAGAAGCCATATAAACACTTTCATTCATTACTAATGAGATAATAATTAAAATCTTTTTTATCTTTTAATTCGGAATTTGTTAAACAATGGCCCAACAGATTGCGACAATGAAGTATTTTTTTACTTGTGTTAAGAATTTAGATGTTATCTTACAAATAATGTTGTAGATTTTGTAACTTTTTCGTAATTTGTTATCTTCAAACATTAAACCAATATCTTCAATTTAATTAAAAGAAACCGACAATGTGATAGCAACCTTATAATTATAAATGCAAAGATTACAATTTTGAATGCTAAAGATAGATCATATTGAGCAAATCTTGACATCATACAATTTTATGATTCAGTTCACTTTTGCAACATTTGAAATAAAACCTTTTTCATTTTAACTTATTTCTCAATTTAAGTGGTCTATGGTCTGGTGTTACCAACCTTGCTATTATCTAAAATATTAATTCCCAATGATTGATCTTTAGCTCAAAGATTATCCTTCATCGGTTCTTAGGTGGAGATCTATAAACATTACTTAGCTCGTGCTTTGGCTTAGACTCGATTTCGACTCAATCTTGCAGTTATAAAAGATGTTTCTTCTGATACTTTACAACTTCTTCTTATACAAATACTTATACTTATTGAAAAATGGTAGGTCAGTATTAAATTAAAAAATTAAATTATTCTTAGAGGTCACAATGTCTTTGATGGTACAAACATAATCTAAGCTTTGACATACTGACACTTTATCTTGGTTATCTGGGTAGGAAGTTGCTATTCATATATCTTTTGCGTACAATTTTATGTTTCCATCCAATGACCTAGTAGATAAGTGTCTGCGACGAACACTTGAAGTTTGACAGTAGTGAGTCTACGTTAAGAATAACGCTCAGGTAAAGCGTGTACAGCTAAGTAACGTCTATAGATCTCAGCCTCAGTGAAAGGTAACGTTCAGAAATGTATGAGATTTATAAGATAACAATATAATAGCCAGTTGAGAAACAGTATCATTATGTGCCGTATACATTCGGCAGTATTGTTAGTAAATAATTGTCGACGTCTTAAATATTCTCTTAGCGGGCGTGTCGTAATTCCTTTGAAGCAAGTGTTTTCCGAAAATGGGATTTTGATGAATTGCCATGAAAGTATTCTTCAGAGTAGAATGTTTTATATTTGGGGATTTATTAGATTGGTCAATGGTTAGCCATTTAGGGTCAGTTGTTTGATCAGTAATTAAAGTAACTATTGTTAAAACGCCATAAATTTTTAACTAAATGTTAAAAAATATGGGCTTTTAACTAATAGTTAGTTTAACTACTGATCAAATAATTCGCTCTTAGGCCCGCTTGCACGAACCCGAGTTATCTTTTAACTCAGAAGTAGTTGCACACGAGGTTAAATTGACAATATTGTATGACAAACTGTCAATTTGACCTTGTGTTAGTAACTAACTCTGAGTTAAAAGATAACTCGGGTTCGTGCAAGCGGGCCTTAGACAACTAACAATTGCTTTTGAACCATTTGAAAGATTTTGAATTTTCCATTATCATTAGAGTCGATAGATGTTGCATTGTCTAGAATCTAGACTCTAGATAATAATAATAATATTCCACAACTATCACACAACGCCATCTAGCCCCAAGCTAAGCAGAGCTTGTGTTATGGGTAGTGGGTACTAGACAAGTGATAAACATACTTATATGTTTCTAAATACATACATATTACAGATAAATTACACCCAGACACAGAACAAATGATCATGCTCATCACACAAACATTTGTCCTGGGTGGGAATCGAACCCACGACTCCCGGCATAGCAGTCAGGGTCACTAACCACTAGACCAACAGGCCTGTCAAAGCAAGATAGAAAGTTGTTAGCGACATATTAGTATACTTAGGTCTACCTACAATATCAGGTGTTTACTAATTCATTGCCTGCTTTATTTACGAGGTTGACAGACTGTCTAAATAAGTATAGGGATATTGAAGGAATACCGTGGATTTTAATCAGTACGAGTCTGACAGTCCCTTTTGTGCGGGAGGACTCATTTGATGTTTTACCAAGTAAAAAAGGCGTTGTGTTAGGTATTTTTTAAAGTTTGTATCTTAAATGATTTGCGTTAAATCTCAGTTTAGCAGACCGCACTCTGGCGGAAAAACAAAAGCAAGTGACATTTGGCCACCGACCACGAATCGACCACAACAGTTACGAAAAGAACCAAATTATGATGTAAATTTTTGAATTAGAAAATCTTAATGGTAATAGAAATATGACCTTGGTGAATTGTTTTAAGATACTAGCTTCATATTGACGATTTGTTGCAATAAACCTTGCCTTAATACTTCATTCGGCGCGCTTCAAGCAGTTCCTCAAAATGATGGGGCTCTCCCAAACTGACGAGTGCCTGGACTAGATGCCTGCTATGGTCGCGTGGCCGTCTGTAAAAGCAGCCGAGATACTGAAATGCAAAGGGCAATTGAAGAAAAATAGTAGATTTTTAGTCAGTAATAGTTTGGCAATCCCTTCTCCCTCCCTCCACCCAGGGCAAGAGGACGCATTTGTTTCAACACCGACTTAATAAGTTTTTTTTTACCGTTCCAAACAAAAAAGGTAAGTCGAGCACATCTATAGGGATGTTTCTAAGCTTTTTTACCGACACGACGTGTAAAAGTGTTACGTTACACGCCACTACACGCCATTAAATCATATTACATCTGTTACTTCACTTTAGCACTCGCGTTACTGTTAATTGCTTCGACATCATTTACCGTTTTTGTCTTACATTGCGAAATGATGAGATATTTTTAAATGTTATTCGAGTTAATGTTTTAATTCGACCTTTTTTAATTTGGGAGAATACTAGGCCTACTAATTTTATTTTCCCCTGTTAAGAAAAGCAGGCAAAATCGGTCATCCTCCCAATATTGGTAAAAATGAATTCTATGAACAAAAGTGGTCCATAATTACCAGGCGGGCTGAGCGCAGAGTACTGATTCTACGAGTATAGTGCAAAAAAGAAATGATGTTGGCCGTTTTGTCTATTATTTTTCATACCCAATAACCATGCAATAGGAACATAATTGAGATATGGAAAGATCACTGAATTCATTTATAAAATTATAATTATAAAAATAATTTGCAGATACAATAATTTAACGTTAGTAACATTCCCAATAATATGAAGAAGATATTACACGTTACGTGCGAATTGAACAGACGGTATTAATTTCTAATTGGCAATTAGAATAAATTACAGATAACCTTTAGCAGTAATGCCTTTATCGTATTCAATTTGTATGAGATTTGAACTACTGAACCAATGAAACACATTTTATGTAATGCCATGTAGAGTTACTTGTACTTATGTAAGAGAACTGCTCTTACACATCTGCAATAATGTTCTACATTTATCAATTGAAAAGGTACCTCCTCTTTATACGTAATCCACGCATATAATTCTCTTGTATGTATTTCTTTGATTGGCTTAGTCATCTTCGTAAAAGAATAAAGAACTGGTTTTTAAACTCATGCCCTACCGTAAACCGTATTTTTTTGAGGTAATAATTTTTTCATATCTATGAGAGCTCGTGGCTAAATAATTACAGGCTGATCTTCCAGGTTAAGCCGAGTTTCATCATCAGCCGGAGGACGTCCACTGCTGAACATAGGCCTCCCCCTTAGACCGCCACGCCGAACGACAATTCGCCACTTGCATCCATCGGCTGCCCGCGACCCTCACGATGTCGTCGGTCCACCTAGTGGGAGGCCTGCCTACGCAGCGTTTTCCGGTCCGTGGTCGCCACTCGAGAACTTTTCTTCCCCATCGGTTGTCAGTTCTACGAGCGATGTGGCCTGCCCATTGCCACTTCAACTTGCAAATTTTATGAGCTATGTCGGTGACTCTGGTTCTTCGCCGAATATCCATGTTTCGGATTTTATCCCGCAAAGAAACTCCAAGCATAGCTCTTTCCATTGCTCGTTGGGTGACTCTTAGTCTCTCTAAGAGGCCAGCAGTCAAGGACCACGTTTCGGAGCCATATATCATCACTGGCAACACACACTGGTCAAACACCCTTGTCTTGAGACACTGTGGGGTTCTCGATGAGAAGATATCACGTAGCTTCCCAAACGCTGCCCATCCGAGTTGGATTCTTCGGGCGACCTCTTTCTAGAAGTTGGACCTACCTAACTGAACAATCTGTCCAAGGTAAGTATAATGGTCTACAACTTCGAGAGTATCGTTCCCAACAACAACCGGTACGGGTGCCACATGGACATTCGACATGACTTTCGTCTTGTCCATGTTCATTTTAAGGCCGACCCGTTGGGAAACGATACTGAGGTCGCTGAGCATAGCATTGAGGTGCTCCAACGATTCTGCCATGATGACTATATCATCGGCAAAACGAAGGTGAGTGATGTATTCGCCATTGATGTTGATGCCAAATCCGTTCCATTCCAAGAGTTTGAAAACGTCCTCCAACGCGTTCGTGAACAGTTTCGGAGAAATAACGTCTCCCTGTCTCACGCCTTTCTGCAATTGGATTGGTTTCGTGCTCTCTTCCTGAAGTCGGATGGACATGCACTTCAACACTTCGATATACCTATAGTCGATATGACATCGTTGGAGGGACTGCAATACTGCCCAGGTTTCGATTGAATCGAAGGCTTTTTCATAGTCCACAAACGATAAACACAATGGCCGATTATACTCCTCTGTCTTCTGTATAATCTGGCGAAGCGTGTGTATGTGGTCTATAGTACTAAAACCTTTTCGGAAACCGGCTTGTTCGGGAGGCTGGAAGTCATCAAACCTGCGTTCGAGACGGTTCGTAATGACTCTTGAGAACAGCTTGTATACATGGCTCAGAAGTGAGATTGGCCTGTAGTTCTTCAACAAGGTGTTGTCACCCTTTTTGAAGAAAAGAACAACCACACTCCTGTGCCATGCTTCTGGCGTAGAACCTTTGAGTATGACGGAATTAAATAACTTCTGGAGGACTAGAAGTACCGGTTTTCCACCCGCTCTCAGAAGCTCTGTTGTGATTCCGTCCTCACCCGGCGCCTTGTTATTCTTGAGCTGTTTAAGAGCCATTCTAATCTCGTATAGGCTGATGTCCGGGATATCCTCAGTGTAGTGTCGAGTCAGTTTAGCTCTTGCGTCTCGACCTGTACCGACACTGGGTTGTCGTGTTGATGTGTATAACTGTCCGTAAAACCTCTCAAGCTCCCTTAGGATCTCCGGTTTCGTCGAAATTATGCTGCCATCGCTAATCTTCAGCTTTGTCATTTGGCTCTGCCCAATAGACGAAATCTTTGCGAAGACTTTTGAGCCCTGGTTCCGCTCGATTGCCTCTTTGATCCGTGCCGCACTAAAGGAGCGCAGGTCACGTCGCATTGATTTAGAGATTCGTCTATTGAGTTTGCCATATTCCGACATATCAGCTGAAGATTGCAGCCTCATCTCGGTCCGGTCCTGCATCAACCTGATGGTTCCGTTCGAGAGCTTTTGAGGCTTATTGCGGCGCGGGGTCTTAAAGAACTTGGACCCCACAGCTTGGACAGTTTCCACCAACCCATTGTTAATCTCGTCCACAGTTTCGCATTCGGTTAGGCACTGGAAGCGATTGTGCAGTTCAAGTTGGAAGTCTTCGGGGTTCCGGATGTGGGCAGGACCAGGTCGGAGCGTGGACTTCACCAGACGAGACCTTTCAAGCTTGACATTGATATTCAGTGTGCCTCTGACAATTCGGTGATCGCTACCGGTTTTTACCTTGGCGATCACAGAGACATCACTGAATATTCGCTTCTTGGTCGTCATGATGAAGTCGATCTCATTTCTGGTAGTACCATCGGGGCTCATCCACGTCCACTTCCTGGATGGCCGCTTCTGGAAATAGGAGTTCATCAAATGGAGTTCTTCCTTTTCCATGAAGTCGACCAGTCGCTGGCCCCTATGGTTTCGCTGCCCATACCCAAATGGCCCCACTCTCAACTCATCGCCATTCCGTGCGCCCACCTTTGCGTTGAAGTCCCCCATAACAACGGTGAAGTATGTTTCAGAGGTATGTATCGCCTCGGATATCTCCTCATACAATGCCTCTACTTCATCATCAGAATGTGTCGAGGTCGGCGCATATACCTGTATGACCTTCAACGAATACCGGTTGGTTATTCTGAGTATAAGGTATGCTACCCTACTCGACACACTGTCGACTTTCACAACGTTGTTGATGAGGGACCTGCGGACGAGAAATCCAACACCACCCTGGGATTTACGGTCTCCTTCCCGGTAGAAGAGCATGTTGCCGGAATCTAGAACTATCGTATCCTGACCCTCTCTTCGGATTTCAGATAATCCCAAGATATCCCATCGCATTTTGCTCAATTCTTCCTCCAGCTCGATAATCTTCTCATCGGTCCTCAGTGTGCGGATGTTGTGTGTTGCCAGGGCCAAAGTCCGTTGGGGGTGGTAGCGGGGCATCTGCCGGGGATTCTTAGCACCCCCTGCTCCGCCGTTACCCGATCCGCTACCCAGACCAGGAATAGCGGAGCTGCCGGGGACTGGGGGCCGTGTGCTTCTATTGTCAATCATAATGGGGGGGGGGGGGATTGCCATAATCCCCACGCTTGGCAGGCGGCTTGGGGATCGCAGTAGGGTCACCGTAAGTTTGCAAAGGACGCTGCTGCCCGTCCTTCGGTGGCTGGACGTAGTTTAAGGACGTACCCGGGTTAAGCCGAGTTTACCGAGGTTGATCTGTGGATGGGTGACCATCTGTCATAGAAAGTTTATTCCGTGTCACGGAAAGCACGTAAAGCGCGCGGCTGTCATTTGTAGATCTTTGACAACTTTATTATTAGTCAGAAGCTCTAAAGTCTGACTATCAGTCTTACCATGGGGTTTCGTATCACCCTGTTGTGGGTTGTGGAGGTCCGACAGGCAGTCGTTCCATATAAAAAACTGATATTCAGCTGGATCTGGTTCGACTGGAAGCCGTCCCCAATATAGTTGGGAAAAGGCAGGCAGATGATGAAAGGTTTCAAATCTGTCCCTCTGCCCTGATAAGAGTAGAGTGGAAGGGACTCTTACTGATTGAAGCCACTCTGTTCCTTCAAATGCCCTTTTCGTTCCAGGGTCTCTTTCGAGGGATTTTGATGTTTGCTACACAGATAGGTCATCATAACCAGGATTAACACATTCGAGATACTTATGATCTCAAAATAACGTCCCGTGAGGTAATTTTAGACTAACACACAGTCAAAGCTACGTAAAAATCTTCTACAAATACGAACTTGAATACCTATACCATTTGATCAACTAAACACACAAATTACAGTACAATGACATCTTTTCACAGAAGCATTGACTTCAATTTTCTTTTTCTAACATCTCAATTCATTATTTAATTGATGAAGGCACGCAACGCAAAAACACTGGCTATTTTCTAATTATACTCTAATCATAAAACTTGGAATGATAGGTTTTTTTGTTCGCACATCTCATCGGCTTCGGTCGGATGAACTCGGGTATCTTCGGCGGCTAATACAGTGTCGTTAATGATAGTACTGCACTGTATAATTAAAGTTGTGTTATTTTGTGCAGACTTTAAATTTTCGTTGGTGTGATGATCGCTAGCGTGACTGCTGAGCAAGAGGTTCTAGGTTCGATTTCCAGGTCGGGGGAAAAGTGTTATTGGGGTTTTCCATGAGGAAATTCTCATGGAGTTAATCTTGATGGTAATTAGCTCGTCCGTCCCCTATTGTAGGGGACATTAATGTAAGTGGCGTAATAATTGTGGGTGTGGTATTAGGTACACCTCTGTATAACCATTCGGGAATTACATGCATGATGCCGATATTTTCGAGTGTTTGGTTTATATTTGAAAACTATCTATAAAATTGTTCAGCAGTGGACTCATTGTGATGAGAAAAAAATGAAAATTATGCTCATCATATTTTCACGTAGTGTGGGACGCTCGCCGGTCAGGTGGAGTGACGACCTACGAAAGGCGGCCGGCAGAGACTGTATGAGGAAAGGTCAAGACAGGGCTCAGTGGCGCACATTGGGAGAGGCCTATGTCCAGCAGTGGACGAATACAGGCTGATGATGATGATGATGATATTTTCATACGGGATGTGTGATCTAAATCCCCTTGCTACATATTTTCACAAGACCTAAGCATGTTGACGTGCATTAGGTATACATAGAAATCTTTGAGTAAAATCTAAGTGCAATAATGATCTAAGAGAACATTTCAGTATTGTGTTTCATACTTCAACAATGACCGAATGATTTCGCAGTTTTGAACTTGTTACACTGCATTAAAAACATTCACTCCCCCGCTGAGTTAGCCGCGTCAGACAAATTGTTATCATTTGATCAATGCCCTGAATTATCTGACTTAGATTAGGTAAATACAATTTTCTGCATCTACAAACAAATTATAGTGAGAACGCTTTAAGGTGAATTAAGTATAGATTCTTCGCAGAATCTCAGATTTAAAATGATTGCAACTGAATCGTAGCGATTTGGAGTGGCAACAAAAATAGAAGATGAATTCTATTGATCAATTCTGTCACGGGCAGGGTTTGAAATGCTAGCAAATCTTAACTCGGATAACAAAATCAGCCTATAATGTTCCCACTACTGGGACATATGGGTTTTACAGTTTTACTAAGTAATACGTGCTGTGTCTGCGGAGGACGATTTTTTAATGGTGTCTCGCAGGTCTACCTAGAAGAGGTTGTGAGCTGCTTAACCAAAGAGGACTGCCTCCTTTACACTCCCTTATACTCCGCATAGATGTATAAACTAGCTAGAAACAGGAAAGAATCATAAGATACTTTTTATCCCAACAAGATGTTCCCGTAGGATGATTTTCAACCACCTTGCAAAGGTGAATAAACTAGTCGCAAATAATTGAAAAGTCTTATTAGTTAATTACATCTTTATAAATCAAAACAAATTACAGAACGCACTGCACTTTCCAAACTGTGGTAAATCACTGCGCCCGCGCAAGCCACGCGTGACAGCGCTGAAATATTTGATCAAACGCTTGATAGACGTTGCGTAATTGAGGAATTTCGTTCATTACCGTTGACGTTTACTGTTTTAGAGATTAGTGCTGCGTTATGTCTTATGGATTAGCAAAGGAAAGTAATTGTACTTTAGTCTGTAGTACCATTTATTAAGCGTCAGCGCAACTTTTGATTTTCACTGACTTCCATAAAGGACGACATGGCTATGGGATCTAAGTTTTTTTTTTCACCGTCATTTCGAAAACAATCATCGCCATCTGTTTCATCATCACCATCTTTTTTCCAAAAATGGGATCAGCTTCAAGCCTAATCGGATACGGCTGAGTAACAGTGATGGCAGTCCCTCCTTGTAAGATATTGACATATTCATAGTCATCATCACCATCAGCCTATAATATTTCCACTGCTGGAACACAGGCCTCCTCTCTATGAAATTGGTTTGGTTTGGGTTTGGTTATAATCCAAGATTTCACATGTCATCGAATTTTTGGTTCTATGACATACCGGATTCCTTACCATTTTTTCCTTCCCTGTTAATAAGTGAACAACAAACAATGATTAAACGTCATTATATTAATGGACTCAATGACGATCGTTTCATGAAACATAGTATTTGATACAGAAAATATAGGTAGTGATAAGGTTTGCTGAACAGGTGCACTTTAATAGTTTTGACTCATGTACCATTTTCGGTCTATTTATTATTCCGAAATGTTCATATAGACAGAATGCCGTAGAGCATGCCGATTAACACGTTAACATTTGAACTACTTAATTACTTATTTCAAGTGCAGTAAAAACAAGTCTAAGTTAAATTAAGATCATGTTTAAAGTTCTGCTTATTTATGAAGGTTGTCCGGATTTACATTAGGTACTTACTTGCCTATTTACAACTAGTATATAATTTATTTAATACAATGACTTTAGTCTATCTATAAGAGTTTCACCTACATTAAAGAACCAGTATTTTTATTGGTACTAAGATTAAGGCATAAACTTGTCAGAATTAAATTGGAATATTCTAAATTGATTGAAGGATTTGGGTTAGGGTCAATATTGCAAAGATTTCTGCGAAAAATGGCATCGCTCAATATAATAAATAATAGATACATAACAGTTTTATTCGTTGACCAAATAATTATTTCCTAACCGTTAGTATATTATTTAGATTAAATAAATGAAAGCTCTACCTATTAATTTCACTTTAATTTTCATCATCGTCATAATATGAACATAGGCCTCCCCTATAGACTTCTAATAGGACCGGTTGTCGCGGCTTGCATCCAGCTTGATCCTGTGGTCTTTATAAGATCATCTGCCCACCTTGTGGGTGAATGTCCATTGTCTTACCGCTGCGCTTGCCGGTGCGTAGTCTCCATTTGAAAACCTTACCTTACCTTTATAATTTTGTGCACCTTATCTATATAGTTTTATGTAAGATTTTATCAGTCGTATTTGATAAGCTAAACCAGCGGTTACTATGCAGGTTTTAAATTTGGTGAATTCAAACTACGAAACGGTTAATTTAATGCAGTTACTATTGAGTAACCAAACTATGGATTTCGTTCATGGTTTTGGTTACACGTTTAATTCTAAACGGTTGTACGATCAATTTGGTTTTAGTTCCGTTTTATTAATTACTAGCTGTGCCCGCGAATTCGTTCGCGTGGAAATTGGCAAAGGTTCTTAAAACTTTCATCCCCTTGGGGGTAGAATTGATCAAAATCCTTTCTTAGCAGATGCCTACGTCATAACATCTACCTGCATGCCAAATTTCAGCCCGAATCGTCCAGTGGTTTCGTCTGTGCGTTGATAGATCACTATGTCAGGCAGTCACCTTTGAGTTATATATGTATATTTAGATTTGTATAGAAAGTCTTTTCTTGAAGATTTTTTACAAATATGTAATTACAGAAATTATGCTTATTGTTTCTGGTTTTGTTCAGCGTATTCTTGATTATAAATAAAACCAATAAAGGGTAAACCTTATTTTGTGATTAGGACGATATTAATTGTTAGATAATTATAAATTATAACCTGCATTAACACATAATATATGCTGGTTTTTATCCTAGTATTATGTTCCCGTTAGGATAATATTCAAGTCACACGCG
Organism: Agrotis clavis; assembly: GCA_954870645.1. Lineage (NCBI taxonomy): Eukaryota > Metazoa > Arthropoda > Insecta > Lepidoptera > Noctuidae > Agrotis > Agrotis clavis. The sequence goes on along the minus strand of OX940927.1, from coordinate 4,637,707 downwards.
GACGAAGCTGCTGGTCACAGCTAGTATGTCTGTATAATATGTATAAAATACGAACTAACTCCAATATATTTCAGTATCAAAAATCGTTCCAAACAAATAGCTTTGCTCCAAATCTGTCTACTCAAAGATCATCATAAACTAAGCGCAAGTTATAATAACGTCAAATGTCTACACTATGTAAAGCACGTACATAAGCACAGTATATACACACAAGTACATAATGTAATGTTAGATAAGAGACAGGCAGGTGTTTACCTTGTCCTTTGTGACGCTGGCGCTTGTGTTTTTATTCTAAGCTTGCGTTTTTATTTGTTGTCTTATGGATGTTTATTTTATGGGTAGTAAAGGTGAATTAGTATTTAAAGAATAAGCAGACTGGCAGCATTGCCAATGCTGATACTAGTTTTAGCAGGAACGGGAGAAGTTATTTGATGATTTTCATTTTGAAAAAAACCTAGCATCAAGTTTTGCACCCGCTTGAGCTGTAACCTCACATGCTGCAACTATGAGATGTCAATATAACCAGTAAATTGTGTTTTTAACTAAGTCTTGTTGCCCTGTCTGGAGGCCTTAAATTCTTAAGGTATCCACAGAAAAGTCCGGTTGTACACAACCTAATAGACGTTGACCTGCGAGATGCCATACACAAAAAAAAAGTCTTCCGGGTATAGTTAAAAAATAACTCTGATTGTTAATGGGAAATTAGCCTTAATGTACTTTCTTGACTGCAGTGTTGCTGTTTCTGAGATACCCTATAACTGTTGACTAGTGCAGCGTTGACTACTGCAGTGCTGGCAGTTGGCATTTGACCTACATTAATAATTTTAAAAATATGTAACAACAATAACTCTACGATGTAAACAGAACGTGTCTTACGTTCTAGAAATAATTATAACTGTCTCAAATTGCTAGGTAAAAAAGCTTTAAACAAAGGACCTACAAAACTAAAGTAAACGTTTAAGGTAAACTAGTTTGTTTTCTTTTAATGTGCTGAGCGAGCGGAACAACTTTGCCTAGGCGCGTGTTTATTCGCAGCTCTATGGCAACTTTGTGTAGAGAGAGGTGTCTATGATAGGAGGACATCGCCTACACGGGATATGATGATTTAATTAAATGTTAAGTATTTTGTGAGGTCATCATATTATTATGGTTTACCGTTCGATAAATATTATAACAGGCAAAGACAATGTCAAAAGATGTGGGTTTATGGTCGTCTTAGTCAAACATCCATTTAGGAAAATGGTTGTACGGCATTACCTCTAAAGGCAATTGGTCGCCTTCCATCTTGTACCTTATGCCCTGTCACCTGCGTACTAAGTGACCTATATTGACCGCATAATTATGGTGAGCGAATTTTGTGTACTTGAATTACATTAGTTTCTTCCATTGATAAGATGATAATAAGAGGAACAAATTATCTCGACTCGGGTTATTGATATTTTCTTAAATTGGATGATGATTACATTTTTACATAGTAGGTAGTTAACAATACCGCTCCCCGCCGCGCGCCGTCTGTACGCCTAGATCGTTTATACGTACCGCGCAACGAATTTCAATGTAGTTTTCATCAGAAACAGACCTTATTGAAGAAAGTAAAATTCATCTGAATTGCACCGTGTGAAGCCGGAACGGGTCTCTAGTCATATTATAAAACTTTACATCTATTCTGTAATTATTATTCTATTCTACAAGTTTTCTATTCTAGCAAACCTACAATTTTCTGGGTTGATGGCATTTTATTTTTAACCGACTTCAAAAAAAAGTCGGTTCTCAGTTCGACCTGTATGTATGTATGTTTGTCCGCGATTATCTCGCGTTCGGCTGAACGGATTTTGATGCGGTTTTCAGGAAAGTGTGCATTACATTCTGGAGAAGGTTTTAGTATATAACAATAATGGATACCTCGTGAAGTTGCCCGCATAGATCGTTTTTGTTGCTTACTAGGATTGTAGATTTTCAAAGACGCCGATTATCTGAAGATTTTTGTTAAATATCTGAACTAAAAATGGAAAAATAAAAAACTTTTTCAAAAAAAGGGAACCGACTTCAAAACCAATCACAAAAAAACAACTGTAAAATAACTTTTCTTTCGGAAGTCGGTGGCCATAGTAAATGAAATAAAAAACAAAGCCACCGACTTCCGAAAGAAAAGTTACTTTACAGTTTTTTTTGTGTTTGGTTTTGAAGTCGGTTCCCTTTTTTTTAAAAAGTTTTTTTTCGTTTTTATCTTCCATTAACGAACTTAAATACACTTCTACGTCTTTAACATTTTAAATTAATGAAAATTTTCTTTTTTACAGGTAAACAAATCAGTCACGCACTAGTTTCGAAGAAAATTAATGTGGTACGTCAATTACAGCCTATTAAGTCACAATAACAGCTTTAGTTAGTGCTGAATGTGTATAAAGTAGTAATACTATTAAGAACTGCGTTTATTCTCTTATGTATAAGTATGTACAGGAACATCAACCTATACCAAATTATTCCAATCAAACAAAGCCTCCTACCTCTGTGATAAAGTTAAAAATCTATTAAAGAAATTCTTGACTTATGTACCTAAGCTTCATAGATTTGGTTTTACAGTTCGTAAAAGATCGAATAGGTAGGTAGGTATTCACGCTTTGTAGTTGCAAGGAATGCAGACACTACTTAAACTATTGCAATGAATAACAATCTTTACTTTGTATTTCATTTAGTAGTTAGTTTTGACTAATATTTACATTATATTGAAACAAATGAGATTAGTACGTATGCCCTAATCCCTAATATTAAAAAAATGTACTGTTGTTTTTTCACAAGGGCATCGTGGTCCTGGAATTCAAAAAAGCATGTGGAGAAATAGGTTTTTTTCCAGTAAGAGTCTGACATTGCCTTCGACTTCACTCAGGGCGGGAGGACTCATTTGATGAATTGTAAACCCTAAATAAAGCTTTGTTTGTTGAGTTGAGGATTGTTCATTTAACTCGTGCATTGCAGTTTTGCTTAGTTTTATTTCTAGATTTTTGAAAAACCATTCCTAATTTTGTATACTTTAGACTCAGGTCCAAATTAGTCTATATTACAAAATTATCGACACGATCTATTTGGTATCAATGGCGGTTGATCTACCGCACGAACCAAACTTCCACTCCACATGTCAAACGTCATTACCATCGGTTGAACGAACATTAAGTAATTAATAATTATAACAAGGAAATGAACCGTTCGTTAATTTATTGGAACATAAATATTTCAAAGGTCGAATCTATTTGCAAGGATTTGGTGGATTGAACAAAACATGCGTCAATTAGCTTAAAATTAATGCAGCGTTGATTTCATTTCGTTCATGAATGAATTTATTAACTTCATCCGTCGGTTTTGTTTATTTATTGGAACACTGAAATTGTCCGTTATGTTTAAAATGCTTCCATTATGGTTGTAGTAAATTATAAAGCTTTTTCATTCCTCAAAACATTTATGCTATTGTCAAACAGACAGGCGAAGCGAATGCGATCCGAAGCGTTTTTATTTGTAATGTATGAAATTGTTTGAATCCAGTCACACAGAAAAGCGAAAGCGATCCGATAGTATATGTGACTGGCTTCAAACAATTTCATACATTACGAACAAAAACTCCTCGCTTGATCGCTTCGCGTTCGCCACGCCTGTTTGTTTGACAATAGCTTTAAACTTAATGACACGCGGTACACAGGCGTGAATGCGAGTAAATATTTTAAAACAGGAGTCAGTTGTGTTATGAAATGCTCAAACTCCCTTTTTTGGGGTAGTAAAGTCATCAAATGAGTCTGCCCTCACTGTGTGGCGCGGAAGTGACTCTCAGACTCTTACTTACTAAAAATCACACTGTTCCATTTCATGCTCTTTGTATTTCTAGGCCGCGGTGCCCTTTTAATAAAGTCCCAAAACCCCGGCAGGCGTTGGCCCCTATAGGGCTTCGGCAGTTTGCTTACAGCTCGCAAAGGCCTGGTCCCTGATCGGAAAGCGAGCTATGATGTTTACTTTTTTTCTTTTCAATGTTGCTCTACACTTGGATTTTCTCCTGTATCGTACAGATAGCCATAATCACCCAGACTTGGAACAACTATTTGTAGGTCATGCAAATATTTGATTTGTGCGGCGTTCGAATCCGTGACACACAGTCGATTGCTCAGCGACTTCGGGAACCGTGCCGTCAAATCTATTGATTTCAGGTACCCTATTTTTATTGCCACAGAAAATACCGATTAATTCAAGTGCATTCCGTACAGTTACTTTGCACAACACCATTATACCAATACTACGACCAAGTCACCACTTAACCCACTTGGAACCATCCATTTTGTCCCAACCGTCTAATTAGCTAGCCATACGTGGTCATTTCACGGTCAATAAGACTTACACCATCGCCCATGCTTGTTCGATCAATTAGACTGGAACATTGTTTGGAGAATGTGGACATTACGGCTAGAATATTGTGGTGGTATTGTCTTCTAATAGGTTGGAATACATTTCAATGATGAACATTAATAAAAAATAAGTTAAAAGTAAGTAAAACCCGACTACGAAAAAAACGCGCACTGAAAAGTATAAAACAAGAAAAATATTCATTTGACCGATATTGTGCTAGCCGTGGTCGTGTACCACCTAGCCAATAAAGATTGTGTAGAACAACCGCAGGTGTGTGCTCATCAAGCCCTTTAATTTGATACCCATGTCGATACTGTGCGAAAAAATTTTTTTTTTGTTACGACTTTACATCCCCTAGAGGGCGCCATATTGGATTTAGTGACACGTCACCTATCCTATAACCAGCGGACAACTGAGGCGCTTCTAACGACACCTCATTTGTCATGTAATGATAAGGAGTTTAGAAGTTATGAGGGAACAGACAAACATGTATGTATGTTTGTACATACATACATACATACCGGTCAAAATCATAACTCTCCTTTTGGCTTTGCCGTAATCGGGTAAAAAAATACAGTCAAATTGAGAGAATCTATCGCTTAAAAGCTTGCAATCCTTTGCTACACCATCATACACCAGGAAGACATTTGACCAGGGTGTCGAGTCTGCTAATTATTTTTCAGAATGGCGCCACAATGGCGTTTCAATTTTCGAACCATTTTTTACTCAGCAGTAAAAAATGGTTCGAATAAGCACTACAATTGAAACGCCATTGTGGCGCCATTCTGACTAATAATTAGCAGACTCGACACCCTGAATGTTTAACTAAAGTTTGAAAATCAGAGGTGCAATTAGTAGACGGTACGGTTAGCGCAGTGCCTGAGTAATTGGACTGCTACGCAGCATGTCGCGGGTTCGATTCCCGCACGGAACAAATATTTGTATGACCAACAAGCAGTTGTTCCGGTTCTGGGTGTTTGTGTATGTGAGTCTCTATGTTTGTAAACGCACCCACGATACAGGAGAAATTCCTAGTGTGGGGCATAAAAAAAACTACTACACTACATTGTCGAAGAATGAGGAAGTTATTACGTATGTGACACCGCCTAAGCAATAGCCTTAGATGCCATAGATGTATGAAAAAATAAGGTTGTACGGAATTTTTGGTTTTTTGATTTGCATAACACCTTTTTTTATTAAAGTGATAAGCAAATTGATCAGGTTAGCTGTAATTTATATTTTGTAGCAACAAGCCTACGAGGAAACGCCTTTGCAATATTTTCTAGTCCAGGCTAAAACAAACTGACAGTAGTTTAACGTCACAACTCCTGTAATTTCCATATTACATCCTTTTTCTTTAGGTAATATTATTAAGTTTGTACATTAGGATTTTAATAATGACAATATGAAGCCTGGACTTGCGCCCTATGGATGACAATAGGTTCGCCTCTAGTCCTTGTTGCTTAGGAGTATACGAAATAGCTTGTAAAGTACTCGAGTGACCATTAAAAATGTATGAGTTATCCAACGAGACTGAAAACGCGATGTGAAAATGTTTTACAGAGGCACTGTAGCAGTTTTTGTTATTTGCTGTAACAGTCAGATGAAATTTGAGGACTGAGTTTAATGGAGTACTGGTTGGTGGCTGGGGTTATTATCGCCAATTGACCAGCTATAAACTAATGATGATGATTCCATTGTTTGTAACGCCTGATTGATTTATCAGATTTAAAATTAAACATAATAGTTATTTAAGTTGTACCTTTCGTACTTTATTGGAGCTTTACACGTCAACAAATAAAGTAATTGTAGTAGTTCTTTGTTTTAAAAGTTGTTTTAAGAAACTGGTTACACGGTACCTACTAGTGTACCTGCTAAAGATAAGTATAGGCTTGAATATTAACCTAGCTGACGCACTAACATGGCTTTTGTTATTTTCAATATAGTTTTCACCGGTTTCAGTGCCCTATCCGTGACTGTAACTAAATATAAAATACATATCATAAAGATCAACAGATTACTAGTTTTACTTAATTTACCCATCCAAAAATTCGACCCTACCGTTTTGTGAACACCTTTTAACCGTAAATACGATCTCTAATCCATGAAGGATAAGTTAGGTTAGGTGATCCTTATAGTAGCAACATTTCACTGGCTTTAGTATTTTTACAAATGCAGATCTAGCTCATTGTTTTTTTTTATAATTTGTAAAGTTCAGATTTGTTTACAAATAGATGCTTCTTGACATTCAGTCAAAAATTTCCACGCTGACATTTTAATTGTTCTGATGCAATATATTATTATTTATGAAATTCTTGGAATGCTCCCAGCCTCAGAACGACCCTGGTTTCGGTCAAGTTTCTAAATAAAACTCGGTATTTAAAGAAATGTCATGGATTTAAATTATAATAAAAAATAGTTTTAATTAAGCATTGCCTAATTGCCTATTAATCATTGGATTCTTTGTGTCACAAGTCTTTGTGACGTTAGTTGTTATTTTTCAATTTGTATTTGATATTTGTAAAATTTTCATCTTCTCAAGCTTTGACCGTGGAAACTACCTGTTGGCAGTGGCTTTACTTCACCTGTATGTTATTCTAAAACTATGCCACGGAATGTAAAAAAATCTTACTGGAAAAACTCAATAAAACTTTGCTCCATCTGCGAACCGAACCACGAACCTCATGCTCAGCAGTCACATTTGCGACCACTAGAACAAAGAGGCAGTAATATCTATAACGTGAGATTAAAAAAAAAAACCGTTGCCACTCTCTAGGATAAAATCCTGCGTCGTGTGTGCGTTTCATTTAAACTAACATGCACAAATAACCAGATTTGCACCATCCGGGAATCGAACACACGACACGAAACACAGCAGTCAATTGTTCTTCCACTGCGCCAACCGTACCGTAAAAATTGGCTCCATCAACATTTAACCGATAAAATCAGTAAGGATTACACGTTCTTCGCTGTCAGCGATTTATGAAAGTACTTTACGATATTCGGTATGTGAATGCTTACAGATCGGCCATTAGATGTGGCAATACTTAGTGGCTTGCCAAGTTATGTGGCAACTTTATACGTTAATACATATATTATTACTTTGCTAACAGTTTTGTGGTTATAACAACGCATGATAATTTTATTCTGTAATAAACAGGCAATGGTGGTAAAAACGCAGATGTCATACAGGACACCCTTATTGGCGCAGTGGCTGAGTTATTGGCTGCTGAGTTGCGGGTTGTGGATTCGTTTCCCACGTCTGTAAATGCACTCATAATTCTGGCAGAATTTTAAAATGAATGAAATATTTTTTAGAATATTTAGCTCGTTTTTTGGGCTAAAATTATAAATACTTTTGTGTGTGTGCTATTGTGAGTGAAGTATATATATTAACTAGGTACAAACCAAAATGAAAGTTTTAGTATTTTCCAGCTGTTGATGAAGACCAGTAATATAAAGGAATATTTGTAGTCAGATTCCTTTAAAAAATGTAAATAATTAATTCAGAACCAACATTGATCTTTACTATAACAATGAATAAATTAAAAACGTTAATTAATGTGTAATTGAATTCCTATAAAATTGTCATTTATTTTTTCAATATAATTCCAATCATGTTTTTGGGTCATAAACTTTTAACCTTTAATAATAATTTATTACATTTTAATCATAAAATTCAATAAGGAAATACAATTTAGACAAGTTTTAGATCTACTTAAAATTAAACATCTGGTATTTTTAGATATCGAAATGTTTTTTTTAAGATAATAAAAATAAACTATTCTAATGCTAGCAAAGATTTATATTGCACCTAATAGATGTTAATAACTATGCAATCTACTATATAAAAATAAGTCGGGTTTTCCTTCCTGACGCTATAACTCCAGAACGCACGAACCGATTTCCACGGTTTTGCGTTCGTTGGAAAGGTCTCGGGCTTCGTGAGGTTTTAAAACGAAGCCATCTGGTGGCGAAACGGAGTTCGCCGGGTTTGCTAGTATTATAATATAATACAAGCTATTAATAAAAAAGTAATGTAAATAGAAATACATATATAAAAAGTCGATGCATCTTGTTCAAATTCAAAATAACTGCATTAAATATAAATGTAAAGTTGTACCGGAGTTACACAAGTACAGTAATATAATGAAAGACGAATCGAGAAACAAAAAAAATAACAACAAAAACAGTAATCATGCTGTTCAGTGCACCGTTTATTTTTACTTCAACTCATAATTCGAACTTTCAAATTAAAATTACACTTGAGGCCACACTAAAAAGGCAAGCTAAGTACTCTAAACAATGATTTATTTAATAGAATCGTAACGCAGCCTTGATGGAGCGGAACTTTGAAAAACATTAACTGTAACTAGTTTACCAGTAATTTTAATTCTTGTTTATTCTTATATTTTTTTAAGAGGGGAAGGTAAGTCGGTATGAACTTACAAAAAGAAGAGTTGGTGTCCTCGTGTAAATATCACTTGTTGTTGGACTTCCCAGTAATGATATGTGGGGCAATTGGTATGGTTTTTTTGTCCGCCAGTAGTTACGTAGATTGTATTCTGAGAATAATCTTGATGCTCTTTTCTGTGCACTAGGGCAGATTAAATTATATACAATATTGGGATTGCAAGTTTGGAATTATGAAATAAATTACTAGATATTTCTTTGAAATAAAAAGTAAAAAAAATAACAATGTTTTCAAATTATTGCAGTCGTGATTTAAGTGCAACAATCAATATATTTTATTTTTTATGTATCTAATTGACTGTCGGATGCAGTAACTACATCATTCGACTAATAAATTCTTCGATTATTATCTGACAGATACTTAATTGCTATTTTAGATCATAAGTGCGCTAATTTAATTTTTATTTCATGTAAACGATTTATGTTTGTTTAACCTTTATTTTATTTCAGTAGCTATTCAGCTTAAATAAGTAATATATAAAATTAAAGGCCGACAACTTTTTACAAACCGCAGACCTATTAACCTCATACTATTTCGATGCAAAAAATGGATTAGATTATAATTGATAATAACATACGGGTTTCTGTCTATAAGGAAATAATGTTCTTACTACATATTTTTTTTTTGGTTTAATACCAGTTCGCACAAGAAATAAAAAGAATTAATTTGGGCACAGTTTTCAGTAAATATGAACAGGAGTTTTTTTTTTCTACTATGATGATTAGATAGATTGAACTTATAAAAAAAAAATTCAAGATTTTCAAAATACATTGCTCTTGTAATATTGTAGATCAAAAATGTTGGAAAACATTGTGATCGTCAAAATGTTGTCATGTATCGGTAGAAACATGACCATTATTTGACCAAGTTTTAAGTTATCCTTTCATGTTTTTCACTACATGTTTAAGTGCGATCCTTACCTTACTTACCAAGGCATCTTAAATGCAGTACCTCCATACGATACATTATACAATTAAAATCGTTCACATTAATTAATACTCAATTTTAAAGTCGAAAGGTAATCTTTCCTACTATGGTCTTCAATAATTTGCCCTTTATTCGGTATTAAGTACCTATCCACATAAAGTTGAAAATTACATTGTCGGATTGAAGTAGTTTGCCCTTTCCATAAAGGTACTTCTTGACTTTTTCTCAGTAAAAAGCTTCGCGGAAGACAATAAGAATTTGATGTATGCTTGTAATAACATGGTGTTTATGGGATATTTTTCCTTATTGAAGGAAGGTTAGTTAAGTTCTTAATGATAATAGTGTTGAGTTTTCTTGCTTTGTATTTTTATCATTTAATTTGTTACTGTTTTACAGATGGTTGGCAAATTAAATTAAATTTAATCTTTACTTCATCATGAGCCTATTTTACCCACTGCTGGGACGAAGGTCTCCTCTATAGCGAAGGAATAGGCCATAACCACGCGGGCCCAGAGGTAGATGTCACATAGTTTCGATTTTTTGGTTCTAGGACATGGCTGTTCTTCTGTATAATCCTTGCTTATCGCAGGGAAAATTAATTGAAAGAAAATTGTCACCCTACCTATAGTATACGTTTTCAAGCATTTCAATTAATGTTCAGAGTTATATTTTGCAATTTGAAAATACGGACTATTGTTTTTTTTTTGACGTGACCTCTCGCAGCGCAACAACTCTAGAAGGTTGATGCTACTTAACCGGACAATCCTGTGGTATTAAAATTGACAGTCAATTTAGAAAGTATAATGTCTGTAACAAACATTTTTCTAAGAGCAATATGTGTGGTAGATGCTATTAAATAACTTCCTACGACGTGATAACATCTGCCAATTATCATCTACGTGCTACGAACATTCTCGTAGCAGCTACGCTACGAGAATGTTTATTTGTTTTTGCAGCTACGCTACGCCACGTAGCAATCATGAACAACCTATTTTAAAATTCTATTACAGGATTAATTTTCATACCGACAAAGCTTCCAATACATAAAACATAATAGATTCCACATCGGTATGCAGTTATTTTGCTAGAACCTTCATTATCCAAACTATCCAAAGTATATCCAAACTATCCAAACTAATATTATAAATGCGAAAGTAACTCTGTCTGTCTGTCTGTCTGTCTGTCTGTTACGCTTTCCCGGTTAAACCTCTCAACCGATTTTGATGAAATTTGGCACAGACAATCTTTAGACCCTGAAAGAACATAGGCTATCAAAACACCACGCGGGCGAAGCCGCGGGCGGAAGCTAGTCATTAATAAATTACAGGAGAAGTCACGGCTATCAACTAGTTTTTTAATACAATTCTTGTATATAATTGATTGGATGATATTACAATGTATTGTTGTTAAATGTCAGGTTCGATTGGTATGTGTTGCTGAAGTGTTGGACTGTTGTTGTATAGTGACAGATAATAATGTTGTTTATGTTATTAAAGTTCAACAAGTTTCAGTTGTTGTTGTGAGATAACTTTTTCCTTACCCTGATTAATGAGCTGCGTTTAAGAGCGTGTATCCAAACAGTTGGCAACGTCGCAAATAGTTGTCAAATATTTACAAGTTTTAATTAATTTGTTAGTTAATTTTACTGTATGAAAATAAGAAATATGGCTGTGCATTGCACTAAAAAATGATTATAAAATGCAATTAAAACACTGTACTTGATATTGTAGCCATTGCAGATGTAAAAAAGGCATTTGGCAAGTTCCCAAATACTAATTTTTGTTGTTGTTCCTTTTCATAAATAATTTCGTCGATACAAAGTATATTTTTGCAATATACTTGTACATGAATCTTTCTCTACTTGAAAAAAAGGTGCGCTTTTTGTTAAATTATTTCTGAAAGGCAATGAAAATTAAAGCGGCCGTATTAGTACTAGAGCTTTAGATGAGATACTTGCTTGACCTGTCTATGTATCTATATAATTATTATCCGCAGTGGTAGACGCCCACGACGACGGACGTCGCCAGACGATCTCCGGCCACCAAAGGCGCGGGCATGCGGGCGGCCAGTAATGGGCGACTCGCTGTCCGACCATGAACCATGTCCAGGTTGACGGCGCGTTGTGTTCCGCGCCTCAAAGAGAGTCAGCATTATGACGGGGCCCCTCTATAGAGGGCCAAAGCCTGCCGGAGTCGCGGGACCAACGAATTACCGTGACCCCGGAACGTAAAGGGCTTTGAAGGACACCCTGGATTTTAGTCAGTACGAGTCAGACAGTCACTCCCGCTCTGCCCTGGGTGGGAGGACTCATTTGATGATTGAACACGCTAAAATAAAAATGTGTCTACATATTATAGGTTTTTCTCATACAATAACATTTAAAACACTTTTTTCCTGCTCATTAGAATTATCTGTCGTGCTTGTAACAAATGCCGTGACAGTATCAAATGTCAATATATTTGAATAAGTCACTTGTCATGGTACCTTCCTGTTCTCGTAATGATTGTTACGGATTAACCTTTATTATGATTCGAAGTATTCTATTATGCCTTGCAGGGTTTTTCCTGATAATATTCTGTTATATACTTGCTGGAATTTTTGCTGAAGCTTCAGAACGAGAGTTCAGTCCTTTTCGCTCCAAACAGGACGGTCCCGGACTCTTTTGACGATTTTTCCACCTCGTATAATGAAAATTTTCTTGAAAGCAGAATTCAGTCAATAAACAATGCAGCTTTTGAACAGGTTTTTATTCTTTGACCTTTGAATATATGGAAATCGCATGTCTTCACATATTTAATACAGAAAGCGACATTTTTCACAAAAATCGAGGCTAACTTGCCGGTGAATTAACATCGAAAAAGAATTTCGACTCTCTGTATAAGGTAGTGTTATCTTATTCAGTCTTGTATAGGTCGAATGTTGAAAGCTCCTGTATCATATGCTTTATTTCTTCAGTAATAAAGTCAATATTGAGTTGACAAAATAATATTATCCAACAAGTTGCACGTTTTTTTTTAATTATTTTGACATGTATTGGAAAATGAACTCTTCTTCGTTGAGAATGAGTGTGAAAATCATTGAAACGTTGAAATCGTGTATCAAATTGGTGTACACTGCAGTGCACTTTATTTGGCCAGCTCCGTATCATTACCCAAAGGCTCTTAAAGTTCCTAAATGGCCAGGTTTAAGTGCCATCCAGTGTCCATGACTTTATTTCAATGAACGATGTTCTTTTGATTTTTTACTGCTTTTTAAGCTCTATTCAAGAACTTTTTATATGGCTTATGAATGCCATCGCACAGCTAAAAAATTCTGGTGATTTTTTGTTTGATGACAAATGCATTTTTGAACGTAATAAAGTAGTATATACATCGTTTTACTTTTGTTTTTTTTTTTATATGTAGGTATTTGGGTTGGTCACGTCTGCAACATGCCCAACGAGTTGTGGACTAAAATAACCTATAAATAGGTTTTGAAATACAATGCTACAATTAAATGATTGAACTTTACTAAAAGATTATCATAAACGTGTTAATTGTAGATAAATATTTGAAGTAGTTTGATTAGCGTCGTGTGACGCTAACTCTTGCGATATGCTACTAATAGGTTTAAAGTGGCTGTTAGTGCATTATCTTTTATCCATACTACACTAATTAAATTACTATTTTGTTATTTTTAAGGTAATGAGTGTATTTGTTTGCACATCTAATCCTATTTCTATAGTATGAGCAGAAAAATGGATAATTACATTATTGAGCACATTACTTGAAATTTAGAAAAAGAAACGACTATTTATCTCAACAGAGAAAATTGTTGGTTCCATTTTATTAATTTAAACATAAAATCGAGCTAAAACTTTAGATGTAGTAGCATTTGTTATCAAATGTAATATTTTCATACAGTATCACTTACTGATTTCTCGCTGAATTTAATTTCTTTTAAACTTATTCGGATATTTCATGTAACTTTTAACTCTTTACATTTCGTTCTAAATATATTTAAAATACTAATCAGACAGACATAAGGTTATGTTATTCTAGTTAGGTTTGATCACTAATTAGACTATGAACCTGTTTTTTAGGTTATTTCAAGCTTATATTTTGTAATCCTGACTTTGATCGCTACAGTAAGCTGAGCTTATGTAGTTATAATATGCGGTCTAGATTGTTTTATATAGCGCAATATTAAATTACACTACACACGTGTTAATTATGACACATACATAGTAATTGAAATTAGACTGATACTATTTCGATACTAATACATGTTTTTCATGGTGGACCAATTTTTTTAATTTACATTGATCGTTTTACAGGACAATTAATTTCTAGTTGGTAACTTTTGGTGTATCCTTAATCCTTAAGTTTTAAAGAAGTCAGAAAAAGGTTTTTGATTCCGTTTAACATGAAAATTGCATTCTTGGATGATGTTCATTCATTCATGACATTTTATTTACTTATTTATTCAAATTAAATCAACACCCATCAGCATCACAAATATGGCCATTTTATGAGGTCTTCTAATGTAAGTAATGTCAGTGATAGTTAAGTGTTGTTACCATGACCCTGAAACGTAACGGACTATTGAAGGAACACTGTTGATTTTAGTCAGTACGAGTCTGACAGTACCTTTTGTTCCACCCAAACAATAATATTCTAAATAAAGTCATCATAAAACTCCATTTAGAAAAGCAAGAACTTGCATTCAAGTAAAAGTGTCCGAGATCTAAGTGAAAACCAAAAAAATAGTACCTTCAACCCCCCTTCCCCACAGCTCAAGGGCTAGGGGCGGGGACTTTTGATAATTATGTTCGCTTCCTAACTAGTCGAAACAAAGTTACAAAGTCAATTTGTTTTCCAAGAATTTCCCTCTATACCTTATTTTGAGCATTCGTTGACTCGGCTAATGATCAATTGATTTGATCAATTGATCAAACAAATTTGTATACAATTTTTTGCAACGATTAAATGGGGATTTAATCACATCAGAGTTAAAATATTTCGCAGAAACAAAACATAATGTTGGCAGTCTCAAATTGCTGTAGGTACCTCAGTATATTTTATTTTATTTACTTCTCTTCTTTGTCTCACAGCAGGGCAAAGGTCTATATCCATATCTTCCAGCGGCCATGATTGTGTTTATTTCTTTACAATTTCAAAAGTTAAAAAAAGAAAGAACAATGTCTGTAATATAGATGTCTGTCTATGCAGCATTAATGTAATCTTAAATCTTTCATTACATTATGAAACCACTTAATTACAATGTGCATTGGTGCACCTGTGAAATATCTGACATTTGAAAAATAAATTGCATCTGCAGTGCAATATACAAGATGTAGGTATTATATATTTTTTTATTGATACAATTGACTAGGATTCGCAATAAGTCAGATGGCTAACTGATACAAGATGACCATTAGATTAAATTAGTAGATACATGTATTATTATCAAATCTTTATGCAATCAAAGTTTAATGATGTTGCAGCATTCGGGTATTGTGGATACTAAATTGACAGTTGTTATGTTATCGTATCTCATAATGTGTTATCGTGAGACCCCTGCGGCTTTATGTACAAAACTGAAAGACGCAATTTTTCTTTTACATTCACTTGAATTTCGTCATCTCAATTAGTCAAAAAATCTTGTTACCTACATTTTTAGATTGGTTTATTGTTACAACAATTTTATTATATTTTGCTATAGGTGATTGAACTATGACAAAAACAGAGGTTGTATTTTTTATGCATAATAATTAAAATTAGAAATAAAGAGCAGTGTCTCACACGTTAACACAAAATCTAACAAACAAAAAATATCCAGATTCAATTCAATTTATAAATGTTGGAAAATAAATAGAAATATTTAATCATATTTAAACTCACCAAATAAATTACATGCATAAAACAGGTGAGTGGGTAAACAACCTGACATTTAGTAAAATAAATAATAAGGTCAAACACACGATGAGTGCCGTTGAAGATGACAGGTTTTTAATTATGTTCATTTTTTATGTGAAGAAATAGGTCAGATGATAAAGTTGATCGTCCTATTAATAAAATTACATTTAGAATTAAATGAAAATAAAATAGATTGTAGGCAAACGGGTTTCGTAGTAGTGATTTTTATGAAGAAAATTGTCGTTGTAAAATGGATTAAGGTCAGTTTAAATCAAACGATCTTTGATTGCGATTAACTGGTAATGTTCTGAACTTAGTTCGACACTCGCTTTCCTTGATTTATTTTACTTCATGCTATATATATCAATATATACTTACCAGCTAAATGGAATACTTTGGATTTTTATTTTTATTATTAATATATTATTAAGATCTTTAATTTTTTTTATGTGTCTTGCCGTTCTGGGTGGAGTGGAACGGAAAAGACTGTCAGACTCGATTGACTAAAAACCAACCTGTTCCTTCCGTTGTTCTTTGCGTTCTTGGGACACGGTAAACTGCATTTGGTCTTATGAAAGTAAGTTCAGACAGTTCTGCGACCCATACTTTGGAAGCTGAATTTGATGAAAAAAACCTGTGAAAAAAAAACATAATTCATTATGACAGATTACCTCTCACTCAAGCACATTAGAATCAATAACAAAACGTTAAAGATCACGGAAAAAAAATCCGCTAATTATCATTCAAATTATAATTAAAGTAGTCTAGATTACATTAAGTGCAGCAAAACATTTTAAAACCGTAATTGCCTGGACACGAAGTTATGCAGCCTCGGTGTAATAGAAAGGAAGCGGTCATCTTCTGCGAACGGTACAAGGACTGATGTGCATTGAAAGTGTTAGGAATGTTTTTATTGTAATAAAATAAATATACGTTGTTTGTTTTTTTGCTGTCGGTTGGCAAGGTTGTTGAAAATTTATGTTTTTTCGTGTTATTTTTAAGTTGCCAGTTATTTATTTTGACGTTAAATAAAACATGTCATATTATGTGATAGAATTCTTTGTCATTTATTTTAGAGTCCCAAAAAAGAAGATTGGCAGGATTACGTAGAAGTAAAAAAATAAAAATCTTTGATGTCAAAATTCCAATGACCTACTCATTAAATTTTGGGACTCATGTCAATAATACGTTACATTGCGTAAAGGAAGCTAATATTTGCTTAATCTTTCTACGTGTTGAATGAACAACAAAAAAGTACGGAAGTGTAAACGCTGCTAATTTTGTAATAAAAGCACTCTTAAATAATGATGTGTCATACAAAACCTGCATTTGAAACTATAACTGACCGATATTGCATAAAAACTTTTTGTTGGACATCTGACAGGTAAAAATTGTTTAATTTTTTTACAAGTGATAGTCATCATTCTGTTGCATTATGTATTTTTGAAAAGGTCAACTTCTTCGCCATTCAACAGTGAACGTAAGATCAATAAATAATTTTTATGAATCGTTTTGTTATTTCGTGCGAATTTTGAGTTTGTTACAAACTTACATATTATATTAGCATTTGAGATTTTGAGGTTAATGATATGTTATTAAAAATGATAATAACTATTATTGAAAAATTATGGGTTATAATATAGTTTTTACATAAGAACTGTAAGTCAGAGGTCAACGCAATGGAGCTTCTGAGAGCAGACTGACACACAACTATTTCCCGTTACTTAGGATACTTAATGTTTATGTAAGAATGGAGATTGACTGCGCCGCCAAAATTGGCCCAGAAAGAGATGGATCCTCAATCTATACGAGTTTTTCAAATATTCGAAAACAAACAAACAAAACCAACTGTACTATATTTTAGAATCCAGTTTTCCCATCTTCAATTTTTTTTTTGTTATATGACGTGCCCTAATGTTGATACATCATAAAAATACAATCTAGCTTAATACTAAAGCTAATGTTTGTTCTTGTGTTCTTTATGGGTAGCACTCTCTTCACTAAATTAACTCGAAAGGTTTTGTCCTTTTTAGTCTTCTCACTATGTCCGTGTTGTCCCATCTTTAAATGATACAAACGAAATAATTCTATAAGATTTTGAAACAATTACTGTTTTTTATTATATTTTTAAAATGTTTTCAATTAATAATATTAAGGAATTATTGTATGAATATTCGAATTAAGAGAACAAGAGGTTTATGAGCGCAGTAGAACTACCCAAATTAATGTAACGAGGAATTGTTACTTATTAACTGTGTAAAGTAATGTTCAGTATAATTATAATTAGACCATAATATTATTCATTTAATTTGACGTCCAAATAACCTTTTAATTACAATCAGTTACACATCCATCCCTGACCGATATTCTTTATAAAAATCAACGGACATGTTCCATCAAGTACAGTTGCATCGTTTGACATGTTAATCGGAGTTCAACCTGTTTGTAACATGTTTTGTGTCAGCTGTCGAGTAAGAGGTCGACCTCTTTTTGAGGTCGGGTTGAATCTTTGAGAAAATCGTGATTAAGTTCAGTTTGTAATTGGGCCAGTATCTAGTTAAATTGTTTGTTTAGTTAATCTGTGTTCTATGGATTGCAGATGATTTGCTGCGTAATTTTGAGAAACTTCAAACTTTCTGTTTTACAGTGCTATAATACTCTGTACGATGGAATTTAAAAAAAGTCAGGTCATGCACCCTTGCTTGCGAGCACAAAATATCCCACCATTACAGCACAAACGAATCAATAATTTAGGAATACATCGAGAACTAACATAAACATTCGCCTAAAAAACATGAAAAGTTTTTATTTCAGAACGTTTGTTTCTAAATTCCTTTACATAAATAAGTAGCAAGTTGTTTTTTAGTTAATTTTACACAACCAGTCACGGGACGACAGAACATAAAGATTTAATTATCTGTCGTAAGTGCAAACCACAGCTTCTTTGTGCAACGTCACATTATAAGGTAACACTGCCTGAACTTGGAACTTTTTATGAATCTAAATATCCACTTAAGTGCAATTGTCTCGTGTTAATTGTTCAAGTTTTTATTTCCCCCTGTGCAACATATTCTGTAGTTTCTGCGGTCAAGGATATAACTTAATGTAACCTTTTTTAAATGCAATTGTCTTTTATTTACTTGAGAGTGACTATGAGTCGATTTTGTTGGTCTCTGAAAAGAAACTCTTGAAAATATTTTAAGGAAACTGCGTGTCTAAAACAGCCTTACTTACAGTTATCAGTCCTCAAGATTTTAAGCAGCGCTTGCTGAGGTTGACCGTTCATGGTTAACAATTCATCAAACAACTAGAGTCTGGAAGGCTGTCATTTATGGATGTCAAAATCCAGTCTGCTACCTGAAGTCGATATCTGAAGTTAAAATTGAATTTGTTACATGGAGATGGAGGGTTGAGGAGACCAGATGGGCAGTTGTTCGATGTTAAATAATTGTAATAATATTGTTGAAATTATAACATAAATTACATTCATAATTATCAAGGAAAAAGCAACAGAAGTGTCACGATTATAACCAGACATCAAAGAGTTCGCAAGCTGCATTCTCTTCTGTTATGAAGCATGCGTAATTAATTTTAAAGCAACGAATTGTTATTTAACTGTTAAGGCCCAGTTTCAGTTTGAAATTAACTGTCTGTTAAGGCGGGGTTAAGGTAATTTTTATGATTTTCAAACGTCTGAAAGTCTCATTAACTATGATATTTTTAATAAAAAAAAATTATAATATTAAAGTTGAACATATACTCGAGTGAATGGTAAAGATAGAAACACGAATTGGAATAATTGGCTCGATAGAAAAAAATGTCAAACATGACACTAAATCACAATTTTTAAACGTCCACTGCTTAGAGATTTCACAATGAATTTATATGAAACTTATATAAATAAAAACAGCTCATTATTTAGAAGTGAATGGTAAAATCAGATTTTAAAATTTCGTTATAATTTTTCTCCAAGAAATAAAAAACCCAAAATATTGGCATTATTTCGCTCGCCGGGCGCCCCGCCAGTGCCCGCCGAGACGTGATGGAGGATGGACGTACGTCGTTGCTGCGCAAAAATTCCCCCCGCGGTTACGTATTAGCAGGCATAGAACTGAACTACTACATAGAAACAAAGTCACACACACAAGCGATTGCGTGTTAGTTGCGGGAATAGAATAAAATAGTCAAGTGATCAAATTTTGACACGATGTAATTTTTTTTTATGGACTACGTATTTTTTAGCTAAGATGCGAACTTGATGGAGTGACTTGAAGGTCCACATCGGTGGCTGTCACTGGAACTCGGCGACGGATCGAACTAGATGTACCGAGTTTGGGCTCGTTTTGTAAGTTATGATGAGATCTTACCACCGGACTTGATGGAGTGACCTGAAGGTCTACATCGGTGACTGCCACTGGAACTCGGCGACGGATCGAACTAGATATGCCGAGTTTGGGCTCGTTTTGTTAGTTATGATGAGATCTTACCACCGGACTTGATGGAATGACCTGAAGGTCTACATCGGTGACCGCCACTGGAACTCGGCGACGGATCGAACTAGATGTGCCGAGTTTGGGCTCGTTTTGTTAGTTATGATGAGATCTTACCTCCGGACTTGATGGAGTGACCTGATGGTCTACATCGGTGACTGCCACTGGAACTCGGCAAGGGATCGAACTAGATATGCCGAGTTTGGGCTCGTTTTGTTAGTTATGATGAGATCTTACCACCGGACTTGATGGAGTGACCTGAAGGTCTACATCGGTGACCGCCACTGGAACTCGGCGACGGATCGAACTAGATGTGCCGAGTTTGGGCTCGTTTTGTTAGTTATGATGAGATCTTACCTCCGGACTTGATGGAGTGACTTGAAGGTCTACATCGGTGGCTGTCACTGGAACTCGGCGACGGATCGAACTAGATGTACCGAGTTTGGGCTCGTTTTGTAAGTTATGATGAGATCTTACCACCGGACTTGATGGAGTGACCTGAAGGTCTACATCGGTGACTGCCACTGGAACTCGGCGACGGATCGAACTAGATATGCCGAGTTTGGGCTCGTTTTGTTAGTTATGATGAGATCTTACCACCGGACTTGATGGAATGACCTGAAGGTCTACATCGGTGACCGCCACTGGAACTCGGCGACGGATCGAACTAGATGTGCCGAGTTTGGGCTCGTTTTGTTAGTTATGATGAGATCTTACCTCCGGACTTGATGGAGTGACCTGATGGTCTACATCGGTGACTGCCACTGGAACTCGGCAACGGATCGAACTAGATATGCCGAGTTTGGGCTCGTTTTGTTAGTTATGATGAGATCTTACCACCGGACTTGATGGAGTGACCTGAAGGTCTACATCGGTGACCGCCACTGGAACTCGGCGACGGATCGAACTAGATGTGCCGAGTTTGGGCTCGTTTTGTTAGTTATGATGAGATCTTACCTCCGGACTTGATGGAGTGACTTGAAGGTCTACATCGGTGGCTGTCACTGGAACTCAGCGACGGATCGAACTAGATGTGCCGAGTTTGGGCTCGTTTTGTTAGTTATGATGAGATCTTACCACCGGACTTGATGGAGTGACCCGAAGGTCTACATCGGTGACCGCCACTGGAACTCGGCGACGGATCGAACTAGATGTGCCGAGTTTGGGCTCGTTTTGTTAGTTATGATGAGATCTTACCTCCGGACTTGATGGAGTGACCTGATGGTCTACATCGGTGACTGCCACTGGAACTCGGCGACGGATCGAACTAGATATGCCGAGTTTGGGCTCGTTTTGTTAGTTATGATGAGATCTTACCACCGGACTTGATGGAGTGACCTGAAGGTCTACATCGGTGACCGCCACTGGAACTCGGCGACGGATCGAACTAGATGTGCCGAGTTTGGGCTCGTTTTGTTAGTTATGATGAGATCTTACCTCCGGACTTGATGGAGTGACTTGAAGGTCTACATCGGTGGCTGTCACTGGAACTCAGCGACGGATCGAACTAGATGTGCCGAGTTTGGGCTCGTTTTGTAAGTTATGATGAGATCTTACGTCCGGACTTGATGCAGTGACCTGAAGGTCTACATCGGTGACTGTCACTGGAACTCGGCGACGGATCGAACTAGATGTGCCGAGTTTGGGCTCGTTTTGTAAGTTATGATGAGATCTTACCACCGGACTTGATGGAGTGACCTGAAGGTCTACATCGGTGACTGCCACTGGAACTCGGCGACGGATCGAACTAGATGTGCCGAGTTTGGGCTCGTTTTGTTAGTTGTGATGAGATCTTACCTCCCAACTTGATGGAGTGACCTGAAGGTTTACATCGGGGAGTCGGAAACTCGGCACATCTAGTTCGATCCGTCACCGAGTTCCAGTGGCAGTCACCGATGTAGACCTTCAGGTCACTCCATCAAGTCCGGTGGTAAGATCTCATCATAACTTACAAAACGAGCCCAAACTCGGCACATCTAGTTCGATCAGTCGCCGAGTTACAGTGACAGTCACCGATGTAGACCTTCAGGTCACTCCATCAAGTCCGGTTGTTGATCTCATCATAACTTACAAAACGAGCCCAAACTCGGCACATCTAGTTCGATCCGTCGCCGAGTTCCAGTGGCAGTCACCGATGTAGACCTTCAGGTCACTCCATCAAGTCCGGTGGTAAGATCTCATCATAACTTACAAAACGAGCCCAAACTCGGCACATCTAGTACGATCCGTCGCCGAGTTCCAATGGCAGTCACCGATGTAGACCTTCAGGTCACTCCATCAAGTCCGGTGGTAAGATCTCATCATAACTTACAAAACGAGCCCAAACTCGGCACATCTAGTTCGATCCGTCGCCGAGTTCCAGTGGCAGTCACCGATGTAGACCTTCAAGTCACTCCATCAAGTCCGGAGGTAAGATCTCATCATAACTTACAAAACGAGCCCAAACTCGGCACATCTAGTTCGATCCGTCGCCGAGTTCCAGTGGCAGTCACCGATGTAGACCTTCAGGTCACTCCATCAAGTCCGGTGGTAAGATCTCATCATAACTAACAAAATGAGCCCAAACTCGGCACATCTAGTTCGATCCATCGCCGAGTTCCAGTGGCAGTCACCGATGTAGACCTTCAGGTCACTCCATCAAGTTCGGTGGTAAGATCTCATCATAACTTACAAAACGAGCCACACTCGGCACATCTAGTTCGATCCGTCGCCGAGTTCCAGTGACAGTCACCGATGTAGACCTTCAGGTCACTCCATCAAGTCCGGTGGTAAGATCTCATCATAACTTACAAAACGAGCCCACACTCGGCACATCTAGTTCGATCCGTCGCCGAGTTCCAGTGACAGTCACCGATGTAGACCTTCAGGTCACTCCATCAAGTCCGGAGGTAAGATCTCATCATAACTAACAAAACGAGCCCAAACTCGGCACATCTAGTTCGATCCGTCGCCGAGTTCCAGTGGCAGTCACCGATGTAGACCTTCAGGTCACTCCATCATGTCCGGAGGTAAGATGTCATCATAACAAAACGAGCCCAAACTCGGCACATATTAAATATACTGCTGCCTAATAAAGTACTCCATTGTATGCACTTTGTAAAATCAAAACTATCTCGAATATCATTTTACGAAAATCTAATCCGGACACACTCGAACGTAATTGACTAACTGCATTACGCTACGCTGTGGCATACACACACACGATCCCTCCCGCCCGCACCGCTGTCGACTTGCCCCGCCCCTTTGCGGGGGCTGAGGTAGTGCGCTCATAGCTGCGGACTGTACTGGAACCTGGCCTTAAGCTTCGTGAATAATTAGATTAATGTTAGCTGCGCCAAACATTTTAAACTCCACTTTTTTGTGTTCCAAAGTACCGAATAACTTTTAATAACCAACTCAATTGATATTAGTATTCATTGCGAACTAAGTTAGTAAGAGAAAGCACGTTCTATCATTGGTCCTAGCTGTCATATGTATATCTTTGACAGTCGCTACAGAAAGTTGTGACCCCAAAATCTGACAACCAGTTTTTTTACCAAAGGAGTATCGTATTGTACAGTACTACATAACTAGTTTGTGGAGGTCAGATAAACAGCCGCTCCATGTAATAATATAATCCTCATGGTATTCAGCTATATTTGACTGGCCTGTTGGTCTAGTGGTTAATGACCCTGACTGCTATGCCGTGGGTCGTGGGCTCGATTCCCACCCAGGACAAATGTTTGTGTGATGAGCACAATCATTTGTTCTGTGTCTGGGTGTAATTTATCTAAAATATGTATGTATTTAGAAATATATAAGTATGTTTATCAGTTGTCTAGTACCCATAACACAAGCTCTGCTTAGCTTGGGACTAGATAGCGTTGTGTGATAGTTGTAGAATATTATTATTATTTCCAGTTAGACTGAAAACTATCCTAACATAGTTTGGAATAGGCTAGACAGAAGAATCGGGGATTTCTTTTTTTGAACTTTGCCTTTTTCTGGGAGTTTCACCTGTTTCGTGGTTGCATTTACAAACATTTTAACTCAGATACACAAACAGCCAAACACGGAGCAACTACTTGTAGATTATACTAATCATTTACAAGAATCAAACCTAAGACACGCAGTACAGCAGTCGATCGTCAAATTGTTTTTTATTGTTCTGAAATTGGTCTGAACTCATTAATTAAATCCACATTTGGTTTTGGTTTGTATGTTTCACCATATCCACTTTACCTAGCGAGTAGTGAATTTATTTTTTATATTAGTCACAGAAAAACAAATGGAGTGGAGGTCCGATAGGCAGTCGCTCTAAGTAAAATACTGATTCATCTGTTTCGACTGGAAGCCGACCCCAATACAGTCGGGAAAAGGCTAGGCAGATGATGATGGTTACAGAAAAACAAATAGCTGTAGCTAAACCTCATTCTCACATAAACTTACTTAGATAACTTAACAAGCTAAGCTTTCCATTGCCCAATAATAAACACCTAAATAATAGGACCACACCCGGAACTCCAAAGGAAGTGGCATTCAATATATTATCAAAATTGAATCAGCAATCTTAGGTCTCTAGTGAAAGGATAGGTTACGTTGTCTGATAAGTTAGGTAACAACCTAAGTTAGACTCACCTTAAAAAGATAAACCTTAATATTTTTGATTTATTATTATATTTTAAGTATGTTTAGAATTGGGTAACTTTTATAAATGGTTTGTGGTTTGAGAATGTTGGTTTTTGTATTTATGATCAAATGCATTATGTATTTTAACATTTTGTAATTGTCCTAGTCTCGCAGAAAAATCTTTTGTGATCTTTCGCAAGTTTCAAGTTTTCTGATAATTGAGTTGTCAATATTCATAGGATTCAGGTTTTTGAAGATTTTGAAGTAAAATTCAAATTATTTATTGTGATATCCGTAATGTACGAGTGCGTATCCTGCAGGGCTAACATGCGCAAGTCGACATATCTCTTAAACGAGAAGGCAAAATTTGTCGTTCTCGATTCGTTTGTCACTTTTCGTAACATGCGCACCACGCTCGAGAAGATATCTCGTCGTGACTTCGCCTTCTCGACGCGACATAACCGATGTTACCATTTCATGAAAACATACCATAATATAATTTAGTATCGCCGGTTTCATTCATTCATTCGGTCTATTATTGGTGGGAATTGCGTGAACGCTGCCATAATTGTGAACGCGACCGTACAATTGTCTCTTTGACATTTTGTCAATTCAAAATTTGCTCTGTGGTTCGCTCGTGCTAAATATTTTCGAATTTGAAATAATTGTTGAATTGTTTTATAGAAGATGGCTTTGGCATCAAAGAAATTGTAAGTATTAGATCAAAATCCCGTTACAGATGGCGGAGATGCATATTAGTTTATTATCACCTACCTATTCAATGTTGTAATTGATTTACAAAACAAACCGTGTAAATAATGGATTTTTCAAAGTTCTAAGATATGTAATCATAATACTATGTAACATTAATTATCTCGATGAAATGTTCTAACTGTAATGTACAAAATCCATACATAAATCAACATTGAATGTTGACTATTCAGTAAGTACAAAGTTCTGAAATTGCTGTGAAACATTATTCGTAATAGGAACGAAAGTTTACTTGTCATGTGTGTACTGTACAATAATAGTGCCCTTATTAATTGAAAGAGATAGATTGATAGTTACAAATTGAACTGTAAATGTTTCAGAATACGCAGTACAAAATGCCAGATTAAATATCTTTGTGATTATATGCATCAACATGCAAACTTTGCGGCAGGAGAATTTAAAACTCCGCAGCGTGCCGCTGAATATGAGCGGCAGTGGGAAAGACTAAAAGCGGCCCTCGACGTTTAGTCAAAAAATTAGCCTAATTCAGATTACACTAACAGTAGTTTAGGTGGTAAATAGGTAGATATTTACTTTTAAAAAGGCAGGTAAGCCACAGCCGTTTTGAGGCTCCAAATCGGCTTGGAGCTTATCTATAACATAAATAGCCATAGGCTTTGTAATTCGCCAAAGGGACTGGAACTCGTTATCCCTTAGGTCAAATGGGTTGCAGACGTCGCGAATCACCTTCCTCTGTATTTTTCTTGCTTCCCTCTCCTCATACACAGTTAAAAGATAATTGTAGTACGGCACCGCCATTATACTTAAAAGTTCACAGAATTTACGCCTTTTCAGTTTTTAGTCACTGTTGTCGCAATTTCTCGTCTTCGAAAACCATCGACGAGAAACTTGTCATAGGAAAATGTCAAAATTCGACTAAATATAGCGCGCATGTTAGAACCTGACGACAAAAACAGGTTTGAGAGAACGCCATGAGTTCTATGTCAGAACGACACGACATAAAAGTGTCACCATGTTAGCTCCCATCGACAAACAGACATATGTCGTCTCAGCACGAGATAATGTGTCGACAAAATTTTGTCGACTTGCGCATGTTAGCCCTGCTGGTGTTAAATACAAGTCCTCGCTGCTCTTTGAAAAACCTGAAAGTCTATAAACGTTACCAACCACGAAATTTGACAAAGTAAAAGCGTTTTTGTCAAAGAAAGTGCAAGTAAAAAAAGTAAGATGAAGAAGTCTTTTTCCACAAATTAACACAGCAATAACTCACAAGCTTCAAAGCGCGAAATACCTTTTCTTATTTGAAATGAAACTTCATTTACTTACTAGCTAACTAGAAAACTTCGTACCGCCTCAGCATCAATGTTTATTTATCATATTTTTTCACCTTTTAAACCATCCCTGGTCTTCCAAAAATAATTCAAAACTAACATCAGCCAAATCGGTCCAGCCATTCCGGTCGAGTTTTATATATCAGTCAGCTTTTTCTATAGATGAAGCCCTTCCCAAAGAACGTACAGTCCAAGTCCATATGATAATAAAACATGATGTCTCACCGGAATCCGGAAGTGAGTGTCGGTCGACCACACTCAAGTGATTTCCAGTCCAAACATAGACACTTGTACAAGTACTTATGCTTCGAGATAGGTACCTGTAGTCTTAAAATGACTGACGTACATGTATTGTTTCTATAAATACCGATACAACATCATAAATCGGTGGGTGCAATTACTGCTACGCGGTGACTAACATAAGAGAAAGGAATCGTCAACAGTTTTTATTGTAAACACAATTAACGTTATACACCTAACGAAAACGAATTGAATCTTTCTCTACGCGCTCCAACCTGAACAGCAACCTCAACATCTCTGCAAGTGTACGCACCGTACAATACCTACTTAGTATCTCACAGTCAATTAGTTGTTGGAATATTTACTATGAGTATTGGTGAAGAATATTTCATAACCTGTATCTTAACCTATACCTTCTGTAAAATATTTTTAACAGACTTGGAAAAAAATCGACAGATTTTTTTTAATGAACGATTTATTAATGACGCATGGACTGATTTGATAAGTTCTTCTTTTTTTTTGAATACTTACGTTTTCCAGTAAATTGGTTTTACTCATTTTTTATTTAAATATATTTAGTTTATTAAATTCACTGTATGGATCAAGTTATCCGAATTAAAAAAAAAATATTTATTATTCTAGGTGGCCTGTGATTATGAGAATCTGATCACATGCACTATTTAATTTTAATATGAGTGCAAAATCAATTCGACTAGTACAGTGTTATATTACTCCATTTTTAAAACTGCATGCCTTAATTTTAGAATGTTTTTATTTGTCCACTTAACATACGGCTTAAATAATTTAATAGCTAGTTATATCACATTCTTAGAATGAACATAAATGGCAATTTTGGAACTTCCATTCAGATTTTAATCAGAGCACAGATGCTCCGAAATCTGTAATTTAGAGCCATTATGTTCGGCCATCCATTGTTCACAAATTAACTTATCAATCAGGTCAAACGATTTAGAAGGTCCTCTATTTCATCAGATCTTAAACTAACTAACCATTTACAAATTAAACGTTATTAAACCGAGCTCTTTAGGTCATAAACATATATGATATCTCAAGTTAAAATCGATTATAATTCTCGAAATTAATCGATCTTATTTCATTCGTGCACATTCGGGTTAAATCGTGACCCGTTCGGAACCGTATGCTAACTCCTGCGCAGAAAGTGAATGTAAAAATTATTCAATGGGTCAGATTTGTCGTGTTTTACTATATGAATGTTCATGTATGATGTATGGCTCGCTGAAATAATTTAGTAATTAATCTTTTTAGTTGATGATTATTTAAATGCGTTGAACTGAATCGTGATGTAACATATTATCACGTTTAAGATATTCCAATTGTGCAATTTGTTTATTGTAAACGTATAAATTATGTTGTTGCTATATAATGAAAAGTTTTTTTTTTTTTTAATAGACGTACTCGTAAATGGACTTTTGTGAAACGAAGGGAATGTCAGACTTGACTGACTGAAAACCACCCCAATTCCTTCATTATCCACGTTTGCTCTGTGCGTTCCAGCGCAGCGATGCCGTTTTGAGACAGTCCCGCGGTCCCAGCAGGCATTTGACCCTAGAGGCCTCATTATTCTGCCAGCTCATTGAGGTACGCGTGGTTGAAAGCGTGGTTGCCTTAGGCTTGCTCCTGGATCATACAACGAGCTAACCATTACTCGCAGTTCTGAAGTCCGCGTCAACGGTGGCGTTACATCCGATGATTCCCGATGGCCACCCCCAGCTTGTCCCCCGCTGGGGGACAGCGCAACTTTTTCTAAAAATTGTTCCCAATGGCCACCCCGGGGTGGACATTAGGAACTTTTTTTAGAAAAAGTTGCGCTGTCCCCCAGCGGGGGACAGTGATACGATTTTTTAAAAATATTTACGTTGTCCCCCACGGGTGGACAGCGCTACAATTTTAAAAATGAGAATTCTCAGTGTCCACCGCGGGTGGACGGAGATACGTTTTTTTATTTATTCCCGGTAGCGGGCCCTTTTAACTATTTTTAATACTTTGACTGAAAAAAAAACTAGTAATGAAATATAAAGATTGTAAATGTAAGCTTAGTTATGAAAAAATACTATTTTAACAATTTCACATACTTAGATCATTTTGTTTCATGTTTGAAAATACTATTTTATTCTATGAAAGTCCACAGAATAAAATAGAATTTTGCACAAGTGAATTCAGAACAAGTGTTTTGTTAAAATGAAGTTTATAATAATGATGAAACAGGAATGTAAGAAAGAGACAAAACATATCTATACTGCTCCCACCCCCGCGCACACGCAACATGCGTTTTGTTTGTGACGACTATTATTATTATTATTTTTAAAACTATATCTTAGTTTGTACACACATATCTTAGTTTGTTTGGCTACACATCAAACTATGCAAAACCAATATAAGCTGACCGTTGAGTGTGCGGAAAGATTTCACAAAGCGAGATCAAGACAAACTGGTAGGTATTGTATAGGTTGATGTGTAACCAAACAAACTAACTACTACACAAACAAACAAACTAACTAGCCGTGTGTAGTAGTAAAGTTTTAGTTAGCATTCTTCTAGGCTCGTTTTATTATAAGTTTGTTTGATGAAAACTTTTAATAAAGCGAGCCTGTAAAATCGGATTAGAAAAATTGGTATAATGTTACTCTACCTTGTATGAACATTTTAAATGATTAAATACTTTTCAGGTGTATATAATTAGAAATAAATGTCATATCCTAGTCAATTTCAAAAGAAAATTTTAAAACAAAATTATTACAATAAATAAACCTACTTTTGAATTTTTAATTATGGTGTTAATTAGAAGATTTTTTTTTAAATAAACGTTGATTTTAAAATACATAATTTGTTTTTATTATTATTTTAATAATCTCATCATCTTCCTTCTAAAGTCTTTAATCTGTAACGAGTCTTCACTCAAAGTTTACAAAAACAATTAAAAGGGAATAAATAAAAAAAAAGTATCTCCGTCCACCCGCGGTGGACACTGAGAATTCTCATTTTTAAAATTGTAGCGCTGTCCACCCGTGGGGGACAACGTAAATATTTTAAAAAAATCGTATCACTGTCCCCCGCTGGGGGACAGCGCAACTTTTTCTAAAAAAAGTTCCTAATGTCCACCCCGGGGTGGCCATTGGGAACATTTTTTAGAAAAAGTTGCGCTGTCCCCCAGCGGGGGACAAGCTGGGGGTGGCCATCGGGAATCATCGGCGTTTTGTTTGTGACGACTATTATTATTATTATTTTTAAAACTATATCTTAGTTTGTACACACATATCTTAGTTTGTTTGGCTACACATCAAACTATGCAAAACCAATATAAGCTGACCGTTGAGTGTGCGGAAAGATTTCACAAAGCGAGATCAAGACAAACTGGTAGGTATTGTATAGGTTGATGTGTAACCAAACAAACTAACTACTACACAAACAAACAAACTAACTAGCCGTGTGTAGTAGTAAAGTTTTAGTTAGCATTCTTCTAGGCTCGTTTTATTATAAGTTTGTTTGATGAAAACTTTTAATAAAGCGAGCCTGTAAAATCGGATTAGAAAAATTGGTATAATGTTACTCTACCTTGTATGAACATTTTAAATGATTAAATACTTTTCAGGTGTATATAATTAGAAATAAATGTCATATCCTAGTCAATTTCAAAAGAAAATTTTAAAACAAAATTATTACAATAAATAAACCTACTTTTGAATTTTTAATTATGGTGTTAATTAGAAGATTTTTTTTTAAATAAACGTTGATTTTAAAATACATAATTTGTTTTTATTATTGAAGTGAAAACTTCTTTAGCGGCGTTGTACACTTTTTCTGTAATGGGTAAAAAATTTAAAACTCGCGTCAGGGTCACGTGACCGTCAGGGTCACGTGACCGTCAGGGTCACGTGACCCTGATCGAAAATGAGTAAGACGTCATTCAAATTAAAAATAAAACATAGTAACAAAAAAGTTTTCACTTCTACCGGCACTCCTGGAGTGCAACCTTTTTTTATTTTAATAATCTCATCATCTTCCTTCTAAAGTCTTTAATCTGTAACGAGTCTTCACTCAAAGTTTACAAAAACAATTAAAAGGGAATAAATAAAAAAAAAGTATCTCCGTCCACCCGCGGTGGACACTGAGAATTCTCATTTTTAAAATTGTAGCGCTGTCCACCCGTGGGGGACAACGTAAATATTTTAAAAAAATCGTATCACTGTCCCCCGCTGGGGGACAGCGCAACTTTTTCTAAAAAAAGTTCCTAATGTCCACCCCGGGGTGGCCATTGGGAACATTTTTTAGAAAAAGTTGCGCTGTCCCCCAGCGGGGGACAAGCTGGGGGTGGCCATCGGGAATCATCGCGTTACATCGCGGCATCGTCTCGCAATCCCACGCTATGTGACCCAGAGGTGGGAAACAAACAATAAATTCTGTCTGGCTTGTAAATAACGTTTTTTTTCGAAGGTTTTTCCGATCATTTAGTACTTTATGAGTAATTTACTCACAGTATTCGTAGGGTTTTGTGATATAATCTGCATTGTGTTTTTAATAATTGAAACTCTGTCTTTTATAAATTACCATATACCTTTTAATAATTAGCTAGTTAATTCGTCTAATAATTATGAAACTGTATTTAATAATAATTAAATTCAGTTTCATAATTATTAGATTATTAGAGTTTTTCTAGATCATTTGGTAACATGGCTATCCATGTTACCAAATGATCTAGAAAAACCTCTTGTCAAGATTTTAAAATAATACCTATGTACGATTACTTACTGGTTCTTTGGTATAGTGATCGCAATCACGACTGCTGAGCAAGAGTTTCTAGGTTCAGTTCCCAAGTGGGGCATAGTGTCATTGGGTTTTTCCATTCTTTTTTATTGTAGTAAAATCTCCCACCCTGAATGCGCTCCAAAATACTGTCAGACTCGCACGTACTAAAATCAACAGTCTTCTTTCGCCTTAGCCTTTTACGTTCCAGGGTCACGGTTTTCCGTTTGGATCGTTCCGCGACCCCAGGTTTTTCCAACCATAATTGCTCATTCTCATTGATTTTGTGGCAGGTTGATAGAAATACGCTCGTCGTTTGTCCCATTATACGGACTTTAATATAACTGGCGAAATGAGAGTGTACTAATAAGTACGCTACTGCCTAACCCTTCTTGAATTATAGGCAAGATGTTACATGATATACAATTTTTTTTCATGTTATATTCAAAAATTACTTCGTGACAGGCACTTGTGATTTATCAAATAATAAAAAAAACGTTCAAATATAGTTAGCTACAGATAAAAACAGTTCAAATATAATTATGGTGCTACAGTCCTAGTCACAAGACATAATTACTATGAAAGTACTGTAGGTGCCCATTCCAATGCGTAAATGTCTATGGAGAATAATGGGCAAGAAACTCCATGGACACTCTTTTTCAATCGCCAAAATTGTTATTTAGTTTTAATTACGAAATCAACACATTGTTACTAACCTAAAATCTTCGAAACAGATAACACTTAGCACTTAAACCTTTCTAGACCATTTAGTTACAGATAGGAATCGTTTTGTCTGTCCGTCCGCGTCTACCTATTACTTAACGCTTGTTACATTGTGAAGGGTAAAAAGAAATGTGGGCCGGATGATTTGTTTTAATAAATCTGTTATGTATTAGTGGTTCGTGACTATACGAAGTAGGTACTTGTTATTACGTCATACCTATTGTTATAAACAAAAGAAGTTCGACAATTAGGTCTGAAATCAGTCACTTGTGATATAAACTTTTGCATCCGAAACATTGTCTCTCTCCCTTCTTCTCTGATCATAAAACTTAAACTATTATGATAATATACCTGTAAGGCATAGCTCCATACAAATACCGCCCATGCCCTTTACAAATTATTGTTTTATATTTTTACTTGTTTTACCTAATTCTAAATGTTACTAGATCACCTTCTAATAACGATTAATTACCAAATACGTAAGTTATTTACATAATTAAAAGATACTTGACGCGCAATGCGCAATTAATACTGTATTTCACTTCAACTTCAATTAGCGAATCAATCATGTGCTTGCAATGTTGCAAAAAAATAAAAAAATATTGGCGACATCACTTTATCTTGCATAGATAAGCTAATGACGCTTCGGGCAGATCCGGGTTTAGCTGTCGATCTCTGAAAAAAAAAAGAATAATGGTGCACTCTTGGAGGCCACCAGTTTAAAGTCACCCTGCGAGTTATGGAATGATCTATACTTTTTTTTTTTTTTTTAGCGTGGTAAAATCATCAAATGAGTCCTCCAACCCCGGGCGGGGCGGGAGGGACTGTCAGACTTTTACTGACTAAAATCCACGGTGTCCTTCAATAGCCCTTTCTGTTCCGGGGTCACGGTAAGGAAATAATCCCGCGACCCCGGCAGGCTTTGGCCCTCTGTGGAGTAACTCTGATGGATAAAATCTGGAATGAAGTGAACTATCAGAGCACCAAAGTTGGTAACATAGGTCAAAGAATTAGTACGCTGAAATGGCAGTGGGCTGGCCATATCTCTCGAAGGACAGACGACTGTTGGGGTAGACGCCGCCGGCCAGGTGGAGCTACGACTTGCAAAAGATAGCCGGCTGAGACTTGATAACAAAGGCTCAATTCCGGGTGTATATTGGAAGAACCTGCATGGATTCCCAACCAGTGAGGCGCGCCCCACTTGGGGGGCATCATCATCAGCCTATAATGTTCCCACTGCTGGGACACAGGCCTCCTCTCTGTGAGAGGGAGTGGGCCATAATCCACCACGCGGGCCCATTGCGGGTTGGTAGATGTCACATTTGAACTTTTGGTTCTAGGACATGCCGGTTTCCTCACGATGTTTTCCTTCACCGTTTTGAGAGCAGTGGAGATGAAATAGATTACACAAAGTAATGCGCCTGGAGGGGATCGAACCCACGACCTACGATTCGTAAGTCGGGACCGATACCACTGGGCCACCACTGCTCTTCTGCTCTTGGGTGGCATAGGGTGATCCAAAAAGGGGAGTGACGAGAGGCTTAAAAAAATGGTAATTTTGGATAAAATATAATGCTATCTACCCTGTTGTCGGCAAGGAAGCACTGCGTATTATTTTACCGTTTTCGACTACCTATTTTTGTGAACGCGGTTTTTCGACGCTGGTGGGTATAAAAACGAAGCAAAGAAATAGACTTAATGTCGAAATTCATATACGCTGTGCACTGACCAACATGAAGCCTAGAATTGATAAATTAGTTAATAAAGTGCAGGCCCAATGTTCTCACTAATGGTAGTTATTATACGTTGTACACGATTAATAAAGTCCATTAAAGTTTTCATCGTTTAGGGGCGTAGTATTTTAGCGTAAACTTTAGGGAGGCGCATAGGGTGATAGGTTGGGAACCCCTGAAGGATGATTCACGCTACACCGTGCCGTGCCCGGATCGTGCCCCGTCAGGGGCCCGGACACAGCACGGAAGAGACACGGCACGGGGGGTAGCGTGAATAATCCTTTATGTCTATCAGTGGAGGAATACAGCCTGATGATTAATCTGTTAATATCCGTTGCCCGGAGCTACGTTCGGAATTCAAAAGAATTAGTTTTCGAAAAAGAAACAAAAGATAATCGGTTTTGTTTTGACTCAAAACAAAACCTTTTGTGAATGTCTCACGTTTTTCAGATTATCCACTAAATAAGCTTGACTTAGCCTATTAGTTAGTCTATGTAAGTTGTATTATGTAAACATGGTGGTAACCTATATATAAGGCGTCATGGTTGGACCAGTTCTGTTCGCTCTTACATCATGTAGACTATCTAGACATGTAGTTTAAAGCAGGTCGCACACCAGGCATACATTTGTAGCTCGATGATTGTAGCGCCACACTTGAAGCGCGACACATTTAACGCCCCCATATATTTGGACGTGAGCACGCACACCGAGGAAACATTTGTAGCAGGTGCACTTTGTAGCGAGACGTTGTCCTCGCCACACAAATTGAAGATCGAACACGTTCGTTTTTTGTGGCGCGATGGTTTGCAAAAATGAAAGAAAACATTGAATTTTACGTTGAGTTTATTGCAGAGGTTGAAAAAAACCCTGTATTAAACAATCATACGCTCAATAAGTACAGTTACAGACGAATTACAGAAATTATTTGGAGTAAGATAGGCAAAAAATTCAATTAATACAATTAAACGGATGAAATCAATAAAGTCTTTTTTTTCTCATTAATCGCCACATCAAGAAATCGTCGTCATCAGACGATGATGTCGACATTTTCAAAGCGGTGCCACGCTACAACTGTGCTTCCGATGTGCGCATATACAATACATTTGTAGTAAGCTGAATTGTAGCGCAATGATTGTGGCGACGTAAATGTTCGATGCGTGTAGCGTGTGGCGCTGGTGTGCGGCCTGCTTAACTCGTCCTGGATATTGTTGATTGATATCTTATTTACACTTCTTCGCTTTACATCATAACTTAGTTTAGACTTCCTGGGTTTCCCGCTTGTCTTCAATGGCATTGTCAGTTAACTTAATTTGTATTTATTAAGTTTGATAATTTAGGAAAATCCTTTTTAGCGGCGCAGTGGCTGAGCGATGAACGATACGCAGCGTGTCGCGGGTTTGATGCCTGCACAAAACAAATATTTATATGACCTACAAGTCGTTGTTCCGGGTCGGTGTTTGTGTATCTGAGTTTCTATGTTTGATGAATTAGGTACATGATTTAGGAATATCGAAAATTTTACTAGCGGAACCTTAATTTGGGGGCACTAGACGGGATATTTCTTCGTAATTTACTAATCGTACTTTACTACGATCCTTGCAACCAATAAGCACATTCTTTTTAGCAAAATTAATGAATAAGAAATATAAACTTATTTTTTTTAACCTACATTGTCCCACTGCTGGGTAATGGTCTCCCCAATAATCCTCCAATCTTTCCTGTCTGCAGCTTTCTCCGGCCAATCTGTCATGAAAATGTCTAGGTCGTCACGCCAGCGTTTCCGAGGCCTCCCTTGGCAAAACTTATAAAAAAAACTAAAATTAATATGGTGTTTATAGCTTTTGGGTTAACTATTCATAGTATCAATGTATTAATTATAATTTAATATTCATAATGTTTTACACCTATTGCTAATCTTAAAATTTCATAAACATTGTAAATCTTCATTGTAACTCGCATCTTTTGGACATCATAAAAATAAAACCCGGATTAGAATCGCCAATAACTAATCGCCTTTTTAAGTTATGCCTCTTTACAAGTAACGAAACAGTCGCTTGTGAGTCATAAGTGAATGTTTCAAGTCCAAAACTAAATTATAATCAACACTACTAGTTTTTGATTTGTATAAGTATGAGTTAATATGGGAATTAATGTGGGAGGTGGACATTATTCCATAAGGGAGAAGGTCGCATCTTCTTGTTAATTTATTTTGAGGGTCACCTTGGATTTGGTGATGTTTTATTTTTAAAATAAAATTTGTAGAGTATGTTTTAGCGTGGATTAGGAGAGGTCTATGTTTAGGGGACTGCGATAGACTGATTACTTTTGGAGACAAGGTTATTTGCCGAAAACATCTCAATTTTTTCAATTCATCATCAATTTTTTTCAATTCTTTATAAATTTTTTCAATACGTCATTAATTCATTTAAATTTTTTACTACTTACTGAATGCCTTAGTTGAAATTTTGTCAATAACTGTTATATAGCTGTATAAACGAACCCATCTAACTGCAGTTATTTGCTACGAATAATAAAGTGTGAACCACTTAAAACTATTTTTTTTTAACAACAGCAGTGTTTGAAACATTAATCAAATGTTGATAAATAACCAAACAATAATTGGTTACAGTAACACTGTCATAGATTCGCAGGTAAGTCGTGACAAAAGGTAGTTATCGGAGAATTTCTGTATGTAGGTACCGGAACACATGCCTCACGATTTGTCTCAAATAGAGGCGAGATTATTTACCGATATCGCAACGTGTAAACGTTCCGTGTTGAAGAAGTTATTATCAGATTTTGTAAAGTCGATAAGTGCGTGTAAATTGCGTGTTTATTTTTGTGGGTTATTTAGGTTTCGTCCGTGGCTTTGATCGTTGGTTATCCCTCAGGGACAGCCTCACGGGACATGAAGTATTATTGGTCACATCTTCCAAGTTATGGTCTACCAAAGCGCCAAATCATATTTGAATTTATTTAAAAGAGAAAATGGGTGAGAAAGTTAGTTCGAACCCCGCCAGGCGCATTACTTTGTGTAATTTATTTCATCACCACTGCTCTCAAAACGGTGAAGGAAAACGTTGTGAGGAAACCGGCATGTCCTAGAACCAAAAATTCGAAGACATGTGATATCCACCAACCCGCTCTGGGCCAGCGTGGTGGATTATGACCCACTCCCTCCACAAGATCAAGCCCACAAAATCAAGCATTATTTCTTAATCCACTCGGTAGAACGCATTCGCAAACCCTCCAAATGCAATAACGCCAAATCTTGCCCTATCACGTTTCACTGAAAACTACAATTTACTTCATAATTGACAATTTGAGACTCGTACATCCCAAAGTAATAAAGCGAATACATATTCATAAATACTAGGTAGTATTAGTTAACCACCAAATTGGAAATGTCAAGGAATTACTATACGGAGTGACGTTCATGATATTTAGTGAAGTACTCTATCAATAGACGAATCTGTATGAAGCCTTTTATGATAAAGCTTTTAGTTAAGCAATCTGTGTATGAAATAGACACCTGCCATTATTATTTTATTTTAGCAATAAGTGAGGTGACACACCTTATTAAAATGGCACATGATAATAGACAATAATGTGCCTGAAACTGCGACCCTGGAACGCAAAAGGGCAACTGATGTAACAGGGTGGACTTTTAGTCATTAATAATCTGACAGGCCCTTTCGCTCCACCCAGGGCAGGAGGACGCTTTTAAGCTATTGTCAAACAGGCAGGCGAAGCGAATGTGATCCGAAGCGTTTTTATTATTTGTAATGTAATGTATGGAATTGTTTGAATCCAGTCACATATAAAAGCGAAATCGATCCGATAGTCTATGTGACTGGCTTTAAACAATTCCATACATTTTAACAAAAACGCTCCGCTTCGCGTTCGCCACGCCTGTCTGTTTGACAATAGCTTAAGATATTATTATTATTTTTATTTGTTGTCTTTTTTGTATTAGCATTATTGAAACACCACCACCTTTTCATTGGCCTGAATTTCATACATTTAATACTAACTCTGTATTTATTGTTACAGGTAAAAACAACAGTTATAAAACCACCATTAAAGTCGGTAAGCCTTTGTCAGATTGTCAGTGATTTGTACGTAAAGTGACCAGTTCTATTGGTTAAATCCAGTGATCCGGTTTCTACATCGAATCGGTTTAAACGCTTACGTGAAAGTTATTTTTCAACTTATGTGCTTTGTTACTCTAGGAAATATAAGCTTGTTAAGTACGAGCTAGTAAAATAAATAATTGAGCACTGTTATCCTGCTCAGCTTTTTTCGGCTTTCAGTCGAAAGAGATACAGCTGAATATCGTATTAAGTAACCGGATGTGTGAAAAAAAAAGTTGTCTTTGTGTTTATGTTCAAGCCGATTAAATCGTACTTATACATATATGTATGTGGAGATCAAAAGGGGAGGCCTATGTTCAGCAGTGGACGTCCTATGGCTGAGATGATGATGATGAAATCGTACTTAATACTCTGAAAATAGAATGTGTGGTGTGGTGAACAATGCCTGGAGTCTATAAAAACTTCCAAGTTAATAAATGTTTACTAATGAGAGTCAAACTTAACTCGTCTCGTTTTTAAAGATAAGGATATTGTATTTATTATGTAAAAAACATGAGTGAGTTTGACATCTTTTCAAAAAGTTATGACAACAACGACCACTTGCAGCTGCATTATTATACCTACTTTCAATTTTACTGAGAAAACATAACAAAGAGCCATGTAATTCTTAGTTTGAAGTCTCAAACGTAACTTACGTCAATAACTATTAGTATTCACTTAAAGTTGCAGCAAAACAATTGTTGTTATTTTCTATAATTGTTAGAAATCAACATATTATTGTTAGAAACTCATTTCAAATTCTAGCTGTCGATGTCGGTTTAACACTAAAAATCGAGACATTTTTCCTTTTCTCTTTCTGTATTTTCGACATGTTCAAAATAATCCTGAATATTTACAAAGAAATGCAACAATAAGCGAACATAATAGCTATTATATACGATTGTTCAAAAACAGCACTCACTATCTGCAATTAGCTTAGTAGACTAAAGAGGTATTCTGTCTTAGTATCCAGTTGCTATCGAACAAAGGGGAGAATTACCGACTTATTTCAGCTGCTAACTCTAACAATAAGAAAGAATCGTGGGTGTTATATTAAATGTAACATTGTAACACTGATGTTACACTTGTAACGTTTGTTGTTTATCTTATGCATATCATTAGCCCAGTTCTTGTAACAAAAGGATTTGTGATGTAAAGATTTTGGCAGATACTTTGTTTTGAATTATGGGAGCTGGTTGTAGATGGTTATGGATCATCATCAGCCTATAATGTTCCCACTGCTGGGACACAGGCCTCTTCTCTGTGAGAGGTTGTGGGCCATAATCCACCACGCGGGCCCAGTGCGGATTGGTGGATGTCACATGTCTTCGAATTTTTGCTGCTCCCAACGGAGGATTCGGTTATGGATGAATGCACTCAAATGAATTTGGGGAATGTTTATAATAAAGAAATACATTAATATACACTGTTTAAGGCTATCACGGTTTGTTTAACAATTTAAAATGTCACTTACGGGATATCTTCCGTGATTATTTATTATTTTGAGTTAGAATAGTTGGGAACTCAAAATAATAAAAATCACGAAAGATATCCCGTAAGTGACATTTTAAATATAATTCTGAAAAACAGTCATCATCATATGCCTAGTTTAATAAATTAAATAAGTAGGTCGAAAGATCTTAGTACGTTTTTGGTTTCTGCCTAGGTCCATAAGAAAAAGGCGTGAACTTGCAGTCCACCCAGATACGTCGAAATACCTACCACGGAATGCTACTGTTATTAGGTACTAACATTGTTTTACTCGAAGCGAGTGCCTGAGTGATCGCCCCAACCCTGTTACTGGGTAATATAAAATCCATTATTAATACTGGTTAAGATCTCGGACCTTTGACTACAAGTAATAAGCTGGTAATAAGAGAAAAAAAGCAACATTTATAGACTCTAAAAACTTTAATAGACTCTTTTATCAGCACGTAAATACAAAAAAGATTAAATTAACAATTTGAGCTTTAACACTGTTCATTTATCATCATTAAGTCCATAAATTACATGACAATGATTGCACCGATAATTCAATTCTTTCATAATAACAGTTGAAAAAATCTCAAGACAAAATGCACTTTAGAACTATCGACAGGTACTATAAAGCTTATAGATAACATCTTATAATGATACCCTAGCTAACGAACTTTATAACAAAGCCAGCTTCCGACGCCAATCAACAATTGCAAACCATTAAGAATATTTTGCAACTGGGTAAGGTGGACCGCATGTCAGTGGTTATGATACGTTTTA
The DNA here is from genome assembly GCA_954870645.1 of Agrotis clavis. Classification (NCBI taxonomy): domain Eukaryota; kingdom Metazoa; phylum Arthropoda; class Insecta; order Lepidoptera; family Noctuidae; genus Agrotis; species Agrotis clavis. Next base: position 4,596,995 of record OX940927.1, on the reverse strand, counting down.
GCTGTTCCATGTTAAACAGACCATTATAAGAAAGGGGAAAGAGAGAGGGGGCCAAAGAAAATCGTGCGGATTGTGGGAATTATTTATAAAAGAAAAATTATGTGAATGACGGCTTGATGCCTGACAGAAAAAATAAAAACAAACAACCTGACAGAAAAAATAAAGACAAAAAAATTTAAAAAGAAAATAGTTTTCACCGACCCCAAGAAGAATGGGATGATGATATCAGAATGGAGTGGTTACACTTACACAGACCACCAAACTCAACAACTAAACTAATATCAAATACAAGACTGTTATTTATTTGATAAGCATGGAAGACTTACACGTTATCCCGAACTGAACTATAATAATATCTACTCAACTCGATGTCTTTCTGGGAGGGTGATTATGTTTATCGCAATCATTACGATGTTGGTCCCATGGGGTAAGCCTAACCTTGTCTTGGCTGGAAGGTACAAAAATTTCCTCGACTGGGGCAACATTTTCCCACGTTTTTTTAATTCATTTTAATGGTTATATGCAAAGCTTTACTGCTTCGTACTACGCTCGACCACCTCAAGGTTACTCAAAGCGTTGCTACTGACGTGGGGTCTACAGTACTCATACATGCCAATGAAAAAAGAACAATAAGTCGACATGTTACAAATTGTATCACATACAAAAGGTGCTATTTGACCCACTTTAGTTGCACCAGACTACTACGAAAGTGGAGCTAATCTTGATTTTATATTGAATACTTTTAGGCTTATATTGTTTGGAGAGGCAAAGCTTTTGCTTATACAATAAAGTAGTGTCACCCACACACAACGAATTTAAGAGAGATGAGGTGAAACTTGTTTTGGTCGCTCCAAAGATGGGTAGCCATGATGATCATTAATTAAATACATACCGAGCTTCAATCATTTGTTCATTTTTGTCAATCTGTCCTAGTAGCCAGTGACCCAAGAGTGTGGCACTGGTATTAAGACTGTTGTATCATATTACCATGGGTAGTATCACCTAGTACTAATTAGTACACTGAAGGCAGATAGGCAGTCGGTCCGTGTTATCATCGTCAGCCTATAATGTTCCCAATGCTGGGACACAGGCCTCCTCTCTGTGAGAGGGAGTGGGCCATAATCCACCACGCCGGCCCAGTGCGTGTTGGTAGATGTCATATGTCTTAGAATTTTTGGTTCTAGGACATGCCGGTTTCCTCACGATGTTTTTCTTCACTGTTTTGAGAGCAGTGGTGATGAAATAAATTACATAAAGTAATGCGCCTGGCGGGGTTCAAACCCACGATCTACAATTCGTAAGTCAGGACCAATACCATTGGCTCTCCGTCTCCGACTGCTCTGCGGTCCGTGTAAAATACCGGTATTCAATTCCATCTAGCTAGACTGGAAACTAAAAGTATCTAATCCGAGGGACTAGATCAAGCGAAATTCTACCAGCAATAGCCCTGATCGACACAAAAAACTATACTGATCAGATTGAAGTAAGCTACCGGAAAGCTATAACAGGCTGTTACCGTAACGTGCCAACGATGCGTTGCTAGAAGATACTGCCACAAGGTACGGAGGCGCAGACCGATCATAAGGATCGCCTTCATCGATCAGTCAGTGACTGTAATTAATAGTGTACTCCACTGTGTACAACAAGAAAGAAGAGGAAAGAAAGAAAAGAAAGAAAGAAAGAAGAGAGAGATCTATGCTTTGAGAGGCAGATCTATTCCTCCATCGCGTTGGCACGAGATCTACCGCGTTGCCAGTCTGGGTGATATGCCTAATAAATCAACACGAGAGAAAGCCATTGTATGAATATAAAATAGTTTGAAAGCGATTCCCTAATTTTGGCCCTTTTATCACGATAATCAGCATATAAAGTATATGCTTATATAACTTTGTCATGGTAACAGAAAATCTCTCAATCTCTTATGTAATCGAACTTGAAGATGGTCAAGGTAGCCGTTTTATGGGAATCTTAAGGCGGCGCTAGTCGCGAGCTCGAACTCACTGGCAGGCATGGTCAAAAACCATGATATTTCACCGGAAATCGGGCCATATTGTTCATGTGTGCGCGAGCGTCATCCCCCCGTGGAGAAAACAGGGGAAAACTTATTCAGTGAGATGCACGATCATTCAGAGTAAAAGGCGCGCGTAAAAAAATACGAAAAAGCCTTTGGAAGTTGGGGTTTTATGAAAAAACCACTGCACCAATTAATTTCAAATAAAATTTATTAAATTCTTCGATGAATTTGCTGTGTCGGTACGGACTTCGTTTTGGAAATTTGATGCTTCTTTAGCTTCTAATTTACACCTAAAGTTGTGTTAAAATTAGCAAAAAAACGAATCTTTAGAAGCTCGTAACTTTTTAATAGCTTCATATTTTACAATTCTGCTTCCCTACAAACAAAATTAATAATGAGACAAAACGATACCATGTTTAATTTTGGATGTACCTTGTCAAATAGTGGAGTAAAACCCCAACGAAGTTTCTATGGAAAAAATGTTGACTTGTTTGACCTTAAGTTTAAAATTTAATTTACGATTATCGTTACGATAATTATGTTTATTTTATTTTAATGTGTTTGAGTGGTTTACGGCTAATAATGAAAAGTAAAAGAGTGGTCATCCATTAGTATGACTTAGTAGACAAGAATTCAATTTTTTTTTTTAATAATTACGGTTCTGAGAAAACAAGAAAAAGATGATACATAAATTATTTAAATATTTTTTGATAGAAAAACCAGTAACCTAATCTGGGAATCAAACCCAGAACCTTAATCAATTTCTCTTCTAGTATTTCCAATTTCAAAATAAGCTACTCTAATTTTAGGTCTACCCTACTTTACCAGCACGAAACCATAATTTATTTATCTATAATTCAATCTTCTAGAAATCATTAGTAATTAACGCAATAACCGCAACTTCACGCTTCCAATCCTTTCGAGGGCAGACAAAGAGGGTGCTATTAGCACTAATATCTATAATAAACGAGCCTGTCAGTCGGTCTGTTTGGTACGCGTTTACTGCTGAACTACTGAACTGATTTTGATTATTTTTGACGAAGTAGTACAGAGTTACTTGACTAACTAATAAGCAACAGAATTATGTTTTAAAACATTCTAGAGCTTAATTGAGCGTATTATGAATGGTGTTTTTTGAACGAAACTCTTACTGTCGTTGTTATGCCTTTGTCGAACTGAAAAGCGTGCCGAAGCGTTTTTGTTTGTAATGTATGCAATTGTTTGAAGCCTGTCACATAGACTATCGGACCGCTTTCGCTTTTTTATATGACAGGATTCGGATCGCATTCGCTTCGCCCTGTCTGTTTGACAATATCTTTAGAGGGAAAAAGAGTTTCTATCACTGACCTTACAGCACGGTTGGCGCAGTGGCTGAGTGATCGACTGCTGGCATGCGGGTCATGGGTTCGATCCCCGCATGTAACAAATATTTATATGACCTACAAGTAGTTTTTCAGGGTCTGGTTATTTTTGTATGTGAGTTTAAATGTTTGTTAACACACAGGAAAAATCTAATGTGGAGAAAAATACAAAAAGAAACTGCGAAATAACACTACCTACCTATGCGAAAAGATTATGATAGTCCTCATGAAAAACATTGTTTAAAAATTAACTCTTTAATCAGTTTGGCAAATCACGTAATGACTTTTTATCGTTACGTGGTGAAATCATCAAATGATCCTCCCACCCCGGGCAGGGCGGAAGGGACTGTCAGACTTGTACTGACTAAAATCCACGATGATCCTTCTTATAGCCCTTTTCGTTCCAGGGTCACATTAAATAATGACTTTAATTCATTGTTCGAACACAATATTTTAAGTCAGTACATAAAACGAGTTTCCTTTGTAAGCATTTGCAGGGCGCCATATGCTATCTAATGGTTGTGGTTTAACAACTCAGTAAGACTGATGGGGACAAAAAGTGCCATGCTGGTTACTTAGGTGCACCATAATAAGCGTTTTCCTTTATGTACTCGATTTTATAGTGTAGTTTACAGGATGAGATCGATTGACGTAATATCGATAAGTATTGCTCTATTTTCTATAATATTCTGCTACTCTTATATGTATTGTTAAAAACTAAGTTTCAAGTGTTTTGTTGGTTAAACGTCCGGTGTACGAATCGGAAGAACGCAAACGCTTCATCTCCTGTAAGCAATCGAATTTTTCTTTTCACAAAAATCTTGAATTGTTTCATACAAGAAAAAAGAGAAAAGTAAAAGAGTAAAAACTCGTGCAAAGGGTCCAGTACCCTTAGCACGAGTTTTCACTCTTTTACTTTACAGCGTCTTTCCAGTATTTGCAGCGCCTCAGTACCCTTAGCACGAATTTTCAGTATTTGAGACGTAAAGTTAACTGGAACTTTGACAATTTCAAATTGACATTTTTCAAGGAAAAAATTAGTTCCGGCTTCGCGCACCAGAGGCGCTGTTCCATTTTTACATACAAGAAACGCTGTAAATACTGTAAAGTAAAAGAGTGAAAATTCGTGCTAAGGGTACAGGTGTGCGAAGAAGTAACTAATTTATTTCCTTGAAAATTGTCAATTTGAAATTGTCAAAGTTCCAGTTTACTTTACGTCTCAAATACTGAAAACTCGTGCTAAGGTTACAAGAGTTCGATGTTTCAATCCATACAAAGTTTTTCACTCCATGTAAAGTAGCAGAAACGTAGCATCTGGTCACAAATTTAGTACCAACATTGCTATGTAGATGGTGGCAAATGCTTTTTTTTACTATTACCTCGCCGATGAAGTGGCGAAGCGATGATGTGGTCGACGCCACGGTGAAGCACGCTTGCCTAGCAGTAACCTATTCACTTTTGACTTGATGACCCCATTGTTTAGTGTTTTCTAACACATACCCCAGCAGAAGCAGCAGTTAGGTAGGTCCAACTTCGAGAAAGAGGTCGCCCGAAGAATCCAACTCGGATGGGCAGCGTTCGGGAAGTTACGTGATATCTTTTCATCGAGAATCCCACAGTGTCTCAAGACAAGGGTGTTTAACCAGTGTGTGTTGCCAGTGATGACATATGGCTCTGAAACATGGTCTTTGACTGCTGGCCTTTTAGAGAGACTAAAAGTCACTCAACGAGCAATGGAAAGAGCTATGCTTGGAGTTTCTTTGCGGGATAAAATCCGGAACATGGATATTCGGCGAAGAACCAGAGTCACCGACATAGCTCATAAAATTTGCAAGTTGAAGTGGCAATGGGCAGGCCACATCGCTCGTAGAACTGACAACCGATGGGGAAGAAAAGTTCTCGAGTGGCGACCACGGATCGGAAAACGCAGCGTAGGCAGGCCTCCCACTAGGTGGACCGACGACATCGTGAGGGTCGCGGGCAGCCGATGGATGCAAGTGGCGAATTGTCGTTCGGCGTGGCGGTCTAAGGGGGAGGCCTATGTTCAGCAGTGGACGTCTTCCGGCTGATGATGATGATGATGATGATGACCCCAGCAGATAATTATTGTAATGTAACTATTGAGCCTTTTTCCTTTTTCTAATTAAGGCTCTTACTGGCTGAAAATCACCCTGTTCCTTTATTTGCCCTTTACGTTTCAGAGTCACTGTGACCTGCACAAATAGTTCCACGGCCCTATATCTATAATCTATAAAACAAATTAACTTAGATTATACTTTTATTCGTTCCATTAACACGTGTCTAGAGCCTTAGAAGTGGGCGTCAAGGGGCGGGTACGGTAGCAAGGTCCTTTCATTAGTTCGTTATAAAACCTTGGGCCGACTGGTGGCGACTGCGGTATCCTTTTATGTTGACCGACAACTGCGGTTTTATTTATTGTTAAATAATATTTTAACTTTATTTAGTTTGTGTTAAATGTTTCTAAACCTTTATAACGCTAATTTCCAGTCACAAATAACGGTAACGGTGTAAGGTTTAGGAGTCATATATTTTTTTTCGTGGTAAAATTATCAAATGACCCAGGGAGGGTCGGGAGGGACTGTCAGACCTATACTGACTTAAATCCACGGTGATCCTACAATAGCCCTTTGCGTTCCAGGGTCACGGTTACTTGATGAGACAGTCTCCTATAAATATTTACCTTCAGGCTTCAACTTTACTGTAAGGAGCTCGTAAGCATAAAAATGATACAGTCAGAGAACAAATTGACATAATTATCTTGTTTATAGTACCTATTATGCGAACAATAGAATCGATACGGATTTTCCAGACACCAATTAGTTTTTAAATAAAAAAGAAGAGGACTCATTAGATGATTCATTGGACAACGGTAAAAAAAAATAAGAAGAGAGAAAGCCGTTTTCGCTGCCTACCCTTCTTGTCAAAGGCTTCTCCTTACACGTCTCTCTGTTTTGGGCGATTTCTGAACCGCGAACATGATCATCTTAATACACCACTAGGGCTCGGGCGACCTTGACAAAAAAACAGAGAAAAGCATTATTCAATACAAAAAAAAAAACGCACTTTAATTCGAAATCTGGTTTAGATTCGTTCAACCCGCTGACGCATTGTCAAGTAGGCATGTAGTTACGCAGACCTGTCTATAACCGTCAGTTAAAAGTTACGTAGTTATCACGCCGCCGCATTGTCCCGGGAAGTTCGACCGACAAGGCTTTTGTCACTTTCGGCATACTCAACCTTGAACGCTTTTACGACATTTGGTGCAAGTGATGGGCGAAAGCGATCTTGATTAATTTCAATATTTGTTTTTTTTTTTGGCGAAGGATATATGTGTCTTATTGAACTTGAATTCTGAGTTGTCGTTATTTATGGTATTATTTATCGTTATTTTGATCAGAAAAGTTCATGCACAAAACCTCAATTGGCTACAAAAGTATGATGAATAATGGATCGTGTTGAAATCGAGAGAAAGAAAAAAATAAAACAATCAGATGCAAGTACGTCACAATCGTAATTTTAGCGGCACGGTTGGTGCAACTGTCGAACAACGAAGACGTCTGCTGTGCTATTTGTCACGGGTTCTATTACACTAAAACTTGTACAAATGTCGGTCTCGTGTGGGAACATCTAATTGTAAGAACTATCCTGCAAGTAGTGGTTCCGGGTCTGGCTGTTCGTGTATGTGAATTTAAATATTTGTAAGCGCACCCACAACAGCGTTGACTAAACCATGTTTTGAGAAAATTGTACTGCGTCGACATAAATAAATAGTAATGGAAAAAAAAAACGACAATGGGAATTACTTAGATTCTGGCTATATGACCTCAGTAAATTTTGATTTACACCACTTAAAATAAGAAAGTAATAAACCCTAATGACCCAGTTTTCGCCTCATCATTAATGACCCGCTGATCGCTTATCGCTCACACCATCAATGTCATTACTTTATGCTGAAGAAAGCCAACAGGTTTAGCATGAAAGTGATCTCGAAGTGGACGACTTTCGCTCGAAAACTGACGAATGTACGCATAACTATAAATATTTTGTGAATGAAGACGCAAATTCATTAAAGAGGATATTAAAAAAATAAGAAGTCAGTTAGTATGTTTGAAAGATTATATTGAATTTATTGATAAGTAAAAAAATTGAAAAAGTAAATACATGAAGTAATTTCAAACATTTTCTGTGGAAAGAAAAATGCCAAATCTGCGACTTCCGAATGTACTGGAATCGCAGATTCAAAACCTGCTCGCGGTTCGAATTATTCTTTCCATAGAAAATGTTTGAAACTGTGTTTGGTTTATTTGTGAAAAGAAAATCTTATTTGCCTAAAAATAGACAACGCGAAATCTCTTTTACAATTTTCAGTCCACCCGTGTCCAGTCAAAACAATTAGCATAGAAATTAATTTGGGCACTGGAATTTATAATGGAAACTAGATCTGTTTTCACTTAGTTATGGCGCAGGCGCAGCGCCTGTTCCGTCTATTGTTTCATATTAAGCTTCCTTTAATTATTCTTGTCACTTTCAATTCATTCGATATTTGCTTTTATTTGTATGCAGCTAAGGTTGTTGTGTAATGTGTTGCACCTTTGGTATTCATTTTCACCGATAATAGTAATTGGCAATCAGTTTAACTGTTTAATAAGTTTATTATAATATTTATCGTTTTGTTGTAATTTCTTCCTGTATCGTGGGTGCGTTTACAAACATAAAAACTCAATTACACAAACACCAAGACCTGAAACAGCTATTTGTAGATCATACAAATATTTGATACATACGGGAATGGACCCTGCGAAACTCTGAGCTGGAGTCGATCGCTCAGCCACTGCGCGAACTTGAAACTACAATTTGTAATATTTAAACTGCTCTTCAAATACCTACATACTACGGCTACAAATTAAAGACAATCAGTTGTTAATAAATGTCAATTTTTTATTAAAATGATACAAACATTAGGCACTTATATTTTAATTAAGCTAAACGTAATCTAATTGTAACAGACACATTTGATTGATTACTCAATAATGTATCGTGTGTTATAATAGTAATAAGTCACGAATTAGAATGTACGAGTACCTATGTGTTGTGAGCTAAATAACATGGATGTCATTGACCATCTAAAAGTTTTATTATTACCTAATAAATAGATTAGCTATTAAAGATTCATTGGTACAAGTAATGTGCCCTTGCATTGAAAAGGTGAATTATATTGCAATGCAAATATTAGCAACATTTTTTTTTTAATAAAAGATTTTTGTAACACGTTGTAATCTGATGTCAGCACGACTTAACATTAGGCTAGGTAATAATTAAACTAACGATTTCATGTAATTAATAATGATTGCATTTAATTCTCAGTCACAAAATTGAACGAACGAGAATTGATCGTTGCATAAACTATTTCTTTTTTTTTTTCGTATTTTCAGATGTGACTTATGTTTTTTTCTTTCGTAGGTAATAAATAATCCGTTGTATATGGCCCACCTTACTTTTGGTCTATTTATTAGCATTCGGCTAATCAGAACGGTTCGTAAGGGCCCAAGGTGCACCAGCCGCAGCTATTTTGGTTAGTATCTTAGGAAATATCCTTTGCATCACCAATCAATAAATAATCATCAACAAATAAATGCATCATCAATCCACCCTTCACCTCCTAGTCTACTCCTCCTCTAGAGATATAAAGATACCTCCAGAGATATAAAAATGAGAGAGATTATAGATAATAAAAAAACACCGGACAGATTTGTGATTGCTGAAACCATATCGTAATGATTATGTCAGAAACATGATTAGGCGTAGGTAATTATTGTATTTCTAAAGGTGATATTGCAGTTCAATTCAAGGTTTCTTTCTAAAAAGATGTTTAACGTTTGGCAATACATAGGTAAATAGGTACCTGCTAATTAGTTTTTAAAGATTACTTCGAGGTCGCTAAATCATGACATCGGATTTATTTGATCGATATTTAATTATAAAAAAAAAACTAAAGAAAAAAGCCGTAAACAAAAAATTTAAATAGGAAGGCAATTTTTTTTCAAATTAATTTAAGACCTCAGACTGTCATGTTATAAACTGTATTAATTTGAAATGTCCCTGAAAAACTGTACTAAAAGTGCTTAGGTCATGTGCTAATCTAAATCTAAGAGGCTAAATTATCTAATTAAAATTCGGTTTGAACATTATATGCGAAGATTAATTGATTGCAATTAAAGACATACAGTTAGGAAATAGATTCAGCATAGATTTTGCTAATCCAGTTTTGAATATAATTATGCAATTAATGTTTATCTTAATAGTTTTTATGTAAAGTCTTACTTATCTTGTTTGCTTAATCGACACTTTCATGATTTTTTTCTTGTAGCTAAACTTAATCTAAAATTTATTAATATTTACTTGAAGTTCACCTTCATCAAATTAATGTACATTAATGTAAATACTTCAGAACACACAAATTAATGTAAATACTTCCGAATACGCAAATACTACTGCTTCTGTTTAGCAGATAGCGTTATTAAATCCATGGAAGTTTTAGTTTGGGTGGCCTTCTGTAGTTTCTGCCTACTTCCATGGGAAGCAGACGTGATTTTATGCATTTATTGCACTAATTATTATAAATGTGTAATTTTAAATTTGAGGATGGATGAATGGATGTTTGTTACTCAATCACGTCAAAACAAAATTTGGCTCAAAGAAAGCATAAAGTTTGGAATAACATAATAGGTTACCGTTAGTCACAGTATTATGTTTCCGTGGGATAATTTTCGAAATGAACGCAGGCAGACCTGCCGGCAACAGCTAATGTAAAAAAAATACTTACACAAGATTTTATACTTAGTTTTCTTTTTTCCTATTCTATCTTTGGTTTTCCTCTCACTCGCCACCAATCAATATTTAATCAGAAAACAACGAGATTACATAAATAATAACAGCATTTATACCTCAATAATATTTACAAAGTAATAGCCGTAAACTTAACTCTGTCTGCAATCAAACCGCAAAGCCTCGTTGATATAATTGGATCGTGTAGTTTCTCAGAACGTATACCTGCGCCCGCGCAGCACGCTGGTCAAGTCAGAGTTATTATATAAAGCTGTGCTATACGCGTCCTACTTGTAATGTGGTGCAAATAATGAGACTAAAGTGTAGCCAAACGTAAAGTTGTCAACAAAAATACAACTAGCGACATCTATGAAATGATGGAGGAACTAAAATCAAATTTCAGTATCGGTATCGCGCAATTAATGTTCTGCCATGTTCTGCACGAGTCTAAAACATAGCATAGAATGAAACACCTGTCCAAACACCTGTCTGTACCCTTAGCACGAATTTTCAGTATTTGTGACGTAAAGTAAACTGGAACTTTGACAATTTCAAACTGACAATTATTTTCAAGGGAAAAATTAGTTCTGTCTTCGCACACCAGAGGCGCTGTTCCATTTTTTCATACAAAAACGCTGTAAATACTGGAAAGACGCTGTAAAGTAAAAGAGTGAAAATTCGTGCTAAGGGTACTGATAGTCTTCTTTTTCAGTGAGTAACTTTACACCTTGGTACTCATAAAATATAAAAGGTTAAAAATTATAATTATTGTTAATACAGTTAAAACTCCTAGAAAAGTGGCTACGTTTATACGTATCGCTTTGGTTTCTACAAATATATTTCAAAATGAATTGGACCAAGTTAACTACCGAAGAAGACCAAAGAACAGTTTTATTTCACAAAAAAGGACCAACATTTTAAGAATTATTCATCATTCGGTAAATTAACGCATTAATGCATGTTTCAACAAGTTTCTGAACGAAACCCATAAAGCCGATGGTTAGATGCGGCTTCTGTGTAATATGTTAGTTTAAATGTTTGTAAATGCACCTCTGTTTTTCTAAGTGGTAAAATCATCAAATGAGTTCTTCCTACCTAGACTATATACTGACTAAAAGCGTTCCTTCCCTTTGCGTTCCAGGGTGACGGTTACCTGTGTAGACAGTCCCGCGACTATTTGTGTAATCTGCAAATACTTGTCTTGTTCTGGATCTTGAGTTGTTTGTATAGGAGTTTATTTGTTTGTAAATGCACCTACAATAGATGACAAGTTGCTACAGTGGAAAAAAAAAACCTATTTAAACATGTTTCAAAATTAATTGTGAATTTAAGTGCAAATCACTCATAAAGTTCACTTAATAAATCGTTGATATCTTACTCCACATACTACATCGTTATGTCGCAACTATTGCTCAACGCACTTGCTCACACATGCGCCTGCGACTGAAACTTGTCCCGCTAACTTTAAGCACAATCTCTTAGACTAGTGAGTCATGGGTTTGTCTGTTAGTTGGGTAAGCTGAGGTTGTGGTTAGTGGACTAGTAGGGGCAGAAATGAAACCGGATTTGCTGTATTGGAATTGGTTTTAACTGTTATTGTGATATATTTTTATTTTAGAAGTTTACGCCGTTCTAGTAAAAAGAACGGCGTAAACTTCTAAAATAAAAATATATCAAAATGTAACATAACATAAAACTCACAAACTTTTTCCATGGAGGTAGGCAGAAATTATAGAGCTCCACTTGCTAAGATCCTTTACAATTCCTTTCGCCTCATCCACATTCATACATCCTGGTCATACAAGCACGCAGAGTGCGAGTACGATGCACCCACGTTAAATATCCAAAAATTTTGAAAATATGTATAATTCTCTTTTTTGAACATCTCACAACAGAAAAGATGTCGTAATAAATTGCATCTTAAGTTGTCGTAAACATGATAATCACATTTTTTGGATAGTGACGAGTGATCGGTTTAATTGAGAGATTATCAAGCAATTATTAATATCATAGCATCTAAACATAATTATTTCTGTTGAAAAAAGATTGGATACATTAAGTCACATGTGACCACACGAACGGCAACTACAGCGGAGCTGAAGCAATCACCCTGACCAAAATCATCACCTCACCGTCATCATCATCACCTTATATACTCGTATTAATAAAAAATACATCTTATTTCATCGATGCGCAAGAGTTTCAGTTCTTTCTGGGTGTGCTCGCTCCATCTTAAGCCTCATCTTTGCTTCTGAACTTGATTAAGGCTAAGAGCATTTTAAACAAGGTGTTCATGATAATGCCTATGAAACAACATAATATTAAAATGTCACAATCTAGTCTGTTGTGAAAATCTCAAGATAGACTGAATGAAAGCAGTGCAATAGTTATGTCGCAGTAAAGAAAGTTGACAAGAAAAGTTCGAGGTATCTTGGATCGATCTTATAAGCAGTTTTGTTATTAAAGAGAAAAATTCTAAAATTAGAATTAGAAATTTTTGGTTAGAAAGTTATGCCGTGTTTCCAGTTGACAACATTGATCTGCGCACTTTTAAGTCATCAATGATTTAATCATTAAGAATCGGCTGTTTACGACTATTTATGTTAAATTAACGACATAACTAACAGCGTTTTCAAAGTTGAGGAAAAATATTTTCATTAAAATTTGTAATAAATATTGTCATTATAATTATTATCTTTATCTACGTAACCAATGGCATGAAAATCTAAACTACGAGAATTATAGTATAAAATCTAAAGATTTTGTTTGCTTGTTTAGTTGTTAAACTATTGTTTCAATTGAAAAAATCCTTTTGTGTTGGATAGTCCATTTAACGAAGAACGCTATAGGCTATATAACATTACGCTATGACCGATAGCGAGCCGTGCAGCGGGGTTGAAACAATGCGGAGAGCTAGTTACTAGTATTTAAATGATGTGTTGAATGTTGAAGCAATTATTTCTTTGTTGTTTCTCATCATCATCATCATCAGCCGGAAGACGTCCACCTGAACATAGGCCTCCCCCTTAGACCGCCACGCCGAACGACAATTCGCCACTTGCATCCATCGGTTGGCGATGTGGCCTGCCCATTGCCACTTCAACTTGCAAATTTTATGAGCTATGTCGGTGACTCTGGTTCTTCGCCGAATATCCATGTTCCGGATTTTATCCCGCAAAGAAACTCCGAGTATAGCTCTTTCCATTGCTCGTTAAAATTGTTTGTACTTCTTTACAATTGCCACTTAAATTAGTAAAATATAGGTTGTAAATAAAAATAGACTTAAATTGATCAGCTTCGCCTCTTGATTGCACCTTTTTACTTCTGAACTTACTGACTTCCAACTACTGTCCATTTCACTTAACCTCCAAAACAAAAGTCAATTCTAGCGACACAACTACAGCTCCCGGCTTTCGTTGACAACTCACAGACCTTGGCACCAGCTGCCGAACAACTTGCACTCAGGGTCTCAAGCACACTCATTGTGCTTTACTTGAAACAATGATTTCTTAATACTTTGGGTTAATGTCCTGTGAGACAGACCTCGGATAGTGGAGTTTTATCCGAAACTGGATCGAACTGGATTGTTGCTAAGTTGATTTATTTGGTTCGATTTTTAAATTGGAGGCTTGTTCTTTCTTGTTTTTTTAAACTGGTCTTTTCAGTTTGTTTATGTAATTCAGTTTTTGTTGCTTGGCAATTTAGTATTTTTATGCCAGTAAAATCAATATAATATTAGAGAGTCGTGCCAACCTGGGTAAAGTGGAAGGGACTGTCAGACTCTTATTGACTGCCCCACTGTTCCTTCAGTTGCCCTTTGCGTTCCAGGGCCACGGTGCCCAAATTATTATTAAAATTGCTTGTTATTTAGGTAACATTCAAGAGTGTACCTAAAATAATAACTATTGTAAATAGACTAATACTCTTGCATTACAAAAAAAAAAGTGAAATTGTCGATGAAATTTTACAAAGATCCGGTTTAAACATTACCAAATGCTAGGTATTATTAAACTCACGATCGGTTTTCGGACATTGGAAACTAACGCAATAACTTATAGCGAAATCTAGATTAGCATGCCTACGAAATATGCTTAAAAATCAGTACGCAAAAAGGCACCATTTCTTTCTTAACTTCGCTTGAGGCTACAAATTCAGCCATTCATTAAATAACTGTATAAAACAAATAAAAAAGTCTCAAGTAACTTGACACCGTTGATACAGTTCTTATGATTAATCACTTGTTAGAACAAAAGACGGCGCGTGCGCACTGGAGGGGGGAGGGGGGTGAAGTAACAAGGTGACTTTGTGAAGTTCAATTATGCGTGTAGATAATACTTTTGATTTGGCTAGACGTTTTGTAGACAGGGTTAGAAACAAAATTGGTATTTCAATAAATAATGAAGAATAATTTTTCGGTTCGGTGGGTGTTTGGGTATGTGAGTTCAAATGCAGCATCCTCCACACTAGGAATTTGCGCTAACAAATAGCGCAAATTCCTAGTGTGGAGGTAAAGTTAAAAAAAAATCGTTGTTGGATTAAAACATGTTGAGGTTAGTCAGGCTTAAAAGTGATGGTAGACTTGAGCATTTACTTGCAACAGAACATCGAGGTTTCGTCGTTTTTGAGCTGAGCCGAGCTGCACAACGAACAGAGCCAAATATTGCTACGAACATTTTTACGATATTTTCAGTAAACGCTCTAGTTAATGTTCGTCAGTATATTTTTCTTTTTGAAGATGTCACACTTGACAGTCAGCTCAGCAAAAAGCTCGCCAGATCGCTCGTTAGAATGCTCGCTAAAATGCTCTCGTTTCTTTTATGTGGTGTAATATTCTCAAAATTGCTCGTTACAAGTAAATACTCGGGTTTATCAGCACCTTAAGAGTTAAGTTTTAGCCATAAGTAAAGTTGTCAAACTACACACGCATTGGAAATTACGTGTTTAAATGTAAACTTGTGTTTCTATACATATAAAACTTACTTTTGATTAAGTGTAGTATGAATGCGTGATAGTTACCCATTTTGCAATGATTAAGCTGTATGTGAGATACTGAATTAAGTGTATGCCTCTAGCAGTCATTTGTAGGCTGTAATGTTCTTATAATTGTATATATTATGTTTATATGTTTGCTGGGAAAATAATATGTGAAATAATTCGAGTTTCTCGTAATAGTTTTGCGAAATCAATGGAGCATCTTTAAATTGTTTTGTGATAAACTTGTGTCAATTGGAATATTTTATTATTTGAATAGTGTACCATTACTGGGCAAAGTCTTCCCTCTTTTAAATCTACTTCTTAAATTGAAATTTTTATAAAAATATGAAATACTAGCTGTTGCCAGCGGTTTCACCCGCTGCAACTCGAAAATTATCCCACGGGAACATAAAATCGGGATAAAAACTATCCTATGTGTTAATCCAGGTTATAAACTATCTGTATACCAAATTTTAGCCAAATCCGTTCAGTGGTTTTTGCGTGAAAGAGTAACAAACATTTATACATCCATACATCCATACATCCATACATCCATACTTACAAACTTTCGCCTTTATAATATTAGTAGGATATATTATGTTTTTGTACTTACAATATTCAAAATATCAGTGAGTAACTATGTGTCATCCTCATTACGAGTATATTCGTAGTCTTTACCAAAATGCAGCATAATACTTGTGTACCTATATTATGCCAAAATATTATAAAGTAAAATAAATAGTAACAAGTCAATAGAAGTGTCAAAATATAAACATAATTAAATATACATTGAAATTCCTTTTGCCAAAAAATATTCATTCACGGTTGAATGAACATCTATTGTAACCGAAGACTGGTAAAAAATATATTCAATACTTTGTCGTTCAATCAAATAGCGAATAAACTATGTAATATGATATTTTATGTACTTGATCAGTTATTTAATAATAGTTATGTAAATGATTTAATTAAAATTATATAGCGGTTTAAGGCAATATTAATCAGGCTACCTATAACCTATGCGTTCCTAGTATTTAGTGTATCCAGAGCTAGTGATGTTGCGAATATCTGATTTTTGACATTCGCGAATGCGAATGCGGACGCGAATATTCAGTTCCAATATCGCGAATGCGAATGCGAATATTCAATTTTAAATCAATTACGTTTGATAATTTAGAAAATACAAAAAAAGAACACTTTTTAATGTAACTTTATAACTTATTTTTATTTTTTTTACTCCTGACTGTAACGAAAATGGAAAAACTATGCAGGGTGATTTTTTTAACTGGGCGTGGGTGGCCTTCTGAAACTAAGAGGAATGTTGAAAAACTATGAAAGGAGTCTCGAGGCCGTTTTTGATGAAAACCAAAACTGCATTTTTTCTTCACCAGAATTTGATCCTTGTTCCAGCTGGTTCGATTCCTGGCCAGGATTACTGATTTTTCTAAAATCCAATGATGCAGTTTTAAAATTGGCCTCGAGACTCCTTTCAATGTTTTTCGATATTCCTCATAGTTTCGGATATAGCCATCTACACCCCGTTGAAAAACTCACCCTGCATAAGAGTAGCTCTAAGAGTGGCGTTAATGAAAGAAAAACAGACAGAAACAAGTTTATCTTAGCATGGTCATATTTATGATTAATTGTTGTGATTGATTTGATGAACATTAATGTTGATGAATGGCGAGATAAAGGCAGATTGAACATAAGATAGATGGAGAGGACGACAAAAGATAAGAATGAATGGAGTGTGTGGAAGAAGGAGTACCAAATATTGGTATTTTTTCAGTCGTTCGTATTCGCAAAATATTAGCATGAATTTTGCGAATGCGAATGCGAATGTCAAAAAACATGCGAATATCCGCATGATGCGAATGCGAATGCGAATATTCGTAACATCTCATTCCAGACTAACCAATAGATCATGTCAGGTGATACAGTAATATTGAATTGAATTTGCTATATTTTATGGTTGATATTTGCTTGTACAGTAAAGAACCTAAACCTAGCTATAATAAAATCTACTCAGAGCTCTATAACTTTGATAATGTTGAGCTAAATGGAAAAAACTGCCAAAGTGTATGGGAATCAATAAAAATATTAGGGCCATTAACTAGGAAAATTAGATTATTTCATTACTGTTTTAAAAACCCTTTAAGAAAACGGGTTTTTAAAACAGTAATGAAATAAAATGTTGGGATAAATAAATGTTATATAAAATTTATTTTTGCCCATCTCATTGCTTACTTATGTTCTTTCCTTTATTTCAATTTAAGAACGTTGCCCCACATTGCCCCAAAATATTGTTTTATCTTTTGAGAAAAATACTGAAATTTTACAAAGATTAACATAACATTTCATAGTTTCAAGTTGATCATTATCTCAAGTCCTTAACACCTAGAAGTGTAACAATCAACATTGATCCGCATTATGAAATAATATGTCATTCAAATAATTATTCAATTATATTCAGTCGTGAGTCCTAATACTTTGCTCCGCACCGTAAATCCAATTCGGTGTCATTTAGCGAGTACAATGTTATTGATATTTACAATAAACAGGATTGGTTCAGTAGAACAATGTGGAACGAAACATCATTGTTTTGATAATGCACATTTTGATTTGATAATATTTTAGAAAACTGTAATGAAAAACGTTATGAGGAACTTTCACTGAGCCTAGTGCGGGGTGGAAAGGAATCAAAATCAAAATATTTTATTTCACATGGGCCATTGATGCTCATGAGGCACTTATAAACGACGAAAAAATGTCACGTTTCGGGTTGGTCGTTTCCATGAAGAAGAAGACTGTTTGACTTGTAGGGGGAAGGAAGGTTATTTTGTGAGACCGGCAACTCAGTGGTAGAGTCTTAAAAGTCTCTCAAAACGTTACCTATGTATGCAGTAATGCGAAATGATGCAACTAGTTCACCACTAAAGTGGACAAGACGTAGTGATACATCATTTTGCATTACAGCATGCATAGGTAACATTTTGAGAGACTTTTAAGACTCTATCACTGAGTTGCCTGTCTCACAAAATAACCGATTCACCTTACTAACTAAAATTCACCTACCTCATCAACGATCAGTTTTTTATGTAGTTTTATCATTATTTTGTGGTTTCACCTAGCCGATCAAGTCGCCGCCCTTATTGAAGTTATTGTTCTAGTATTATCTCAATAGATCTCGTTAGACATAGATATTGACCTTGTTTCAGTTAGGCGGTGTTTACATTTTGTTCAATGATTAGTTATTTTGTTAAAACAAGGTGTTTAGACAACGTTCAGAGGAATATAATGAAACAGACACGTAACGAATCCCTAAAGAAAGCCACTGTTTGAATTTTCTTTACGTTTTTTAAAATAGATACTGCTATAATTGGATTGAATGGAATTTCCTGTTGAAGTATGTGTTTCCTGATAACTACAACCTTGGGATCTTCAAGTCAAGAGTGAACAAGTTACGTCTAGGCAAGCGTGCTTCACTATCAACCTCATTATTATGCAATGCGTCACGCGGGGCGCTAAATAAAAAAATAGAAATTAAATCAGAAATAAAAATCTTGCCCTAAAAATATATTAACTAAACTTAACAGTCTGTCATGTAGACCTATTGTTATTGTATCGAGTGGTGTAATGCCAGATATTTCGTCGTGACCACTGCCCACTGAGCCCGAAGGCCATCGATAGAAATATTAGTGAAAATAACCATATTGAGACACTTTGCCGTTAAAAACACCACGTTGAGTAAAACTTGATTAAAATTTTTCACGCATTTTGATTTTCTTTTAATAAAATTGAGATCTCTTTAAAATTGGATTGGTGTGACAGAAATGTTTTGATTGTGTTTTGTTTTGTGAATTCGATACTGTGCTCGTATATTTATTGAAAGATGCAATTTGGTCTCATACTTTGTTTCAGTTTGGGTCAGTAGTTTTTATTTTATGAGCAAAAAACGCAAAAACGTGTAATATACTGTGGAAAAAATGAATGTAAAAAAAAATCAAACCCACCGATGTTTTAGTTCTTGAAGGCGGTTAGTTTTTTCAATAGTTTAGAAATGCTCCCAGGTAAAAGTTGTAATTTTTATGTAATCCATATTGCTTTTTAAGTTGTAAATTTTCGGTTAAACAAATATTATGTTTTGTAATCAGGAAATCGAGAGAACTCGTACATTAAGTAGTGTGCCTATTTTATATTTATTGTGTCATGAATTTCCTTCAGATATCTACATAATCTATTAAAATATATACTGGCTTACATAGGATTTTTTCAATAAACACATTAAAGGTCATGTGCATACTTAAAATCTAATTTATTACTTACGTACTTACGGCACTGATTTAAATTTTATAGTCCGTTTTTATGAGCAATAAAAAATAAACATTTTATAAGCTGAAAAAGTTGTATTTTAATGATATTCCAATACTTGATGTGGCTAATGTGTTTTTATAATGTTTCCTAAAAATATTAGCTACGGTTTGTAAACTTAATTTAGATCGATTTTGAAAGTCATCGTTGCTGAATGGTCGGTAACTTACCTGTTCTGAAATTTGAAAAAGCGGTACTAGTACCGGTAATACTTATTTTTTATAGTCTGAAACGGAGGGTACTATACTTTCAGACAATCAGTTTCAATACAATATAGATCATTATCACAACTACGTTGGAGCGACTGCGTATCTGAGACCTTATCACAAGAGTTATGTATTTTATTTACAGCGCACTTGAAGTATTTACTGCTTTTATTATTTATGGAAAATTGAAAAAGCGCCTTTAGTGTACTAACGATGAACAACATTGTTTTTCTTTAAATAACATCAATGTTCTAGTCTACTTTGCGTCACAAAAACGTGAAAAGTCATGCTAGGGCTTCTGACCTCCACAACCCAGTAACTGGGTAGTTGGATAGCTCTAGGTTATACTATGTAGTTGTCAGATTTTCAAGCTTCTGACTAACAGTAATGACTGTCAAAGATCTACACATGACAGCCGGGACCAATAAAAAATTGATGAAAATACTAATCGCTTTCAGGACTTTAGACACCTACTTAATGGGTCATTAAGATTAGAAACGTGATGGTATTACATGTAATATTAATCTTCCTAAATTACATCTATAGATAGTGTCACCTGTGACATTGCTACAAACTGCTGGCACGACTTTGATACAATTCCACTGAGTAAGCAATGGTTGGATATTACGAAAGTACTATTCTGTTTGAGATACTTGGAAATTAATCAGTTACTTTGCTTTCTGAGGCCAAAATGTTAAATTTTTGTCTTGTTAATTTTTGTCCAATGGTAAATTACTTCCTAGACCGTTCCCCCGGGTTAAGCCGTGCTTACCGAAGTTGGTCTGTGGATGGGTGACCATCTGCCATAGCGAGTTTCCTCCGCGCCTCGGAAAGCATGTAAAGCTGTTGGTCTCGGCTGAAATTTGTAGATCTTTGAAAGTAGATACTGTTAGTCAGAAGCTCATAAGTCTGACAACCAGTCTTACCGTAGGGTAGGTATGGTATTGCCCAGTTACTGGGTTGTGGAGGTCCGATAGCAGGTCGTTCCATGTAAAATACTGATATTCAGATGCATCAAATTCGACTGGAAGCCGACCCCAATATTCTCGTAGTTGGGAAAAGGATGATGATGGTATATTGCTTCCTACATTATGTTTTTAACTCATCTTATGTGCTGTCTTGTTGAAAATGAACTTAGATTTAGCAAAGCAGGATATATTTTCGTACAAATTACGTTTTTCGCAAGAATTTTAATGTGTAATAGAATTTTAATGTGTTCTCTTTCTATTAAAAATGCATTTGTCTTAACAAATTAGAGAGCTAAAACACAGGGCACTAACCCTTTCACTGTACAACATCAGAATACTACATAAACCACGTATAATTACAGCTCACACACGCATAATAATTAACGACCAGCGTTAACCTAGCAGTTCGTGTATTAAATAAACTAAGGCTATACGTTAGAACACACGTGTGTTCACATGCGTTGAATAGGGACAGGCGGATAGGGTCATATGTACCACCTCTCACTTTGAGTATAGGGTGTGTGATTTTGTAGGTGAATTTGTCTTTTTTCTATGTGATAAAATAGACAAAATATTTGCTCTTTTTTTATCGTGGTGAAATAATCAAATCAATACTTAAAACCCTCCCTGGGTGGAACTGGTGGTGAAGAGACTGTCAGACTCGTACTTATTAAAATATACGATGTTCCTTCAATAGCTCTTTACGTTCTAGGGTCACGGTTATCTGTTTAGATAGTCCAGCAAAAGGCTCGCCCTTTACCTTCATGAGATATAGGTCCAGATATTAACTAAACTTAGTTTTCATATCGATTTTTTAGATGCGTCAATTGCGACGATTGTGTTTTGAAATTGGAATCACAGTTTCAAGTCCAAACAGTCTAAAAGAATTTTCACGTCACATTTCACTTAAACAAAGAAAAAACCTTAAAAGAAAATTAATTTTTTTAAAGTTTAGAGACTACAGAGATAAAGACAGAGAAAAATAATAAAACGTTGAAAAACTGAGTCCTATAGATCTACAAAGTTGTTTTTTTACCCAAATTAAAATATATGGCCTAGATAAGACGTGGTTCAAAATAATCACCATGTATTAGATTTAATAGTATCGTAGGGCACTGATAATGGACGCTAATCTGTTATCGCAGTTATCAGATCAGACTGGGCGTTGCTGTTTTGCATTATGACGTAAAAAGCCGACACAAGTGATCTACTGAACTATTTTGTACTTTGAGAAGGCTATTTTAGTCGACTTGGGAGAATATTCCGTACGGGCACGGCCTAGATAGAATATACATATAAGGATTGTAGTATGATGTAACGTTCTGCAATTACTACCTACCCAGAATGAACGTTACCTGCGGGGCCTACCTATGGGGAAAAGTAGCTAATTTGACCAGTGTAGAGGAAGTGACGAATAATAGACGGGATTATGTTTTGAGGCAAATTAAATCTTAGCTCGTATCAGCAATTAGAACTGTTTCCTCGTTACCGTAATTCTTTCAATTAAACTAGTATTTTTTGTATCCAGCTCTTTGAATACTACTACTAAGTTTCAAGTTTCTCCAAGAGTTCTTATTTTGCGTTACCTCGAACCCGTCTTTGCGGTATGCATCCAGGTTTCACGCCATTGCTTGCTTGGCCTGCCTTGGTGGCGTAGTTCATCTTCAGGTTATCGTTGTCTGAAGACTTTTGCACTGCCACTAATTTTATAAATATAAATACGAATAATTTGATCATTTTCTTTTTCCCATCCGAACATGAAACTTAATTAAAGTAACAGTAAAAGTTTTTTCGTTCGCGAAGTCAGGGTAGTCGTTTTTGCGATGACAGGGGATCAACTCAGATACATCTTCTTTCATCACAAGGTAGTCAAGTATTAATTGCGTCAACACACATCCCACTACATAGTATTGTTTATGTATTGTATTATTATAATATTAGTTAAGTTTCATAATGTATTGTATTATAGTATTTCATATGGGCCTTGAAGCCTGAAGTAAATAAATAAATAAAAAAATAAAAATAAATAAATAATAAAAATTAACTCTACGGTCTAGGAGAAAACGACTGCAAAGATAAATAATGACAGCTATCCATTTTCTCTGAAAATGATTCTTTCAAATTGCTTTTGCAAGTTACCTCGGTGTGCCATGTATATTAGTTGTAGTATTTACAATTATACATTGGTAACTGTAAATATTGTTAGTATTGTACATGCCACTGCATTGGATGGTAAAAATGAGAAGTGTCGATAACAATATAATATAGCTTTCTTAGTAGATATCTAAATAAATAAAATTGGCATTCAAAATTAACTGGACTCCTGGCTTATTTAACGTTTTTTTTTTCTCTTTCATTTTCTCGTAGAATTTGTCTCTGTTACCTCTATTATCTAGACTAAACTCAAGAGCAAACCCAACCCAAATAAAAACAAGTTAGTCATTTCAAAAACTATTTATAAAACAAGCTATTATTGTTAAAAAAATACGATAGACAAAGTACAAGTCAAGGCGTTCCATTCAGAGTTCCTATGGCCACCTCCCAGCTTCATCATCAGATCAGCTTTTGCATTGTCACGTCACATACCTATACGTGCAAATTTCAGCTCAATCGGAAACCGGGAAGTGGATTACAGACAACGGGATAGCTGAAAGTAAATAAAAGCTTGTAATAAAACCTATCATATAAACAAGTCTATCGTCCTTAAGGCCAGGTTCCAGTACAGTCCGCAGCTATGAGCGCACTACCTCAGCCCCCGCAAAGGGGCGGGGCAAGTCGACAGCGGTGCGGGCGAGAGGGACCGTGTGTGTATATGCCACAGCGTAGCGTAATGCAGTAAGTCAATTACGTACGAGTGTGTCTGGATTAGATTTTCGTAAAATGATAGTCGAGATAGTTTTGATTTTACAAAGTGCATACAGGAGTACTTTATTAGGCAGCAGTATATTTAATATGTGCCGAGTTTGGGCTCGTTTTTAACCGACGAAAAAAAAAGGAGGAGGTTCTCAATTCGACATGTATATTTTTTTTTTTTTATTTTTTTTTTTTTTTTTTATGTATGACCACGCATAACTTTTCCTAACGTGGTCCGATTTCAAAAATTCTTTTTTTGTTGGAAAGAGTATATCTCAAAGTTGGTCCCATTTAAATTTCAAAACTAAAATCGGCCTCTAAGGGTAGAAAAAAAGGAATTAATTGTCAATCTTCCTACAGAATTTTCAATTATCAACCGATTCTGTTGAAATAAAGTTAACAATTGTAGTTCTGAGGACATTATTATATAGCAGAGATGTGGAGAACATAACATGATGGCGTCACCATCATCAGATCAACTCCAGATCCCTGTTATTTTGTAAAGTCAGTCCCAAGAGTTCCTTAACAATTAACAACAGCTATATCGTGTTTGGGCTCATTTCACTCAGCTTGATGAGAACTTTAGACCTAGCTGAGGTATCATTTGCCAGCGAGGGTCTGAGGATGGTGACGGATAGCAGGGGTAAGAGGTCCTCAACAGTTAACAGCACCTTTATCGTGTTTGGGCTCATTTCACTAGTCTTGATGAAAACTTTATACCTAGCTGGGGTATAATTGTCATCGAGGGTCTGAGGATGGTGACAGAGGGCAGTAGCAAGAGATCCTTAACAGTTAGCAGCAACTATATCGTATTTGGGCTCATTTCACTCATATTGATGAGAACTTTAGACGTAGCTGGGGTATGACAGTCGTTGAGAGTTTTTAGTTACAGAAATTGACACGAGATAGGAAACTCAAAAGTAAAAAATAAGTCCTTTTTAAAAAAAAATCAAACCGACGAAACATCGAACTGAAAAGCAAAAAATAAATTTTGAGGCGGCGCCAAAGAAACAATCAACGAATAGCTACGACGAGCTATTCAACCACGACAAGCTATACAACGAGCTATTCTGCTCTTCAAATAGTTAATTAAATTTATATGTTTGTTTGTTTGGCGCCGCCTCAAAATTTATTTTTTGCTTTTCAGTTCGATGTTTCGTCGGTTTGATTTTTTTTTAAAAAGGACTTATTTTGTTATGATGACATCTTACCTCCGGACTTGATGGAGTGACCTGAAGGTCTACATCGGTGACTGCCACTGGAACTCGGCGACGGATCGAACTAGATGTGCCGAGCTTGGGCTCGTTCTGTTAGTTATGATGAGATCTTGCCTCCGGACTTGATGGAGTGACCTGAAGGTCTACATCGGTGACTGCCACTGGAACTCGGCGACGGATCGAACTAGATGTGCCGAGCTTGGGCTTGTTTTGTTAGTTATGATGAGATCTTACCTCCGGACTTGATGGAGTGACCTGAAGGTCTACATCAGTGGCTGTCACTGGAACTCGGCGACGGATCGAACTAGATGTGCCAAGTTTGGGCTCGTTTTGTAAGTTATGATGAGATCTTACCACCGGACTTGATGGAGTGACCTGAAGGTCTACATCGGTGACTGCCGCTGGAACTCGGCGACGGATCGAACTAGATGTGCCGAGCTTGGGCTCGTTCTGTTAGTTATGATGAGATCTTACCACCGGACTTGATGGAGTGACCTGAAGGTCTACATCGGTGACTGCCACTGGAACTCGGCGACGGATCGAACTAGATGTGCCGAGTTTGGGCTCGTTTTGTAAGTTATGATGAGATCTTACCACCGAACTTGATGGAGTGACCTGAAGGTCTACATCGGTGACTGTCACTGGAACTCGGCGACTGATCGAACTAGATGTGCCGAGTTTGGGCTCGTTTTGTAAGTTATGATGAGATCTTACCACCGGACTTGATGGAGTGACCTGAAGGTCTACATCGGTGACTGCCGCTGGAACTCGGCGACGGATCGAACTAAATGTGCCGAGCTTGGGCTCGTTCTGTTAGTTATGATGAGATCTTACCTCCGGTCTTGATGGAGTGACCTGAAGGTCTACATCGGTGACTGCCACTGGAACTCGGCGACGAATCGAACTAGATATGCCGAGTTTGGGCTCGTTTTGTAAGTTATGATGAGATCTTACCTCCGGACTTGATGGAGTGACCTGAAGGTCTACATCGGTGACTGCCACTGGAACTCGGCGACGGATCGAACTAGATGTGCCGAGCTTGGGCTCGTTCTGTTAGTTAAGATCTTACCTCCGGTCTTGATGGAGTGACCTTGAAGGTCTACATCGGGGAGTCGGAAACTCGGCACATCTAGTTCGATCCGTTGCCGAGTGCCAGTGGCAGTCACCGATGTAGACCTTCAGGTCAATGCATCAAGTATGGACGTAAGATCTGATCATAACTTACAAAATGAGCCCAAACTCGGCACATTTAGTTCGATCCGTCGTCGGGTTCCAGTGGCAGTCACCGATGTAGACCTTCAGGTCACTCCATCAAGTCTGGTGGTAAGATCTCATCATAAATTACAAAACGAGCCCAAACTCGGCACATCTAGTTCGATCCGTCGCCGAGTTCCAGTGGCAGTCACCGATGTAGACCTTCAGGTCACTCCATCAAGACCGGAGGTAAGATCTCATCATAACTAATAGAACGAGCCCAAGCTCGGCACATCTAGTTCGATCCGTCGCCGAGTTCCAGTGGCAGTCACCGATGTAGACCTTCAAGGTCACTCCATCAAGTCCGTACGTAAGATCTCATCATAACTAACAAAATGAGCCCAAACTCGGCACATCTAGTTCGATCCGTCGCCGAGTTCCAGTGGCAGTCACCGATGTAGACCTTCAGGTCACTCCATCAAGTCCGTACGTAAGATCTCATCATAACTTACAAAACGAGCCCAAACTCGGCACATCTAGTTCGATCCGTCGCCGAGTTCCAGTGACAGCCACCGATGTAGACCTTCAGGTCACTCCATCAAGTCCGGAGGTAAGATCTCATCATAACTAACAAAACGAGCCCAAACTCGGCACATCTAGTTCGATCCGTTGCCGAGTTCCAGTGACAGTCACCGATGTAGACCTTCAGGTTACTCCATCGAAGGTCCGGTGGTAAGATCTCATCATAAGTAACAAAACGAGCCCAAACTCGGCACATCTATTTCGATCCGTCGCCGAGTTCCAGTGGCAGTCACCGATGTAGACCTTCAGGTCACTCCATCAAGTCCGGTGGTAAGATCTCATCATAACTAACAAAACGAGCCCAAACTCGGCACATCTAGTTCGATCCGTCGCCGAGTCCCAGTGGCAGTCACCGATGTAGACCTTCAGGTCACTCCATCAAGTCCGGTGGTAAGATCTCATCATAACTTACAAAACGAGCCCAAACTTGGCACATCTAGTTCGATCCGTCGCCGAGTTCCAGTGACAGCCACTGATGTAGACCTTCAGGTCACTCCATCAAGTCCGGAGGTAAGATCTAATCATAACTAACAAAACAAGCCCAAACTCGGCACATCTAGTTCGATCCGTCGCCGAGTTCCAGTGGCAGTCACCGATGTAGACCTTCAGGTCACTCCATCAAGTCCGGTGGTAAGATCTCATCATAACTTACAAAACGAGCCCAAACTCGGCACATCTAGTTCGATCCGTCGCCGAGTTCCAGTGGCAGTCACCGATGTAGACCTTCAGGTCACTCCATCAAGACCGGAGGTAAGATCTCATCATAACTAACAGAACGAGCCCAAGCTCGGCACATCTAGTTCGATCCGTCGCCGAGTTCCAGCGGCAGTCACCGATGTAGACCTTCAGGTCACTCCATCAAGTCCGGTGGTAAGATCTCATCATAACTTACAAAACGAGCCCAAACTCGGCACATCTAGTTCGATCAGTCGCCGAGTTCCAGTGACAGTCACCGATGTAGACCTTCAGGTCACTCCATCAAGTTCGGTGGTAAGATCTCATCATAACTTACAATACGAGCCCAAACTCGGCACATTTAGTTCGATCCGTCGCCGAGTTCCAGTGGCAGTCATCGATGTAGACCTTCAGGTCACTCCGTCAAGACCGGAGGCAAGATCTCATCATAACTAACAGAACGAGCCCAAGCTCGGCACATCTAGTTCGATCCGTCGCCGAGTTCCAGTGGCAGTCACCGATGTAGACCTTCAGGTCACTCCATCAAGTCCGGTGGTAAGATGTCTCATAACTTACAAAACGAGCCCAAACTCGGCACATCTAGTTCGATCCGTCGCCGAGTTCCAGTGGCAGTCACCGATGTAGACCTACAGGTCACTCCATCAAGTCCGGTGGTAAGATCTCATCATTACTAACAAAACGAGCCCAAACTCGGCACATCTAGTTCGATCCGTCGCCGAGTTCCAGTGGCAGTGACCGATGTAGACCATCAGGTCACTCCATCAAGTTCGCATCCTAGCTAAAAAATTAGTGGTCCATAAAAAAAAATTACATCGTTTCAAAATTAGATCACTTGACTATTTTATTCTATTCCCGCAACTAACACGTAATCGCTTCTGTGTGTGACTTTGTTTCCATGTAGTAGTTCAGTTCTATCCTGCTTACGTAACCGCGCGGGGGGAATTTTTGCGCAGCAACGACGTACGTCCATCCTCTATCACGCCTCGGCGGGTACTGGCGAGCGCCCGGTGAGCGAAATAATGCCAATATTTTGGGTATTTTATTTCTTGGAGAAAAATTATAACGAAATTTTAAAATTTGCTTTTACCATGCACTTCTAAATAATGAGCTGTTTTTATTTTTATAAGTTTCATATAAATTCATTGTGAAATCTCTAAGCAGTGGATGTTTGAAAATTGTGATTTAGTGTCATGTTTGAGATTTTTTTCTATCGAGCCAATTATTCCAATTCGTGTTTCTATCTTTACCATTCACTCGAGGATATGTTCAACTTTAATATTATGATTTTTTTTTATTAAAATTATCATTGTTAATGAGACTTTCAGACGTTTGAAAATCTTAAAAATTACTGTAAGCCCGCCTTAAAATCGTGTGTGAAATTCATGAACACGTGTGAACACTACTCGTTTGTTATAAAAGAGTTATTAATGACCGTGTGAGTTGAGCTTGAATGCAGGTTGGGTACTAGTTATAGACTTACAGGCCATAAAATAGGTACTAGACAACGATCATTTTGTTTCATGTTTAAGTTACCAAATACAGTAACATATGTATTTGATTAGAGTTTCAGATTAATTTGTTTTTTTTTGGCGGTTAGTAGTAATTGCTGTTGTGGAATTTAGTGTTTATTATTGACACAGAACAATTATGGAGAAGTAAAAAAGTAACTAAAAAAACATTGCTGCATTCTTTTCCACTTATTTTTAATTAAAAAACGTTGAAATGAATATTCTAAATCTTGTGTTGTCTTTGTTTTCTATCCATTAGCGACTGTGCCCTCGTTGGCAATAAAATAAAATAATGAACTTCGTCTTTTCATTCATTTACTTATTCTCGTAAACAGTTTTCTAACTGAATTCAAGTAGCTGTTCATGCTATTATGTCGCATGTAGTAACTGAATTATTCGTTCCAATGACCGACCACAAGCCGTCCAGTATTGTTCCAACGCACTTTCTTTGTGCTCATAGATCAAAGATTTCATAATGCATTGTTGCAGATGGCACTTTCCTTTTCAGTGCTACTCATTAGGCGTTACGTGCGTAATTGATAGCTGTACTTTCTATTGTTATCTTTATTTGTTAGAAGTCTGAGACATGTCTGAAGAAAATCTTTTGCAGTGAAGATTTTGTTTTATTTTCTCTTTCAACTTTGTATTTTATGACAATGGCAATTTCAGTAGATATATTATTTATACTTTATATTTAACTTTCCAGGTGGAAGGTGCGCCGAGGACTAGAAGGTTGCAAGCACCATCAGCTTCAGATGGCAATAGTGTTGCCAGTTCTGATCAATCGGAAACCGTGCAGCCTACATTCAGGCCTAGGAGCAGTAGGAGACGAGAAGAAACAACTCCGAGAGAAAGAGATG
Source organism: Agrotis clavis (assembly GCA_954870645.1). Classification (NCBI taxonomy): domain Eukaryota; kingdom Metazoa; phylum Arthropoda; class Insecta; order Lepidoptera; family Noctuidae; genus Agrotis; species Agrotis clavis. Next base: position 4,567,345 of record OX940927.1, on the reverse strand, counting down.
TCGTCCGAACAAGGACGAGAACTAGGCCCGAGGTTGTTCCAATCTTTGAACAACCTCCAGCTCCAAGTGCAAACAACGAACGATTCGATTCGAGAAGGACTCGAACGCGCAGTCAACCAACTAATACTGAAACTACTAACAGAGATGCTTCACTAACAAGAGAACCTGCCTCCCGGACTAGGTCGAGAGTAGTTAGCAGAAGACCTACGACAACGTCTCCGCCAACTCAAGCACCTGTGGACCTGACTTCTCCAAATTTCGACGAAAGCAGACTCGAAGTAATCAATTCTAACCTAGATGATATAACTAAAATCCCAAGAGAGGACGTCGCTACAACCACGCAGTTTAGACGCAGAAGCTCTGTAGCTTCAACAACTGAGACTGTGGAGACGAAAAGACCCCGTAGCCGTGGAACTACCCGTGCCAATGCCAGGTCACTAGATTTGGCTGTATCCGGAACGACCAATACATTTACTGTAGCCGAGAAAGAGCCAACTACCGCAAGAACCGCCCAATCCGCTGATTTGAGAAATTCAAGGAAATTAAGATACAAGACTCGACCTTCAGAAACCGACACGAATTTAACAGGTGAAGGACTCGTTACAGCGAACGAAGTAATAAAGTCTAGTCAGAACAAAGAGAGTGTTACTAGTCAAGCAGAATTTAAAGCTGCCGCTCCAACTATCGTTGAAACAATTGTCCAACAGAGCACAGAGAAAACCAAACCGAAGACAACCACCATAAAAGTAACGAAGGTTGTAAGACGTCCAATTAGAGGGAAGATGAACTTCAGGCCAACTGTAACTTTGCCTAAAAAGCATGTTGCAGATGAAATAGATGAAGACGATAACTATCCTGCTAGTTTCAAGGCTTTAATACAAGCTAAGAATGCATCGGTGAGTAGCAATTATATTTTGGTTTGTTTGGCTTTACAAAAATCATGCAAATTACTACCGTGTAGTGAATTAACCACAAAAGTTATTTGTCTCGCCATAAAATATTAATACATTTTCAGACACCAGTGAGCTCTCCAACCGCCGAGAGTTTGTCACCGAAAGCATCACAAAGAGTTTACAAAACTTACTCTGTATCACCACAGTCTACATTAACAGGGCCAGGCACAAACAAATATTCACGGGTAAAATAATTATTAGGGTCTTCAAAGGGGATCATCTTATTATTTGATTACATTTTTTTTGTCTAATTCTTAAATGATTCACTCTGCATTTTCTCTATCATTTTTAAAATAATATATTGTAATTTAAAATACTTTCATATTATACTTTAAGCACTCTCACAATCACAACTTATTTCAAACACACTTTGTGTCAAAACTACTTGTGTGTCGCTGATTAGTTGTGCAAAAGTAGGTCAATTTATCTATTGTTTATTATAAAATTTACAGCTTCGCAACAAGCAACCACCCACAGCAGAAGATTCAAAAAACGAAGAAGAAAGTAAAATATCTATAACTACTGTAGCGCCAGAAGTACCAAAATCTAGAAATACTGAGTACAAGCCGCGAGGGGTTTATTCTTCTAGGACTAGGAAATCCACGGTGACTCCATCACCAACATCCACTACTGCTTCAGGTCAAAGTACTGAGAAACCGACATTCAAGTACAACAGAAAATTTAAAGCACCCGGTACTGAATCACCCAGAACTGAAACAATTAAAAGCAAATCAGTTGAACCTAGTAACGCGTTAAAGAAAACTTTCGTTCGTCCTCCAGTTTATTCCAGAAAATTAAAAGGAAAATCCGCAAGTGCCGCTGAAACTTCGTCTACAGAAAGTGTTAAAAATGAAAAAGATATCGTACCACAAAGAGCTGTGCTGCCTCGGACCTCTTATTATTCAAGATTGAGAAGCAATGTGAAGAATGAAACAAAGTCTACAACAGTAGCCGCTAAAGAGGTCAACGCCGAAACTGTAACAAAGAAACCAGAGGAAACTGTCGACACTCCACTCGTGTTTACTTTACTAAATAATTCTGAAGATGGAGAGGCTGTGAGAATAGATATGCAACCAGAAAATAACGATAATCACATGTTTTTAGTATCTGTCACTAGTAAGGAGTCTTTGGAAAATAATACTAGTGAAGTAACAAATATGGCGGATGAATCTGAAAACATGCCCGTTGTTAATGTTTCTCCAACTATTTCTTCAAGAATAGACAGTGACAAATACAAATACCACGCGAATTTTAAGGATCAAAATTCAACCAATGATAGTGAAAAAGAAAAAGGGTCTTCAACTGTATACCCTCCGGTTAGAAACCTACAAACAAGAAAGTATGGACGCAATCGAAGCAAACCTAAAGATGGTAACTTAGACGCTTCAGGAACAACTCCTAAACCCAGAGAAAGGAACATAAGGAAATTCAGCGAATCTTTCTCTAAGACGACAGAGGCCTCAAACAATGGGGTAAGTACTTGACTCTTTTTTGTCTCTCCTCAGTTCATTGAAAATGTTTCTGAAGTTTTTCATTGTTCTTACAAAACTTTACAGATAATGCCTGAACCAGATAAGTCTAAGAGTAGGTTCAGTTCTAAATACAGAGCTTCGTATCTTGATAAACCATTTTACAAACCCACTGTACCCACCATTACATCGTCAACTGTAAGTAACATGATATAGAAATTAACACCATACGATGATACACTTTTTTCAAAATTCTGCCCCACTAACATTTTTATCTGAACTCAACAAAAGTTATGTTACGCAAAGCCCCTTTATCGAATTGGCGTTAAGATGTCATAAATCACATTTATTTTTATCATAATATTTATCGTTGCACTTGATATTAATATAGGTATTCATTACCATTTTTACAATTTTGAGTTATTACTGATTGTTATTCCAAACTTCATTATTTTGTCTTCTTCTTTAAATAATCAAAACTATATTTAAAAAAACATCACAGAACATTTTAATCATCCATTTTGACAAATTTTATTCGCAATCAGCAGTGACTCCACCCAGATTGGCATTTAACTTAACAATCATTTATTATCATCAGTTGGTACGAAACTCGTCGTTTTAACATTAATGAGAAATTTCTTGTTGCTAAAGGCTTGGCTGAAATTCTACGTCACTGACCACCTGTTGACAAAGTCTGTAGAAGAGCCTAATTGGTTCGAAGGAGACATGTACACTACCGAGTCGATGTCGAGACTGAACAACACAACGCCATACTTTCATGAATCATCCATTGAACTGGTTAATGGAATCATATAGTTAACATACATCATTGTCACGATCATTGCTCATCTCATACACCCTATTGTAAATGGAAATGATTTAGTTTTAAAGAGATCTAGATTCTAAGAGCATTTACATTTTTGATATAAGTAAAGTCTAGAGTAGTAGTAATTTTTGGGAATTATGTAGAGTAAATCTCTTTAAGACAAAATTTTACTTACATCCACAAGTTTCTGCGTTAAGATGTTCTATATATTGCATTTGCACGAGTTATGAAAGCATTTAACTTAGCGCAAAAACTTAACAAACTAATGTACGAACATGTAGAATAGCATCCACTAACATACTATTAATATAAGACATTAAATATTGTATACATGTTACATCTTGTTTTAATACATAACGTCATCTATGTCTAATTTTCATATAACACTAACTCCTAAACATTTCTATTCTTATCTTAATTCCAAAACAAATAAAGAGGCTTTGGTCTTTGCACGAGTTCCTCCCACTCGAGATTTCCATTCCATGCAACAATTTCTTTTCAATCTTGAACATTTTATACACAAGATCGTCTATTTTTCTGTTTATATGGGTGAGATTACTTCTTATTTCAGGTAGAGGGAGAAGAGATACAATTAGGGCCAGACATGAACGCTATTTCCTTTACTCAGACACGAAGGACGTTGTCCTCGGCAGACTTGAGACTGTCCGAGAGTCTGGTGAAGCCATCTCTTGTGATGAACGTTGAAGCATCACAACATTCGCCGTCAGTTACAGTATCTATATTCGATGCTCTAGCTGACATACTCACGTCTACACCCAAACCACGAATTTCGACAACAACCGAAGTAACGAAAATACAAAACCTTAAAACTGATGTTAAACAAGTACTCGATGGCGTGAGTAGCAACAATAATGTAAATAGTGTCCAAGATTTAGCGGGTCAGGACACATTTATGTCGACCAACGCCGATGTAAGCACTACTACTAAATCTGTACAGCCCACTGTTCAAGCTACACCAAATGTGATTAACAGTATTTTGGTCGGGGGAACTGTTACACAGTCACTAAACAACGAAGACGGAAAAATCACTCCTGCGAATACACCACAACCTCCTATTCCCACTCCCACTACTCCTATCTCCGCAAGGAGGCCATTCGCTATCAGAGTGTTATACTCTGATACAGAACCACCAAAAGACCAACCCACGACTGCATCTACACCAACTCAGGGATCGACTGACAGCCCGAAAATGGTATATAACACTGTGTCTGATCTTTTGTTGTCCAATAACAATTTAGTATCTTCTGAACTAACTAGCATGTTATCGAATAACATTATAAATATTATAGAAAATATGGATGAAAATAGTAGATCGAAACTAAAGAATTTAGATATGGCTAAAGTATTAAAAAGTTTGATCCCCAGAGCTTTAGGTGGACTTGCGACTGTACTTGACAATGCTGATTCCATCCCAAACACAACACCTTACAGTTTGGAGGACATTAGGGATACTGAAAATATTGATATCGATGGTGTATTATACAATAATGCCCTCCAAAATGTAGGCACTAGCGGTAATGTAAATATCACTGTAGATAATAGAAATGTACCCATTAGTGTTACACAAACTCCCGCCAATGTAAATAGTCCTGTTACACCGGGAGCTGTAGAGAGCACAAGGTCTGTATCTAGTAGCCAGGCGACGACAGCTGCGACTCCTACTACAGGTGCTAGCTCTGAACGACCTAGTTCCGCAGCTACACCAAATACAACGCCGATTATAGCAACAGCGACGTCATCTGTCTCCGTAGAAACAGACTCGGTAAATGTAGATATTATTAGTGACAAATCAAGTGATTCTACTAACAAGATTGTTCCGGTTCCCTTATCTTCTCTCACAAATTTCCAAACTGCAGACTTCTCTTCCATTGAATCTGATAATCTTCTCAGTAGTTCCGCAACACCTATTTTGAAATCCTTATCCTTGGTATCCTCGTCAGTATCACCACAGCTTGATATTGATGAAATACAGGATCCTAGTCAAATATCACGTTTACAATTATGGGTACTATCAAAGAAAGCTAGAGTGTTGAAGATGATCGAAGACATTATACGACAGCACAATGACGAGTTAGCGACAGTACCACCTTTGGTTGACTTAGTGAGTCCATCTGGCAATATCAATTTATCAGAACGTTTGACTAACATTATGAACACCATGATCGCTTCGACTGAATCTCCGACTACTCGTGATATTGAACCTACAACCCCTATGACTCCCCGATCCGGATCCCGATCCCTCTTTGTAAACCCTCTATCCACCGATGTGATCGAAATTACTACAAGTGGTATTCCCGCAACGAGTCTCACAACAACGGCAATGCCATCAGATATAGTAGCAACAAATGCTGTGCCATCTACTACTGAGACCGTCACAATATCTTCTCGTTCGGGTTCCATCGAAGTTACCAGTGGCACAACGGGTTCGTCTTCTGTCACAACAGCTATTACGACCGAATCTACTGAAACGGTCAATGATATCACAAGCACGACTCCCACACCCACTACGGATGGTCAACAAGTCAATATATTAAGTAGATTCCAAGAGAGTGTTATTACAACCACAACAGTTGCTAATACAGAAACAATGGAAACTACAACAGACGCAGTTAACACCGAGACAACGACACAACTTAATGTCGAAACTACTACAACAGTAGACATAGACACCACTACAGCTACCAACGCTTCAGACAGCAACACTATACAAACAACAGTTAGTACTCTGAGTGTTGGAACACCAACAATTCCGAAAAAAGATTATGTTATTTTTGGAATATTACCTAATAATACAGTGGTACGTAAAAATCCTAACGAGGACATATTGGAATCATTAACAGAAGCGAGCCCATATATCGTTTACGGTGTGCTACCCAATAACACAGTAATACGTAAATTCCCGAACGGGACTAGAGTGCCACGTGTCATGCAAAAAATTGACATACTACCAATTAGCCCGTGGAGTCTAAGAAATCCATACAGCCCCATCCATAACAATCCGGCCATTGTCAGACCGCAGCCTAACCCCATCCGAGAATCCACTAATACTGTGACATCCACAGACACATCAAATAACGAAACGGAAAGATTAACCAACGACACTGTAAATAACCAACAATTGATGGTATTGACTTTATGTTATTTAGCTTGAACATTCCGCTTGGTGCTTTGTATCTCACTGCCAGCAATGTCTCAGGAGCGGCCGGCGCATGTGGTACGGACTTCGGGTCTCTTCGTAAGCTCTGCATGCCTCTTGCATGATAACCGCTTCTAATAACAACGCAGGCGGTAACATTTTATTTCATAATTGCAGATTACTTCATCGGCACTTAATATTAAAAGCAGTAACGGTATAAAAACTACCACATTTATGCCAGAAAAAAGCACTGCCTCGCATGTATTGAGTTTACGCACAACTACAATGCTACCTTCTATTGATGAGATTCTGCTTAATAGTATATCTTCAGCCGCTAAACAGGAGATGGTCATATCGGAAATGACGAGCTCTACTCATGAACCAAGAATATTAACACTGGATATTGATCCGGAGGTATAATTATATTATTTATATAAACGTTTCCTATTTATATATGAATCTCTTATTATAACTGTGGTCACTAATAAGCACTCTATTTTATCACACATTTTCATATGCAAACATAACACTTGGACTTGGTTTAATAATGTAGTGTGTTGAATTTGTTTCTATTTCGAAAGGTAAGTGGTGAAGGGTTACACAGTTAAGAGTAGTTAGCAATACAGTAGAAACCGTTCTTACAACTTTCACAGACTGAAGTGACAACAATATTTTAACATGAATAAAACAATTACAGACGCAACAAATACGAACGGAGAAGCCAGGGGAAGGTAATGGAGGTGCTGTATTTAAATTTATACCGATAGACGAGGTTACGGTATCACCAGAAAATTCAAATGTACAGAAACTGGCTTCAACAACGAAAGCACCATCAACAAATTCCGTACTAGCTGAAATACAGACAATGTTTACATCAACTGTAACTGAAATGAGTACGCTAACACCACAGTTAGAAACACAGGAGACAACGATGAATGTTGCAACTACAACAACACAAGGAACAACGAGTGTTGTTCCTGAAACTACAGTGGTGTCGTCTGCATTTACAAATGCTCCAGTAACTTTGGCAGCGATAACTAATCCACCGACTACTCTACCGCCTACGACGACCACTACGCCTGCTCCTACGACTACAACAACGGAGCCTACTACCACCACAACAACGATAACAACAACAACACCAGCGCCAACAACAACAACAGAGCCTACAACTACTACTACGACCACGACTACTACTACTGCAGCCCCAACAACCACAAGTACAGCGGCTCCAACAACACAACCGCCTACAACAGCACAAGCAACAACCATAGTTCAATCTACAACTATCAGTATCGAAGAGGAGTTAAAGAGATACCGAGAGGACGTGGAATTACTTCAAACATTACTGCAAGCGACGGGCCGCAATCCAAAGACTTTGAATGTAAATCCGAACCCTCTGATATTGGGAGATTTGACAACTACTCTTAGTCCGACTACAACTACAGCAACCCCAACTAAAACAACAGCACCGACCACAACTCAAACTACTGATCCACTGAAGTTGTTGCAGGCGTTATTCACAAGCCCGAACAACCCAACAACATTGTCTTTACCAAATATCGGTGGCAACATCCAAGTAACAACAGGACAACAAGGAACTACTACGTCACGGTCAATTGAAGATGATATCAAACAATTTGAGGAGGACACGAAGTTACTGCAAGCGCTTTTACAAGCAACGGGTCAAAATCCTGCTTCCCTAAACATACCCTCATTAGATAGTCTAACAACTAATAGAGTTCCTACCACAACACAAACAACTACTTTACCAACAACTACAGCTAGACCAACTACTACACCGCTGACAACAACAACCACTACTACAACAACTGCTAGGCCAACAACAACAACAACAGCTAGACCAACCACAACAAATAGGCCATCAACGACACAAACAATCGAAGACGACCTTAAACAATTCCAAGAGGATACGAAACTTTTACAGGCTCTGTTACAGGCGACTGGTCAAAATCCAAACGCTTTGAGTATCCCAGTAATTTCTGGTGTTACTTCCAACGTGAGGATAGCCTCTAATCCTCAAACAACGTCGATAGGGTCAAACCCAACTACTCCATTGAATATTAGGCCCGTATTCACAACAACTAATGGACCATTGCTTAAGACCTTTGCTCCTAGAACTCTTACCACTACGTTACAGCCTGATGTTGGAATTTCCACGACCTTCATGCCGACTTTCAACCGAGGAAGACAGCAAACAACAACAACAATTAGGAGCGCTCCAACAACACTGACTGGTCGTCGCGCTCCATTCACTAGTTTCACTTCAACAACAGAAATGCCCAGTTCTTCAACATTCTCCGTCGAAGAGGATTTGGCTTTCTTGAATAACCTGGTAAGTGTCATAAAATTCGTTATAATTAAATATGACTTAAAGGTAACATTTTCGTTGGAATTTTATAATGTCAGCGTTATTGTTTACAGCATATTGTTTCAAAATCAAAATCAAAGCATTTATTTCAAATAAGCCAGTTACAGGTACTTTTGAATTGTCAAAGACAAATAAAACTATTATTAAACAATACAAAATTATGGTTACTTAAAAAAAAAAAAAATACCAGAATAATTATGTTGTGAAGATGTTGTGTTCATTTCCTTTTTTATGTAGAATGACTGTCTAACGCCTAAGAGTTTATAAAAGCAATAACACATAACGTGAACATGTGTCGATTCGTGGTCGTAATACGTACAATCGCGACAGTGAAAATACTGCAGTTTCTTTTTACTATTGAATGATTTCTATTTCCAGAAAACTGTGCTGAAAACAAACCCTAGTAACGAAGACCCTGAGGCAGCACTCGCCAATCGTATCATAGCGCTAGCTGTAGAAAGAAGCCTTAATGAGATACAAACTGGCACCGGCGAAACAGTCCGTACCGGGAAAAACATAGCTGTCAGTGGAAACGAATTGATACCTTCAACAAATAGCCCAGCAACTACAACTACACCACGACCAACTACTACCACAACAACTACAACACCACGACCAACAACTACACAGAGACCGACAACCACACAGAGACCAACAACCACGCCGAGAACAACAACAACTGTCAATGCGAAATCTATTGAAGATGATATTAGACAGTTCCAAGAAGATACCAAGTTACTACAAGCACTACTTAAAGCCACAGGACAAGACCCATCCAAACTAAACTTACCCACACTACCTGACCTAAATGTGAGTCCCAACCTACCAAAAAGTGTCCACGATGAATTGAATCTGCTATCAAATCTACTAGCTTCGCCATCACCGTTAAACGAACCTTTCGACCCGCTAACACCGAAGCCTTCTATTAATATTAACGTTAAAGAAGTTAAAAATAACGCACCTACAACAGCTTTACCTTATGGTGCAAAAATAGCTGTTGTGGACAATCTTAAAAATCAAAAGGATGATGAGAAGTTGTTACAAACTTTGATGAAATTACAGGGCGTACAGGAGACAACGACACAAAGAAATAAACTCACTATCACAGGTAAGGCCCAGGCATACCCTAGAAAAGAGTAATAATAAACGTATTTAAAGAAGTTCATGTAATAAAAAAACATATTTTTTAAATGAAAGTGATTGTTTTTCCGTTCACTTTACTTTGGAGTAACGCTCACTTAAAACGTTCTTGTTAAACAAGAATCAAACATTTTGCAATAAAACATTCCAGGACAATCTTCGGACGAGGCTCTGCAGAAACTGATCCAGCAGACGCAATCGCCGGGCATGGTGTCTGAAGCCACGCAATCGCCTCTCTCTTTGAGCACCGAGTTCGGCAAAAGCAACGACGCATTGCTCGCAGCTTTGCTAAAGGACCAAGGGTTTGGTCCAACCACGGCAAGTTCTTTGGATGAGCAACTCCGACTCGCTGTTAGTCTAACTTTCTTTACTTCACCTTATACATTGGAAGGAAACTAATTTCTTTCAAAACCCATTTTTCATTTCAAATCCATATTTACTCGTACTTACTATTCACTGATGCAATCAACTCGTAACTTCACTCCGCTTTCTGCACCATTACTTCGATATCTCTCATTTATATCTTCATCTTATTTCATGGCCTTTATTTCAGTATGTATCTATAATCCATTAGGAACTCTAGAATTAACTGTAACCTCGTAGGCTTTACTCAACCAAGTGGTAGTGACGCCGAAGGCAAGGCGGACGACGACGCCGCCACCACCGCCGCCGCCGCCTGCGCAGAGGAGGCCGATTCTGGATGGACTGGCCTGGCTATGGCAGCAGTGGAGGGAGACGGCTCCAGGATCAGGAGGAGCCGGAGCCCCTAGGCCTAATAGAAGGCCTGAGCCTGCGCCTTCAGCCAGGCCCTCTCCAGCGATAGCATCAGCCAGTCAGTCGACGAGCAACAGGGTCAACTGGTTTGGCTCTGGCCCGTTCGTTGGCAACGCTGATGATAGACCAGCAAATAGAGTGGGTTTCGCATCGTTACTACTTAAACTATGTGATTGGGGATGAGGTGTTGGATACAGACTTTAGATTAAATAAACAGATTTATTTTACGAAAATATTTTTTGAATATATCGCGATCTTATTAATATATTGTTCCTATTTAATCTAAGTCTGTCTTTGTATAGATTTTTGTATAGTAATGGAGATCGGTGGGATGTACATAGTGAGATGTGAATTAAGATTATTATAATTTTTACTTAGATTTTTTTGTGTAATATTTTTGTTTTTTCTAGTTAAATTATTTATTAAACATTGGCTTCATTGGCTTGTACATAAACATTGTGCCGTTAAGCAGCGCGTTTTTTTTTGTATAATAAATTGTTTTTAATTTATGTGTGTGTTTGTATGTGTTTTGTTTAAAGTGTTAATAATATAATTTTCCCATCCACAGTTCACCTCATTAGTACACCAGTTGTATATGACAATATTTAAGTAAAAATTGACTAGACTTTAGAAAAAAGCAAAGCTGAGAATTAATGTTATACATGTTTAAACTATAGCAATATTTGCTTTGTTTTCTCAAATCAGTCTCAATTTTCAGAAATAATTTTGATTTACTAATTATTTTTCATTTATCATGTTTTGAGTTTGAGTTCATCCATGATCTATAATATTCTTATTCATATTCATATAATACTATGATATTCTAAATTATAGTACATATTAGTGATGTTAGTTTAAAACTTTTTTTTTGTCAGTTTTACTTTAAATACTACTAGAGTTTTAATGTTTTAATAGTATGATTTTTTTATTTATGGTAGGCACGTTTCACCACTATCTCGCCTGAAAGTATGGTCTTAATTGGGTATTTACTGAAAAATTCTAATTAATCCATAAGACAGAGTTATCAAAAAAAAAATCGGCTTGTATTTTTTCTTTTGTTCCGTAACCAAAATAAACGGAGATACGACGCTATTAAAATTAGGTAGTGCAGGTCGCAGAAGGAATTTCGTTTGCAAAATATGAGGACCGCAATCTGTTTTATGAAGTATGCAAATGGGTTCTTGGACTATTTAAAAATGCATGTTGCCAGTGTCTGGAGTGGTCCAGAAATTTGTAAAATAATACCGCACTACACGTAGTAAAATCCTTCTCTAAAACTTAATAACCCCTTTTCACCAATTTAGGGGACGATTTTTGAAAAACCCAAAAACACGTGTTTGATTATTTTTGATCTAATTTCCATATACCGGGTTTCAAATTCATCGGTTAGCACGTTATGATTTTCCTATACAAACTTTAACATCGTCTAGAGTATCATTGGAGGGTAGTTTTAAAAAAGTAATAATGCCCATTGTCACCCCCTTAAAGGTGAAATCCTTTCTTGGTGCTCACCTACATGACAAATTGCAACTACCATCCAAAATTCAGGTTATACGTTTAACGCTTTAAAATCCTTCCCTTTAAACTTGAATACCCCTTTTCACTAACTTTGGGGGTGATTTTCGAAAAATCCAAAAACACGTGTTTAATTATTTCTGATCTAGTATATAAATACTGATTTTCACATTAATCAACTCACGCCTTATGATTTTCCCATACAAACTTTAACAACGCCTAGATTACCAATGGAGGGTAGTTTTAAAAAAATATTATAGCCAATCTTTTTTATTTACTTGTGTTCTTATTTGTGGCAAGTTTCAAGATTATAAACCCAAGGAATAAGATTTTTCATACAAACGTTTTCACCCCTTTTCAACCCCTTAGAGGAGGATTTTCGCAAAATCCCGTCTTAATGCTACCCTACATAGTAGACTGCAACTGCTGTCCAAAATTCAACTAACTGCGCTTAGCGGTTTCGGCTATAGTCGAGTCTTAAAAAAAGCCCTGTTCTGCTCTTTTATAATATATAGATTATGTATTCATATGTTTTTCTACTATATTTTCCAATCATTTTATCAAGGTCTCGTCATAATAAAGTATAATCAGTATGTAATGCCATATCATATGAAATTTATTCAGATCAAAACCCACAAATATCAACGTTTTATTGATCTGAGACCACAGTGTGGATTTTTTTTTTGGACCACGAGAATTGCTGGCAACATCAAAAATATATATCTTGACAATCCTAAAAATATATTACAAAACTCAAAACTCGGTCCTCATATTTTGCATACGGATGTCTTCTGGCGGCCTGGTCTAAATTGGCTACACGTCACAATTAAGAACAATTTTTATTGAATACATCACGAGCACTCTCGAGTTTAGATGCGTTATATGTTGGTATACGAAAGAAAAAATACGTAGCCGTACGTGGGTTACTTTTTAAAATTCCAAACGACGCGACGGTCCAATTAGATTTGTATTTTTTTTAATTCCCAACTCAACATCTCAAAATTCAACATTTAAACAGGTAATACGTAAAGCTAAAGTCTAGTTCAATTAATTCCTTATCCCTTGGCGTCATCCATCGCCAATTAACATACCTACCACACTCCATGTATTTCCAAGGGATTTGGTAACATTCAACCTGACTTGAATGAGTAGTTAACCACACCTTTGTAGATAATACAAGTAGTGTCAATATTATTAATAATATACCCAGTTATTTTTATTAATATTTACTTTATAAATGTGTAGATAATAGTATAAGTTTTGAATAAAAAAATGTGTTACATAACAAGTGATTGTGAAGTGTAACATATTTGTTTGGTGAGTAAAAAATAAGATTGGCTTTAAAAATAACAAAAATTTTAATTCTTCTAAATTCAAATAATTTTGCTCGATGCTTGCCTATTAAAATTACTGATGATTTTAATAATTCTAACTATGGAACTTTTGTACAGTTGTACCTTTTTGTAAAATTGTATGTTTCTGATGTAATTTTAGACCCCTTTTGTTGTACATTGTAAATAGGTTTAATATCCATTTATGTTCTGCATGTTTTTGACTAACATTTCAATACACTTTTCCTTTTTCCTTTGTAGTTTATTCTTGTATATATTTGTAAACATCTTTGTATATTTGTCTTATATGTACTTATATGTATATAAAATAGTAGTTTGAAGTATGGTTTCATATTTTTCGTTGTTTCATACTGTCATTTTATTTTAATTTCCATATCCGTCACTTCCACTATCACACAAAGCACACGTTTATTTAAGTTCACATAATGTATGTTTGTTTGAAGATTTTAAAAACTATTTTCTGTTACTGGCCACTTTTAAAACCAATCAAATAAAAATATCAAAAATAGTAATGGTATTCGACATACAAATATAGAATTATTACAATTTGCGTACAGACAAAATAAAACCTCTTTCCGATTAACAAAAAAAAAGCATATTAAAGTAATCTTCAAACAAATATACACCACACCAGCACAGCTCACTGCCTAAGCGTTACCATACTTGCTCTTACCACTGTCATCATAAGAGCTAATATCTAACAGCATTAACTTACACCTAGATACCTCTGGAGCCTCCAAGGGCTGTGACAGCAGAGCAGGCGCCTGGACGAGGGCAGCTTGTGTCAGCAGCCATTAATGTTACCAGGGCATTCTCACAGTTCTTAGGAGCTGCGATACAGGTAAATTAAATAAAAAATGGTTATTTAAAATATTGGTAATCGAATGTCATACGTTAATCAAGTGTCGTACTTATTTGTAATGATTTGTCAAATATAATTGAAATGATATGTCGTATTTTGTGTAAATTGTATTATTATGATGTGAAAATGTTTATTTGTGATATTTTTATTGGCATGTTTACATTTTGGTTCTTAAGATATTTTTCAGGAAAATATGCGTTGAGGTTAATTTTGTAAGTTGTAACTAACTGTGACGATAAATATAATAATAATTCAACATCAAGTAATATCATTTTAACTTATCATTTCTACACATAAAATTTTCATAAATGATTTTAACTGTCATCGATTAATAAGTAACTTTTAAACAAATAATAATAATTTGACTTCAAACATCAAATGATAATGATTTACGATTTGTTGTGTTTTTTTGTTCTACGGCACTTTATACAAAGCTCTATAAAGCTTTAATTTTCCACTTTTTTAAATTTTTCGGTAACAACCTTTTTTTCTTTTACAGGTAATTTTAAAGATTACCTTTATTATTAAAAGTGAATACATAACCAGTATTAATACCGGTTACCGAAATAAAAATTACCCCTATCTTGCACACTTCACACGTGCCGTCGGCAATAGTCACAGGGCGCGCATCGCATGTGTGTGTGACAAAGAGTCGTTATCTTTAGTTAACCGGTATTAAAACGGTAACCTGAATAGAGGTTACATTTTTCTTCGGTCTGGTTACCCAAATAGCGGTTACCTAAGTCTGAAAAATAACCAAAATTCTTCAATACCAGTACCGTAATTTATAAAGGTTTTCGGTCCCTGGTTTTTAGACGTAATTTTTATACAAACTAGTCTGTTTCTGTTTCTTTTTCGGTTACAAATATATAAACAATTATAAATTTTAATATTTGTAACATTTAACTTTGCAACTGCAACTGATTTCTGCTGGGTTCGATTCCCAGGTAGGGTAACAATGTTATTTTAAAAGTTGATTGATTTTAGTCAAGTCATATGAGGAACGTATAAAAAATTGTCTGAGATAGTGTAAGAGAAAGTACCACAGACTTGAGTAGTGAGGGCTAACCATGAGGACATTTATCAGTAACAATGAAAAATAACCATTTTTTTAAATCAAATTCCAGGGTGCCGCCCAAACCGTCCAGAGCGTGATTCGGGCCGGTCAGCGAGCCGCAACCGACGTCTACGTGAATGGTTCCGGCGGTTCCGGGTAACCGCCGTACTGTTCCCACAAGACTCCAATGCGTTGGACTCAAACTTTTACGAAAGTGTCATAGTACGCACTATGTGTTGCAAGTGCTCAAATGTAAATAGTCGGTTGTACAGTTAGTAATTTCGTAGCATTGATTTGAAAATTTAGCTAAATTGTTCGATAAAGTCCTCTTTTTGTTAGGGATACAAACATATCGAGTAATTTACATGTCATACGTATAGATAATCTATTGTCGTATCTGGAACAAAGTAAAGAAAGTGGTCACAAAGTTGTGATTCTTCCTTAGATCACTTATTGGCATTATTTATTTATCCATTGAAAATTTAGATTAATTTATTTCATTTTTGAAAATTAACTGACGTTAAGGAAATAAAGAATATTAAAATTTAAGGTAAAAAAAACACCCTGTCAACCCGTCAGTTATTCACGATATGTTTCTATAAAACTTTATCCCTTAAAAGTTCCTAACCAGAGGTATTGAACGTTTTCAATCAATGTACGAGTATATGAATCACAATCATAAGGACTTTTGTAACATACCTACCTTAATGTAGTTTGGTGACAAATTGAGCAAGGACATCTATTAGGTTTGCAACCTAAACGTCTGAATCTAGACTTAGGCAAACAATGTGATGTTAGCACTACCTTAGTTTATATTATTTAAAATTTAATAATTATCTCTACATCTCTCTACTATGTTTTCATTTTATGACAAACGATTTTTTTATGTTAGGAACCTAAATGATTTGTCTTACAAATGTATGAGTAGGTTTCTTTAACATTAGGTTTTGTCAACTATGTTGAGATAATAATAAATGACAATATTAATCTCTTCGGTTTATTACGCTTAGCAAATATAGGGTTGAAGTTTGGTAGCTTTTACTTTTTTTATTATATTTTTTAAAGATGAAAAAGAACCTCTTTGTGAATTTCTTCATTTAGATTCTTTCAGTGAACTTTTGAAACTTATGATCTAAAAAATTAAAACAAAATTGTTTCTTCAATAAATTAATACGGTTTCCTTGTTTTGGAAAAATAACTCAGATTTTGAAAATTAATCTATTGTCATATGGTAATCACGTGTCGTATTGAGTACGACAGATGATTAAAAATGTGTTAGAAAGATATCCCGACGAATTTAGTTGTAAGACTCTCTGTAATCTTAAGCCTAACATGTGCCATTTGCACGTGCTTGATGTACTCGCTTCTACATTCTTCAGCTTTTATTTATTTATTTAAGATAATCTTTGTCTTACATTCGTGTTTGAATGTAATAGATATGGGTTTCGTGGTCAGGTAATTATAGAAGTTTAGTTGATTTTTGCGGAATAAAAAATGATTATTTAAAATAAATAAAGTATCGAAAATTCTTTAAAATTATTTATTATAGTTAAAAAGTTCTCTTTAACCTCGTTAATGAAAATAAAAGAAAAAAAACATAAAATAGATTTGTGTTTTGTTTTATCACTGCTTTGTAAATATTGATAGGTACCTATTTAAATATTTTTTTTTGAAATCACTAATTTGCTAAAAGCGTATCATAATATTATAAACTAAACTCACTAACAAACCTGACTGAAAAAACTGGGGATGTTTTAATTTGCGACAACCAAGCCGTTTAGCTTCTCACTGCCTTTAGTTATAATAAAATTAATAATAGATAAGGATCGGGTACTCTAGAATTAATACTGGCAGCCGATTTTACAATTGTAATTAAAAAAAAAATAACATAATAAAATTACGCGTTAAGTGAGGCATGGTTCTTTTGGCGCTTCATTAACATTGATAGGAGGGCGCTGTTGGTGAACATTTGTAAATTTGTCAGTAATTTTATTTTTTAAAAACAAGATGGCAGCGTTAGTTCCAATTAAAGTCAAGCGCCAAAAAAACCATGTCGTATTAAACAGTGCTTATATACGTTCTAAATTTTTATTGCCGTCTCGTTTTATTGAAAGTAAAATGATAAAGACAGGCAAGGTTTATAGATCGTTAGTTCATGAAAAAATAATCAACAGTATTTTTACTTTAACTGACAATTGTAAAATCAGGCGATAATTGCCGAATAATGTATGTACCACTATTTGTGTAAAATGAAATTAAAGAACACTGCCAATTATTTGACTCATTAATTTTAACTTTGATTAATTTTTTGTACTTTTGTAAAAAATAATTTTTATTCAAAATATTTTTTGTAATTAGGTCATAATAATAAATTGCTATTGTAACTAATAGACTTTTTTCTAATACGAATCTCTATTTTGCGTTCAGCTTTGACGCTTACTATTATTTAACAAATTATAAAACGCCTTTTACATGAATAAGGGCTTCATAATTAAAATGTACTATATGTATTTGTATATTTATGGATATCTTCGGGAGAGTAATAGGAAAATAAATTATTTTGTAAATTATCATAGTTGTTTTTTTCCTACTATGAACCGCATCGATAAGTCTTCTTTTTCTTCCTGAAATTACAAACTCAACTGTTAGCAATTAAACCACGCATTAAAATTGCAATAATAAATCTCAATAATAACAACAACAAAAAAAAAAGATTTACGTAATATCTTTCAAACCTGTTTGTTTAACTGTTGTTTTAATTTGACTTTTTTACTACATCTATAGTTTCTAAGACAGTAGAGCAGGGGTCGTGACGTTAATTCACAATGCTTAGTTCCTATTTTGCCCATTTCCACTGTGTGTCGCTTCAGTATTTAGTCAAAATCGCTGGGTAATGCACTATTTTTATTTTTTTGAGAGATTATGCGTTTCTTGTTCGTCTTCTATGTACCGAGTCATTTTTAATGAAAACATGACTTAACAATGATATCTCACGGTGTTGTAATAACTATTTTAATTAAATCTGTGCAACTGTCATGTCAAAACGACTGTCTTATCTATGATGAAGTCTATGGTTCAAACAAATAAAAAATGTGTTCATTTTAAAAGTTACCAGTACCTATAATGGTAGCCATACACCATCCTGCCTATCGAACGATCGATTTGACGCTTGCAATTGTTTCAAATTGGCAGTTCGTCCATATACACCATACACCATACTGCCTATCGTACGATCGATTTGACACAACGTCAAATCTGCAGCAGCGATGCCAACTTAGCAACTTTATAGCTAGATCTAGCTATTATTCGGTGACCGATAGCTACAAATTTATAAAATTGTAGCTGTCGTCACCGAATAATAGCCAAATGCATCACTGCTGCCGATTTGACGTTGTGTCAAATCGATTTGATGACCTATCAAATTGGCATGTCATGCCATCAAATTGGCATTTTTAAACAATTGCAATTTGAAACAATTGCAAGCGTCAAATCGATCGTCGATAGGCAGGATGGTGTATGGCTACTATAATACACATTTTTTCGCCAATGGGGATGGCAACTGGGGAACTAATGGCGCTAGCATAGCTAGTTCCCAGCACCGTCATTGGTTCAAATCTAATAGGTAGGAACTTCAAAATAGTACTATCTCATTGGTCGGATTGGGACCTAGTTATGGTGGCGCCATCTACAATTAGCTTTGACCGGCCTTCCCCATTAATAAGGTCTCATTGTAAAGGAGTGAGAGCACAGAATCAAACCCCTAAGCTGTTACGCAGAAAATCCAATAATACTTTAGCCATCAAAGAATCTTACGCTGGATAGTGGTAAAAAATCGACTTTATACAACAAGCAATTTACATGACTGTGTAAAATTCTATAATTATACTAAATGATCAGGCGCTGGTGTTGCTCTCTACATAATGAAAAGGAATGGAACAAAAAAAGCTAAGCAAAACAAAGCAAGACATAGGCTGATATGGCATTAGTCAATGACTTAGCTCAAGTTAAGTTCGACACGCCCTAAATCCTCCCGATAAAGACCCAAAAGGAATAATTTGTAAAACTTGAGGATAAGGGATTTTAGAACATTATTTTGATGGTGGTACTGTGTCATGTCAACAAACCCTAAGTCTATTGATCACGGTTATGTAAACATATTGTTAAAATCACTTGATAACGAATGGTTAAAAAATAGATATAGGATTTAAACAATTAGTTAGCTTTAACTACTGATCAAACAACTGATTCTAAGTCTAGCTGAACTGAGCAATTATTTGAAGATGGGTAGAATATTAATAAAATTGCGGTGACCGCAACAGCTAAGGTCCGCTTAATCGATTATGTAGATATGCGACAACGACAGACTTCAGCGTTTCTATGAAAATAACAACAGGAAATATCACTAACTGTGGTTTGCGGTTACAATGGCCTTCCGGATTGAGCCTTAAACGTCTGAATAAGTGAATACGCCCAGTGAAATGTTGCATACACAAAACTCATAGGAACCTTGAAAAAAATATTTTTTTTTTTTTAATTAATTTGACCTGCTGACTTACGCATTTTTGTTTTTATGTTACAACCTTGCTTATTTCCTCTATTTATTGATACTTAATAGGGTAGGAGGCTTTTCTTCTCAGCTGGTACATACATTAGTTGGCGAAATAAGGGACAACTCAGGCTAGATACACCGTCTTTTTATTTTTTTGTTTAGCTAATGTTGGCTGCTCTTGGCCTTAATCTAGCCTAGAAGCAAAGATGAGACCTAAAATCAAACGAGCTTACCCATAAGAAACCTGAACGCCTGCGCACTAATGGATCACAGTAAAAGCTGAATGGGACTGACAGGATGATCTTAAAAAGTAGGCTGGTTTAGACAGGAGGTAATCGGAGAACATGGTATTGTGGGGTAGCTTTGGGAGTCCTGTGTCCAGCAATAGGCTATGAAAGACTGAGTTAAATAAAACTATGTGAAACGTAGTATTAAAAAGGGTATTTTAGTCTGGTTATCCGCACGCACAATAGTCGCTGGCCAAAAATATGCACTCAATGGGTGCCTGAGAATGGACGACGCCGCCGAGGCCGGCCCAAAAAGAGGTGGCAGGACGATCTAGACGCGTACCTTGATGGCTGGTCCGAAGTGGCACTAGAAAAGAGCACTTGGAAAGATATGAGGGAGGCCTTTGCCTAGCAGTGGGACACAAACGTTTAATTTTAAAAAAAGTCAATATTTCAACTGTCAAATCATTCGAGGCGCTTCAAATCCCATATATCCGAAAGAACGCGCCACGTGGCAAAAACACGATCATTTTAAATATCCATAAAAAAACTTACATCTCAAATACTATACAGCTAATCAATTCAACAGTTTAACAAACACACAAACTAAAACAAGTTTTGTAGTAACTCGATTAAAGTTTAGTGTTTTTCGACCTTGGCGTCACTGACAGACGCTTGTAGCAGCTTTTTGTGGACACCTGGCTTAAGAGGCTATTATTAACTTTAAGACGCATTTACACAGAGCGAATAAGTTGCCCGAACGTAGAGATGCGAGAATGTGAACTTGACACTTGTAGGATAAAAACGTCAGGCGATTTTCGCACTAAAGTGACAAACAAATGAAACTATAAAACTTATCAAAGATCCACAGTTCATATACGTTGTCTTTTCTCGACTCGTTTACACGATTCAATTTTTCCTATTGACAATAATCGCCTATGGAATGCCAAAAATTATGCTTGTGTAAATGGACTACGTGCTTGCCATGCTTAGAAAACTATACGGTAAAGTAATGGGCGCTGGTGCTAGCGTCCTGAATTTAGATAAACTTAGACTTATGATGATTGGTCATTTTGTATGTGTAGGAGATAATACACACATCAAAAGTGTCTAGGGATCAAGCATTTTTATGCGGATTTCTTGAGATTAAGATGTGGCTTTGTAATAAATTTATGATTTTATAAATTTATATGGATCCTTTTTGGTGCATTTCATAATTTGAATCAGGAACTGTAAATCAAATTCGAGTAAAAGATGAAAATCAGCTGTCAATATTTTCCCTATAAAAACATACAACGCATTGAAGACATTATTAGTGCTACTGTTTCCCTACTACTGAATAAAACCAACGTTATTATGGAGCGGCGACGTCATTTAAGCAGGGAAGAAATGCTCAGAGCCGTGGGAATGATAGAAGCTGGTTCCCGGCAACGTACTGTGGCTTTAGTTCTGAATACAAGTCAGAGTGTTATCAGTCGACTTTGGACACGTTACCGAAGCACTGGTACCGTGGCTGAGCGCCATGGAGGACGGTATCGCTGCACCACACGGAGACAAGACCGATACATTCAAATCTTAACTCGAAGAGCTCCAACAATAACCGCCATGATGTTAGCCGTGAGGCTTCATCACTCTTCAGGGAACTTAATTAGCGACCAAACAGTCAGAAACCGCTTGCATGAAGTGAACCTTCATTCCCGAAGACCGCTACGGGTACCACCTATAGCAATGCACAATCGTAGGATTCGATATCAATGGGCTCTTGAACACAGAAATTGGGCAGAAGAACAATGGCGTTTCGTGTGCTTTTCTGATGAGTCTCGTTTTGGTATGAGACCGGATACAAGACGTATACGACACTGGAGAACCCCTGGACGCCAACAGCGATTAAAATCCTGCCAGGAAGTCCATCCTTATAGTGGTGGAACCATCATGGTATGGGCGGGTATTTGGATCGGCGGAAGAACTGAGTTGATTTGGATCAGAGGCAACCTCAACGCTCAAATTTATGCTGAGACGATTGTATCAGACGTCATCGTTCCTCTACAAGTGCAAATCGGTCCCTTATTTCAGTTAATGCATGATAATGCACGACCGCACACCGCAAGAGTTGTAAGACAGACTCTCGCCGCAGCTAACATCAATGTCCTGCCCTGGCCTGCTCAGTCGCCAGACTTGAACCCGATTGAGCATGCATGGGATATGCTACAGAGAAGAGCTCTGCCGAATATGGAGGGTATCCAGTCGCAAGAAGACCTTTTTTTGTTGTTGCAACGAACATGGGCGGCCATTCCACAGCGTGATTTGGATGAACTCATTTTGAGTATGCCAAACCGATGTTCTTGTGTTGTTAGTGTTCGCGGTAGAAACACGGATTATTAATTGTTTAAGTTACCCAATAAAAATTTAAAGAAAACTGTTATTTCAGTCTTTTTTTCGAACTTTAATGTTAGTGGTTCAAATGTCAAAAATCCCTTTATTAGGAAAATGGCAAATTTCTTTATGAATGCAAAGGTGACTTGGTTTATCGTTACTGTGACAAACGATAACACTTTATTTGATGAATCCTTAAAGAACATTTTAATTAATATCAATCAGGAGAAAAGTTATTGCAAAAATATATGTTGATCCCTAGACACTTTTGATGTGTGTATTATGCTTGTCCAGATAAAGTACTACAATGTGAAACAAACTAGAAACGGGTTATATTGTGGTTTCTAGGTCCTTAATATCACGAAAATACCAGTTTCCCCTCAAAATTAATAATATTGTAAAAAGTTGTTTATACATGTCATGTTGGTGCACAATTAATATTCTATTCTATTTGTATTCGCGATCGGAATATTTTTCTTGGTGCAAAATAATAATAAATTAAATTTAAGTTAAGTATTGTTACTAGTTCGTCCAACTTTTGAAAAGGCTCACTTTTTGTGAATATTTATAAACAATAATAGTTAAGTACTGTGTTTTCTCATGAGACTATAATTGTAGTGATTTTTTATAAAGCTCAAAAGTTCAGTAGTAAAGGTTTTTTTTTTTTTTTTAGCCTGATAAAATCATCAAATGAGTCCTCCGGCCCCGGGCAGGGCGGGAGGGACTGTCAGACTTCTACTGACTAAAACCCACGGTGTCCTTCAATAGCCCTTTCTGTTCCGGGGTCACGGTAAGGAAATAATCCCGCGACCCCGGCAGGCTTTGGCCCTCTGAGAGGGGGGCCCCGTCATTATGCTGACGCTCTTTGAGGCGCGCGTGGGACACAACGCGCCGTCGACTCGGGCATGGTCTTTGGTCGGGCAGCGAGTTGCCCTTTACTCGCTGCCCGCATGCCCGCGCCTACGGTGGCCGGAGATCATAAAGCGACGTCCGTCGCCGTGGGCGTCTACTACCGCGGGTGGGGCGGAGGGAGAACTCTGTCCTCTCTCGCTCGCGGCCCGCCTCCTCCTTCGCGAGCATTACTGCTTCGCAGAAGGAGGCGACCGCTTCCCACTCCGTCTCGCCCCGCAGCATGGCCGCGACCAATGCTGGGCGCGAGAGGTCTCCGCCTATCGCAGCCGTGAGGACACGTCGGTGCTCCGCCCAAGCTGGGCAGTCTTGCACCGTATGTTCCACCGTGTCCTCCGGGCGATCTTCGCAGTGGTGACACCCAGGCGTTTCCTCCTTTCGCATCAGACACAGGTACCTCCCGAAACTTCCGTGTCCGGTGAGGACTTGCGTCAAGCGGTAGGTCAGGACGCCATGACTTCTCTCCAGCCACTCCTCAAAGAGGGGTCTTACCGCCGCAATTGCGGCGTGCCCGCAGTAGTAAAGGATAGAAATGAGAGAAATCTAGCCTTAGAATCATTTGAAATATTTGGTCCTTTTTACCACAACTGCCTTAAAAACATGATACCTTATGTTTTCATTCTCTTTGTATACGCAATCAAGTGTCGCCATTATTATTAAATTGAAACCTATTTACTACAAAGGGTAACCTATTACAATATTATACCTATTTAATGAAGGCGCCAGTTTTTTGTTTGTCGCCTAATTTTAACTATAAAAAACATGCTATAGAATCGATCAAACTGGCAGCCGAACCCAAGTTATTTAGTTCGAAAAAAGTAGTCGGAATTTAGTAATTACATATCTATTCACTACTCACGATTCGTTATCTCACATTTGGGTACCTACAGTAAAGAAGCTGGTTTAGCGCTACGAATCATCGTCATAATTTCATGAATTGAACTAATGATACACCAGTAAAGGGAGATTAATGGATTTTTTATCGTGATATCGTCAGATGAGTCCTCTCACCCAGGATGGGAAGGGACTGTTTGACTCGTAGCAAAGACATTAAACTATATACGAGCAATAGACGGGACATCACGAAGAAATTTGTGATCCAAAACTTTTTACCAATAGGTAAAAAATCCCTCAGTTTAGTAGTCGCGTTGCTATGCAACGCTTAGATTGTGCTACTGACGCATGGCATCAACAATTTTGTATGACAATCTTCCCAATGCCCGCTCTATAGTTTCTTTTAAATCTCTTTGACTCGTAGTGACTAAAATCCACAGTGATCCTTCAATAGTCCCGCGATCCCAGCGGCAATCTTTGGATGTTTGTTATAAAATCACGTCATAACGTGTCATCACGGCTTTGATAAAAGGCTTAAAGATCTCGTGGGATAATTTTTTGAGTTACAAACGGGTGAAGTCCCTGGCAAAAGTTAGTAGTATATAAGCTTTGGTATTTTGGGTATTCGTAGCTTTTTAAAATCAGAATTTTGGAGCATAAGCTTTGTGTTCCTGGGTGGAGTTGGCTTCTGGCTATATTAACAAGGAACCAATCCTGTAGTCCCAAGGATCTAAGAAAGAAGGGACCTATGGTGTCAATCAAATGGGAGTCCTAAGTGTGGACAACAATGTTCACATACACGCTTTCGATAAAAATGGTCTTAAGACATTCGCTTATTTTTGCTGTGGTAACAACAATTGTTATCAAATAGTTTTCGCCAAAAAAATCTGAAGTTGAAGCTGCTGTGGATCCACCATACCACTCGCCAGGTCGAATGGCGGGTCCACTGTGATGAATCATCAACTATTTCCATAAAAAATAATAAAATTACAACACGAATTGGTAAATGCAAAAACCCACTGTTTATTCCGAGACAATATTAACAAGAATCGCTTCAGGAAAAGTGTGGGTACCACTTTGGTCCATGGTACGAGGCTGTTACCGAACGAGCATGGTTTATAATATTATCTTTGTGTATAGTTGAATCATTTTCCTTACCTGCCTGTAACCTTGACACCATTCGAAATGTTTACTTAGACAGTTTACACTTTTAGAAAGTACGGTAAATTGTGAATATTGAGTCTTATCACGTAGTACTTTTAAAAGTCATTTTGGTACTGTTATCTATTGCACTATAATTTTTACTGTTAATAACATTATTCCGGTCAAGCTGGACATGAAAATGGTGATGAAATGGCAAAAAGTCTGACACAGCTGAATTTTGGTAGAGACTTGTTTACATCAAAAAAAGATTGTGATCTCTAGCATAAACTGCTATATTTTTTAAACTTTATGGAAAAACAATTGAACTGTTTTACTACGTCTTCGTCATAAGAGTCAATACGAGATACGAGTTCTTGTTATTTGAAATATCTATTTTGGCCAGACTACATAGCATAGAACTGATACTCATGAAGTCCTTGAGTGAACAGAAGAGTCGTCCTTTTTCCATTCAACGTGTCAAAGCTGCCAGTCCTCTGGGTATGTTTCCGGGTGACAATGGTGATTAGTTATTTGACGCCTAATCTTACACCTTTAGTTAGCGGATTTTATATCGTATTTATAGGCCTTTTTGTCTGTAATACCCGGTAATATCGTCAAAACATTCACATGGTGTCTAGTCAAAACTTATATTTACCGTGTGTGTCGTAACCAATCAATAAACATACGATTGCAGTCCACTATCGGTTGCTCAAATATTATAACATCGTTTGAAAGAAGCATATCCTATCTCAAACTGTGCCACCACATCTGGTCGTCCGGGTCGAGGTAAAAATTAAATGTCATGCGAATGGTCTTCACGGAATCTAAATTAATGTCGATTTGATAAAATTGCATAATCGTGAATTGAACGTAGTACGAACGTAACTGCTCGTGTAGGGGCATAATATCGCTTCTGTTACAATAGAATAAAATACTAACCTATGTTCAATTATTGACTTTTTTTGCGAGAACTATTCGATAATTGTTGTCACCACAGCAAAAAGATTTGAAGCTGAGCTTCCATAAGAATCTTTAATCATAAAGGGTCCAATTTTACACATACAGTGGCGTTAATAAAGACAACATTGAATAGGTTACGTCTAGGCAAACGTGATTCACCATTTACCATCAAGCGAGATAGTGATCAAACGCGAGCTTATCGCAAAATAAAATAATTTACGGCACGATTAGCAGTGGCTGAGACATTAGACTGCTGTGCTACGTGTCGCGGGTTCATTTCCGCACGGAGCAAATATTAGTATGATCTTGTTCCGAGTCTGGGCGTTTGTGACCTTAATATTCTTGAAAAAAAAACATACTCCAAGAGCCAGTAATTAAAGCGGTACCTTATACCCCGGATTCTACCAAGGAAGGCGTCTCATATTCCTCCATCTTTAAAAACACTTATATAACAACTGACATATCAAGATCGGAAGTCAGACATAACTCTGAAGTCCCCTGGAGGTATAGACATACGGAGAATTACCCCCAATGATGTGGTCTGGACTAGACTAGTTGTTAATGTCCCTCATTAGACCATGTGATGTGGGTGACATTGGTAAATGGAGCGAAATAGTTTGTAATTGATTATTATTTTTACATGAGCTTGAGAAAACAGTTAGTTTCTATTTTTTTATGGTAAAAACGTTTTTATACAGAAAAAAAAAACAAATTATTCCAGAAATTGGCAAGAAGAAACTGCTGTTTATAAATGAACGAACTAACAAAAATAACAATCAAGAAAACAGAAAATAAACAGAGAAAAACATAATGGCAACTACATATACCAAAAAAAAATAAGCACTATAATAATTATGTGGTCATAATAAAATTATTATTGGAAAATCATATTCTAGCATAATATAGACATTGACAAAAACTAAAATTGTAATAGTAACATTATAACAATTTTAGTGGTAATTCCAGTAGACATAATATTAAAAGCAAAATAAAACATATAAAATAAAATCTTAGATACTGTATGAATTGTAATGTTTTTTTTTTCGCTTAGATCCCAAATGATTAATTTATAAACATGATGTTTTAATTCAAAAAAACACTGTTCGTAAAAGTAGTCAAACAAGTTCAACCGATATTATTGCCTCTATTTCATTGTAAGCCGGTTTTGGTTTAAAATCGACATCATTTTATGAAAATATTTAAATTTTTACTAAAATATTGGCTTTGAATTGTGCACACCCGAGAAATATGATATATTTCATACCCATTATGTTTGTTTATGTTAATTGTTGATTAATAAAACGATGACACTCGTTTTTGACCAGAGTAATAACCAGTTAGAAAAAAAAAACAATGTGTATTGCCACACACAAATAAACACGAAATGAATATTATCAATTACATAAAAAAGATGTCCTGGCTCTTGTACTAAGAATTCCTGTAGCGAGAGAGCATATAACATTAAACATAAAACCTCTGTCTTTAACGTTATAAATCAACTTTATCATAGAAGTTAAAGGTTCATGTTCAACTGGTTGTATCGTTTTACATGGGACGAAACATAACTTGTAAAAAACGGGTGCTACAGATACCGATATCTCATAATACCATAATTAATGAATCACAAATTATATCGCTGCGATAATCAGTGCGTGGTCTGAATGATAAGTTTAATTATTTTGTTTTTCATATCCAGAAAATCTTATCTATAAAAATTTTATCTAAATTTAACAAAATCATCATGATTTGCTTATTACTTTAGTATAGGTATATATCTTAGAACACGGATGTCCAATTGAATTTGGCAATGCGTTTAAGCTTCATTGTATTCAGTTATTTACTTTAATTAACCATAACGAAACGTTTAATTAGGTTTTATAAGAGACACTTTGCTTTTAGGGTTGTGCCATCTTCATTTCATGGAGGATGGAAGTATGTTTCTCTTTCAAAACTACTTAATTGAGTTTTTCTGATACCTATATATTTTATAACCTTGGAATCGTTTACTTCTACGTAGCGTGCTTCACCGTCGACCACTCATCTTCGCTTACCACTATCATTGGTCAGTCGCGAGCTCTTTGCTAAATGACAAACAGAAAAGTTACTTGCTACATTTTTACCCGACTGCGCCAGAAGGAGGGTTATGTTTTTTGACTGGCCTGTTGGTCTAGTGGTTAGTGACCCTGACTGCTATGCCGGGGGTCGTGGGTTCGATTCCCACCCATTACAAATGTTTGTGTGATGAGCATGATCATTTGTTCTGTGTCTGGGTGTAATTTATCTATAATAATATGTATTTAGAAATATACAGGGTGATTTTTTAGTCACCATCCAAATTTTAATATATTAATCTTTGGCGAAAATCATTGAATACGTGTTTTTTCTTTTTGTATCACTCAATACTAAAATATCGAGATATCACGTCTCAATGTTATCTATAAAAAGTTGATGAATCTGGACACCGCGCTGTGATGTGTCGCTCAGGTGTAGCGGGGCGGGGCGGTGGGTCAGCGGGGTGCGCTCTGTCCGTTTCATGCGTCGGCAAGTGTATATTATTAACGTTTAGCTTAGTGACCACACAGAACGGATGAGAAAATGATTTAATATGACAATTTGACCTATCGATTTTTTTTCAAAAATTGGGTTAGTGATTGATACCTAATGTCTAGAAAAATTTTGGACGGTGGTAAAAAAGTCACCCTGTATAAGTATGTTTATCAGTTATCTAGTACCCATAACACAAGCTCTGCTTAGCTTGGGACTAGATGGCGTTGTGTGATAGTTGTGGAATATTATTATTATTATTACTTGCTACATTGCTTTTCGTCTTTCATAGTTGTAAATCAAATAATTATAAAACATATAGCGATATCCAAGCCTAGAAATGTCTAGAAGCAATTGATATCTGTACTGTATATAACATTTATAACACACTAGCTGTGCCCGCGACTTCGTTCGCGTGGATGTCGGAACTTAACAATGTATTTTTTAGTGCGAATCGCTGTGGGAGGATACCGATACAAATCATTTTCTTTATGCTTTATTTTTAGCGTCATAAAATCGTCAAATTAGTCTTCTCATCCAGGGCTGGGCAAGGACTTGTATTGACTAAAATCCACGGCGTCCTTCAAAATAGCCCTTTACGTTCCGGGGTCACGGTAGCTCGTAAGTCCTACGACCCCGGCTGGCTTTGGCCCTCTAAAGGGTTTGGCCCCCGTCATTGTGCTGACGCTCTTTGAGGCGCGCGTGGAACACAACGTTGACGTCGACTCGGGCATGGTCCTTGATCGGACAGCGAGTCGCCCATTACTCGTCGCCCGATTGCCTACGCCTGTTGGCCAGAGATCTTCCTACGACGTCCGTCACCGTGGGCGTCTACCACGGCGGCTGGGTGTGGGTCGTTAGGTGGACACTGTCCTCTTCCTCACGCGTCCCACTTCCTCCTCCTTCGCTGGCATGACTGTTTCGCAGAAGGAGGCGACCGGTTTCCACTCTAATTCACGTCAACCAATGCCGAGCGCGAGAGGTCGCCGCCCATCACCGTTGTGAGGACATGCGCGATGCTCTGCCCAAGCGGAGCAACTTTGCACCGTATGCTCTACCGTGTCCTGGACGATCCTCGTAGTGGTGACACCCACGCGTTTCTTCCTTCCCCATCCGACACAGGTACCTCCCAAAAATTCCGTGTCCAGTGAGGATCTGCGTCAGGTGGTTGGTCAGGACGCCGTGACACCTTCCAGCCATTCCTCAAAGAGAGGTCTTACCACCGCGATTGAGGCGTGCCCGAACCTCGGTTTCGATAGTCGCTCCCTCCATACCGCACCCCCTTTTTTATCGTAGCAAAATCTTCAAATGAGTCCTCCCGCCCAGGGCGGTACAGGAGGGACTGTCAGACTTGTACTGACTTAAATCCACGGTGTTCCTTCAATAGCCCTTTATGTACCAGGGTCACGGTTATCGAGTGAGACAGTCCCGCGATCCCGGCAGGCTCCGGCCCTCTTAGCCCCATCCTCTGGCCCCGTCAGATTGCTGACAGCTCATTGAGGCGCGCGTGGAACACAACGCGCCGTCGACCCGGGCATGGTCCATGATCGGACAGCGAGTCACCCATTACTCGCCGCCCGCATGCCCGCGCCTACGGTGGCCGGAGATCGTCTTGCGACGTCCGTTACCGTGGGCGTCTCCCGCAGCGGCTGCGTCGTGAGGTGGACGCTGTCCTCTCGCTCACGCGTTCCGCCTCCTCCTTTGCTAGTATTACTGCTTCGCAGAAGGAGGCGTCCGCTTACCATTCCGTCTCGCCCCGCAGCATGGTCTCGACAAGTGCCTATCGCCGCTGTGAGGACACGGCGGTGCTCTGCCCAAGCGGGGCAGTCCTGCACCGTATGTTCTACCGTGTCCTCCGGGCGATCCTCGCAGTGGTGACACCCAGGCGTTTCTTCCTTCCCCATTCGATACAGGATCCATACCGCCCCCTGAGATTGCGCCGGAGCTCTTCCCGCCGCGCCTCGACTTGTCTATGCAGCGGGGATTGGTCAGTGCTTCTTTATAAATACATGCCGTCGGACGGCAAGCTACCCATTACTCCCCGTCCGTAAGCGGCTGGAATATGACCCACTATTTCCGACGCGCTGGGCGTCTTCAGCGGTGGCTCGGGTGAGAGGTAGAGGGTGCACTTTCCCTCACGCGCAATTATGATATGCTCAGTATTGCCCAGGCAGTAATAATTTTGTAGTGGCATTATTTTGAAACTATGATACCTCCTAAGATATTCATTGAAATCAAACGATGTCAAGGGCAATTTTGTTCAAAATTAAATGCTTGTGCTGATTAACGTATTTATTTTGATAAGGATTAATATAATATTAATGAAAATACCTTCGCAAATAATGCATTACTTTAAAACAAATTTGATTTCCATAAAAAAGGTTATAGTGACTTAATCTTAAAAGATAGATATATACTCTCGCGGACTTTATTTTAGAACTTTTTATGAGGAATAATTCCGTAATACATAATTTTTGCGTATCTTTAACCGTTTACGCAGCGCACGCAACGAAAGCTCTCGAAAAGGAATACATTTTCCCGATTTTGAAACATTTCTCATTGCTGCTCCGCTCCTTTTGGTGATAGCGTGATGTTATATAGCCTATAGCCTTCCTCGATAAATGGACTATCCAACACAAAAAGAATTTTTCAATTCCAACCAGTCGTTCCTGAGATTAGCGCGTTCAAACAAACAAACAAACAAACAAACAAACAAACAAACAAACAAACAAACAAACTCTTCAGCTTTATAATATTAGTATAGATTTGCTCGTAAAAGGTCTCTTACTGCACCTATTTCAGTATCGTAATGTATCTTATTACGCACTAGTGCGTAATGGTAAAGTAAAACGCACTAGTGCGGTAATGGTAAAGTAAAACGCACGGTTTATCAAGATGCTCCGTCTAAAACGAACGGTACTTTTTTAAATCTTAGCAAAGAGTTTTTATGTCAGAGAAGCGGTCAACATTTTATTATTAAAATTAAATTTGGGAGATGAAATATAATAAATAAACATTTTATTAATTTTGACAATTAATTACAACCATTTATCTGTAATAAAACCACAAAAGAATTAATTTACTTTATTAGTAATACTGGCTGTTTTTTGTGCCTTTGCCATAAACAAAAGATGCTGGTGCGCGCGCATCGCTAATTTGTGAAAAAGAAAAATTATTCCGCTTGCTTTTCCTTTTCGATGTAATGATTTTATTTATTTACAACACATTTGCTCGTAAAAGGTCTCTTACTGCACCTATTTCAGTATCGTAATGTATCTTATTACGCACTAGTGCGTAATGGTAAAGTAAAACGCACTAGTGCGGTAATGGTAAAGTAAAACGCACGGTTTATCAAGATGCTCCGTCTAAAACGAACGGTACTTTTTTAAATCTTAGCAAAGAGTTTTTATGTCAGAAAAGCGGTCAACATTTTATTATCAAAATTAAATTTGGGAGATGAAATATAGTAAATAAACATTTTATTCTTTAATTTAATTAATTTTGACAATTAATTACAACCATTTATCTGTAATAAAACCACAAAAGAATTAATTTACTTTATTAGTAATACTGGCTGTTTTTTGTGCCTTTGCCATAAACAAAAGATGCTGGTGCGCGCGCATCGCTAATTTGTGAAAAAGTAAAAATAATTCCGCTTGCTTTTCCTTTTCGACGTAATGATTTTATTTATTTACTCACAAATGTGTTATAAAACGTCGTATGACATACGTGCGGTTTGATAATTACAGCCTCTGCTTTCTTATAGCACTCGCCTTACGGCTCGTCCTACCAATATCGCCTCAGCTGTAATGATCAACTTACCGCACTTATATCATAATGTACTATTACTCACAAATGTGTTATAAAACGTCGTATGACATACGTGCGGTTTGATAATTACAGCCTCTGCTTTCTTATAGCACTCGCCTTACGGCTCGTCCTACCAATATCGCCTCAGCTGTAATGATCAACTTACCGCACTTATATCATAATGTACTATTTTATAGGTTACGAAAAAAAAGACTCACACCCCGGGTGGAGCGTTAGGGACTTGCAGTCTCTTAATGAAAAAATCCACCCTGGGGCCTTACCACGAGCTCTTAAAGCGATCCAGTGTAGGCTGTGGGAAAGAGACAGAACTATACAAGTCGTCTAGCGCCATCTCGTTCCCTGAGCGCAAACTGGATCGCGTGGTAGGCCACCAGTTCCATTAAATGTCCTTTGTGTTAAAGGGCTGCCGTAATTCGCATAGACAGTCCCGCAATCCTTACTTGAAGGCCTCAGGTTTACACTTATCGTATTTCGTCATAGATTTTGATGACTTACTTTTTTGGGTAACCTAGACAATCTAAAGGATTTTTGGTATGTCCGTCATCATGATCATAGAAAAAAAAGTAATATTTTCAAGCCCTCTGATCAACTCACGCATTGTAAGCTGATTTTTCTTCAAGGCTCCCCGAAGTCTGATAAATTGAATATTTAATTCCATTTCCAATGCCAGACGTCCGATTATACGAGTATTATCATCACCGCGTATCATTTATCGTAATCTAAATTAAATAAAACAATGAGTACACAAAAATAATAAAGATAGTGTTTTAGACCAAGTCACCAATCTAACGATGACAATATATTTGGATCTAGTCTTCATTTGCGCATTTCCAGGTTTGTCACCATCTCCAAATCAGGCCAGAGCGTCTAAAAAGGTAAAGAATACAATGGAATTAGTAACATGGAATATCATTTTTTTAAATTGTCGCTCACTAGAACTTTTTCCTGTGTCGTGGGTGCATTTACAAACATGAAAACTCACATACACAACCACTCAGACCCTGAACATATATTTGCAGGTCATACAAATATTTTTACGTGCGAGGATCGAAGCAACAGCAGTCGAAAACACAACTATTGCTCTATTGTCTATTGCTCATGCTTTTACGAGTAGATCCCCAAGTGACAGCCCTATCAAGGATAAAAAATTAAATAACTTATTTGTGCGTTACAAGTGTCTGTATTGTTCGGGGTTTTCCAAATGATCTCGCAAGGCATTAAAGGCATACCGTGCTAAAAGTAAGTACATGACTAAGTATTGAGCCCATTCTTATTGAACAGGTACTTTTGATTACATCTAGGTACTTTATTTTCAGTAAAATTACGGGTAATTCCTATGACAGCGCAAAATATAAATGTAGAGATTGGTGAATTTTTCGTTATGATGACAAATATCGTACAAAGTACCTTTTTGGTCAATTTCATGTTTAAATATTTTTTAAGGTTTACAATCCTTTTTTTATGAGGTAAAATCAATAAATGAGTCATGATTTGTTCTGACTAAAATCCACGGTGTTCTTCAATAGCCCTTTACGTTCCGGGGCCAGGGTTTGGCCCTCTAAGGGGGGCCCCATCATATAGGTGTACAATCCTTGGCATATAAATCAACAATCATATTCGTAGACCTATGTTTTTATAGAAGTACATAAGCATACGATGGTAACATAAATACTGACACATGTTCAAGAAGTTGTTGTACCATTCGGGAATCCCGTGCAAACGCGCATTCCTGGAATTACGGGATTAAAATCAACAAGGAAAAAAATTAAGAATCCATAAATGCGCATCCAATTTCTAAAAATAACATAATAATGGTTGAACGTGTGATCCCTTGCTCACAAATCCAATAAGGCACTAATGGCCCGAGAGCCACATGCAATTAGGAAAAGGTGTTTGATACATGCTGAAAACTTGTTAAATACTTCTTCAATATCCCTAAACGCAGAAATGCATAACTAGTTTGACCTGGACAAAATAAAATCGTTATTAAAAAAATGTTTGTATTGATTCAATCTTGCTTCTTCTCAGCAAGGTCTTTAGGGATAACTGAAGAAGCATTGGTCAAGTTTTCAGCATCCCTGAAACATTTACTCTAAAATTGCATGTAGCTTTCCAGGTATCTCCTCTCTCTGTAAGTACTTTATTCAACGAGGTTGTTAGAATAACAACTTGAACAGTTAATTTTAGATCTCAAACAATGCTATGCGAGTACTAATACATAAATCCATACTAACTAAAAGTAATGCTAAAATTGTTTGTTTATTTGTCTGTTACAGTTTCAAACCCAAATCATAGGGTAGGTGGGGTTTACTCCAGGAAACAGCACCGCATGCTTCTTGTAATCTGCAGTGGTAGGACTCACTAAGGCTGCCTGGCTTGCGAAAACCATCACTTGTCGGAAACCGGGGCAAAATAGTTTTTACTGTATTCCACTGGCATACAAGAGTTCTAGTTTCTTCTTGGTGACCTCGCCCTCTTAGGTCTCATTATTTCGGGATTCTTTTATCAGGTAGTGACCCTAGAACGTAAAGGGCCACTGAAAGATCACCGTGGATTTTAATCAGTTCGAGTCTGATAGTCCTTCTTGTCCCGCCCTGGGTGGGATGATTGATAATGATGATGATCATTTGATGATTCTACCACGATAAAAAAAGGTCTCATCTTTGTTGCAAACCTATTAAAAACACTGAACTGAATTTTGGTAAAGACATAGATGGGGCCCTGAAGACGGTCTTAAGAAGGTCTCAAGGTTTAACAAAATTTAAAGGGTGAGAAATGGTTGAGGGCCCAAGCGAAGCGAGGTCAAAAAGTAATACCAATATATTTCTAATTTCTATGTTCTCGTCACGTTCAATAGAACATGAGTCAACTACGTGGTTCGACTTCCATGTTCGAGAAAGGAAACAAAGTATTATTATAGAACTTATTTGCCCATCAGCCAGTAATGTACGGAGAAAATATTGTGCAGGTGAGGTAGGTAGAGAATGTGTGGAGCTATGTGACATAGTATAAAATATGTGTAGGTACTTTGTACTGGTATTTGTTTCATGTCGGTTGATTTATTGATTTTAATTATTAATGAGCTTGATTTGTCATCTGGCTTTGTGGTTAGCTTGTCAAGGAGAGGTCTTGGGTCTTGAGGGTTACTTTTAGTCTAGGTTTGGGGTCCAGTACGTCCGAATAAAAAAACGGGACCCTTAAAAGATCACAAGTGTGTCCGCCCGTCTGTCCGCCCTTCTCGGTCAATTTTCTTCCTACGGCCCAAAGGCAGTGGTGCATTTTTGAAAAAAAAACAGTCTAACCACAGATTACTTCTTTGACTACTGGATGATTTTTTGATGATATATTTGTTAAAAAAATCTTATTTAACCACAAGATTGTAAGAGGTGAACATTCGCAGACATTTTTTGTACTTCCCTCCCTCTTGTGATCAACTATTTGGTTATCTTCTAATTATTTAGTGGTCATTTTGTAAAATATGAGTCTTGAAATATTAGCTGAAAATTAAAAGCACAATTACTAAAAGAAAATCAGTAAAACGGTATTCAATTGTCCATTGCAAAAACCATTGAAACACCAAAATTGGAATAAACGAGCTGGTGTAAAGACAATGTGAAATCCTACGTTATGTAATACTGGCTTTAAAATCTTGGGTACCTACATCTGCTTACATCTGTGTGGGTTCAGTCTGATGTAGTTGCTCAATACAGAGAACTGTTAAAAAGGCTATTAATGCATTTTACGGCTTGTCCGTCAATTCGGATTTTCCTATCACACTTTGACGACGTTTGTCTTTGGCAATTAAATGGTTTTCTGTGTTTATCTGTTTTCTAAGAGTCTATTCGATGGTGAAACTTTTAAGCTATTGTCAAACTGACAGACGAACCGAATGCGTGGCGTAGCGTTTTTGTTTGTAATGTATGGAATTGTTTTAAGCATGTCACATAGAGTATCGGATCGCTTTCGCATTTTTATATGACATGATTCGGTTCGGTTCGCTATCGCCTGTCTGTTTGACAAAGGCCTTAAAGAGGTTTTGTCCAGTTTTAGACATTCAGTTATGAAAATGAGCGGTGATGGCCTAGCTGTAAATTCAGGCAGACATTACTTTGAGTAAGTTATTTCATCCTTAAAAGGCAAAAGAATTTTAATATTTTTTTTTTTGCGGTTCTTTAACTGTTTCTGGGACAAACGTATTGTGGGACGCAATGCGGTACGATTGAACGATGATTGGAAAATCGTGCTCAACTCAACTCAACTGGGATAGCTGGCGCTTTTTGGAGGAGGTTTACGTGCAGCAGTGGATGGTAAGTTGGCTAAAATGGCGAAAACCACAAAATACGGAAGCTTGAGATATTTACTAGTCCCAACTCCACTAGCCCGTTGGTTAGTGACTTATTCTCTTCCTTGAGAAGAGACACATGTACCCGCAGTGGGAAACAGTATAGGCTGATTTATGCATGAGCTGTTTTGATGTTTTTATGAGAGAAATCCTAATTTTTAAGTAACAAAGCGATCAGTATACCTACACATACATAATATCTTCAGAATTCTGTAATAAAACGGACGTTTGATTATACCCTCAATTGCTAAATAAATAAAAAGCTTAATAAAGTCCTTAGTCCAGCCTCCTTTATATTTTTAACCACGTAAAGGTATCGAGGAATTGAACTAAAGATCTCCGGCTGCACACGAGTCTTTGAGACCCATGCATCAAAGGCCATACAACCACAGAATAAATAAATAACTGCGGTAGTACATACAAATAATTAGTATAATAACTAAACAACAGTAATTAATACCCAATTAGATTAAGATCCGTATACTTAAACGATTGTATCGGTAAAATGCAAGTACTTGTAAGTACGATGAAATGATAAATAATTCAATGTGGGCTTTTCCTACGAAGTCCGTTAGTTTTTTAGTTTCAAGGATCAAGTGACGGATGCTGGAGATTTGATTTTGATTAGTAAGAGAGATACTGTTGGAACTCGATTGGAAATTAGCATATTGTTATGCTAAGCATAACCATGCCTATTATGATTATTGTTATGAGGTATCTGGAATTCATTGAGTTCATCATCATCATCAGCCTATAATGTTCCCACTGCTGGGACACAGGCCTCCTCTCTGTGAGAGGGAATGGGCCATAATCCACCACGCGGGCCCAGTGCGGATTGCTGGATGTCACATGTCTTCGAATTTTTGGTTCTAGGACATACCGGTTTCCTCACGATGTTTTCATTGAGTTGTATAGCTGATTTCTAAAATTTCGTTTTGTCCATCAATGTAAAAATATGCTTCAGTGTTAAGTTTATTTATTACTGTATAATTCTTCAAAACATAGAAGAGTTCTCAACTGTTTAATTGTTTACTGACTGGTCTCACAACAGTTTATCAGTAACTGAGTTCTAGGTCGAATAAAACATGGCCCCGTGTGAAATATTGATACTCAACTTCGTCCTTCTAGACTGAAAGCTACCCGAAACATATGTAGTTGGTAAAAGGAAAAAAAAATAAGCAGAGGATGATGATTGCCCCTTGTCCAGTGAGGTTAATAAATGATTGCCCCCCTTGCCTAGTGACTTAAAGAATAACTACCCCATTTCCCACTTGCCCAACGATTCCTTGCCCAGTAAGGTAGAAGAATAAATTACCCTCTTGTCCATTGAGGTTAAATAATGAATTATCCCTTGCCCACTTGCCCAGTGACGTAAAATAATTATTACTACCGTGCCCAGTGAGGTTTAAGACTGATTAATCCCTTGCCCAGTATATATAAGGTTCTACTGAGCTACACATCTACTAAGTTATTTGTTGAGGTTTAAATGCAATGTAGATTCACGATTGATGTAGGTCCTACATACTAATTCTTGAGTTACCATAAATAGCTATTTCTAACATACAATTGTTTAGCATATGCAACCTCTTCAAGATTTATTTATAAGACGAGCATGGTCCTTTTAGTAGGTATAGCTGTAGTATGTTCAGTAAGTAAGAATCCGAATGTGCGAAGTTCTTTAAAATGAAGCTTTGTGTTAATGTTTACAAAAATAAGTGATAGCTTATTTTGAAATATTGCAGCATAAATTACTTATTTGTCTTTGAACACAAAAATTCAGGACAATTAGTACATTTTTTTTTTAATTTTTTTTTTTATTTTTTTTTTAGCGTGGTAAAATCATCAAATGAGTCCTCCAACCCCGGGCAGGGCGGGAGGGACTGTCAGACTTCTACTGACTAAAATCCACGGTGTCCTTCATAGCCTGTTATGTTCCGGGGTTACGGTAAGGGAATAATCCCGCGACCCCGGCAGGCTTTGGCCCTCTGAGAGGGTGTCCCCGTCATTATGCTGACGCTCTTTGAGGCGCGCGTGGGACACAACGCGCCGTCGACCCGGGCATGGTCCTTGGTCGGGCAGCGAGTTGCCCTTTACTCGCTGCCCGCATGCCCGCGCCTACGGTGGCCGGAGATCGTCTCGCGACGTCCGTCGCCGTGGGCGTCCTATACCGCGGTTGGGGCGGAGGGAGGACTCTGTCCTCTCTCGCTCGCGGCGCGCCTCCTCCCTCGCGAGCATTACTGCTTCGCAGAAGGAGGCGACCGCTTCCCACTCCGTCTCGCCCCGCAGCATGGCCGCAACCAATGCCGGGCGCGAGAGGTCTCCGCCTATCGCAGCCGTGAGGACACGTCGGTGCACTGCCCAAGCTGGGCAGTCCTGCATCGTATGCTCCACCGTGTCCTCCGGGCGATCTTCGCAGTGGTGACACCCAGGCTTTTCCTCCTTCCGCATTAGACACAGGTACCTCCCGAAGCACCCGTGCCCGGTGAGGACCTGCGTCAGGCGGAAGGTAAGGACGCCATGACTTCTCTCCAGCCACTCCTCAAAGAGGGGTCTTACCGCCGCAATTGCGGCGTGCCCGAGGACAATTAGTACATAGGTAGCGGGAAAAAACGATGTGTAGGATACTGATAGAACAGAGATTTAAGGGTCAGAAACGCCTGGACAGTTTTTTTAGGTGATAAAATTATTAAATGAGGTCTTCCTTCCGCCTAGGGTGGAGCCAAAGGGACTTGAATCGTACTGACTACAATCCACCATGTTCCTCCACTTGCCTGTTACCTTCCAGGGTCACTGTTACCAGACAGTCTCGTAAACTCGTTTCAGAAATAACCTTATAAAACAACAAACAATATCAATTACAATCAAGCGACTTCTCATAGTATCTATCCTCGTCGATCTGTCGGATTTCGATGTTATCTCGATCGATCACCAACTTGACGTAAGGGGTCGCCGTCGACATCGGTTTCTTGGTACCACGAATTAGTTACGTCTTAAATGTTCCGTGAGGTTTGGCCCAGTGCTCATGCGCAGGCAACTTGTTTCGTCACTCTGATTACGTGATTATTTGACGGTAGTAAAAAATAATGACTCAAGCGACCAAAACTAAGAAAAAACGAGACTGAACGCTACTTGCCAAACTTTAAAGCTCAGTTTCCTATTTACATAAAACTGTCGCTTGTACCATTGTTTCAAAACGTCGCTTGATTCAGGTTCCTAAATATAAAGTAGGTTGGTTAAATTGTTTTTGTTTTGATGCAATTATTAAGCACGTTATTGATCTAGCTTAAAGGGTAAACCAAAATGTGGTTGGGTAAAACCAATGGGCATTGTTCATTTTTTTCAATATGTTGTAATTGAAAAACCATTTCTAGGAATAGCGTTACTAATCATTAGTAACCAATCAAAAATGAAAAATGTTCATATTTGATTGATATTTTTGATAAAATACGCTTGACCTTCCTTGCCCTTCAAATGACGTTATTATTGGCTGTACCGTTTTGTATCGTTGCCTCAGACAATAAAAAGTAAGTGGCAAGTATTTTCAACAATCTGTCAAGTGTCAAATTAAAAATGTCAAAAATGTAAACAAATAATAATGTTTAGTTTTTTATATATTTTATGATTATTTCTGCAACATGCCTCATAATCTCTTTATAAGATTTGCGAGAAAAGTGATGCCGTGATGTAGGCGTGTAATATTGCAAGGTTTATAAAATGTACCTACTGTTGCGAAGATCATTTTGATGTAAGTAAGATATCAAAGCTTTAGATACCTTCGTATATTCATTAAGTTAATGCTAAAGTATTGCTCAGGAAAACGAACAATAATGTCACCTCGTCGACGACTTTCCGTTTTAAAAAACAAAAATAAAAACCGATTTCAAAAATTTATTGTATTTTTATAGTAGGGGAGGCGAGGATTCTAATTTGCAGTTACTCGAGCATCATTGCGACCTATTGGATTTGAAAGAATATGTTCTAAAAAGAAAAAAGTTTCTGACAAGTTTTCTATTTTAGTGGAGGGAAGGGCGTGTAAACAGTTTTAAAACTGTAAAAAAAACAGTTGTACAGAAGTACTCGAGCGCGTCAGCTATTTACAGTGTAAACGCGCTTTTCTATTTCTGA
Organism: Agrotis clavis; assembly: GCA_954870645.1. NCBI lineage: Eukaryota > Metazoa > Arthropoda > Insecta > Lepidoptera > Noctuidae > Agrotis > Agrotis clavis. Next base: position 4,526,011 of record OX940927.1, on the reverse strand, counting down.
TAACCAATACATATTAATCGGACGATTAACTCGCGGGGGCTGTCCGTGGCAAGCGGTTGAAAATCCAAAAAAAAAGTTAATCAAGCGCGTCAGATATTCAAAGTGTATGTAAAGTAGACCTTAAAAAGTGTCGTATTAAAATGTCTGACGATTTGAATGTGGCACAAAGTAATAATTCATATTTCTATTGGTAAAAAAAACGTAATCTTGAAATACTCGAGCGCGTTCCAATTTTTTTTTATTGAAACTAACACTGTAAAAATCATACTCACTAATAATCTGACGTTTTCCATGGGGCGAAGTCGGTAGACTCGCGGAGAAAAGGTGAACTACCTGTTAGTTCGCAAGTATCGGTCGTGATTTAATGTCCGCCATCTTCAATGTACATAATCATATACAATTTTTTGAACGTAATTAATCTACCTTTTCGTAATCTGACTCGCTCAAGTATTTCTGTGGATCGATTTTTTTTTACTAATCTGGCGGGTTCTCCCACACAACCAATGGTGGGGACCATATGAAGGGTTGATACTTGGTACAGGTACATTAAAGGGTGCAAGATTTCTCCTTTATGATAATCTGATGCGCTGGAGTCACATTAAAATTCCCTCCCTGGGCTCCCCGACTAAGGATGTTAACTGACGTCTACTATCAGGAGAAAGTGACGTTGTGTTGTCAGGCAGTTTTTTAAATTAGTCACTGGTGAGGCAACGGCACAACTTTTTGGTCAATGGTGACGTCAGCTACCTCAAAAATTAAAATATTAAAAATAAAAAAACTATTGAGCCAATCATAAAAATATTCAAATTAGTTTCTCAAAATGCTCTAAATTTGCAGAAAATAAAATAAAATCGAATGTTTGAAAAATTAAGACAATCCCCATTGCATAGTGATTTATTTAGGATATCTGTTTTGATACAAAAGGTAAATAAAAATAAAAAAGATAAGTGATATATTGGTACATCCATTTTTCTAAAACACAATGTAAGTCCCCCTGACCGGTCACAATCACAGCAGGCATCTTAACGGAGTTCCGTCATAGGTGCGGGACATATTATGCATAACTGTTTGCACAGGCATAGGTGCACTCCCTGTTCCTTTACTCTCACACTCTCGTGTTTGTTACGCGATTACTCCGCCAATTGTTGACCGATTTTCAAAATTCTTTTTTTGTTCAAAAGGAGATACTTCAGGAGTGGTCCCATTATCACCATGTCAGGATCTAATGATTGGATCCTGGAGAAATCGAGGGCAACCCACAAATTTTATAGGCCTACACATCGTTTTTCGCAAATTTTATGAAGTAATTTAAGTATTTGCGTATGGTAGTCATCATTTCATGTAGCTGAACTGATGATGGAAGGTACAACTCCTCTAGTAAGGACTTGGCATCGACTGATTTAGTAAATTATGTTTGTGTTCGCATATCTACGGAACTACAAGTCCGATTTAAGTAATTCTTTTTTTGTTGTACTAGGTATCGTGCAAGTTTCATCAAAATCGGTTTACTAGTTTTTGAGATAGGGAATTATGAATGTAAGAAATTTTAACGATGTTATTACCGGTGTTACGGATAACAAAATTCTAGTGCTCATGTAAGAAAATGATGTACTCGTATTTGACAAGAATTGTGGTTGAATATTTAAACTAAAAAGAATAAAATAAAAACTTAAAAAAAAAATGTATACCGGCTTCAAAAACAACCACAAAAAGGGTAAAATAAACTTCAAAACTTTTCTTTCGGAAGTCGGTGGCAAAAAGACAATGAAATTAATAAAAAAAAGTCACCGACTTCCGAAAGAAAAGTTTTGAAGGTTATTTTACCCTTTTTTGTGGTTGTTTTTGAAGCCGGTTAAATTTTTTTTTGAAAAAGTTTTTTCTTAATTGAGTAATTGCTTTACAAATACTCAAAAAGCTTAAAATAAATAATGTATGATTTTCAGTTAGTAGGACTCTCTTATGGTTAGGTATCAAGGAACTATGGAGCTAAATATCTTAAAATTTTGAGGACTAAAATGGTGGCGAAAAGTTTTCGTTTAGTTTTCGAGTCGGGAAAGTGATAAAAACGAGATAAATTAAGCGCCCGCTAAAATGGCACCTGAGGTATTTCACTTCAGCACCTATCTAAAAGTTTGGCAGATACTCTAGACTAGGCGACAGGATCAAATAGAAAACCTATTGTGCTTTTATTTTTCGGAATATTCATCACGAGGCGAAGTTCGGAAATTTGAACCCATTTGAAGCGGGAACTAAAGTTTTAAAGTCCAGCAAAAAGTTTGAAAGTATTCGAGCTGATTGTAAATAAACCTGTTATAATAAATTAAACAATGTCCTATTATTTTGTCAACTAATAATTATTATGATAACGGTATAATTTTCAGTCCATCTTTTGGAAGCAGAAGTGTGAAGTTGTGGCCAAAACATTCCATTGTAAAGTCATACCTACATGGCCATAAGCTTCGACTAAGATGTAATTGTTTATCAGCCAACACTAAAGTAAACTGGAGAATTTCTGACTCAACCCCATTGAAAGACAGTTCAAATGGTTTGACAAAGTGACATTCTAAAACTAACATTATCCTGCAAAGTTTGTTTGTGTACACAAAAAAAACACATGGGGCCTGTAAATAGATAGAAGAGTAATACACTGTTCAGTTTTTCCACAAACAATTATTTTATCCGAAAGTAAAAATTCGGCGAAGTGTGTGTCGGACAGGATTGGCATGATTAAAACAAGTTGTTTTAAAACACCTGTTTAAAACAGTGTTTAAAACAGTTTTAAATTAAACAGTGTTTTTTATTACCCGTTTCAACTACTTTTTAAGGCACATGAATGCATATAAAATGAAAATAAATTAATATTCAGGAGTCTTAATAGTTTGACATAAAACCTTTTGAGTTTAATGCCATTGTTATGTCATATTTTTAACTTTTATTGACACTGTAATGAAATAATGCTTAAAATTATTAGAAAAAAAACATCACATGTTTTTTTTCCGTTGATAATTTTTCGTAAAAAATTAATTACAAAGGGTGAATTTGAAAAGATGTAGTCTAGAAATGAAACATAATTGATTTATACGTTTAGACATCATAGCCCAAGAGCCCGTGAACCCCAGACCTACGTTATTTTATAAAGGCTGAAAATTTGTCAGCGGATGCTCCCAACACTGGTAAGACGATGGACCATTTATGGAGTTTGGGTTATGGTGGCTTTGGCAGGTAAACGGTACTAAAGGTGCGTAAAATATAAGTTTACTTACGTCATAGTATAAAAGCTGATTTTTATGTATAATACTCGGGTAATATGTAGATGATGTTTCCTCATCAGCCAGACACTTATCATGGTGGCAACCCCTTGCCAGACACCCTTAATGTTCACGAAATTATAAGTTTACTTACGTTATAGTATAAAAGCTGATTTTTATATATAATACTTGGGTAATATGTCGATGATGTTTCCTCTTTAGCCAGACACTTTTGATAGTTCCAACCCCTTGCCAGACAAACATTGTAAATAGCCCAGTCAACGGATGTTCAAAACAAGGTATAGAGAGAAAGTCTTGGAACACAATTTTTGACTACACAACTTTGTTTGGACTAGTTAGGAGGAGAACATATCGAAATTCCCCATCCCTAGCCCTTGAGCTAAGGGGGAGGGAGGGGTTTGAAGGTACCACTTTTTGGTTTTTCGTTTATATCTCGGAAAGTCGGAAACCATGGGTCCTAGTGGCATAATATGTACAAATTTGAACAAAATGAAAGCTGAATAAATTCTCTATAAGTTTAATCCAGTAAACATTTCCAGGTCTTGTTTAGTTTTCGAGATATCTGCTCTTGAAAGTCTGTAATATTGGTTAAAATCATTTTTACCTCTTTGCATGTGGAAAGTTGTATTTGATGTCGCCAAAGATCCAGAAAACAGCATCAGTGTTTCAGACCCTCCAAGTTGCGCCGAATGTCATTTTAATTTAAATTAGGTACATTACAACTTAAGTTCTGTTTCGTTAGATTCGTGTCGTTTTATAAGATTTGACCCAATTCTGTTGCCCAGATATTATCCTTCTCATACAATGAAATTATCCTAACATGACACTAAACCAAATAGCATCTTAAAAAAATAAATTATTTTTTCATTCATACAATTTGTATGAAAACATTTTTTGCTGAATTTGACCAACTTCCGCCGTCTTGATTATTTTATTCCAATTTAATAAAACGATCCTTACCTGAAAGAGAGTCGAAGGGCATTAAAAAATTGGCAACTCATTTTTATTGACACCTCGCACTTGATTAAAAATTAAATATGCTAAAATTGTTTACATTATAAAAAGCTAAAGGTTCCTAAGATCGTTTTTCTGTAGCTCTTATGGAAGCGGATTTCTCCTTATCGGTCAACTTAGAATCAAAACCCTGTACATGTACCTACCTAATAATACCTATATGTAATTATAATCTAGAATGAGTTTCTGAGCTATTTTTACTGCTCCCTCGGTGGAAGGAAAACAAAAAATATCAAGCTTGATGGTGGCTACCGCGAATTCAAGAATTTGTTATAACTTTGTGAGCATAGTAAGAGACCCTTTTAGCTGGAGGCTCATATCGCCTCAAGATGCAGGTTTCATTTGGCTTTGTTCATTGTAGGTGGTAAAGGGAGGGTCTGGAAAGACTGCTCATGCTTTCTGGACCTTTGGCGATATGAAATACAACTTTCCAAATGCAAAAAGGCAGATAGCTCGAAAACTAAACAAGACCTGGAAACATTTATTGAATAAAACTTATGGGGAATTTATTCACCTTTTATTTTGTTCATAAATATATTATGCCGCTGGGTCCTAGCGGTGGGTCCGACTTTCCGAGATTTAATCGAAAAACCAAAAAGTGGTACCTTCAAACTCCTCCCTCCCGCACAGCTCAAGGGCTAGGGATGGGGACTTTCGATATGTTCTTTTCCTAACTAGTCCAAACAAAGTTGTGTAGTCAAAAATTGTGTTCCAAGACTTTCCCTCTATAGCTTGTTTTGAACATCCGTTGACTGGTCTATTTACAATGTTTGTCTGGCAAGGGGTTGGAACTATCAAAAGTGTCTGGCTAAAGAGGAAACATCATCAACATATTACCCAAGTATTATATATAAAAATCAGCTTTTATACTATAACGTAAGTAAACTTATAATTTCGTGAACATTAAGGGTGTCTGGCAAGGGGTTGCCACCATGATAAGTGTCTGGCTGATGAGGAAACATCATCTACATATTACCCGAGTATTATACATAAAAATCAGCTTTTATACTATGACGTAAGTAAACTTATATTTTACGCACCTTTAGTACCGTTTACCTGCCAAAGCCACCATAACCCAAACTCCATAAATGGTCCATCGTCTTACCAGTGTTGGGAGCATCCGCTGACAAACTTTCAGCCTTTATAAAATAACGTAGGTCTGGGGTTCACGGGCTCTTGCTCTATCAACAAACAAGGTGGAATTGATTTGAAAAAAGAACCAGAAACTAAAAAAAAAAAACAAAAAAAAAACACTTGTTTAAAACATTTTGAACTGTTTGTTTTATAAATTTGAAAAAAAAACTGTTTTTTTTTCCAACCCTGGTGTCGGACCACGCTGAATGAAAGGTTGCTTAGTTGAAAATAATTTAACCCTAAAAAAACATAACATTGTAGTTGAAACACAAGCGTAATATAATTCCATTTTTTTTTAATCGGTCTTTATCCTTTACTCTTGTGCAGACTTTGTTTCATGTCAAATCTCATAATTCTAGGCCGACGGGAAATATCCAATCGGTTTTCATTTACTTTCGGTAGTCAAAATCTACCGCATAAATGGCCGTATTTTTTGATTGCATTGACCCCTGATTTTATTTTTGTCTTAAAACCAGGCGTAAGCATCCGGTTATAGTGTCGCAATAGCAACAACATTTGAGCGTGGGGTCAGATCGGGCAGGGTTATTGGGTTTTTCCATGTCAAAATTCATAGTAGTCGCCAGGAGTCTGGATTTGTATCCGTTCATTGGCAGCGCTGATTGAGAGATCTATTTTCAACTTTATCTACTCTGGATCATAACGTTGAAAATCTACTAAAGACAAACCGTGGCTTCAGTGCTGCCGCGGCTGAGTCTTACTTATAGAAAATAGTATGGCTGAAGCTTTGCAACACTAAAATAAAGTTAGTTATTAATGTTCAGTTTCACCTGTGCCTACCCCATTTTTCCTATCTGGGTAGAGCGGAAGCAACGACGTTAAAATACTAGACTCGTAATAACAGGCGACCGATGTCTGCCAACACATTAGGCAAAAAAGTCTTATATCCGTCTCATTTCGACCAATCCTGTGAGCCGTAAACATACGTTGAGACAGAACCGACCTTGAGTTAGCCAATCACAGCGCAGTACCCCGCCTCCCTCGCTTACGTAGTACCTCAGCGAGTTGGCAGAATAGTTTTGTTCGTTAGATCGTGCAATGCGTAGTCTAGTATTATATCGTCGTTGAGCGGAAGGGACTCTCAGACTCGTACTGACTAAAATATATAATAGCAAATATTACAAGCTAATTAAACACATTTATTTTAACCTGTATTTCATAAGAAAAAAAATTCTCATTTTCTGTATGAAAATAAGTTGTACAAATACTAAAGAAGTGATTTCTATTTTTAGTTATTATTTTTGTTTTAAGATTACTTATGATAATATCTACGTATTCAAATAAATAATATGAACACCTTTATTTATTTGTAGATTTGAAAAGACTCTTTTAATTTTCTTTGTAAATGACTACCCACGTTCATTCTAAATTAACATAAATTCGCGTTTTTATCTCAACACCTCTCACTAAAACATTCTTATATATTTCTTGTTTTTAATTTGTACAAAAACTACTTCCAATCACCACGGAATCAGCTAAAACCGGTTGAATCTTAAAACAATAAAAAAAACTTAAATCTTATCTATCATGTGACCTCTGACAATTCTACTAATATTTAGAGCCACGCTTCATCGATAAAACAGATTAGAACGAAAAAACTACATTTTCAATAAAAAAAAGAAAAAAGTCATTATAACTTTTTGCTAAGTTAACCAGACCAGCTATGTACATAACAAGTAAGTACTATACGGCCAGCATTTCATTGGAAAATGCGAAAAAAATCGCCGTTCGACCACAGCGTTTCGAAGTAGAACAAAGTAGGTCGGCTAACTTCGTAGTTTGTCGGACCGCTTCGTGCGTCCTCGGAGATCGGCGTCCGCGCATACAGCATCGAGACACCGCCCCGGTCGCAGTCGCGCTCGTGCTTTGTAAAAGTTTTTCTAATAATTACGTCACGGGATGCAAGCTTCCTTCATAAAAGCTCATTGCATTGAATCGGATAGATATTTTTCGATTTATTAACGTTCATTTGAAGAACTTTTTCTACGTAATCAATTTTTTGTGGCCGTGTTGAACTGTTTGTACTTAAACATGTTGTGGGAGACTGGTTTTATCGAGGAGTCAGATACAGTGAGTATTATTTTTCAATTATTTTTCTAATACATTTACTCGTGTATCTTTAATGTATTATTAATGTTTTAAATTATGAAACCGTGCCCGTTGCACGCAAACATAGACAGGCACGTAGTTACGGCGTGTTTGTGTATGTGTGTGTTAACTTTCTAGTTTTCGCTCGACGCTCGAATGTATTTACATAAAACGTGAACAGTTTTTCATAATATAATCCACATGGAAGCATTTAAAGCGTATTTTAGCGTGTAAATATTCATCGTACACGTCCCAGCTGTGACGGGATTAGGAATAGCTTTATTTAATGCAAATAAAATGTTGATTTTGACGTTATGCTGCATGCGGACTAAAATGACGCTTCCCAGAAGTTATGTTGCGTTGAGGAATGCTGCGGCATTTTAGGTGCCATTGTTTAGTTTGGTACTAACTACTCTGCTTTGTATTCTTAATTATCGTCAAGTGGGGAAGAACTGCGCAAATGTTTGACGTAATTATTGCACACTTGTATTATTGTTTACATAATAAATTTGGCTGAAAAACAAATCTAAAGATAAGGTTTAAAACATAAACAAATCTTGCTGAAAACTTGTTTGTGTTTTCTGGTAAACTTCAAAACGTATTTTATGAAGTACAAAAGGGTTTTTATAACAATTTTAAAGTCGTTAACCGCCCAAAGTCGTAAAATCGAGGTACCATTTAATTCAATTTATTGCAAAATCATGCGCAGTTTTTGTACTTACCTGTCAAACATTGCGTCACCTTGTACTTAAAAGTTACAATAAAGGCTTATATGATAAATACATAAACATACAGGGCGATACATTAATGGCTAGGCAATGTATCAAACATTTTCATCTCAATAATGACCTTCATTTGAAGGCCAATTAGAGTTGAATTAAAAGACACCATTCCTTAATAGTGTAAATAGAAAGAATAAATAAAAACTGTACATAAAAGTCATAAATTAACGATATAGTATCTAGATTGGATTCACCACCAAACTTATAAACGCTGTCTTTTTGAAAACATAACACTTTTACTAAACATTCTAGACGCTAAAGAAAATGAGTGGTTTTCCCTATTTGTACTTGTCTATCTCCCTAAACATTTTAATCTCCTGATAAATTATGTCAACAATTTATACAAAGACTAAATCGTAAAATTTATAAAAAGAAATGATGCAAGAATTTATTATCATCAACTAACGATACTGTTGTAACAAACAACTCTATAGATATCAAATCTAAAGAAAGAGTAAAAGGGACCGAACGATATCGTAGCTATACGTGAAAAAGAGATAAGAAGAATCATAGTGTTGTACATCGATATCTTAATTGAGTTATTATGAAGATATCGACAATGATACTGATGAGATATTTCAATTACTAGTTTAATACTTCAAGAGGTAACCGACGATAGAGAATATAGCTATAAATTTTAGGTCATCACTGCTACAAAAATATAAAGAAAAATGACATGCACATATTTTTGAGACAAAATAAAACCAGAACCAGTGTGACAAGTTTAGAATCTTTACCTGCCTTGATTCTGATCTTAAAAATTTAACGTTTTCCTCAACTTGTGGTTATTTTAGAGACTGGCTTTGCAAACGAAGACTATAACAAACAAAAAAGAAATTAATACCTACTTCCATGTACTTTTTTTATAACTATGATTACAAGTTGTTGGGCTAATGGTCTAAAAAGTATTTAACTGAAAATTCATGCTGAAAGTCCACGGTAACAAATACTTTTCATATCAACGAAACTAAGAAGATATCGATGCCTATTGAAAATTATGGAAACCTCAGTTTTTTATCGTGGTAAAATCATCAAATGAGTCCTCCCACTCATTACTGTCAGACTCCTACTGACTAAAATCCACGGTGTCCTTCAATAGCCCTTTACGTTCCGGGGTCACGGTAATTCGGTAAGTTCTGCGACCATGGAAACCTCAGTTTTACAAAGCCAGCTCAAAAACTTCATAGCATTTAATGCTAAAAATCAAAAACCATGAAGTTTTCTCCCAACATACATTTATTTCTGTCTTCTTCACACAAAATTAATGAGTTTATGACTGCAAATAAAGCAGCTCTATAAACAAGGCCACATAAGCCGCTAGTTACGCATCATCAGACGTACGTTACAAGACTTTCTCAATGAACGTTACGCTGCCGTGTGCGAGCACCCTAATGAAGTGAGTAATGTGCGCTTCATTATCTGTTTAATAGGTTTTAGAAGTCGTTATATTGAAGAATAGATAATATTTCATGCATATGTGTGATAAAAAGGTGATGTGATGATCGATGATAGGTTTAAACCTAGGGTTACCGTTTGTAGATGATGGTTTCTTCTGGCTGTAATTCTGAAAATATCACTCCATTTTATTGTTTTGAATTAATAAAAACTTATGTCACTTTTTAGCCACACAACATAAGTGGGTGCATGAAAACCGCATCGTAGCATATAAAAATTCTAAAAATTTGTTAAATTTTAAAAGGCTCTGCTAATACAAAGTATGTAATTCTGAGGAATTATTATTCAAGTGTTCGTTAAGGGACTACATATTAAATAGTTAACAGTAACTTAGCCTTATGAAATAAGACAATTAGTACTTAGTTTAAAACTTGAAGAACACAAAGCGATTTTTCCCTAGAAAATCCCGCTCGTTTTCCATAAACAAATTAAAGAGTTAAACTGTTTAATAAAAACCGTATTTGAATTTGAAAAATTCAACGTGTCATGCCGCCATGCCATGACACACGGCATGTTAAAGAAACGTGATGGCCGCGGTAAACGTCTACAATGGTGAGAACTATAACTGCCAATAACTATGTTATGGGCCATTAAAACGTTATCAAAGAGTTTAACCGACCTATTATTTGATTCTTCTGCTCTAAAAGAGTAAGTATGTGCTATCTATGAAATATTTTCAGTAGCTTTTTTAGGTGAATTTTAAAACAAAAAAGACGATTTACGAATAAAAAAAAGTTTGCACTGTATTAGGAATTTCTCCTGTACGAGAATGCTTTAAAAAAATATATTTTTAAACTTTTTTCTTTTTAAACGGAATCCGTATAAAAATTCACCCTGTATTTGCGCTATTCATTTACACTGCAGGACAAAAAAACTGGGTTCGTTTAGAGGCTCTGTTTTTCTTTGTTCCTTCAGCGCTTTTATAATTACTAAAGTCGACATTATTTCTTATTTTCTTACACCGTGGACACAGATCCAATTTGATATAATAAAAGTGGTAGAAAAATCAGTAAAAGACAGTATCTCTTTTTTTGTGCATTAATTAAATATTAGAAAAGTCAATGATAAATATTTTTTCTTAACATATCTATGTACGTCTCAAACACGTGTTTCAAACACAGTACATATTCGTAGAAATAAATATGTAAATAATAAATGACCTTACAAAACCTTTAAGTCCAAACTTCGTGGCCGCAGTGCGCACGATTGCTCATAGATCATGATCGGCGAAGTCGGAAGTTATAGATTATGATCTACAGGACCAATCAGTTGTGTTTTGGTGTATAGTGACAAAGTGACGGAAAATATGTAACTTTCGTTGGTACAGGAAAATTCTTGTATATGCGTAGATTACGATACAGGATATTTCATATAAAAGATCATACACAAATTTTCATTTCCAGCCATTTTATAGATATTTTGAGGTTAGCTTCCAGTGCAAAGGCATGCAACTTGAAAATAGTTTTTCTGAGAAAATGTCATTGAACCTAAATTAAGAAAATTCTGCTAGATTGTGATTTGTACTTCTTAGAAGTTGACTGCTACTGGTGTACTTTAATTAATACAAGTGACTGCTTCGCATGGCGTGCGATTGGATAGTCCTTTATTCAGCTGTGGACTGTTATAGGCTAATGATGATGATTGCTTCGTATGACGTGGTGTCAATTATCAAGCATTACCAAAAGAAGACAGATTCACCTTTAGTTAAGTTTTGCGTTTTCTGAGATTAGCGCCTACAAATATCTTCAGCAAAGCACAGTGTTATGATTTTGTTACGACCAATAGAAGCTTTATGAGATAGTCTATCTAATCTAACTAACCTACTAACCTTTCAAGGATTGTAGGGGTCCCACTAATTAATGAGATCATAAAGATTTAAAAGCACTTGAGAAAATCAACATCACATTACCACGTATTATTTGTTTACCACTCCGTCTTGATAAAGGGGTCGATTGACAGACAGTTATTACTTTATTTATTTGCTGATACATGCATCTCTTCCTTGTTTGTTACGAAGGATATTTTTTTTAGATTGTCAACAATAGTATGAGTGTACTTAGTTGTAATTAATCTTGTTGGAGATAATGTTTGTTGCTCGTAATTTATGTGGAATATTAAAATTGCGTGCCATGCATAAGCATATATTCTAAGGGACTAATGAAGAACAATTACTTTGAGTAAAAAAAAAAGATAAGACATATGATTTAAATTCACAAGGAATTATTTCAAATGTGTCAAAAACTATTAACATACTTGGTGACTGTTATAACTTAAGCATTTATGTAAAAAACGAAAAGCGCATTCACAAAGCTTGTTTGGTCAGATAATAACATGTTGGAGCTTTGATCTTTAAGAACTCGGAAGCAATCCCTTCGAAGGTCGGTCTTGTAGCGATTATGTTGAAGAAAATTACCAGGCACACCTCAAAGCAAATTGTACTCTAAAATTGTAGAAATACGGCACAACTTCCACTATAAAACAAGTTATTTTTTTTTTTTTTTGCATAATTTATTAAATTATACCAGTTTTGGTCTCAGGTGCATGTCTGGGTATCTTAATCTGTCACGACTGCTGATTTTGAGCTTTATTGTCTTAATAAAAAGATTTAAACTGTAATGCAGTAATGAAACACTTCTAGGAAATGTAATAGGTAAACTACGTATTTTTTTTTCAAATAGTTTTTGGCCTTCAATAATTATGATATGATTCTTCTAAAAAAATGTTGATGTCATGGTTAATTTTTGTAACAATAAATTTTACTAATTTTATGTATAATTAATAGGTATTTATATTATAAACGTTTTTTAAATAACTAAATTTTTCAAAAATAACTCAAAAATGATTTCATTCCAAGATACCTACTTAATTGAGTTTATTGAAATCACAACTTGAATCAAGTGCAAAAATTAACATAGGTTTATATTTAGATGTCACGTGTTCCTTCATCACAGCGTTTGTATAAAATCGCGTTTCACAAAGATATAAAACGACTGGAACTAATTTGAAAATGGCCAAAATATATCTAAATGGAATACTTTTTAATATAACAACGTTGACCGATTAGTAACGATCCAAACCACGCTCTGATAGACACAATGCAGCGTGAACCAAACTAGTTTTATTTAATTTATTTCTGCAAATAATATAAGAAAAACTGAAAAAAAACGAAAGAACAATACCTTGTATTTCATTGCAAAAAATGCTGGGGCGATATACATGGCCGACTGTGTAATGTCTCTTTTTATAATGAAAAATATCTTTATAGTCTGCTTGTGTGGTCGACTGCGTTTAATTGTGCTAAGAAAATACAGTGAAACCTGGTTAAGTGAGAGCTCAAGGGACCTGCAAATCTGTCTCACTTAAAGAGGTATTCCACTTACGCAGTGTCTCAGATATCCAGGTATAAATAAATATCTGTCTCATTTACAGAGGGTTCCATTAATAGAGGTCAGAATGCAGGTTCTCTCAGTAAAAGAGGTGCGATTTATCAAATAAAATAATGTATTATCTAAACATTATACGTTAATTTTAATATTTATTAGGAATCAATAACCTCCTTTTTCTTGAAGTCGGTAAAAAAGTTACTGAATGTAATTATGTAATGTAATTTTTTTAATATGCAGTACAAAAATGAATCAAATAAAAATGTTTTTTTTTAATTCTGGATTATTGATAATTTGAGCCTTCGTATCGGCATTTTTCAAATAAACATCCGTATGATAGTAAAGCAAAACTAAAACTGAAGGTCATTGATGCTCAAAATTAGTTAAGTGCAGAATTTGCGGGTAGAATAAGACTAAGTAATTAAACAAACAAAACGATGTTGTCTCAGTTACAGAGGTTAATACATGTAAAATTTACTTGCTGTCTCAGTTATAGAGGTAACTATGACGATAAAATCGAAAGAACGAATCCCAGTTATAGAGGTTCGCTTCGTCCCACTAACAGAGGTAATACAGTGCCAAAGTGTTGGGACTTCAGCATGAGTACCAGTTACGGAGGTTTCTCACTTATCCAGGTCCCACATAACCAGGTTTCACTGTATTATTTAAATAGCAATCAAAGCATTGTCTAGAAACTCATCTCGAGAGAAAATTTTAGTTTGTCTAATCATTACCTATGTAAACAATTTGCGTTTTTTAAAACTAAATATGGATTAAACTGTAGAATAAATATATTAACAGCTTTAAAACTTTAAGTCAGCGTTTATCGGTGTGGTAAGAAGATCGTGATCGATTTTAATGATAATATCGGTCTTAAATCTTAGTTAGTCAACTCAAAACATTAAAGTACAATCAAAATCTAATTCCCTAATCGTTTAAAAGTTTCGAAAGTACAAGAAAACCCATCACATGTCATATAGACTACTTGCTCATACATTGGAAAACTCACATAAACGCTTTCGAATTTTCCGCGCGTCCATTCGCAATTAACCCTTGAATGAATGAGAGTCAATTTAAATGCCTTGGAAATTGTCGCATAGAATGGACATGAGCTACATAGCTCGGGTATACCTTGAAATAGCTCCATGCTTTCTTGACTGAATTATGTAGGAAGCTTGAAAAGACTTTAGAGGGAACGTTTTGTTACTTTGTCTTTTATTTAAGACGTTTCCTTGAATGAGTGAGTTTAGCTTTTGAATTGACTCTTAGTTTGTATGGTTTGGTTTTGTCTTGGACTCTGAAGTGAAGGGTTAGGTTAGTGGTATATTTAAGAATTTAATGGGTTATAAATAACTTTACAAAAAAAAAAGCGTGGACCCGCTCTAGGAATTTCTTCCTGTATCGTGGGTGCTTTTACAAACATAGAAATTCACATCAGATCAAAAAATGTGACTTAGGACTTGTGCCTAATTATTTTTTTTAACCATTTCTGAACCATTCTTGAAAAAAATTACGGAATTTTAACAAAAGTTTACTGTAGTGAACAAACAACTGGCTTTGAATGACTTTTTACTTGGGGTAATTTAAGTTTATTAGACAACTAGTTGAATTCAAACAACCGGAAAACTGCACTTAGGCAAGAACGGTTGTGCCTAGTGTTGAGACAAAACAGGTTAATTAAAAAGACAGAGTTCATAAATCACTTGTTTATCACCTTATACATTTATTGAACAGTACCATAAATTCCCACACAACAAACTCAGAAAAAACTTAGCATTCGCCACGCTATTCTACCACGTATGACTAATAACTTTAAATGCATAACCTATGAGGCTATGAAAGCCATTAGACATGCATGTTTTAAAATGACATAAACAAAGTATTTCGTAATTTTAGACGTACTCGTATTGTCTTCTAGAGTAGACATTTTTACAGTTATTGTCTTATTGAATAGAACCTCAATATTTGCCGTTGAATTTTCACTTTTGTCTATTTGGGTCGAGGACGCGCCTTGATCACGTCATGCCTTGGCAGTGAGACATGCTTGATGTGAATGCCTTATTATTTCAATTTAAATAAAAGAACATTTTTGAGGCGCTGTTTAAGGGTTAATAGCGTAAAATACTACGTGACTGTGGCGAGTGGTAATAGTCAGTAATAACGTCGACATTTTCTTTTTAAAATACGATTACCATAGACAATTTCACAAATGTTTTCCTGACAATCTTGTCTATTGTTCTGTAATTTGATTGACTAATGCGATTTTAATGTTCCAATTTTAAATTGACGGGGTTTTTCTTGTCTTTCACAACGTAGTAGAAAAAAATCTGAATGAACGCGTTGCAATCGTTGCCTCAATGAATTTAGCAACGGCCGCTCGATTCAAGTGTTGGAATTTCCAACATTATGTAAATCTGAAACTATTGTAATATGAATCTTATTGCTGATATCATTACGGTTCAAATCAGTAGCAGTATTGTCTAGCTGAGTCATATTAAATCCGTTTCGAACCCTAGTTTTCTCGGTAATTAATTTTAGAAATGATTTTGTTTATATTATCTTGATTCTATTGTATGACACGTGATAAAAGAAATATTATCGCGTGATTTTCTTAAGGAAAAGCATCCTGAAGTAATATGCAATCTCTTTAAATAGCTTTTTTGATATCATAATCATAATTCATGATAACAATAACAACAAGATACTCAGTTGCTACGTGATATCCGCGAATCCGTATTGGCTTACGTGGTGGATTTTATTAGCCCCTCCTTTTCACAGAGCCTGTGTCCCAGCAGTGGGAACATTATGGTATATAATATGCTTACGTTATGTAGATATTTATATACTATTTGTATATCTATGAGCTTGATTAGATACAATGAACTGGTCTAGCAGTAAACGAGGAAGTAAAACAACTCTTGCGCAAGGTTCCATTGTTTTAAGTGGGTATTGTTGTTATTATCTATTATCTTGGAGCATATCGGTAGGTAAGATTCATAATGTAGGCAGAAAAGTAGGAAAAAACTGATCTTTTTGTTTTTTTTAAATCAAAATCACGTTTGTAGGCTTTAATCTCCAAAACTGCAGGACCGATTTCAATGATATTTTACAGTGGCGCCTCGGGAAACAAAATGGGTTACTAATGCGTATTAACATAGTTTTGAGTAAGTATGTGTTGAGTATAGAGTTAGGTAGGTACCTACATTAATTTTCCAGTAAACTTTTCTATGAAGATCTTGGTTCTCAGAAATCTTTGTAATGATTGGTTGTACGTCTTCAACCACGATGTTAGTCATCACCACTTAGCAAACGAATACACGATTATTTGCATAAATAGAGCGTTAAAAAAATGGTTCTACTCATCTCCAAAATATTTTAAATAGTTAAAATAATAAAGCCAAAGAGGTCAGTGCTGGTACAAAATGTTTAAATAAAAAAAAATGCGTTTGACAGAAGGCAAGAGTATTTCATCATAAGGAGCTGTCAGCAAACTGCGACAAGGCCAAATACCTGTGGGGTTACGATTCCCGTAACCTTGAAGAGGTTAGAGCGGCCCTGGATCAAAAAGGGCAGCTGAAGGAAAAGGTCGGGTTTTTAGTCAGTCAAGTATAAGAGTCCCTTCCATTCTACTCTGGTGGGAGAAGGCACACGATGATTTGAAAAAAATGAGGTAATTCACATAACGCTTATACTGTTAGGAGCCGAACAAAATGAGAAAATTCAAGTATATCTTAACAAAGCAGGACATAAAACTTGCTAAGATTACATCGATTTAAAGGCTCTTTGGTCGTTTAACCCCGATCTGGCGGGGCCCGCGGGTCCAAACGAAACGAACTAATGCGTTAATATTGCCACCAAAAAAAAAGAACATCGAAAAACAATTAACAATTGCCCATCTCCAATTCCTTATTTCAAATTCACACTTCTAAAAAGTCTATTAAGCTATTGGTTTTTAAATAAGTTGGTACAATTTTCCAAGAAAGGCTGGCGTCTCGACAGATCATTGAGTCGAATCACGGTCTCTGAATCATCGAAGTTGCGAAAGTGCCAGCAGGAAAATGAAAGAAGGCAACGATTGTTACCGAACAAATGTTTTGGGCAAGTGTTGAGAAACTGATTCTGAGTCAAGTGAGATAATTGCTTATTTTTTGTGTTATTTTTGCATCATGTTTTTAGCAGCTTTTTATGAAGAAATTGGAGATTCTTAGTTATTATGTGATCATGTTAAACGGAGCGTGTTTTTTTGATTGGTATCTATGACTTAGTATTTTATTTAAAGAGGCTTTAAATATTGGATGAAATGTAGTTAAAAAAAAAGACCCAAATATTTTTATTTCACACTAGCTGACCCGGTAAACTTCGTACCGCCTCAGAAACAATAAAAAAAAACCCTTTAGACCTACCCTGGACTACGACAAACATTTTAAAACCAAAATCAGCTCAATCGGCCCAGCCGTTCTCGAGTTTTAATAATAATAATAATAATTTTTATTTGTCATCATTTGTACATGAATATTAGACACAGACATAGTACTTATAAAACAAAGATCAAAAAAATAGATTAACGACCCCCATGCTAGGAAAATACTGTGTTATGGGAATCATTCAACCGTCCAGATGATATGACATCGGTGTTTTTAAAAGTAGAAGTTTGTTTAAATCAATGTAGTATGTACTGACGACAGACAAATAACATTGCTACATTGCTAGGAACCAACAAATATAGTATCTAATGACAAATTATAATATCGGTGTGATAGTAGTGAGGTGTGTGAGAGGAGGAGAGTGTAGTGAGATGGGTGTGAGTAGGAGAGTGTAGTGAGATGTGTGTGACAGGGTGAGAGTGTAGTGAGTGTGAGTGATGTTAGTTTATGTAGATTGACACAACGGGTAATAATAGTTACAGCGGTGATTTAATTCACGTATGTAAGGGTTTGATGAGTTCCTCTGTATCGTCGTAGTCAAGCGACAGTAGATATTCCTTGACTTGTTTTTTGCATTGGTAGGCATTTAGTGAGTGGATGTTGAGTTTTGTGTGCAGTTTGTTATACAGCAGAGAGCTCAAGAATCGATTGTGACGCTGTGCAAAGGTTGTATTTACTCGAACTCTTGGACAAGCAGGAATTGCTCTTCTTCGGATGGGCTTAGAGGAGTCTGGAGGTGAAAGGGTAGCATGCTTGCGAGTGATTGTGCGGAGGATGTACATCTGTCTGACTGTTAGGGATTTGTACTCAGAATATAATTGGTGTGTCGGGTAGCGGCGAGGTTTTCCCAGGAGAACCTTAATCACAGCGCGTTGGGCACGCTCCACATCCAAAATGGTAGTCTTTGCAGTTCCCCCCCAGGCAGTGATGCAGTAGCCCACAATTGATTCGCAGAGTGCACAGTAGACCATATTCAAAGTATCAATGTGAGCTGCCAATCTAAGTTTTTTGAATACGAATATGAGTTTTCTGATTCGCGATGACAGGGAATGCAGATGGGTTTTCCACGATAGACATGCGAACAACAATTCATTTTTATTTATATAGATAGATAGAAGATAGAAGATGGGTCCAAGAAGGCTCTTTATATCGTAGAGGCCGTTTCCATGGAGAAGAACTGGCAAGGAACTCCATGGTTATCTTCTATTTTGGTCAAACTCTTTGAGGATTACTTTGTATTGCTTTGTATTATTAAAATGGGTACCACAGCAACCGTTGGTTAGAGGTGGTCAATATACTTGTCCATGGAGGCCATTTTATTATTAGTTCAGTCAGAATTGACATTTATTAATATATCTCACAATTAATTGACACGTCAGTCAGTACATGTAACATTTACAATAATTGCAGTACATATTACAAATATTTAATGATCCATATTAACGTGTGTTTTTATTAAGAAAAATGTGTCTTTTCTGACAATTTAATTGTTCTATGACAAAGACAATTCATTTATTTATTCATTGTATCTGTTACATTACATTTTTTATAAGACTTTTATGGGATATTTTGTTTTTAATAAATATTCTTTTTTTTCTCGTTTTTACGTAGTTTTAGATACAATACTATTGTGTTTGCTATATAAGTTATCAATTTTCTACACATAGGTGTGATATACCTGTGACGTAGGTCAGCCATTTTGGGTTTATTAACACTTTTCTTTATTCGGGGCATTTGCGTGATAATTTTCGGCTCACGGAAAATTACTATACAAGACACGCCATTTATCAAAGAAAATTTTACGGGATATATTTTTGATAATTTTGAACTACCTTTTTGATATTTCTGTGCAGTACCTAATGTTGTTTTTAAAAGCTTGTTATTTAAATTGGGAATGATTTGGAAAATAAAACACAGGTGGCATGACAACTAAATTTTTTTTTATAATTATTACATTCGTACCTAGGTACCTACCATTGTTCTTAAGCAACCAAGATTTCATTCTAAAGGTATCAATTACATTACTATTTAATAATTATTACAACACTATTTAATAATTATATACGTATTTCTATACACATAATATTTCATTTCATTTATTTATTCATAAAACAATTTACATTGTGTTTGAATGTGTTACAAAAAAAAGTTAACAATATAACAATAATGACATTAAATCTCAGAATTATTTACCTAAAACTCATTACAATGCAATTTGATTAATACAAAAATTAACAACAATTCAAATTCAAGTAAAAATAAAAATGTAAAAATAAAAATTAACAACAATTCAAATTCAAGTAAAAATAAAAATGTCATTCCAAATAATAATCAAAAGTCAACAATTATAATTAAACATGTCCCGACTGTAAAATAATAAATTAACAACAATGTCCAATAACAATAAATTACTTAAATTTAAGAAGGTCTGATTAGGTAACCAGAAACCAAAAATTTAACAATTGCCAAGATCATTTTCATAAAATTATTCAAAATATTCATGTCATCAAAAATACCATTACACAAATGTTTGAGTCATGAATTCATCCACAGAGTAGAAGCATTTATCCAGTAAGAAGTCCTTTAGTTTATTTTTAAATAATGTGGTTCTATAAACAAGTTGTTTTACGTCCCTAGGCAGGCAATTAAATAATTTGACCGCTTGATACTGTACACAATGTGTTACAACATTTACCTTGGTGTTCACTTTGTGCTTCAAAAATTGGTTTCTTGTGCTTTCCCTTTTAAGTCTTTCGTCCCGCGTTTCATAATCAGTTATGTGCTTTGCCAGGTTAGTCAATACGGTGAGAATATAAAGGCTAGGTACAGTAAGTATTGATAGACTTTGAAAATATTCCCGACAGGACTCGATTTGAGGAATACGAACCATTGTTCTGATTGCCCTTTTTTGTAGCACAAATGCTCTACTAGAATTATACTTGTAGCTATTTCCCCATTGTTGAATACTATATCTCAATCTTGACTCTACCAGAGCATAGTAAACAGATTTTAAGATTTCTATACTAAGTTCTTCACGTAGGCTCCTTAAGGCATAGCATGCTGATGATATAGACCCGTCTATGGCTTTTAGTTCATTTTTCCAGCTTAATAATGAATCAATAAAAACTCCTAAAAATTTTAC
The DNA here is from genome assembly GCA_954870645.1 of Agrotis clavis. Lineage (NCBI taxonomy): Eukaryota > Metazoa > Arthropoda > Insecta > Lepidoptera > Noctuidae > Agrotis > Agrotis clavis. The sequence goes on along the minus strand of OX940927.1, from coordinate 4,505,302 downwards.
TGAGTCAACAATATCTATTTTCTCTCCATTTAACTTTACATCTAGATTATCAGTACAGCGTGATGTAGACTTAAACAGTATGATATTTGTTTTTTTAGTATTAATTATTAACTTATTCGCTGCAAACCATTTTTGAAACGACTCAAGAGCCGAGTTTATAGTACTGCTTAAAGCCTCTGCCGTATTTTCACTAATAACAATATTGGTGTCGTCTGCAAATGCTATGAGTTTGAAATCTATATTAAGTTTTGTTGCTAGGTTAAGTAAATCATTTGTAAACATTAAAAATAGGGGTGGACCCAGTATAGTACCTTGTGGGACACCTGTCAAAACCCTTCGTAACTTTGAATGATAAACTTCTTCAATGTTATTCGAACTCATGTCCTTTACCTCCACATACATACTTCTGTTAATTAAATACGAGCGAAAAAGCTTCAATATCAATACAGCACGTTATTACACATGCTCAGTTGCTCACCTATTTACTTTGCAAAGAAAGAAACGTGACCATTATAAATGTATGGTAATTCTAGGTATTATTAACAATTTATTTGTGAAACCAAAATCTCAAGCACAAAAACCAATAAATGTCTCGCTCCTGAACAAAACAAATGGAATCGTGCACAAATCAAATTTATCGCTACGAATAATCGAGTGGGCGGCGAGTACCGATTTTATGTATCGAATGCGCCCGCGCAGCCCAATCGCGGCGGTGAAAGGGAAACTCGTTTGCGTCACAGGCTGTATAGTGTTACGTTTGTATGCGATACGACCTTGTTATACATGTAATTATTACGCATAATTGTGGCTACTGTTCGCAAGTTTGAGCGGAGTAGTTAATGGTTTTCAAACAAAGCTCTTAAAGTAAATTGATTCGAGTTTTAATGTTAAGTATTCAAGTCTTTAATCCTTGAGGTTTTGAGGACATTTAAAGGTTAGCTTTGACTACGTAAGTTGCGCACTTAATTTTAGAAGGAACCGTTAAAAAGCTTACAGCTACAACTAACGCCATCTCTTAGTTTTTCTCGGAACTTTTATTGAATCGAGCATGTTATTTGGTTGACCTTTTGATAACATCTTTTATTATGATGATTTATTTTTATTTTGTCCATGACGAATTGTTAGGTACTGTTATTTGAATGATTTTTTGGTTGACTCAACTTTTAAAAATTGATGTCTATCAATATTATTAAGACAAAGGACTTCGATTAGTTTCGCGCACGTGTTCTAAAATTCGGTATGAGTATACCGCCATTTTGAATTCAAAATTGTTTTTAGATTGCATAATTCAGTCATTGTCTGTGACCAAAATTTGCATGTCTAATCACTTGAAGATACATGTAGGTATTGATGATAAAGTTTCTTAAAAGATTTTTAGTGTTTGGTCAAAACTAGTTTTGTAGGTTTTTACTTTTAGTAAACAACGAAAATTTAATTTAGTCAAAATTATAATAAGCCAAAATATGTCTGAGAAAAATAAATACATAAATTAAACATGGAAACTTCATTTTTGTTTAGGTACAGAAAAACCCATCTGCAAAAAAAACAAATGTCAATCCTTTTGTTGTCTCTCTCTAAAGCCTAATAAACATAATACGACCTAGCAACAGACAAACATATGCAATAATCGTAAGATCAAATCCGCCATTTTGTAAGCGTCAGGGAAAACCTGAGACCTTGAAAACCGGTTCCTCTCACCGGGCCGCACGACACCGTACAAACATTTAGTAGCTAGTACTATATATTTTGACGATTAAATATTTCAGTATATACATTTATTTACTTTTGCAGGTATATTTAGCTGTAATCTCGTTTTTGTTAAGGCTTAACTGCATTCCAAGGATTGGTTTAGGGAAATGCTGTCGATGAAAGTTGTTTTATTACGTTTACCGTAATTATTACTTCATTATCATAATTACAGTAACTGCTGACTTGATTTTAAATTATTCTAAAGGAAAGGTTGTTTGGTATTTACTTCACTTAAATAAAAACCTATTCACCTATTTGCAGATAACTTACTTACATAATTACACGATGCATCACCCTAATTTGGAGAAGCAGATGGTCATTTTTTGATATTTCTCTGAGTCATCATCACGGAATCCCCTTTCTTATCGTACCATCTTTAAATTAAAGCATTGTTAACCTTATATAAAGAATAACGATATTTGCGGTTTATTTATCAATTATAAGTTTTGCACAAACTGTACAGAGGCGGAATTAATTCCTAGGAATTTTTTACCAGTCTTCGTAGTTTAGCAGGAGAAGAGAAGACTTAAGAAGAGATAAGATATTTTTATTATATTTTTTTATTTAAACATAGATTCGCGTTTGACCACTAAGTATCTCGCCTGATGGTTAGCGATGATTTGGTTGAAGGTGAAGCACGTTTGCCTAAAAGTAATCTACTCACTTTTGAACGAAGAGATGAAAAGTCTAAGCTTTTTTTTGGGCGATTAATATAATTATTTTATTTCAGCGTACCCCGGCTCAGATTTTCCATCTACCCTGTAGATTTTCCATAGAGTTTCTTACATATAAAACTTGTCACGATTATCTGTAGCCATTTAGAAGTTATACACAAACAGACGGATTGAGGCGACTTTGTTTAATACTCTATAAAGATGTAGGATGTCAAACATTCACTTTTGCAATACACATTCTAAATATAGCTGCATTTTATGAAAATAAAAACCGTTTTAATTAAATTGAAAGAGCTGTGATAAGTGTACTCTTGAATATTTACACTTGTCTGAGCTAAGTGAGGTTATGTAAGTCACTGATTAGTATGTTTTAACTTGACTAGCTTTCAGTAAGTGCTTATGACTTAACTGCAATATTGCTTTAAATACTTCGCTCGTTGTATGTTATAATGACATAACTCAGAAAATAAGGATAGCGTTTTTTTTTAAGATAGATTTTCATAATGATTGCCTGAAAAATATGTTCATAATATTGCATTTTTTGCGTAAAAAACTTTTATCAAAAGATAAAAGGCTTGTGATTAGGTATTTCATTACTTAATTAAATATGTATTAACTTTTGTTTATTTCATACATGATTAAATCCAAAGATAAAAGACCTGTATTGTAAACATTGCTTATTATAATAATATTTACTTATTATAATATACTCAGAAACCTATTTAAAGTAAACTTCTCTGGGGGTAGAGGTTAAGTTATACTACAAATATTTTAAAATTCATTTATTTTTATTTTACTCATTAATATAAAGGGCAGAGTTTAAGTTATGTTTTAAAAATATTTTGGTATCTAAATAATTAAATAATTTTATGAATATTTTTTCCCCAAATTCAAACAATGATTTATCGTCTTATTGATTTAACTCAACTCATGATAACTGACCTTCTGTCACATGCTTTGATAACGACTACGCTACAGATATTCGATAAACAGTATTGTACAAAATTACTGATAAACGCACAAAGGGTGTACCGGTGTGTACGTGATCTCTTGCAGTTTCAACTTTTTATTCTAAGGCATAAAGCTGAAAATCGATCAAAGATTACAAAGCGTTATCATTCATTCGTGTTGTAGTCTTTAACATATTTTCAACTTTGTTTTCTAACGAATAAGGTCGAGAATTTATTGAAGACTACAGAGCGTTATCGTTTGCTTGTCTAGGGGGGCAGAGCTAAATATCTGTGTCAAATAGATGACGCTATACGTTGAAATCACACCTAATTTTATCAACAGTGTTTTTTTTACTATTGTAGGTGTACTTAAGACATTCTATCTCTTGTCTAGTGTTACGTAAACATAAGATTTTGCTGTTTGTTAGCTACTACTAAAGAAATGTCACCTTAATCTAATCTTTTCTAATTATTATTATAAATGCGAAAATGTATGTGGATGGATGTACGGTTGTTACTCTTTCGCACAAAAATTACAGTACGGCTTGCAATAAAATCTGTTGTAGAGTAGTTCAGTCTGAAATAACACACGCGTTGGCATAATTTTTCCATAATTTTGTCACAAAAACCCGGGCGAAGCCAACGGCAACATCTACTTTTAATGATTATTCTGATCCCCTAGGAAATATCAAAAGGTAGGATCATCGGTCGGCAGAAGGCAGTTTTTGAGACATCAAACGTTCAAAGGTGTCACGGAAAGCTTACATCTTCGTGTCTTAAAAAAGAAGATTTTCCACGCATTATAAAATGGGTTAGCAATCAATGTAATGTATATTTTACGTGCTCTCTGTAACGTACGCTGTTCTCCTATTAACGAAAATATCGATTAGGGTTTTCTGTGCGCCGCATTTAATTAACGTCACTAATGAATATCGTTTAAACGTTCACGACATTACATTTCCCAATTATGTTACGATTAATTATTTTATTTTTCTGTGTGGAAAATCATAGAAAGATTCCTTTTGGGTGGAGTGAAAGGGATTGTCTAAAACCCTGTTACTCCAATATCTCTTTGCTTTTAAGGGCCACGGTAATCTTCTGAAAACCCCATTCTCTAACATAACTGTGGATTTATATGGATTATAAATGTACTACGTAGTACAGAAAGAGAAAGAACAGAGAGAGAAAAGACACACTGGTTGAATACACATAATCTCGGGCGCAAGAGGCTTAGAGGTTAGTGACATCTCTAGAACTACTACACTTCCATTTATTATGAATTAGGTATTCACCTCGCGGCACCACGGACGGCCAGTAATGGGTGACTCGCCGTCCGATCATGAACCATGCCCGGGTCTAAGCGTTTCAAAGAACTGTCAGTAATATGACGGGGTCCCCCTTAAAGAGCGAATGCCTGCCGGGGCGGGGTCGCGGGACTGTCTTATCAGGTTACCGTGGCCCCGGAACGTAAAGGGATATTGAAGGACACCGTGGATGCCAATACAGTCTGACAGTAATTGGTGGCAGGATTTGATGATTTTACCATGTAAAAAAAAGGTATTCACCTCTATTTTCCATGATAGAGAGGGGAATACTCTATTAGTATCCATATAACAAGTACATTCTACCCACAGTAACTGTGGTTACTAATGAACTCACGACAGATTCCTCTAATCCAAGAGCCAAGCGGATCCTGCCTCAGGCCGGGAAAACACTACGATGTCAAGGTGAACAACAGGATATAAATAAATACTCTTCAAACGACAATAAATAGTACAGAATTTACTACAATGGATATAAAATATAATTATATTTAACTGTATGGCAATTATTTTGTAGGCTGTACTGTATGAATTCATCAACATAAATTATATGTTTTAACTGTCTTAGGATTTGTCGTTTCCATTATTATTATGCCCGGAGGAAATGTCTTAACAAACTACTGTTTAGTTATTGACGGTTGGTTTAACGCCGAAGGCTGAAATTGCAATTAAGCAGGCATTTCAGTATCGCTTAATTTAAATAAAAGTGGTTTAAAAAATAAAGTTTAATTTGCACCTTCAGATAATATTACAATTATAAATTGCCCGCGACTGCACTCGCCTCCCTTCCTCCTATAAAGCTTTTAGTTGTCTCTATGGTACCATCTACTTCGCACGAAAAATCGTCAAAATCCCGCCCCTCTTTTACTGAAAAACGGAATATGCATAGAAACAAACTCAGAATCGAACATACACACTTTCGCATTTATAAAATCTGGGATACATAGATACTGTATTATTACTGTTTTATTTTAGTGCAAAAGAGGACTCTACCTTTAGTGGGCACATAAAATGTTGCTTTCCATAGAAACGAGACGCAATGTGATATGAGATGAAATCCAACTTAAGCCTTAAATATCAAATACAGTACCATAAGTAGCTAAAGTCAATGTTTAATATTGCTTAACAGTAACTTAACTGTCAACTAATATGCCCGTAGTAGTACATTTCCCACCATGTTTGACTTTATATTTGTTTCTAAATAAACAACAATTAAGTCCATACAAATTAGGTGTATTTGTTAGATAGTTTTCTCACAGAAACTTGTACCTTAACTGTGTTAGTAACTTGTCTAAACCACCGTGCAGTTAAAACCAATAAAGTCAGCGTTTAGCAGTTTCTGAGAAAAAAATTAAAATGGATTTTTGATTGTCTGATATTATTTGGCCAATACTAGCCAAAAGATGAGTATCGTAGGCATAAAACTAACAAAATTCGTAACGGTAATTAATACTCCATTTACATAATTAAAAAAGTACGCCGACTTGTTTTAATTTTTTATTTGAGATATATATTACATACATAAAATATAGGTTAACGAATTTTTATTTATTTTTGTTTTAAAAATATAAACACTAACGCATTTCGTCTGGTTTAACGAATAATAATCATAGCCACAAAAAGTATGACAAATACTCAGTACTTTTTTTAACCGGTAACTTATCTACTTTTAAAAAATAAACTCCTTGATTCAACCAGGATACGGATGAAGATTAACAAAATAATATTTATGTAACAATTATCGCAAAACTAAAATGAAAATCAGTTTTGCAAAACGTGATTAAAAAATCCCAATCAGATAAAAATAAGAAAGATTTTGATGACTTAATAAATTATCAGTTAATGAAAAATATGTTTCCTTAAAAATGGCGCCCGAATTATGAAAAACTAGCACTATCTTATCTTAAAGGCGAACTTTGCTCCTTGTGATAAAATGCCGTGATAAAACAATATATTTATCGAAGTGTTGAATGATAAATTGTCAAAAAGAATAACGTCTTTCCTCGGAGACAGCCGCGTGGCTGCAGTTGTAAAAATAAATTATTAAAAGTAATGAAATGTTTTCGGTTAAATAAATTTCTAAATTTATTTTTCGATAAAAAATATTTATTGCTAAAAATAATTCGGTTGCTCCAATAAAAAGTAAACAGTGATTTCTGTTAATATATATCTGATATTTTTTTTTAACTATTTAAAAGTTATTTTTTTGTTAACGGACTTTTTCAAGTCATAATTTATTTTTCGATAAAATAAATATTACTAAAAATAATTCGGATGCTCGGTCAGTAAACAGTGATTTTCTGTTAATATTTATCTGATATTTTTAAAGTACTTTAAAAGTTTTATTTGTTAACGGACTTATAAGTACTAAAAAAGATGGTGCCTGTTCGGGATTATTATTGGCGAAACTATGGAGGGTCTTATTTTGTGGCTGAGGATTATCAGGTAATTTTTTACCATTTATTTTTTCGGCGTGGCGGTCTAAGGGGGAGGCCTATGTTCAGCAGTGGACGTCTTCCGGCTGATGATGATGATGATGATGATGATGTACCATTTAATTTTGATAAAAATTTGTTTTTTAGAAAAAGATTTTTACAATTTTTTCTTATCACCTTACAATAGTTAGTAAACAACCTTACAATGCGAATAATTCTTAACTTATTTTATTGAAATTATTTCAAGTTTTTGTCACCTTTCTTGAATACTTCATCAAACAATTTCAATAATACCATAATCAAATTGCTCTTTGACATTATTTTACATAATTTGTCACCTTCGTTTTTTTTTATATCAAGCTTTCTTTTAACATTGACATTTTATTAAAATCATGACGCACAATGACAAGACTGTTTGGTACGATTGTCAATTACGCAATTTAGGCTTTTCCCTCTACTTTAATCATTGCAGAATATGCAGCATTTTAATGGCTATTAAGCCTTGAAGCGTAGAGACCACTACAGCGCCTTTAAAGCAATTAAATGAGCATTTACTTAAACTTTTGGCAACAAATTATGTAGGCAACCAAATGTAAAAAGTAACTTAAGTATTAAGATAGCTTTCTTAAATTTTAAAATGAGTTCAATTTTTTCTAAATTAGAATATTTTTATTTCAATTTTATCTATTTCTTTTCCTATTTTCAAATTCAACTGACTGTGCAACTGTTTTGCTAAGTATTAAGTATGCTTTCGGATGGTCGCGGGATCCACGAATTATCGTGACCCCAGAACGTAAAGGGCAATTGAAGGACACCGTGGATTTTAGTTAGTACGAGAGGACTCATTTGATGATTTTACCACGATAAAAAAAAGTATGCTTTCGGATATCCCAGTGGGTGATACCATTAATCAATAGTATATTCCAAAGTTCTTCAACTACTTCGAACTGGTGACTTTATCCATATAAGTTTATGCACTCAACATATTCAAGCGTGGGTGCTTTATGAATGGGTTTTCGCGGTGACATAAAACATAACAATGACTTAAGGCGGGCTTACAGTAATTTTTAAGATTTTCAAACGTCTGAAAGTCTCATTAACAATGATATTTTTAATAAAAAAAAATCATAATATTAAAGTTGAACATATCCTCGAGTGAATGGTAAAGATAGAAACACGAATTGGAATAATTGGCTCGATAGAAAAAAATCTCAAACATGACACTAAATCACAATTTTCAAACATCCACTGCTTAGAGATTTCACAATGAATTTATATGAAACTTATAAAAATAAAAACAGATCATTATTTAGAAGTGCATGGTAAAAGCAAATTTTAAAATTTCGTTATAATTTTTCTCCAAGAAATAAAATACCCAAAATATTGGCATTAATTCGCTCACCGGGCGCTCGCCAGTACCCGCCGAGGCGTGATAGAGGATGGACGTACGTCGTTGCTGCGCAAAAATTCCCCCCGCGCGGTTACGTAAGCAGGCATATAACTGAACTACTACATGGAAACAAAGTCACACACACAAGCGATTACGTGTTAGTTGCGGGAATAGAATAAAATAGTCAAGTGATCTAATTTTGAAACGATGTAATTTTTTTTTATGGACCACTTATTTTTTAGCTAGGATGCGAACTTGATGGAGTGACCTGAAGGCAACGACGATATAATACTAGACTCGTAATAACAGGCGACCGATGTCTGCCAACACATTAGGCAAAAAAGTCTTATAACCGTCTCATTTCGACCAATCCTGTGAGCCGTAAACATACGTTGAGACAGAACAGACCTTGAGTTAGCCAATCACAACGCAGTACCCCGCCCCCCTCGCTTACGTATTACCTCAGCGAGTTGGCAGAATAGTTTTGTTCGTTAGATCGTGCAATGAGTAGTCTAGTATTATATCGTCGTTGCCTGAAGGTCTACATCGGTCACTGCCACTGGAACTCGGCGACGGATCGAACTAGATGTGCTGAGTTTGGGCTCGTTTTGTTAGTTATGATGAGATCTTACCACCGGACTTGATGGAGTGACCTGAAGGTCTACATCGGTGACTGTCACTGGAACTCGGCGACGGATCGAACTAGATGTGCCGAGTTTGGGCTCGTTTTGTAAGTTATGATGAGATCTTACCACCAGACTTGATGGAGTGACCTGAAGGTCTACATCGGTGACTGCTGACTGCCACTGGAACTCGGCGACGGATTGAACTAGATCTGCCGAGTTTGGGCTCGTTTTGTTAGTTATGATGAGATCTTACCACCGGACTTGATGGAGTGACCTGAAGGTCTACATCGGTGACTGCCACTGGAACTCGGCGACGGATCGAACTAGATATGCCGAGTTTGGGCTCGTTTTGTAAGTTATGATGAGATCTTACGTACGGACTTGATGGAGTGACCTGAAGGTCTACATCGGTGACTGCCACTGGAACTCGGCGACGGATCGAACCAGATGTGCCGAGTTTGGGCTCGTTTAGTTAGTTATGATGAGATCTTACCACCGGACCTGATAAAGTGACCTGAAGGTCTACATCGGTGACTGTCACTGGAACTCGGCGACGGATCGAACTAGATGTGCCGAGTTTGGGCTCGTTTTGTAAGTTATGATGAGATCTTACCACCAGACTTGATGGAGTGACCTGAAGGTCTACATCGGTGACTGCTGACTGCCACTGGAACTCGGCGACGGATTGAACTAGATGTGCCGAGTTTGGGCTCGTTTTGTAAGTTATGATGAGATCTTACGTACGGACTTGATGGAGTGACCTGAAGGTCTACATCGGTGACTGCCACTGGAACTCGGCGACGGATCGAACCAGATGTGCCGAGTTTGGGCTCGTTTAGTTAGTTATGATGAGATCTTACCACCGGACCTGATAAAGTGACCTGAAGGTCTACATCGGTGACTGTCACTGGAACTCGGCGACGGATCGAACTAGATGTGCCGAGTTTGGGCTCGTTTTGTAAGTTATGATGAGATCTTACCACCAGACTTGATGGAGTGACCTGAAGGTCTACATCGGTGACTGCTGACTGCCACTGGAACTCGGCGACGGATTGAACTAGATGTGCCGAGTTTGGGCTCGTTTTGTAAGTTATGATGAGATCTTACGTACGGACTTGATGGAGTGACCTGAAGGTCTACATCGGTGACTGCCACTGGAACTCGGCGACGGATCGAACTAGATGTGCCGAATTTGGGCTCGTTTTGTAAGTTATGATGAGATCTTACGTACGGACTTGATGGAGTGACCTGAAGGTCTACATCGGTGACTGCCACTGGAACTCGGCGACGGATCGAACTAGATATGCCGAGTTTGGGCTCGTTTTGTAAGTTATGATGAGATCTTACGTACGGACTTGATGGAGTGACCTGAAGGTCTACATCGGTGACTGCCACTGGAACTCGGCGACGGATCGAACTAGATGTGCCGAGTTTGGGCTCGTTTTGTAAGTTATGATGAGATCTTACCTCCGGACTTGATGGAGTGACCTGAAAGTCTACATCGGTGGCTGTCACTGGAACTCGGCGACGGATCGAACTAGATGTGCCGAGTATGGGCTCGTTTTGTAAGATATGATGAGATCTTACCACTAGACTTGATGGAGTGACCTGAAGGTCTACATCGGTGACTGCCACTGGAACTCGGCGACGGATGGAACTAGATGTGCCGAGTTTCCGACTCCCCGATGTAGACCTTCAGGTCACTCCATCAAATTCGGAGGTAAGATCTCATCACAACTAACAAAACGAGCCCAAACTCGGCAAATCTAGTTCAATCCGCCGCCGAGTTCCAGTGGCAGTCAGCAGTCACCGATGTAGACCTTCAGGTCACTCTATCAAGTCCGGAGGTAAGATCTCATCATAAATAACAAAACGAGCCCAAACTCGGCATATCTAGTTCGATCCGTCGCCGAGTTCCAGTGGCAGTCGCCGATGTAGACCTTCAGGTCACTCCATCAAGTCCGTACGTAAGATCTCATCATAATTAACAAAATAAGCCCAAACTCGGCACATCTAGTTCGATCCGTCGCCGAGTTCCAGTGGCAGTCACCGATGTAGACCTTCAGGTCACTCCATCAAGTCCGGAGGTAAGATCTCATCATAACTAACAAAACAAGCCCAAACTCGGCACATCTAGTTCGATCCGTCACCGAGTTCCAGTGGCAGTCACCGATGTAGACCTTCAGGTCACTCCATCAAGTCCGGTGGTAAGATCTCATCATAACTTACAAAACGAGCCCAAACTCGGCACATCTAGTTCGATCTGTCGCCGAGTTCCAGTGGCAGTCACCGATGTAGACCTTCAGGTCACTCCATCAAGTCCGGTGGTAAGATATCATCATAACTTACAAAACGAGCCCAAACTCGGCACATCTAGTTCGATCAGTCGCCGAGTTCCAATGACAGTCACCGATGTAGACCTTCAGGTCACTCCATCAAGTCCGGTGGTAAGATCTCATCATAACTTACAAAACGAGCCCAAACTCGGCACATCTAGTTCGATCCATCGCCGAGTTCCAGTGGCAGTCGCCGATGTAGACTTTCAGGTCACTCCATCAAGTCCGTACGTAAGATCTCATCATAACTAACAAAATGAGCCCAAACTCGGCACATCTAGTTCGATCTGTCGCCGAGTTCCAGTGGCAGTCACCGATGTAGACCTTCAGGTCACTCCATCAAGTCCGGTGGTAAGATCTCATCATAACTTACAAAACGAGCCCAAACTCGGCACATCTAGTTCGATCCGTCGCCGAGTTCCAGTGGCAGTCACCGATGTAGACCTTCAGGTCACTCCATCAAGTCCGGTGGTAAGATCTCATCATAACTTACAAAACGAGCCCAAACTCGGCACATCTAGTTCGATCAGTCGCCGAGTTCCAGTGACAGTCACCGATGTAGACCTTCAGGTCACTCCATCAAGTTCGGTGGTAAGATCTCATCATGACTTACTAAACGAGCCCAAACTCGGCACATTTAGTTCGATCCGTCGCCGAGTTCCAGTGGCAGTCACCGATGTAGACCTTCAGGTCACTCCATCAAGTCCGGTGGTAAGATCTCATCATAACTTACAAAACGAGCCCAAACTCGGCACATCTAGTTCGATCCGTCGCCGAGTTCCAGTGGCAGTCACCGATGTAGACCTTCAGGTCACTCCATCAAGTCCGGTGGTAAGATCTCATCATAACTTACAAAACGAGCCCAAACTCGGCACATCTAGTTCGATCCGTCGCCGAGTTCCAGTGACAGTCACCGATGTAGACCTTCAGGTCACTCCATCAAGTCCGGAGGTAAGATCTCATCATAACTAACAAAACGAGCACAAACTCGGCACATCTAGTTCGATCCGTCGCCGAGTTCCAGTGGCAGTCACCGATGTAGACCTTCAGGTCACTCTATCAAGTCCGGAGGTAAGATCTCATCATAAATAACAAAACGAGCCCAAACTCGGCATATCTAGTTCGATCCGTCGCCGAGTTCCAGTGGCAGTCGCCGATGTAGACCTTCAGGTCACTCCATCAAGTCCGTACGTAAGATCTCATCATAATTAACAAAATAAGCCCAAACTCGGCACATCTAGTTCGATCCGTCGCCGAGTTCCAGTGGCAGTCACCGATGTAGACCTTCAGGTCACTCCATCAAGTCCGGTGGTAAGATCTCATCATAACTTACAAAACGAGCCCAAACTCGGCACATCTAGTTCGATCCATCGCCGAGTTCCAGTGGCAGTCGCCGATGTAGACTTTCAGGTCACTCCATCAAGTCCGTACGTAAGATCTCATCATAACTAACAAAATGAGCCCAAACTCGGCACATCTAGTTCGATCTGTCGCCGAGTTCCAGTGGCAGTCACCGATGTAGACCTTCAGGTCACTCCATCAAGTCCGGTGGTAAGATCTCATCATAACTTACAAAACGAGCCCAAACTCGGCACATCTAGTTCGATCCGTCGCCGAGTTCCAGTGGCAGTCACCGATGTAGACCTTCAGGTCACTCCATCAAGTCCGGTGGTAAGATCTCATCATAACTTACAAAACGAGCCCAAACTCGGCACATCTAGTTCGATCAGTCGCCGAGTTCCAGTGACAGTCACCGATGTAGACCTTCAGGTCACTCCATCAAGTTCGGTGGTAAGATCTCATCATGACTTACTAAACGAGCCCAAACTCGGCACATTTAGTTCGATCCGTCGCCGAGTTCCAGTGGCAGTCACCGATGTAGACCTTCAGGTCACTCCATCAAGTCCGGTGGTAAGATCTCATCATAACTTACAAAACGAGCCCAAACTCGGCACATCTAGTTCGATCCGTCGCCGAGTTCCAGTGGCAGTCACCGATGTAGACCTTCAGGTCACTCCATCAAGTCCGGTGGTAAGATCTCATCATAACTTACAAAACGAGCCCAAACTCGGCACATCTAGTTCGATCCGTCGCCGAGTTCCAGTGACAGTCACCGATGTAGACCTTCAGGTCACTCCATCAAGTCCGGAGGTAAGATCTCATCATAACTAACAAAACGAGCACAAACTCGGCACATCTAGTTCGATCCGTCGCCGAGTTCCAGTGGCAGTCACCGATGTAGACCTTCAGGTCACTCCATCAAGTCCGCAGGTAAGATGTCATCATAACAAAACGAGCCAAAACTCGGCACATATTAATTAATATACTGTGCTGCCTAAGAAAGTACTCCATTGTATGCACTTTGTAAAATCAAAACTATCTCGAATATCATTTTACGAAAATCTAATCCAGACACACTCGTACGTAATTGACTTACTGCATTACGCTACGCTGTGGCATATACACACACGGTCCCTCCCGCCCGCACCGCTGTCGACTTGCCCCGCCCCTTTGCGGGGGCTGAGGTAGTGCGCTCATAGCTGCGGACTGTACTGGAACCTGGCCTTAAGAAGCCGGCAAACCCACTTACATAACGATTGGTTATTTATAGATGCGCGAATCATATTGATATTGTTATTATTGTCGTGTTTTATTAGGCAAGGTAACATAGCTTCTAGAACGGTACAGTTGTGTAATTGGGATAATTATAGTTTTCTATATATTGTGATAATTTAATTATAATTTTTCTGCCTTTGTCCCAATTTATTTTGGATCGGTAAGGATAAGGGATCTCCTAATTAAGCTAAGGCTGACGCAGCCAGTCTCTTTCTTCCATCCTTCTCTATTCCTCGTCATCTTAGCAGTCACCTCCGTCATTGATGCTAAAAAAGGCTATTAATGCAAAAGTTTTCAGGAACTAGTAAAGTTCCTTACTAATGCGGACCAACTGATGACACCAGATATTTGAGTGCATTGTTTGTCTGGCCACAGTCGTCCAGAATAATGACAAAAAGAAAATTGAAAATTTTCCTTTGTCATCATTTTGCACAACACACTGCACAAAAGAAAGTGCATCCCGTTGATGTCTTTCGTACTACGTTTCCTGTTTTCAGTAAAGAACAAAATAATTAAACAATTTTGTTTAAACGATACTGATTAATTATCAAGGAAAACAATCTAACTAACTTAATTTAGATCGTGCAACCAAAATGTATATTGTTATATTCTCACGTTTAGGAACTGACGTATGACCATGTGTATTTGTGTGTGTATGTACAACACAACATACGTTCTTTGTGTTGTACTATTATTACTGAATGAATGAACTGCGGAAGGCGGCAGATTAGTGACGTCATCATATTCACGACTCACGACTATTTCACTTGTAGCAATGAGGGGTTAACCCTAACTTTTATGTGATATAATAGAGTAATAATTATATAGATTATCATAACTGTCAAGGTGTTCAAGATATAGGTAGTTGAATTGTTTAGCATTTATTATGTCATTGTGGCAGTGGTGGCCCAGTGGTATCGGTCCCGACTTACGAGTTGTAGGTCGTGGGTTCGAACCCCGCCAGGCGCATTACTTTGTGTAATTTGTTTCATCACCACTGCTCTCAAAACGGTGAAGGAAAACATCGTGAGGAAACCGGCATGTCCTAGAACCAAAAATTCGAAGACATGTGACATCTACCAACCCGCACTGGGCCCGCGTGGTGGATTATGGCCCACTCCCTCTCACAAGAGAGGAGGCCTGTGTCCCAGCAGTGGGAACATTATAGGCTGGTGATGATGTCATTGTGGAATCAGATGCATTCCATTCTGGAAAACTTGAATAGTACCTATGTTAATGTAGGTATCTAATAATATCAGCAATAGCTGCTTCTGCCTACTGATTGATCACCATGCTTCCTCTAGTTGAATGATTGCTGTTAATTAATGGAACGGTAAATATAATTTGAATAGCTAGTAATTTACTTTTAATCTCAAATAAAATGCGCAATAAGAAATTCACCAAATATAAACTATGTATCAACGCTAACGTCCTAACAATAACATTGACTAAAATATTTTTTTTTGGGTCACAACCAATTACTAAGATAATAATGTTAACACGTTCTAATATTATTAAATAAAGCAATTTCTTGCATAAACACGTCAGCAAGCATTTGTTTACGGAAAATTTTACAACATTAAAATTAAAACAGGTTCAGGATATTAAAATAAATTAAAGCACAATGGAAACTAACCGAATGCAAATCACTTTTTAATTTCGTCTTTCATTTCAATTTTCATGTTAGCGTCATAGAAAAGTAATTAAGTGCCGTATGACGTTAGATGAAGTCGTTCTCTGTGAGAAGTGTTAGTTATATTAGTTTAGTGGCAGCGTACTTCCCGTAGTGACGTAGTCGCTCATTGAGGCAAAGGCTTCGTGCGCGGGCGCAGAGCTCAGTGGCTGTGTGATCTATCCGCCGTACACACGCACTCATGTTGCCAAAAAAGCCGGGAAATATTATCAAGTGACATTAGTAAACATTTGGATTTGGAATCTTTTATGTCGTTGGAAAAACTGTGGCTGTCAAGTATATATTTTTTGAAGTAAATGTCATCGGGCAGTCTTCGCCGGCCGGCATTATAACCTGTACACTATGGATGCTGTGCAAGTACAACCCTGTTTGGATATTTGACTGTGTGAGTGCCTTTGTTCTTCAGTGAGTGGGGGTGTGAGAAGCAAGTGAGTGAGGCATTTCAGTTACCAACCACGTGGATACCGAAATACATTACATAAGTACTTATGTGTGTTAAACTTACCGGTTATTGTTTGTTATTGTTTACACATACCTACTTCTTTCGTGTGTGCATCTTGTTTTATGTATAAGTAGGATACATTCTTTAATCACTTTGTACCGGCATTTCGAGGTTATTTTCTAACGACATCAAATCAAAGAGCAGTGTCAAGGAACTAAAAGCCGGTTGTATATATACCTCTCTTCGTTTTAGTATATAATCAACTTCATGCCATTATTATGTATAGTGCACACTCAAGTATATACAGTTGTCTAAGAATTCGTTTTAAAACAGGTTACTATAGGTCGTAAATCTTAGTTTATTAAGGTTTATGGGTAATTTACGTTTAGTGTTTAACAGGGTTTTATTGTCAATTAGAATGATGACATGGTTAATGATTAAGCCTTTTAAATGTCTAATTGCAGTATAATAAACCAAGATTAGAAGTCGTAAAGACTTTGCTAAAGCTAAAACTTGCAGACGACTAAAGAATAGAAACATTTCAAACATCGCCATGCGAAGATAGAAATCTTTTTCTACATTCTGACATTTGTCTATTTTTCCGTCGACAAAAATGTTTCTACGGTGCCATGCTACACAGGTGCGGCTAAATAAACAATTCGAATCTCAGTTTTCATATCCTATTCAAGCCAATAAAATTCGTTAGACAACTATAAATTTAACACTTTGACATCCGTTTAATTGACGAAAACGTTTGGGAAATACCGGCTCGATTTTGTCTAGTTCTAAAAAAAATGAAACACTGGATAATTATACTAGACTGACACGTTTTGTGTTCTACAAAGAATAAAAAAACAAGTCTGATTCCGTATATGGTTCTGTATTGGTATTTATGCTAATTTTTGTAACGTTTACTGTTGTTTAGCGAGTCTGTAACGTTCTAGTTATGTATACTATGTATATTTATCTACTAAATTCAGGCAAGTCGCTTAAGAACGGACGAAACTTGGCTGCACTTACTATTAGGACTGTACCAAATTTTCACACAGTTCCTTTAGTTTCCCTTTGCATTCCTGGGCCGCGGCGTCCTTTTAAGACAGTCCTGCGACCTACTCTAAGCCTTTTGAGGATGACAAACGTGAGAGTCAAAATCATTCGATAGCACAACGTAGCACTCAAAATGAAAGGTTACGACATATCCGCGTAGAGGGTGCTACGAATTACGTAGCTTGTAGGCTACAGAAGACGAGTTGCTTGAACTCGCGATAATCTAAGGTCATATTTTGACCTTTTGTTGGTATACAAGAAAGATTAGAGTATCTAGTTTTAAATTGAATTGAAATGTTTAGCGTTTTTTTAAGTTGCTACGAGTTTCGTAGCAAGAGCGAGATTGATAAAAATGTCATAACGATGCATCTTTGATAACGGATTAAATGAGCCTTATTGCTTCTATCCTACAGTCTCATTTTAAAGTGATCAATTTTCAATATTAAAGATTTAAACACCTTATTCATGATAATATATAAAATACCAAATTATGCCGTTACTACTTTGTTCTATCATAATGTCCTTAGATTTTCTCACTTATCATTATTACTAAGATTAATACTCTTTTTTGATAACACAATAAACATAAAAAGTGGTGTCACCTTAAGATGGGGGAGCCCCACGACCCATAAATCAAAGTAATGGGCAATTTAATTTAATCTCATACAGACATCAGAACACGAGTAATACAATTGTACAAACAGTCTGATGTGAATAAATCCTTTTTTCTGTAGTCTCACTTATCTGGGTTCTATATTTGGCTAGATTTTGATATATTATTAAAACCTTTTTTGGGACTGTGAGAAAAAATAGTAATTCGTTGACATAAGTTATTATGATAAGTGTACATTGGTCTGTAAATAAGTCTTCAGAAGAGGTAGATAACTAGCTATAACTTCAAAAGCGATTTTTTACAACGTCTTTTTATAAGATTCATGTAAAATTTTTGATAGTTTATGTTAATACAATGTATCTGTAATTTTTGACCTTTTCATCACTGTTAAAATGTCATTTCTAGACGTATTTCAAATTTCTTCAGACATTCATAAGTGCTTATTGTAAATGACAATGAGCATTTGTACCAAGCCATCATAAATAGTTTTCATCCAGTAGTTAGAAATACTCGTAAAATCTTGCAATTAAAAAAACTAAACTGTACAGTAATAACTTTTCTAATACATTAAGGTTCAAAATCCTATCTACATATTTTCAATCAGTGGCAAGTTTTGAACAAATATGTTTCTGCGTTTATAAATACGAAGAGTTATAGGCACTAACAGCTTAGTTTTCATTAAAAATCTAAATAGCAAGATGGAAAGATTCACGTTTTTGCTGAACATCTGTTTTCGTGTGAGTTCTCATAGTAACGCTTTTAATAAATAATTACGTGTAGGTACTATAATTTTAGCTTCATTCTACCAATTCTATGGTAGACTGCAGGTCTGTGGTACTGATTAGCTTTTGATCTGGCCTAGTTTTGTATAGAGTTACAATTTGGATACCACTGATGTGTAGGCTTTTTAGACTAGCGACCCGCCCTGGTTTTGCTTATGTAGGGTGCAATCACACTCAGAAATAATGTAAGTTTTGCTGGTGAAAGAATTTAGTATTTAGCAGTTCCAGAGAAAACCTCATACAAAAAAAAACTTTATATTATTAGTGTTAACAATGATGTAAACAGTTGAAGAATGTGTTGCAAAATAATCATATAAGCTCATAGGTCTTTAGTTACACATCTGTGGCCAAAGCTTTCAGAGAACAATAGAATATTATTGAGTCTTCTAAACACGTTGTGACCCACTAAGATTACATAGGGCTTTTAAACCTATCTTGAACTGATTTAGGCCTATTTAAACAGCCCTTATTACATGGTTAGACTGTAATCTCACTTTGCCAGATTAAAATGACCATAAAAACGAATATCTGACATATTGCCAATTCACTTTATAGTCTATCACAGGGATACATTATTCAAGATTACAGGCTACCAAAAAGGTCACGTTGGTCCCATGAAAAAAGCGATATATCAGTATCTTATTCCATTTAACCATTATAAAGATTTATTGATAGTTACTTTATCTATACTCTTTTTATAACTGTGTGACCTAAAAACCATTTAAAATTGTAACAATTCGTATGCATTACAGAAGCATTTTTTACTACCAAAAACGGTTGAGCGAACTTTTGTGGAAAACCCAAGGTCTGAAGTGTAGCATGCTCTCAAACGGTCACGCTCATTCTCGAAGCTGATTGGTCGACAATACTATGACGTCAATGCGCATTGTCAGCCATTTTTTTTCAAATCGGAACACATACTTCCTACAGATTTGGCGATAGGTCGCTTTGCTGTTGTTATTATTTCTTGAACCGGTTTATAAGTAACTTATTTATTATCTGTTTACATAAATTAATAAAAGTAATGGTTATTAATAGAACTCTTATTAGGTTAACAAGCGTCATTATAATCTCTTTGCAACTCAAAAGAAAATAGTCTAAATTCGTGCAGAGGTCAAAATAACTGATCTTGATATCTTTAAGTTCTGTGCTATACTTACATAGTTTTGCTTTATAATGGCGGTCATTGGCTTCAGTGCTAAGACTCTGCATTGTATCACCATAGCAACAATTTTGCTATTGTTCAACTGAGTCTAAGAAAAAATAATTATCAAGTGTTGTAAAGCTCCGAGTGAATTCAGAGATTTATCTAGTCGTGAAGACAGGATAAATAATCATGTTCTTGAATTGCAAATAAGTATATAATATTATGTACTTTATCTAGGTTAGTTTAGTCAAGGGTACTCAACATAATATAATACGTATCTAAGAACTAGCAATCACTATATTCCAGGCGTGCACAGAATTGAATAATAACACAAATTAATATAACCCAATAATACCCAGTTATTTCGCTTGAATAAACGTACATGTTGGGTAATTTTTATTGTAGTATAAGTAGTCATAATGAATTCTAGAACTCTTGAACAAGAAATACTTGAATGGCTGTTATGACAAACGGTTCACCATAAAATGTAAAAAATGTCAAAACTGTAAAATCCCATAAATTATCCGTCTGAATGGTTCTGAGAAAATCTAGAAATAAATTATGATCTATATCAATACTTCCTGCTTCGGAAGTCCGGACACATGATCGGAATATCGGATATTACCTTTGACGCATGGAGGTGACTTGCGGTTAGGCATTTTTTGCGGTGTTTTAAATTTAGATTAACTTGTTAGTCTTTGACAAGATAAATTGAAGCATAAAGGATAGTTTAATACCTATTTTTTGTTTTGCAAAAAGATGAGATTTGTTTTATATTTATTTTAGAAATTGTAATCAAGTGAAAGACAGTTTCTAGAAAAAAATATATTTAAATTAATGAATTTATTTGAATGTAAAGCCGAAATCCTTTTATCTAACTATTACGTGTTCTAATTATTTTGAATTGAATTTAACTTGTTGACAATTCCGGATTAATTAAAACTACCTTTTACAAATTAATACTTCATGCTTTTAAGTGCATTAAATTCTAAAGAACAAATTATGTGTGTAATTAACTGCCTATTTACATATTTTTCTTATTAACAGCTCTCAGTAATTATAATGATGATATAAAAAATAAAACTAGATTAATAGTTTTTTTTTCGGGAACCGATCAATTTACCGAATTTTGTTTGTTCGAATTTCATTATACCGAAAACTATTGACCGACATCTCTTTTGCTATATGCATCATTTGCCATATTTTCAGATCATCGAAGTATCATTAGCCATAAGTATTATTATACCGAAGTATGTTCCGCCGATTAACAAAATAACTTTTTACTATTGACCGAAGCCTCTTTTAAACTTTTTTCAATTGCCAACTGATTTATTTGCCATATTTTCACCATACCGAAACAACATTTTACCGAAAAATTAAATTACTGTCATAAAAATTCAATATATTTTGCTACAAAACATTGTGGCGGAAACGAAATGCTGCAAAGCCGACTTTACGTAGTCTTGTCTGCCCTACCCCTAGAGTGTAATTTAAAATCGCGTAGGCGCGGAGGGGTGGGGTGGCCCGCGAGCTGAGGAGCAGGTGGTTGGAACGACCGCCGCCGCGGCTGAGGCTGGCCGGCGAAGCCGGCCAGTAAGCCGAAGCTGCGGTGGTGAGCGTTCAAATCATCTGCGACGATAAGCTCGCGTGGGGCCACCCAAAACCCTGCAGCGCCGGAGCCATGACAGAAACAATGCTTGTTGCATGTTGCATGCTTGCTGGAACGCTGCGTGTTTGCTGCATGTTGCATTCTGCGTGCTTGCTTGCACGCTGCATGCTCGCTTGCATGCTGCATGCTTGCTTGCATGCTGCATGCTTGCTTGCATGCTGCATGCTGCATGCTTGCTTGCATGCTGCATGCTTGCTTGCATGCTGCATGCGCTACGACGCACATCAACTATGTAATTAACAGCAAATGTCATTAATTATAATACAATACCCTTCAGAATTATATTATCGTATACGACATTTGCACAATTATTTTGTGTTGTCTACCTACATTTCAATGGCGCCTGCTAAAAATGTAACAGCAATAATTAGTGTGCAAAATTTTCTAGGCGTTCGGTGAAATAAAAATATGGCAATTAAAACAGTGGTATAATGAATGTTTGGAAACATAATACTTCGGACAACCGTCACTTCGAGTAAGTGTAACATCGGTAAAAAGTTTGTCGGCCAAATGAAATGCTGGAGAAACGAAAAAAGATGAATAGATAACAGGTTAACTGAAACAGTGGCAAACGTGACTTCGATGAAGTAAAAAAAAACCAAAAGGTAATAGTTGAAAAGTTTTAGGGCAAATGAAATTCGGTCAACCGTTTTTCGGTCTTATGATAGGTAACCTTTTTTTTCATTTGTAAAAGTCAAAGTCATACTTAGTGTACGGGATTTCTTTATTTATCTCTCGTGATATCAGTTTCTTTGACGTTATTGATTTATGTTATCGTGATTTTTTATATGAAATAATAAACACACACAGGTGTGTAATAGTAGTTTATGTAACTGGTACATAATGAGGGGTATTATACACGAGTGTGAGTTTAAAAAACGAGCGAAGCGAGTTTTTTAATAGTATCACACGAGTGGTATAATACCTAGTTATGTACAGTTTCATACACTACTTTATCTACTCTCATTGAACACGAACATTTATCAAATAAAAGATAAAAATTAACAAACACTAATATTCATCCAACGAAATACAAACGTCAAAATTCCAACATTCCCATTTAAAGCGCGCGCAGTCACAGATAAAAAATGAAATAGATGTATCTATGGTCAGTAATCTGTATCATAATGAAAAAAAATTAAATTATAACATTGTTTTGTTAGAGAAACAGTGTTATAATTTAATTTTTTAATTTCGTTACGATACTCTATGGTATAAAGTATGTCATTATAAACTCGTTTTGAGTTTTGTATTTCGAGTTTTACGGTATGAGAGTAGATAAAAGTATTTATAGTAGTTTTAAGAGTAAATAATAAATATAGTAAATTTGTTTAAAAGTTTATTAAATATATAATATAATTAAAATTTCAAATGTCGTATCCGAAATAGCAAAACTCAACAATTATATTTTTTATAATATTCGTATATTTCTTGAACATAATTGTTTTAGTAAATTGTCGACATTTTTTGCATTGGAATACGTATTTTTTTTTCATTAAAAGATTGGTATATTTAAATTAAAAAACAAGTTTACTATTGATACCTAAATTTAAATCAACCAACAACTTTTGCGCCATTACAAAGTTCATAATTTTGATCTGCATAATTAATGCAAAAATTATAAACAAACAAACGGCCAAATTTTGCAAAGGTCACATAAAGCTTTAAACACGTCATAACAAAAATATTTGCTGTAAAGAATTTGACATAATTATTGTAATGAGATGTCTCGATTGAAACTAGAATTGCCAGACACTTCCGCGAGTTAAGAATTGTCTGGGGCATTAGTTATGCGTGACCACAAGCAATGCAAATTGAGAGATTATAAGATTAAAAATGTATCCTTCTTTTGCTACGGATTCGGAATTTGTCGCCATAAAGTCCGAATTGTTCGTCAATATTAATTTAATTCAATATAATTAATGCTATTAATCAATCGGTTCGATGACAAATATAGTTTTCCCCAAAACGGTAATTAATAGCTTGATATTAAATATATTTTAACTCTAGCTTGGCCGCCTCTTGTAAAATACCAAAACAATTAAATAATGATTCCTAATCACTTGTTAGCGTTGATAGTGACATCATCATATGTAATAAAATCATAGCTAAGACGTGATTATTCATAAAACATAAGACTAGAATTCAATACATTTTATGATAGTATCACGAATTGTAATCGTAATATTTTTTTCTGTGAGTTGGTACTACATAATGAACTAACCTGTTCTATTTTTAGAACTTAAACTGTCAGATTAATAAAACAGTTTGTTTGTACTATTATACATCGAATCATTCATACAAACAATCAAACATATTATATATCGAAAAATTGTACCTTATTAAAATGATAGACACTTAGCTACACAATATGGGCACGCTTTTGGAAGCACTTACGTTCGTTACTGGGATATCCAATTGACAAAGCTTTTAAATAATGTACCCACTGCTGGGACACAGCTTTTTTCTCTATGAAAGAGCGTTTGGTAGGAGGATACGTTATAATTTTTTTTTTATTCTAAACCAGAAGTGTAAGTAATTTTCCTCGACAGTAATTCCGTTACAGTTTCTTCAAACCAAAACACTATCAACTAATCAAAGGATGGTAACAATAGTAGTTATGAAGCAATGCAGATACGTGGGAAATATGTAAATGTACCAGCAATTGTTGAACTAAAAAAAAGTAGAAAAATAAAGCAATAGGTTGATAATCCAGCCGGACCGGTTCGGTACAAGAGATTTTCGCAAAGAAAATGTCTTACAACGCAGTTGTGAGTCAAGTGTGCAAACGATGGGGTTGTCATTGCTTAGAGTGAGTTGATTTTAAACTTTATTACTTTTAAGAAAAGTCATATTATCGATAGAATACTAGTAAGATATGTGGAAGAATAATACACGCTCTTTTGACCCCCGATAGATTAGAATAAGAGCAAAATGACATATAAAGTTTAAAATTAACGGTCTGATTATGCATAACAAGTAACAACACATAGGTCACTGTTGTGATAAAACAAAGATAAAAATTGTCTAAGACCCCGCACAGACGATCGACTAGACGCTTTTGTTGAGTAACTCAGCACTTTGATTAAAACCGAAAGCCCGTTGAATCATATCTACATCGTTACTAGTATTATTTTAGGTATCATTAAGTCATTTTCAAAATTTATTACCTTTAATTCAAAAACATCTTAACACTAAACAGCTGCACTACGTAGCATAAGAACGTTATTCCAGCGTGCCATCATAGATAATTTTAGTTCCCATTTTTCGATCACTTCATAACTTGAGTTATTAGCAAACAATCTACATATATTTGCATATTTTTTAAAACATTTGTACGATTTCTCGGAATTGGAATTTAACGTGAGATAATAATAACATCTCCACTAAAATACGAAATGTTAACAAATTACTAAATAAATCTAATCCTATTTACTTATTTTCACTTTACTATTCGTTTATTATTATAATTTTTGGACTTAAACCTCTGTAGGTTTAAAGATCTCCGTCACTACTAAATATAGAAGATGATGACGTAGTGGATAGATAAATATACAGCTCGAAATGTGTATGTTTAAGACATCTGGATGTTAATACGTCGGCTGATGACGTCGACGAACAATGACCCATGAGACTCGATAAACCTCTAAATACATAGTTCCTTGCAAGCGTCCAGGGTTAGACTTGTACTAGACCTAAAGTGTACTAAACCAAATGCCTTTAAAACTCATGTGACTGATAAATAGACGTCTAAAACAAACAACACCTAGACAAAGTCAAAACAAAATTAACACGTGCACTCAAAAAACTCGTGTGAAATCCAAGAAATATCGATTAAAGTCGTGACTGAACAAACAATGCCTTTTGTAACAGAACCAATTGATACGATCAGTCAGTTTGATCAACAACTAATGTTTGTTCTCTCTTGTTCACAGATGCCACAAACGGTGCCCCGGTCCGGGTGCAGCCCGCCGTCGGCGTCTCAGGGCGAGAGAGCGGTGCCCGCCTCCCCCGCTGATCTACAGCATCTCCTCCGCCTGCTCGGCGCTGCATCTCCCCCAGAATCCATGCTTCACTCCCCACCAAACCCTCACAACAAACCTCCCCCACCCTACCCAGAAGACAACTCAAATAACGTCTTCCTGGAACGACTTTACGACTTCGAGGGTTACCCTACTCCCTCGCCATCATCAGACGAAGGCTCCATCCCAGCAGTGGCCCTGCAGCCCTCCTCGCCCTACAGTTCTCTTCAGTACTCGCCACAAGTGTACATCAAAGAAGAACCCAACAGACTGGCAGTTCCCGGCTTTGCATCTCCCTATCCCCTGTCTCCATCAGGATCGTGCGTATCCTACGGCAGCCACAATCAATACTCTTCACCAGTTCCACATCACGAAGAATACATAGACATAGAGGAGCTCTTAAAAGAAAATCAGATACTACAAGACAGTGTCCAACAGAGCTACCTCACACCTAAACTTGAAGTTGAAGAGCCAAGGGATCACATTCTGCTGAGGTCAGCATTAGAAGACACATCCTTCCAGAAGAGATTAAATCTCAAACCAATTCCGTTTGAGTTGGGAAGTGTGAAAATGGAGGAGAGCAGTGGAGGTGACGATTCTCTAGTCGCGCCTGATATCGACCGTGTGCTCAGTATGGCCATCGAACAGACCAAGAGAGACGTGGACAACACATGCACAGTACTTGGAATCTCACCGGGTAAGTCTAAAGTTCTCTAACTAACTCCATTATTTACTTTGATTGAGAGTTGTATAACGTGCGAATATATTTGTGAACAATCATGTATGCTTTACAAAGGTATGTCATGGGAATGTTGTACTAGTACGTCTAACATGATTACTATTAGTATTGTAATTAATAATGACGTCACTAAGATGTCGGCCGAATAAAAAATGTATTTCTACGTACAGAATAATATGTTAGCTACCGCCGAGTAACGCCATTATAAACATAAATGATTTCTTGGAAGCCGCTCGGAATTACGTAAGCTGTTTATGTTGGCCCAGCGATGATCTCGACTTCTATTAATGACGTCCTCGCTACATACACATTGATTGGTTATGCAAAGCAGAACAAGCGAACATGCGTACCTTAGCTCGCATTTTCTAAGAACGCATTTTCTTTCGTAGGGTAGGTGGTTAATTAGTAAGTCATTGATTGCAAGCAAGGTATAATGAGATTACGGTAGAATTGACGTGATGATGCCATTTAAATAAATAATCAACATGAATGTTTGAGAAATGGGTGTTACAGACCACTACACGGCATCTAATGAGATAGAATCTCCAACTTTGTAATGGTAGAGAACAATAAGATGGCAGTAAAGATGTAAATGAGAGAAATGGAACAGTAGATAAAAATGTGTTCGTTTTCAGATCCAATGCAATGGAGTACAGGGGACGTAAAAGCGTGGGTGATGTTCACATTGCAACATTACAACCTGCCAATGGTACCTATGGAGAACTTCACAATGGATGGCGCAGCACTCGTAGCACTCACAGAAGAAGAATTCAATCAGAGAGCATCACAGGTACTATTTGTAATCTGTTGTATATATTTTGTAATTATCGTAAAACCCTGGGGCAGATGGAGGGCGTTCGTCAGACCAAAGTCTATACTGATTCACAAACTACTGATAATACAATGTTTACTTAAGTTGTGTCAATTAAAACCGTCAGTTTAGGAGAAAATATCCACAATGCGTGTTATCTTGGTGTTATCACATACATTCTTCTAGCCACGTGTCAGTTGGGGTCAAGTGATATAAAATTATCGCTTGCTGTAACGTCAACGCAGGGGCTTGGACATTTTTATTCGTGTTTATGATTATTCACTGTAAGTATTCTTGATCATCTCCATTTAAGAAAGCAGTTGTATAACTTGTTATTCCCTATTTGAGTCATTTGCATTCATCACCACAATCAACAAGTACTCCTTTTTAAGCAACAGCACTATTTATAGTCTAAATCGAAAGAAAATTTATCTCATCTAGTTGCTGATGTATTCATATCTAAGAATAATATTACGGTTCAATCATCGCCAACTATTTCAGTCATTGCTTCTTGAATTTTTTACGAATGCTTACATCATATTTGGTTTTGTGTGGCTTTTGCACATGCTCGTCACAGTGCAAATTAATGAGCACAGATGATTCATCTTTAATCTTATTTACTGACCAAAGTGCAAATTAATTTGCATCTTCAGTAGACACGTTTAATACTGTAGTTTTCTTCTTAACTTGGTTTGCTAGACTGTTTTATGTGTTTCTAAATTTCTTAATGAGTTTTACCAATTATCATTTTAGATCAGTTAAAATATCTGTAGTAAGTGTTCTTCAGTGACGAGACAATGTTCCGACTCCAGTCTTATATTGTAATGATAACACTATCAGTTCTCGAGGGGATGATGATAAGACCAGTATTGTTTTAATAATAATGATGCAATGGGTCTTGTATGACAACGTACTATCAGAGATTTTAAAACAAAACAAAAAAAATACTATTTTGAATGTGTTTATAGTAATTCAGTTGTACTATTAACCTTGTCAATGAATTCAATATGAATACACACTGCACTTTAATAATAATGATGCAAGGGGTCTTGTATGACAACGTACTATCAGCGATTTTAAAACAAAACAAGAAATACTATTTTGAATGTGTTTATAGTAATTCAGTTGTATTAATTAAACTTGTCAATGAATTCAACATGAATACACACTGCACGTGCTTTAATAATTTAAATTTTGTCGACTTGTTTATTATTATCATTACTTTTTACATCACCAAAGATTGCAAAAATAACTGTCTCATCACTTTGATTATCTTCCTTAGTTTTACTTGCATCATGAGGAAAAAGTGCGATAAAACTCATTCACTATTCTGATGTAATAAACGTAATATGTACAATATGGGCGTGTAGGTCAGTGTTCTCTTCCCCAACCACCATTACGAAAAGTTCAACGTTAATTGTATTTACGTAATTAGTAAGGACAACGAAAGTAAGGAAATCCGTTATTGCTGACCTATCTTATGTAACGCGGTTGAAGACTAGTTTATTTTTAGTTACAACGTTTAGTTTTGCAATCATTGTTATGTCATGTGTTTTATTTATTATAATATGTGCAGTCGAGGATGTTGATGTTATGCAAGCTAGGTTCTAGAAAAGGTCAATTGTTGGCTGAATCAAACCGAAAATCATTTGAATTTTAAAGCATGTCTGTCTTTCTTTTTGTCTTCATTCATGGATACGTTTTATTAGTTGTGGTTCGATTTGTTCAATGTTTGTCTTGCACTTATGATAATTTCATGATTAATCTATCAACAATTTCAACCATTTATACCTTAAGTATAATAATGTGGTCAAGTTTTTTCCCTATGATGATGACGGTACAAGGAAAATTTTGATAACCTACGTAGTAATGATGAAGTCACGCGTTCATATGGAAATCCATTTTTATGACGCTATCGATGAGTTAACACTCAAACGCTAACAATAACTTATAATAATTATTATTGTAGAGTTTTAAGAATGTTTTCTTTCGTTAGTTGGGATAAACCATTTGCTTAACACTGTGTCTTTTCTAGCACATGGTTTAATAGAGATTATAAAAAAAACCGAACACTACACTTCAATTTCGTGTTTCTAATAGGATTATAATGGTCATCAAAGATGAGGACATTATAGGTTACAAATAGATAAATGCAGAACACAAGAAAAAACAATTAAATCCAAAGTCACAGCGATCCCAATACAGGCTCAAACAAAGAATAATGACGAAAACAGTAAAATAAGTAGAAAAAATAATGTAGCATCGTATCGAGCACGGCAGTTCCAATGGGCAGGTATCTTTGTTATCGCACGCGCCGACGAGCCGACTTTCTCTAAGCGATGAAAGTCAGCACCCTGGGCCCGTCTGCATACAACTTGCATCTGGTTTGCAGTGTGGGAAGATATAGGTGCTGAATTAGCTAAGAATTCTGAGATTCTAAGATAAGGGACAACTGTGGAGTCAAGTGGGTAATAGTGGTTATAAGTCAATAACGTGAAGAATTTTGATCGGTCGCTGATAGTAATGAAGTGGAGACGGAGTTTTCTAATCATGATACGTTGTATGTGGATAACATTTTAGCTAGAGATTTGAAGATTGAATGATACTGAGTCCTGTTTAGTCTTTTAGTTTGATGTTACGAGAGTGAATCGTCTAGGTTTTACGACGACATTTAAACCGTAGCTGTTATCTTGTAATTGAAAAGGCATAAAGAGGAGAAAACAGAACGATCTTTCAACCAATTTACGATTTAGCAAAGGTTGTTCCACCAGAAATTTTCCGGCTACAACCCTATAAATATTTATCATACGTTTCACGAATCTATTTCTAGTAGCAAAGCAACCATTGAAAACAAGTTTCTTAATTAACAAGCAGACTCGTTAGTTCCACATTACTTTTGATATAAATAAAATAAATCTACTTGCCAAACTTTACTGATGACTACTTCAAATGTTGTTTCGTGGTCTTCGTGGAAATCTCGCGCAGTTTCTGAATAATTTGTACATTCACCGTTAGTTCTGGTTTGATCATTGTTTATTATTGTTACAGGCTGGAAGTACGCTGTATGCTCAGCTAGAGATCTGGAGAACATCACAGAGGCCTGATCATCATCAATTATCAACATCGCCAATTCCAACGCCTGCTGGTTTACCGTCAGCCGACGACATGAGTGATGGTAAGTGTCTTTACCAATATTTTGTATATTTTTAACAGCTCTATTTTCAACGAAATGGGGCCCAGGCTTACAAGGGAGGCCATCTTAGATGATCAAATCTCTGTCTCATAATTACTGTATTGAAAAAGTGTATCTTATTATAATGCCAATTCCTTTGCAGGGTTGGCAAAGAATCAAGACTTAGCAACGGATAAGATAGGTACTAAATGTTTTATTTTATTGCAACTTTCTTTTAAGTCAGCTTTACATCGAAGCATGTTTCTTATCGGTGGTTTAACTTTATTTAACCTATCATTAATTTCGATATAGTAATATATGATCAATTTCGAAAATCCCATCACATATAAATATAGTCTTGGCAATTCAAAGAATTAAGCGTAAATGCATCTAAGATAACTATAAAATTAATTGCGCTAGGGTAACCTAACTTTAATATTTAAATCGAAATTCCTAAGCGACAGCCACGCCTAGTGCAGATTTATGGGACATAAATTAAATAAATAAGTGACGTTTAAGATTGCATGAAGTATTGATGGTTATGAATTTATTTTCTTGCCAATCCGGGAATCAAGGTAAACTTTAAGCTTCAACATTGTATAATCTTGAAACTAGAAAGTTATCCATACTCACTACTTCTGCGTCATTACTGCATTAAAACAGCAATTAATTATAAAAGGCAATTCATGTTAAAAACAATAAAACCTTCCCATTGCTCAAGCTATTCACCAAATGGGTGGGTTTTGACATCTGCCGATCCCAAGAAGATGCGTTAAAATACAGACGCATGATTGAAAAGTAGATAGTGCAATACGTGGTCGAATGTAGCACAGCAATGCATCAGACACATGCATTGTGCCACAACCGTTACCAACCCACATACGGACTGCGTTACTGACAAACAAGCTAATGATCTATGGCCATCGTACGCAGTTGTAAACTCACTCTATGAGGGAATTGAAAGACAAGATATATTGAACGTAATGAGGCCAGACACGGTCTTTACTGCTGATAAACGATTAACGAATGATAAGATTTATTGCAAGACTATTGTTCGAAAATTTTCCAATTATCTTTTGGTAATCGATGATAACTATTAATATTTATCACAGTTATGGTCACATGAAAAATCGAATACTGATAAATTGAATAGCATAGTAATTATAATATTGAAAAGCCACTAAGATAGATACCATAAAATCATAAAAGTAAGTCTTATAACAATTGCATAAGGATAAAAACATGGAATAGTCCAACGGACGAGACACCCCGTCGCCCTTAATGGGTGGGACAGTTAGCTTATAAATAAAAAAGTGTCAGATAGTAGCACAGGAAATTGCGACCGACAATTATCTGCGACTCAGTTGTCAGTCCACACATGCTGTTTGACATAAAGATTTATATCATCAGAAAGGCCCTGACGATATAAAGTAAATCAAAGAGGTTACTGGGCCAAATAGTGAATTCAGAATTAAATCAGATTCTTAAAATGCAGAAGTTGTACAAATAGAAGAACATTAATACCAACTTTTCATTGTAAGTGCCAAAGTAAAAGTACAAACAAAAGCAGAAATTGATGCACTGGAAAACATGATAAACATGTAATGAAATTGATGATTTGAAAACATCATGAAATTTGGAGAAAGATCAAGTTTCACGTATTTTTGCATACGATTGCAACTACGATAGCTGAATTGATCATTTTATAGAATACCTGTTTAATAAATATGAATAATGAAGCAAGCTTGAAGCTAAAGCATTAAATCTTTGAATCATTGACCGATAAAATGAATTGGATACTAATGTAATATGGAGCCACGCCTAGTTACAGTTAACCCATCAATCAGACGTTTGTCGTTCTATTGCCGTTCTGTCCCTTACATGTCGGCTTCGAATCCATATACGTCAAGTCTTGTTTTTGTTTCGTTTCCCGAAGGCCTAGTTCACGCCACCGGACCCACAAGGTCGTACGCGACCAAGATAAAATTGCAGTCAGCATCGTGAAAATTTTCATTGCTACCTTCACATACGGTGTAAAGTATTTAGAATTTTAACTAACCGTAGCCTGTGTCACTTTGCTCATCTCTTTTAGTAACTTTACTCTCATTAGTATCACATTAGTAATTCGAACTTTATCGTCTTGGTGATAAACGTGAACATTCATTGGTTTCCTCTCGCTATAGTTTCCTCAAATCGTCTGCAACATTCCATTCAGTACTTGGCTTTCTTCTTTAAATAAGGTGTTGCTATTCAACTGTTTTGAGTGTAGCGTTTTGTTTATATGATTCGTTTGCTTGTCAGTGTGTATACACGTCTGCAACTGAAGGTCGGCTGCCGTTAATTTGGTCTATGTTTATAGCATCCATTTTAAGAACGTTTTAGTCTAAACAGTGTCCGAAAGAAACTTCATTGTTGTATTGCAAGTTTTTTAGTTCTTTATAATAGCTCGTAGTTTACGAGGCGTGTTCAGTAGGTTCATTATTTCATAGAATCGATGAATTGGTATGATTAGCTTCCAAGAAGCGATAGTGTCGTCGTGTGCTGGTGTTCTGCCTGCCCCCTTTTCAAAAGCAGCCTTATGGGCCTTTTAATAGTTCTAAATTGTTAAATTATGCAGTATTTTATGCATTCAGGACGCCTTTGACATACAGACAAGCTCTTATTCTTGTTATTAATTTGCATTACAGTTTAAGTATTAATTATATGGTGAGGTGGGGTGATTAAGAATGTAGCGTTTAAGAATCTGAGTCCTACTTTTACTTGGTATTCAATTATCAACTTAAGCAACGGAATTATAAAATCTACATTCATTCTAAAATCCATTTTGGGTACTCCAATTTTAACACCATATCATTGCATTTACAATTCTAACACTCAACTTTAAGTTCGACAATCATTTGCTAACCAATCTCTTCTTCAACAGATGAAGATTCGGAATCAGCTGGTACCAGTGCAGCAGTTGGAGGCGGT
Source organism: Agrotis clavis (assembly GCA_954870645.1). Taxonomy (NCBI): domain Eukaryota; kingdom Metazoa; phylum Arthropoda; class Insecta; order Lepidoptera; family Noctuidae; genus Agrotis; species Agrotis clavis. The sequence goes on along the minus strand of OX940927.1, from coordinate 4,472,097 downwards.
AAAGCTAAGACTGGAAGCACACACATACACCTGTGGCAGTTCTTGAAAGAGCTGCTGGCATCTCCTCACGTACACGGATCAGCAATACGGTGGTTAGACCGAAGTGAGTATCAGTAAAGATCCAGACCAAATATTTTTTATATGGATTTACTTTTTTGAGAGATTTTAATATGGTTATCGAATTGAAGACAATTTTTATTGCTAGAGAAAATTCGAATTTAGACGCGAAATGACCTATGTCAGCAAATGGGTTTTTAGAATATTAAATTGTTCACATATCGAAATAAATCTTAAAGATTGCATAAGAATAGTTCTTATCAGACATCTATAACAATATTTATCGCCCTCATGTCGTCGGTGAATACAATCGGCGTATGGGAGGCGTAGATTTGATTGACAGCACTATGGGAAGGTATAAAATTTTGACACGAAGTAAAAGATGGCAGGTTCGGATGTTCTATCACTTATTAGACCTGACTATGGCCAATTCTTGGCTGTTATATCGAAGAGTAAGGCAGGCAAAAGACTGCAGTGACAAACAAATGTCTATACAGTTTTAGCAGGCAAAGATATAAATTGACTATCGCATTATCGACTCAATCTTAGGAAAATATTCCCCGATTTGTAGGCTGGTAGGTAAAAATGAATTTGAAAAGAACTTTAAAGTAGCCGCACATGATTATTGTATCATTTCTATTTTTAACGATTGCGTTGTTGTTATTTTGTTGGAACTGTAAGTTTTATCAATTTTTATCGGAAAGCTTATCGATTGACGTAAATTCAAATCTTGACTTGAACTATTCTGTTTTGCCAACTGCTTGTGATAAGGAAGATTATGACTGTGATAAAGATGAAGACTGATAAAGATATCAGTTCAACCATAATATTGTCCATAAAGGTGTTTTTCGAAGTGAGTAATATTAAAAAAAACCGGCCAAGTGCGTGTCGGGCCACGCACAGTGTAGGGTTCCGTAGTTGCCCATCAAAATACTTATGCGAACTAACTAAACTGATTTGCTGAATTTAATTTTAAAAAGAAGAATTTTCAAAATCGGTCCAGGCGTCTTTGAGAAATCGGGGAAAATACATAAAAAAAAAGATTACGACGAATTGAGAACCTCATCCTTTTTTGAATTTAGTTAAAAATAGTTGACAATAAAAACCTACCTATCCCCAAAACATACCCACCTATTATTGCTGTAAAAATAAAGTTGACAAACTTACATTTGCAGTTGAAGAACATGTTCTCCGGTACATTTTGTTTAGGAAAATATGTTATCCAAGTACGTTTTATAAGTTGGTCGACTATTACTCGTAAACTTGTAAAGCCTACTTAGTCATGATAATTTTCTTTTAAACTTCGTTATATATACTACTATTGTGAATTTTTTCACACCCTTAAACATAACCGTTTAGCTGGTAGAGGGGGGGGACACTCGAGTCGAGCAAAAATTAGCACTTTAAAGCTTAATATTTCACAAACGAATCTTTTTATCAAAAAATTGTTAATGGTAACTATCAATATTTTTTAAAGACCTATTTAATGATACCCCACACTAAGGGGTACGCGAGAAAAAAAAAAAGACAAAGGAGGTGGGGCGGAATGTTGAAATCAATTAAGTCATCTTTATAATTGATCAAAAAATTACATACTTCCAGACGATTATATTCTGATTATTATTAATATACCTATTGATCAAATAATGTTTGATGATCTAACGTTTTGAGGAGAAAATACAAGATTTCTCAAATAGAAGGTATATCATATCAGAAGCAGAAGATAGAATCATAATAGGAAAATACTAATATAAGTTATTTACTAGAAAAAAAAAGTAATGTCTCGATGTTGACGATTATCTTCAGAACTGCTGATCCGAATTCTGAAATTATTTCACAAATAAGAAGAATACATTATGCCCCGAGAAACACAAGCTTTTGGACAAGATTTGGTACCACCATACCGGGAGTGGAACTGCGGGCAATAATTAGTATGGATATAACGTTTAACACAATATGCGCATTTAAAACTTATAATTACTCTCAATAATAATGGTGTAACAACTTGACCAGTTCATAACCTTTTATCCAAGTCACAGTAAATAATAAACCCAGTAAATTCTACACGATTTTATTCGTCGTCAAGTAAACAAAATTGTAATATATTTGTTTAATAATTAGCGCTGGCCTTGTTAATTAGTTATAGATAAATCGCACGAACAACGTAAATGTAAATGTTTGTGCATTTGTAATTAATGGTACAGACGCCAGCAAGGAGACCTACCAGAATCTGTGAAATTTTACCAATCGAACATTAACCTTCCACTAATCCGATAAGGTTGAAAAACTATTACAGAAGATAGGTTGATGTGCAGACGTCTGAACATAGCGTTTTATCTTAGAGTAATCTTAATTCGTGACGTCTATTATTCCTTTGAACTAGACTACTGGTATAATGCAGTATAAACGTCTTAATATTGTTAGATTTCTATTAATAGATTCTCTATGACTGTAAGTTTACTTGGATTTTTCTCTTTTTTTTCAATTCTTTTATAATTTGGTCATCATGATAGGCGTGCAGAATTGCAGATGTCATTTATTTTGTCTTTGGCTCTTTTTCGTCATAGCTTTTTTTTGTAACTTTATCGATTTATTGATACTGGCTGGGCATAAACCCAGTTCAAAAATCCGATCTCTACACAACAAAGCGGTATTAAAAAATGATCTTAAAAACACAGAAAACCAGTTTGATGCCAGTCAGTACTTCAACAGTGAACAATAAGACGTGTATGTACTAAACAAGCCTTTGTTAGGACCTGTTTTATTATAAATCTTTGATAGCTGTTCTACTGTTATAATTGGCTTAAACACGGAATCAAGTCGGTCCTTTGTTTTGCCCGATAAATTACTATGATTGTAAAGTAGGCGGGGTTCGTGGAGTAAGTACCATACGTAATTGTTTCCCATTGGTTATTAATTGGTAGAGGACAAGACGAAAAAAAAACATGGCGCCATAAAATATGTAGATTCATGTTATTTGGGCACAATTTATTGTTGATTAGTGCCATTAAATTTTAATACAATGTTACAGATATTTCAATTTTCCAATTTGTGGTTTTATCAAACTTCTGCCATGTAGTTTCAAAATTTTGATTTAAATATCTTGATTTTGGTAGATACAGACCTCATTTTAAAATCCTACTTACCTTATTGGCTGCGAAATTCGTGAGCAATATACACTCACGCACATTTAAATGGTCTAAACTAACTGCACAATAGAACCATTAAACCGTGGACAGAATTTTAGTCTTGTTGATCATAAAATAAATTTAGTCACACTATTTACTGTTTTATCGTAGTTTTAGTAAAACCTGGAATATAATTAATGTAAAATGTTTTCCGAATCGAATCGGTAACATCACGAATCGAATCTAAATCGAATGCATCAGTTATCGAATAAGCATGGAAAATTCATTTGAACGACATTCCGTACCCAAGGTGATCTGGCCATTTACCATCTGTTCAATAAAATCGTTTTAAATAAAGGTTATCGAGTTTCGTGACTCGTTCTGACGATAGGCAGCCATTGTTACGATTTATACAATTATCGAGTCCTTTCGGATCACGAATATTTCATGTTGGAACATCACTAGGACTGTGTTATGTGGTTTCTAGATCACGATTTAAAGTGATTTGCTTTAATTGGTGTAGGTACTGTCTCTTTCGGTATCTATTGACGTCCATGTAATGCTTGATCTATAAATAGTCTTATATAAATAACTTATTCTCGAATACTGACCTTTCGTTCTGAAGTAAGTTGTGTGACGCAGGAAGATACGACATTTCTAACTTTAACAATTTTCTGATAAGACTGTCTGTAGATATTATTTATTATATAATTAAAATAAAATGGACGATACCTAAAATGGAACTTGATTCAGTATGATCGTTTTTATAGAGCTTTCTGTTTTCCGAATTCCTTTCACTTGTTTTATTTTTATAAAAGTAGAAATCAACTGAACAGTTTGTCGCCAAAACAACTTGTTTTATTTGTTTAACTTTGACAGGTAATGCGATTATTAAACTTTTCTAAGAAATAGGAGCTTCTAACGAAAATTAAGTTTATATCAGATTAAATCAGGTCACGATTTCATCGCGCGACAAACGAACGATATAGCGGTCGCATGCGATTGATATGCAAGTTACGTTTCGTTGCGATTTTGGTAAACACGGTGAATAGGACCTGTCTTTAATTATATTGGTTCTTCTATAGTATCTAAAAGACAGTAGGATATCAACGATTTTAAAACAACGACCTAAAATGTTAAACAAAAAGCAATTGCTAAGTCAGTTTTGAAGTCTACGATTAAAATGTCCATAAAATTGTCTCTCAAAAAATAAAATTCGCGATTCCGTTTTATTGTCAAATGTTTAATTCAAACCGTACTCCACAGGTAACGGTGTGTTCAAGATTGAGGATTCAGTGCGCGTCGCCAGGCTGTGGGGCAAGAGAAAGAACAGGCCCGCCATGAACTACGACAAACTATCCAGGAGCATCCGACAGTACTACAAGAAGGGAATCATGAAGAAGACAGAGAGGAGTCAAAGGCTCGTCTACCAGTTCTGTCATCCGTACTGCCTATAAATACTCCTTAGTCTCTAATGTACATAATTTATTTACGTTGTATATAAGGGTACGCGAGCCGCGGTAATGCGGACGGTACGATGACTGGCTGCGTTTTGCGTCGCAATCGCAAATCGCAGCGCAGTCGCCGAGTTTGTAGACTGCCGAATTTTCACCGGTTCTTTGTATCGACGTGTAAGTCGTGAGGCCGGGAATTAATAGGCGTCTAGTACATTCCCTCCATACAATTCGGGAAAGGTAATTTTCTCTGGAATTCTATGCGATGGGACTTTTAGCTGTGTTATGTATTAGTTTTTACTAGCGTGTAAACGTTTACGATCTGATAGTTCTGTGTTAACGTAAGGTCGTTTTCGTTCAAAGCTGGTAATTTTTATCCCATATATCTATGATATATTTCTAGTACGTTCTATGAACTTTTAGTTAATTAAGTATTATGTAAATATAAGAAAAATGTGCCCTCTATTGTTTGGTACTAAGCATAGTGATGTAAAAGAGATTATTCTCGTTTGTAAGTTTTAAACCTGTTGAATATTTTAGTATGAAATATAAAACGAAGAAAAATGTCAATGTAATTTTTATATTAAAAATATTTAAAAATCGACGAGTTACGTCGCATAATGCAATAAATGTAAATTAAGTTTTTAATGTTAATGATGGCGGAGAATTCGTGCAAATTTTGTTTCGGGTTGAAATTGATTGTTATAATTTTGTGCCAAATAGACTATTAGGTTTTATTGGGGACAAAATTTTATTGTATATTGTTTGTAAATTGGTGTCCCGCCGTGCTGTAAATACTTATTGTATAAAATATTTGCAATATTGGTGTCGGGATATTTTAAGAGTACCTTTAGTAAAAGTTTTATTATCGATTATCTTATAAGTAAACGCAGTTAGCGTTATGAATTTTTAATAATTTTTATTATTGGACCAAACTAATGTAGATTTTATGAATCAATTATTTTTATGTCACAATAAAATTAAATGGCCATTAGATTGTTATTTTATTTTTCCTGCTACACTTATTATAGACGATAAAATTTTATTTATAATAATACATCTTTGGTAAGGTTTAATAGCTCCTTCTAAATATCATTCAGGCTATAAAAATCACACTTTAATAGCTACCGTGTGTAGAAATAAAAAGAGTTAGAGCTATAGTTCAAACGATCCGTCTCAGTTTTAATCAAAAGAGAACATAAAAACCATTAACATAAACCAATTTTCACACCGTCTTGCAAAACATAGCGAAATTCACGTGATTCATTACACACATATATTATTTTAATTTGATAAGCCTCGAAACTCCAGCGAGGCAACTATTATCATCGATATTATTTTACATGTAAAACCGCACCTACTTAAGCCACCTACGTCATAAGATTAGCATTCACCTACCACATGTTTTCAACTGTTTACAAAAATCAACTAATTTCAACGAAATATTGTTTCAAACGAAACGGTTTCAAAACAAATCATGCGCAGATCTGGACCACATTGCGTCAAATTGCGCAAAAGTGACGTCACGCGAAGCCAACTGCCAAATTCCAAGAGTGAAAGTGCCTTTCGCCGTCCTCTGGGAGGGGAGGACGACCTCTAGAGGGGGACGGGGGACGAGGAGGGAAATTGTGTAAGAACATCACAGATTACTATATTAGTAGCAAGCTAAAGAACATCCACTTGATCTTTTGTTGTTTGTATTTTGTAAGTGGGTAGATGTTTAGGTGACAATGGTTAGGCAATTAATTACTAATGTTGTGAATAAACAGCTGCGTTCTTATTTATTTGAAAACAGGTTTGATTTTTGTTTGAAAGTAGGCGCTAGGACACATACACAAACCTACATGCCTTTTCCCATGGGGTATGATAGAAACTATAGAACGTAATTTTTTTCTTTCGTCTTTTTACACACTCCTTTCATTTCCCTCTCGCCTAAAGCCCGTCTTACACCGCGACTGAGTTATGAGCTGGCAATGGCTAAGCGTCTTTTCTCGACTCTGGTGGTGGAAACACATGTAAAGGTGGATCCAGACTTGGCGAGGCATGCGCTCCGCACGGCGCACAACGCATGCTCGGCTACGTCCACAACTAATGTAATGCTCGCACTGAGGCACTTTGATCTTGAAGCATTTGCCGACATACGTTGGCTCGCCCTCGCACGTGCGTAGCTCATGCCTCGCCACGAATATAAAGGTACACACCTTGCGAGGCATGCGTTGTGCGCCGTGCGGAGCGCATGCCTCGCCAAGTCTGGATCCACCTTAAGCAGTTTTCTCTTGCGAGGTAAGTTGAGACATTAATGAGTCCGCTTAGCTCGCAGTGGTAGCCAGGCATACGGTCGGACTCAAAGCTTTGTTCTAAAATATGTAGACCACGTAGAACTAGGACTTTTGTTTGACTTTACGTACCGAGGTCGACTTGCGAAGAAAATAGAATAATGTATGCTTATTGCCTATGAATATTTTGACACAGCCGTTATTCACAACAACAAAGATGAATTGCAAAATTATAAATCTTGTATTACTTCGTGCTCGCGGCCTCGCCTGCAAAGATGTCTGAAATATTAAGATAATAATATGTTTACTATATTATCCAGGTTATGAACAGAGTTGTGTACCAATTTTCATCAAAGTTCGTCCATGCCTTCTCGTTTAGCATAGAAGGAATCAAATAAGAAGAGCGCTTATTACCGCCACTTAATTATCTATAATACCTACAGCATAATAACATAAATAAAGCTTCCTTGAAAAATTAATTATCCAGCTGATGGCGAAAACTGCAGCAATATCTGCTTAGTTTTAAAAATTAATAATGTACAGAAGGTTAAATCCCGTTTCAGCACTTTTCCGTTTCGACAGAGACAAAGAGGGACAAACACTTTTTTATTTATTACTAAGCATGTAAAGATGAGCCACATAGGTGGGTACGCATTGCGGATGCTGCCCTTTATCCTAACATAAGTGTAAGTTCTTCATTTGTATCTTACGACATACATAACTTGTAATTCACTTACCTATGTTCGTTCACAATACAACATCCGTTGGTTATCCCCTTTGTAGAATTATGTAATATTCTTCCTCATTTCTAGATATTATTCCGAGAAACTATAACTCTCTAGTTCCGTGTAGGTACTTACCCTTTGTGTACAAACTTGAGATTTTTAGTTAGTAACCAGCGCGAGCGGTTGACAACAGTCTGGTAGACAAGGGCTACAATGTGGCAAAATCAAGTAGTGACAAGCCAATTAAATGTAATGGAAATGAAGTTTTAATTGAAACATATTTATATACTTACGATTATTTCCCTATTTGTGAAAGAAAATCTTTAGTTTACCGCGGGCCTCTCAGAATATTTTATCTAAGTTATAGCATATAGGTAATACGAGTAGAGTACACTGTTTTTCATAATTTGCCAAAAGCGCTTTTAGATTTAGTATATAGGGTGACTGGTAATTAGTGTACGATACTTAAACACGTGATTGTGACAAACCTGAAAACGCGAAAAAAAAATCAGCTGTTCAGTACATCTATGTTAGCTTAATGTACTGAACAGCTGATATTTTTTTTCACGATTTCAGGTTTGTTCCCATAGTAAAAGTTGTTGGTTATCATGAGCACAATCACGTGTTTAAGTATCGTACACCAATTACCAGTCACCCCATATATATTTTTGTACACACATCACGCAATAACTTACTATTACTGTAATTATAATTGAATGCAATTTTCACCGATGTGTTGTCAGAGGTCTTACAGAGGAAAATACTTAGTCCGATTGTTTGAGATATTACGAGTACCTGATATATATTAATTTGCTTGTTATGATGCATAAGAAGATTGCTTCGCTAATATTGAGATCGGGAATTGGACATAGAGTCTGTTTAAAGTACTCTGTCGTTTAACACGAATAGCAATGAAGTCATGTGATAACAAAATATAAAACAGTGTCATGCCTACCCAAAACTTCTTCGAGACGTTAGAAGAAGTCTCAAGTAATGAAAAGTATTGTTTTTGTGGAGCTGTGGGGGTTTTATTTTTCCACCAAAAGTCAGACAAGTTATTTAAAATAACTATTTATTTAATGATCAATTTGAACTTCGACACATGCTCTTTAGATGTGTCACCTAAAAAACTACTCGAAAGAAGTGTCATTTTAATTGGCTGGGGATATCCAATGTGTTTGTTTTCTATCTTTGATAAATAATAGGTACCATAAAATGTAATAAAAAATAAACCATTAGGACCGAAAACCAGATTCACAAAACAAGATTCACAGGAGAATCATTCAAATGCGAGTTGTGCAATTGAGACTTTGTAACCTAAATGAGAAAGTCCAATTTCATCAGGCTAAGATGAGTCAGTGTTACTTAGTGTGAATTTAGAGTAGGTATAGTAAGGCACCGTTAAGTTAAATAGCTAAATTATGAGCTGGCCAACATTTTTAGAACGTAGGCGCCATTGAAATAAAGGGCTTCTTATACTTAAGTATCTGTCGTAGATTTTTCACTAGAATAGAATAATTTTATTTACAGCCAATCCATTTTTTATTGTAGCTGATTAATCAAATCAATAAAGCGAAGAAAAACAAGTATAATTATGTAGAACTAAAATCAAAAACTTGCTACGCGATATTTCAGTTCTCCAAGAGAGAAATTTTGAAAAACCCGATGTCACTTTAATGTTGGATAAGCTTACCAGATATAACTAGGAGGATCCACACCCATTTCAATGAAGTAATGAGAAAGTCAAATAGACAAGAAGTGACCCCGGCCCGGCATTGGTCGCGGCCATGCTGCGGGGCGAGACGTGGGAAGCGGTCGCCTCCTTCTACGAAGCAGTCATGCTCGCGAAGGAAGAGGCGGGCCGCGTGAAGGAGAGGACAGCGTCCTCCCTCCGCCCCACCCGCAGTGGTGGACGCCCATGGCGACGATCTCCGGCCACCGTAGGCGCGGGCATGCGGGCGGCGAGTAAAAGGTAACTCGCTGTCCGACCATGGACCATACCCGGGTCGACAGCGTGTTGTGTTCCACGCGCACCTCAAAGAGCGTCAGCACGATGACGGCGCGGCGGCGCCCCCCTCTAGAGGGCCAAAGCCTGCCGGGGTCGCGGGACTTATCTCATTACCGACTTTGATCTTTGTCAATTTGACGGATTCAAACGATTTATTGTCAAAATGGGTGATGATTCAACTTTGTCGATTGTACTATTTCCTTTTGTCATAACTTTCCGGATTCTGCAATTAAACTTTAACTTCAGTCCCGTTTTGAGACCTATTCATTTCTGTTTTGAGATCTATGCAAATCTGAGTATTTTGTTGTCATAAGGTTGTGTACCTTCAAATAATAGGCGAATGGCTGAAAAATCCTAATCAGATTCGCCATTTGCTTAAGTCTAACACATCCTCTGACTTCTTTAATTATTGATGCGAATTTTTCATCGCGTTATTTAATTTGTACCTACTTTACTTACTACACGCGTTTTTTGTAAACATACTTTTAAAATAAATGTGCATTTTACAAAAATAAAAACGGAAACAAATACTCAGAAAATTCATACGCATCGTTTTTAACTGAAAAGTGCTTAGAAGACTGACACTTTACTACGTGAGATGGCAGTGCCGATTATTTGGCCCAAAAAATGCCAGCTTATTAATCATGGTTGTGAAGAGTTGACCAACTCTCTGACGACATCCCTTAAGACTAGGTGTACACTTAGACTCAGTTTTGAGTAATCTGTCTTGCCTTTACCCAACAATATTGGGGTCGCCTTCCACACGAACCAGACGCAGTTGAATATCATTATTTTACATGGAGCGACTGCCTATCGAACCTCCACAACCCAGTAACTGGGTAATAGGTACGATACCCCATGGTAAGACTGGTTGTCTGACTTATAGAGCTTCTGACTAATAGTAACGACTGTCAAAAATGTAAAAATGCCAGTCGGGACCAACGGCTTTACGTGCTTATCAAGGCGCGGAGGAAACTCGCTATGACAGATAGTCACCCATCCACAGACCAACCTCGGCAAGCGCGGCTTAACCCGGAAGATCGGCCTTTAAGGTTGTAATTATTTAGCCACGAGCTCCTCAGACTCAGTTTTGAGTAATACTCTCAATTAAAGTCGGCCGACTACTTGAAAGTACCTTCCTACGGTTATCATATGTTACTCGTGTTATATGACAAAGAAAATCAATACAACGACAGATGTAATGGATAATTAGAAGACATTCGATTGTTTTAGACATGTTGTCGTCATTATTGGAAAATATTGTGCAATATATAATAACCAACACTGATTGGTTGAAATATTATCACTAAAGTTAAACTCCCCTCAGTAGTAATAGTAGAATCAATTGTCTGATAATCCAAAGATTATTATCAGACTTAAATGTGACGTTTTTATTGATAATATCAGTATCAATCATGTGGGTTTTTTAAGGAAAACTGCTTTGCAATGTCGATTAGGAGAACAGTGTATAAGACGCGAGGTATAATGGGGACATACACTCTTTAGGCATACTTAACACGACACTAACGTAGCGCAAGCACCATGAGGACGTCATTTGCAAGCGGCCATTAACAAATGGCGTCCTGTTGGCGCTTGCGCTACGTTAGTATTGTGTTATGTTTGCCTTAAGTGTGATTTCCCATCATACCTCGCGTCGGGGGTCTTAATTTACACTGTTAATTTACCCTACGTGTGAGATGGGTGAAGTAATAAAAAAAGTAGATTAACACTCTGCCTGTGGTGTGTGGATGGAGAAAAAATGTTTTTGATAATTTCCTGTTTGATAGAATTTGAAATTGAATGAAATTTACTAGTCATTTTTCCTTGATTTACTTTTAAAAGATTTTTGAACTTTTTTTGAACTCCCTAAACTTGTCAGTAGCCGTTTTAAGGATTGACCTATTCAATTTTAGTTCAATCAGAAATAAGTTAATAAGTCAGAATAAAAATTAAGTACCTACAAATTAATAAAAAAAAAAAAAGATTTTCTTTTTAAAAGTAGGCATTATTAATTTTATGACAACATACCTCATGGAAATTACCTATTATTTTTTGCTTTAATGCAGGCATTCACGGACAAAAACCTCCCAGCTAACCATGATGGTTTGCGGGTAACTGTCGCAGCAGGTAACCGTGAGCCGGAACATAAAGGGCTATTCGATACCTCCTAAGTATAATGAGTCAACCGACATTATAGTAATTTTACAGGAGAGCGATTTGAAGGTAAATCGTTTATATTTTAATGAAATCAAATTGATTCGAAATAAAGTAAATGTTTTTTTAATCAAAATTGTGAGCTCTTCTTTGGTATAAAATTATTTTGGTGATTTTTGCCTTTAAATGACATTTTATGTACATGACTGGGTATACGCCGGCGGGACTCAATAGTGAAATGGTTTAACTACCAGTTATATTAATGTACGTCGTCCATCAAAATCCATCGTTTACACCAAAATCACATGAAATATGATTGTCATTTTATGAATATAATTTTACTTTTGTTTGTTTTAGGGGTTTTCTGTCTCACTTAATAATAAAATGTTGAAATTATATCACTTAACTCATTATACTAGGAAAGTACTTAGCAATGTTAACATTTGAAAACTCAACGTATACTGGACCAATGTAATTTACCGAGGGTTTTTTTAGTATTTTTTTGTAATACCTTACGATATTATGTGGGATTAATAAAAGCTAGGAAGAAGAACAAGAATCATACACCCAAAACAACTCATTTTGAAGAATCACAATGTATTTTTCGTCATAATTAAGGCTCAGGTCTTGTAAAATTCACTCGCGCCGAATTATTTGCGTAACTTTGTTTGTGATTTTTGAACAAAATAGTGCAATAGCTTGAAATATTATTATTGCACATAAATAACCATAATATAAGTAACAGCTAGTTATTTTTTTTAAGTTGATTTAAGTGGATTATATACGGTAAATCAAGCGTTCAAATCAGCTCTTTCCTGCCCAACGTCATTTCGAGTTACGTTGGTGCACTCAATCTGAGACAATGAAGAATTAATTTAAAAATCTGAGCAGCGCATAATGACCGCAATATCCTCGTCTTCAAACTGCGCTGATTAGTTTTTTATATTTATCTTTCATTTTCTAAATTAAGATGGCAGAATATTATCAAAATTCTCGGATTTTATCTCTCAATAAATAGTTATTTTCATAAGAACTATGCATCGTAGGTATGTAATATTTAGATTATTTTGATGCCAACTGTTCAATAAAGCAAATACAAAAAAAAACTTTTACCTAAAGCGCTTTTTTTCAACAATAAAAAATATCTCAAATAACCTCTCAAAAAGTGTTTATAAACGAGAATTGCAAGAGAAATTCCTTAGTGGCCGGTGGACGGCCGGAGCGATCGGACGTGAGGTCCACGACGAATTTTTATTGGTCCCTCTCGCTCGCACCTTCTCTCGCTCTAACGGTGATTACGCACAGTTACGCATCTCAAGTTACTCTACTTGATTAAATTAAAATATATTTTTTAACCGACGGAAAAAAAGGAGGAGGTTCTCAATTCGACATGTATATATATATATATTTTATTTATGACCATTCATTACTTTTTCTTACGTGGTCCAATTTCAAAAATTCATTTTTTTTTTTTTTGTTGTACGTATTGTATCTGAAAGTTGGTCCCATTTAAATATCAAAACTAAACGCGGCCTATATGGGTAGAAAAAAAGGAATTAATTGTCAATTTTCCTACAGAATTTTCAGTTGTGAACCGATTCTGTTGAAATAAAGTTAACATAATGTAGTCCTGAGGACATTATAATTATACTATATAGCAGAGATATGGAGAAGTAACTAAACAGGTTCGAGCGAATTCCGACCTTAATGACATTTAAAAATTTAGTTTGTTTTTTCTCACATTCACGTTTGCTAACATTGCTCCTTCATTAAAATCCGGTTTTTGCATAAATGTCAGTAAGGTCGAAAATCGTTTGAACCTGTTTTTTAAATTGCTTAACGATAGCAAGTTAAAAAAACAGCTTCAAGCGATTTTCGACCTTATTGACATTTAAAATTTAGTTTGTTTTTTCTCACATTCACGTTTGCTAACATTGCTCCTTCATTAAAATCCGGTTTTTGAATAAATGTCAGTAAGGTCGAAAATCGTTTGAACCTATTTTTTAAATTGCTTAACGATAGCAAGTTAAAAAAACAGCTTCAAGCGATTTTTGACCTTATTAACATTTAAAATTTGGTTTGTTTTTTCTCACATTCACGTTCGCTAACATTGCTCCTTCATTAAAATACGGTTTTTGCATAAATGTCAATAAGGTCGAAAATCGTTTGAACCTGTTTTTTAAATTGCTTTACGATAGCAAGTTATTGTATCACATTCACGTTCGCTAACATTGCTCCTTCATTAAAATCCAGCAATGAACAAAAGCGTTGGTTACTCTGTCTCCAGGTGGTAATGGACTGTGCCTATGACAAGGAGTGCAGTCCTTGGATGTTACTGTGGTACCCCGGCCAGGGCGGGAGGGTCTGTCAGACTTGTACTGACTAAAATCCACGGTGTCCTTCAAATAACCCTTTCATGTTCCGGGGTCACGGTAATGAGATAAGTACCGCGACGCCAGCAGGCTTTAGCCCTCTAGAGGGGGACCCCGTCATCATGCTGACGCTATTTGAGGCGCTCGTAGAACACAACGCGCCGTCGACCCGGGCATGGCCCCGGACTTTTTATACCCGACTGCGCCAGGAGGGTTATGTTTTTCGAGTGTATGTATGTATGTATATTTCTTTGTGTTGCTCTGCAGCCTAAACGGCTTGATGGAGTTTAACTTGAGAGGTGTCGTTAGATTCGTCTTAAACGTGAGAGTGTCACTGGGTACATAAAACTGGCCAAGTGCGAGTCGAACTCGCGTGCAAAGGGTTCCTAACTAAAAATATTTTTTTAAGATCTCTCACACTCTATCAAGTGGGGTGTCAAATCAAAGGATTTTAAAAATGGTTTACCAAAATGTATATATAACATATGTTTCAATTTAATTTGGACTGATAAATGCTAACAAAAACTAAAAAAAAGTAAAATAAAATAAATTAAAAAAAAAAAAACAAAAAACCCAACTGCGTAAAAAAACTAAAAAGAAAGTAACAAGCCCAGTAGTTTAGAATTCACTCATTCACACTCACAGTCGGGGCCCCTTGGGAAGAATTGATTGGTATAATTTGAATGGGCCCCGACTGTGAGTGTGAATGAGTCAATTCTAAACTACTGGGCTTGTTTCTTTCTTTTTAGTTTTTTTACGCAGTTGGGTTTTTTGTTTTTTTAAATATTTATTTTATTTATCATGGTAAAATCATCAAATGAGTCCTCCCACCCCAGGTTAAGCGGAAGGGACTGTCAGACTTGTACTGACTTAAATTCACGGTGTTCTTCAATAGCCTTTTACGTTCTCGGTTTACAAAGGGTATACAAAGCGCCGTCGACTCGGACATGGTCCATGGTCGGACAGCGAGTCGCCCATTACGCGCTTACGATGGCCAGAGATGACCATGACCGAGTCACCGTGGGCGTCTACCACTGTGGCTGGGATGTAAGGTTTACGCTGTCCTCTCTCTCACGCGTCCCGCCTCTTCCTTCGCCAGCATCACTGCTGCACTGACCTTTTTTTAGGTTTAATTAGTTAAACACGATTGTTATTATTATTATTAAAACACTTGTGTGATACTCGTATTATTACAAACCAAGTCATATTAAAACTACTTATTAAGCAACAATTTCTATAACTCCTTTTAAATAATCCTTAGTAGAGCAATGTTCTTACCGCATCAAAATTGTTTTATAATAATTCAGTAGGCAGGATGTATGCGGGGGGTTGCGGGAAGGGAGCCCGAAATTTGACGTACGATCGACTGGCCGAACGCGATTCAATTTTGTCAAAAGAAGACGGAAGCCTTAAGTAGGAATATCTTTTTAACATAATAGCTTTACTAAAAGCTACAACGAAAACAAATCACTATTAAAATAATATCAATGTTTCATCATTAAAGCTTCACAAAATAAATTAAAAATCCCCCGACATAAAAACCAAGATCCCTTTTAAAAGTAATAAATAATAAAAACAACTACATCTTAAAGTATTGAATCAAGACAATCGATTTTTTCGGTCCCCCAACGTGACGTATTTTTTTATAATTATTAATACATAATTAGGTACTTCACCACTTATTACATATATTTCTAGATTTGGAGTATGTTACGTTAATTTCTCTTGTATATAAAAATAAACTGTCTTGATTAGGTAGGTACTTTAAGATTGAGTTGTTTTTATTATTTATAATTTTTTAAAGGGATCTTGGTTTTTATGTCGGGGTTTTATAAATTTTTAATTTAATTTTTACTTATTTTGTACTTTTTATATGTGCATTGCATACTTATTATATATCATTTTATGTTGGACGGTTACAACACATAATTAAGTTGCAAGGGACGACAGTTGAAAAAACTGTGGATTACTTAGGCAAAAGTACTTTCGCAAAAGGCGTAGCCTATGTAGCCATAAGTAGAATAAAAACCTTGGATGGTGTAGCAATTTATGAGCTCGACCAAAGGAAATTACCTATTTAATAACCCACAAAAATCATTACGCAGAATTGCAAAGACTGAGGTGTATTAATTGACACTCTCACTTGACAATCGGATTTCCATGTCCCAAATTTCCCTCCACCAAAGTTCTTATAGAACGAAGCTAAGAACACTCTAGATTAAGTCATCATTAACCCTTTCAGTGAGCTTTCATTTGAACCCCATTTCATTTTTCCCCACTTTTACCCTTGCACAACTCGGCTGAACCGATTTGTATCAAACACATCTAAGAAAACTCTCCGTAAGTCATCTTTATTACAGACAGACAGACAGAGACATCAAATTTATAACATTCCTCTTTTTCCGTTGGGGTTTAATGTACTGACTAAATCCACGATGTCCATTAAAAGCCTTTTACGTTCTAGGGTCACGGTATTCGTTAATCCCGCGACATCAAACGATGCCAAAAACACTCTCGATTAAGTAATCAATATTCCCTTTCAGGGCGCTTTCTTATAAGACCCCACTCGAGTTTTTTGCAAACCCTCTGTCACCCTTCCCCACTTTCACCCCTACAACGATTTTCATCAAACATTTTGTCTAAGAACACTCGCACGTAAGTCACCTTTAATACATAAAAAAAAACTAAATTGAAATCGCTTCATCCATTCGGGTCCTATTGGTGCCACAGACAGACAGACAGACAAACAGACAGACACGACAAACTTATAACAGCTTATATTACATCCATGATATAATTATTATACATATTATACGAATAGAGTAACTTTACGAAACAGAATTATTACCTAAAATTGCTTGCGCACTCGCCGCCATTCATCGTATACTGAGCCGAAATAAACTTGTATCGGTGCGCGCCCCGCGTACACTGGTACAATGTTATTTAGATCAGTTTACAATGTACGATTTTAACTAGTGTTGAAAATGATTTAGTATACGTGAAATTATCTCGGTAATTATTGTTCTTTTTATTTTTTTTTAACACTAACGTGAAGATCACGATTTATCATGTACGTTTATATAAAAATATTAAAATACCTAAATTTGTTAGTTGACTCAGTATACTTAGGAGGTATCGTATTGAAGTATCACCCTGGATTTGACTCAGTTCAAGTCTGATATCCCACACTGCGGGGCTATTGCGTATCTCTGTTGACAGTTCAAATGATGATCATACTTGCTCTGGTGAACATCAAATAGCTGTCAAAAGGTAAATTTCGTATTGGCTTTTGCATTTGTAATGAAACTGATAAATGTAAATGTTCTCTAAAATCAACAATTCTAACAGTCTTAAGGCACTCCTCAACCGCGCCTCATCACAGTCGATAAAATATAGAAGTGTCAAGCCATTTAAGTTCAGTTGAGAACTGCTGGGCAGTGACTATCAAGTTGTCAATAGCTCTGCTATTACTCATTTAATGATTTTACCAGGACAAAATAATAAAAGCCAACCATGATTTGTTAAAAATTCAAAAAAATTGACAAGCTTATCTCCAAAGCCGTTATTAAGCAAGATTTGGGTAAACATACGTAAACTCCATAATGCGTCCATAAAGATTGCAAAGGTGATTTGCGGTTTTGACATTTTTTAAGCGCTTTCCAAAGGCCAATGCACCAAAAAGGTTGTTTTGGCAGACGAACTTTTTTATCTGTTTCTGTGTTTTTTTTTAACGATTAATAATTATAACATTATATGCCTACCAGAAAGACAGAGCGTTAGAATGAAGATGCAGTCCATGATTCTGGTCTAGGAGCATAGATATTGGTTAAAACATACCTGATTGTCTTTGGATTTACGTTGTTACCTCTTATTTCCGGCAGGGGTCGCCATCTCTGGTTCCGGCGGCCGGCCGTCTAGGTTTCATAGCGTTTATGATTTTTGTCATGTTAGGAGCAAAAGTTTTTCAAAGTTCAAAAAACTGACAAAAATCTTATTAGATTCTAAAAATTCATTATTTTCGGTCCGAAAATAGTGTTACAGTGATTATATACTAATAATAAACACGTATTCAGTGTTTATACAGTGTTCAGTGTTGTGTCCTTGACGGCGATTCGGTAAGTACCTACCTACCATTATGAACTCGGAGGATTCCGTCCCCGAACCTGTAGCTCAAGTCGCTGCTCCGGATGGAGAGCGAAGAGCTGTGAGCTCAAGCTCATCGCAAAGCAGTTCCTCGTCTTCGGAAGACGAAGAAGGTTTTGCCTCGCCGCCACCTAATAAAAGGTCTAAGCGGCGCAGGTTCAAACAAGTCGCAACTTGTTCGGATCCTCGAATGGACACTCTAATTAATCAAGTTACATATTTATCAGACTGTGTAGCTCAAATGCCGCAGATTTTCACTGCTATTAGTACGAATTTTAACAATAATAAAGAAAATGTCGGCAGCCATTTTAATTCCTTGAACTCTAAAAATATGATTAGTAATCAGTTTCTGAACAAACCACAAGTTATAAATAAAGCAACTAATAATAATAATATGTGTTTGGGAGAGTTGAAAATAAGTTATGACGAATCTAAGATTGTACCTGTTGCTGATCCCGTTAAATTAGCAGAGTTAAATAGTCTTCAACAATTTAACTCACAGGCCTGGAAGGGCATTCGGTATAAAAAGGACTTGCAGGCTCTTATGGCAACACCAGGTTTTATAGGTCTAAAATTGAATGAGGAATTATGTCACCTTAATAAAGGTACAGATTATTTGGCTAGTACGGAGCAATTGTTAGCGGGATTATCAAATGCTGTTTTGGAAAATAGGCAACTTTTAAAAAATGGTTTGCAGGAAGTTGTAAATTGGGCTGCTAGTTCTGACACAGAGCTCAATGCAAGCACTCTCTATGATAAATTATCTGAAAAATTTGGTCCAGCGTCCCCGTCATATAAAAATATGGAAACTTGTATGCAAGTCATATGTGGCAAGCGAGCTGAATGTATTGAGGTTAGACGTGACCGCATTCTAAAAGAAGTTAATAATGTTAATCTTAAATTAGCTTTACAAAATATTCCACCTAGCGCTGAGTATCTCTTTAACAGAGAAGCGCTCATTCCACTGGTTGATTCTTTAGGAGGCTCGCAGGTATGGCTTAACATGCCAAGTTATTTAAAAGATAAAAAGAAGGTCAATAATAGTAATCCGGTTAACAATAAAAGTTTCAAGCCATCTTATAAAACAAATTTCAATAAGAAAGCTAAGTTTAACTCGGACAAAAAATCCAAAAATTATAGAAAGCATTCCTTTCGTCGTACAGGCACCCAAGATACCTCCAACGTTGAAGATAAGTGACAATCAAAGCAAGATATTCAAAGGGGGTTGCCTAAAATCCCATGTTCAGGCATGGGAACAATTGGGGGCCAGTCAATATATTCTAAAAATAATAGCGGAGAGTCGCATACCATTTTCAACAAAACCTCCTTTACATTACCCTTACAAAAGAATATTAAACAAGTTTGCAACAAAGCCATCCAAGAAGATGACAGAAATCATACAACAGTTAAAAGATGCAAACATTTTAGAAAAACCAAAAAACATAACACCCGGCTTTCACTCCAAAATGTTTTTAGTCAGAAAACCAGATGGGGGGATACGCCCTATTTTCAATTTAAAAAGCCTAAATTTACATGTCTCGACTCGACATTTCCATTTAATTTCTCGACAGGATGTAATTCAGTTCCTACAGGACAGGGACTGGATGACAAAAATAGACCTCCATCAGGCATATTTTCACCTAAACATAAAGGAAACTCACAGGCGTTTTCTGCGCATAATATATGGAGGCGAAATATTACAGTTAACGGCCTTACCTTTCGGTCTCTCATCAGCTCCTCACTCCTTCGCCTCTGTGACCAATTGGATTGCGGAAATCCTTCGGAAACAAGGCATAAGAATAGTAGTTTATCTGGACGATTTTTTAATAGCCAGTCAAAATCGGACACTACTCGAAGAACACACCAAAATAACCATACAGACTCTGGAAAAGTTGGGTTGGCATGTAAACTTTCAGAAATCACTTCTCACCCCAACCCAAGAAATAGACTTACTTAACTTCCTGTAAGAAAAGTAGAAAAAATTCTAGAACTATCAACAAGCCTATTACAAAAGAAAGAGTCGTGTCTCCGAGTGATCCAAAAATTGCTGGGTATGTTAAATTTTGCAAATTTAGCAACCCCAAACGGTCGCCTCCATTGTCGCCGTACTCAGATTTTTCTAAAATCATTCAGAGGAGCCAGACCAAGGCAAAGAGGGAGTTACCACCTCTAGTGACTCAAGAGTTACAATGGTGGGTAAGAAACGTAGGGAAAAGTGCAAGACCAATGCACACTCCCAAGATTACCCACTTTCTCACCACAGACGCGGCGGACGCGGGCTGGGGAGCTCACCTGAACAACACCATGTTGTCGGGCAAATGGAATCGCCGCCAACAAAAGTGGCATTCCAATGTGAAGGAAATGTTTGCTGTGTATGCAGCCTTAGGAAGACAAGGTGCACACATGAAGGACGCACATGTTCTAGTGCAATCGGACAATCGAACCCTCATAGCCTACTTAAGGAACGAGGGGGGAACCCGGTCCTTAGCCCTGTTGGGCCTAACAAGCAAACTCCTTCACCTAACCGAGCAGCTCAACATAACGCTGTCGGCATCATACCTCCCGGGGAGGTTAAACGGGATTGCAGACCGCCTCTCAAGAGGAAAACCGGTCCCCGAGTGGCAACTACAACCCCAAGCCAAGAATATAATATTCAAAAAATGGGGTGTCCCAGACGTAGACCTGTTCGCTTCAAAAGAAACAGCAGTGGTCCCCCAATACGTAACTTGGGACTCAACAGATGGGTCAGCAATATTTTGCGACGCCTTCAGTCGAGATTGGGACTTTCAGTTGGGCTGGGTGTTCCCTCCACCCAACTTGATCCCTCGGGTGCTCCATCATTTAAACAGAGCCATAGGGACGTACATAGTAATAGCACCACAATGGGATCAGTGCTTTTGGCAAACCGATCTACAAGCCAGGGCCCTGTCAGACCCAATATCGATAACAGATCTGCGGAAGAACCTGATAGATCGATCGACGGGGCTCTCTCCCCCACAAGTGGACAAGCTGTCCCTCCAGGCTTGGAAAATTGGGGGTGGTCAGATCAAGTAGCAAACTGGAGTAGGGAGGAAATTGAATTAATAAGTAATAGTTGGCGCAAAAGCACTCTAAATACTTACAAAGCCCCTATAAAAAGGTGGCTATCTTTTTGTGCCACAAATAATATTAATAAAAATAATCCAGATGGCAAAGACGTTGCAAGATTTTTAGCAGATCTGCATTTAAAAAGAAATTTTTCAGTGAACACAATTTTATTACATAAATCAGCTATTTCAACCTTTTGCGGTTCAAATGCAGACAATCTATCAAAAAATTTCTTTGTTCAACAAGTTTTAAAAGCCATAGCATTAGCAAGACCTCCACCTACAAAATCCCCTATATGGGACACAAAATTAATTTTCAATTGGTTAAAAACAGTTCCAAGCACAAATTCACTTTTTGATATCTCAAGAAGAACCGCAATTATTTTATTGTTAGCATCAGGCAGAAGAATACATGACCTCACCTTGTTGGATATTTCTCAAAATAACTTTATAGAAGAAGAAGAAAAAATTATATTATGGCCAAAATTTGGATCAAAAACAGACTCAAGCAAATATAGACAGTCTGGCTGGTCTTTATTAAAACATCCAGATGCAAATATATGTCCCTTGAGACATATTTCACAACTGATTCAGATTTCACAGGAAAGACGACTTAATAGTAATGTTACAAGTCTATTTGTTTCATTGAAAGGCCAAGTTAAACCAGCTACAAGGACTATCATAGCAGGTTGGATTAAGTCCATATTTAAAGATTTAAATTTAGAAGCTACTCCAGGAAGCGTTAGAGCAGCTGTAGCATCCAAAGGCTGGTGGGAGAATGTTCCTGTTGATGATATATTGGCTAGAGGGAACTGGAAGAGTGATAAGACTTTCAGAAAGTTTTATTGTAAAGAAATTATTAAAAATACAAATACCGAAGAGGAAGATTTGTTAAGATTAAATTTCTCAAGTTTTAATTAGAATTGTTAAGTTTTTATTTTTCCTATTACATAATTATGTGCCAAAGTTGATTATTTAAGTTGAAGTACCTAACAAATTGTTCATTTTAAATTTAAATGATTATAATAATTATTACCAGTATTATTACTATACTGATAATTGATAATAAATGTATAATCTGAAGTGAAATTCTTTCATTCTTTAACACATTTATTTATTTCACATAGCGTTTATTGTTACCTTCACCAGCAGATATCAAACAAGTCTTCATTCTAACGCTCTGTCTTTCTGGTAGGCATATAATAGGACTGTTTTACACTAAAATAAAACAGTCATTATGTGCCGAAAGAAAGACAGAGCGTTAGCTCAAGGCCCTTGCTGGTATGAAGACACTATGAAACCTAGACGGCCGGCCGCCGGAACCAGAGATGGCGACCCCTGCCGGAAATAAGAGGTAACAACGTAAATCCAAAGACAATCAGGTATGTTTTAACCAATATCTATGCTCCTAGACCAGAATCATGGACTGCATCTTCATTCTAACGCTCTGTCTTTCTTTCGGCACATAATGACTGTTTTATTTTAGTGTAAAACAGTCCTATTATATTATTATTTCTTTACAACCAACAGGTGTTCAAATAATCTAGTTTTAGAATAATTATATTAAAAAAAATATATATTAATATTTCTTTACAACAAAAGATTAAGACTGCCTTAATCGGTGCATAATTAGTGTTTAGCCATAGGTCAGCCATTTTGGACAAATTGACTATAAATACGTTGCTTAATCGCTTGAACAGATATTAAAAGCTTATGTCTAGTCTAACTGCTGCGATTTGAATAATTTCCTATGTATTTGGGTGTGGGCCAAGCCAAAGGCGTAAGCGGGCGTAACGTGTGTTGGTCGGGTCTGATAATTTTAATAAATTAAATGTAAGCAATTATTACTTTATAATGTTCCCACTCTTGGGACACTAGCCTACGTAATCCACGATCTAAAACCGTTAGAAACGACGTAGTCAAAATAGCACAATAAAAAAAAATGTCGCAAAATTATGGTCTACTTACACAAATAAAAAAAAATTTGTTTGTGTAAGTAGACCATAATTTTGCGACATCTATAAGTACTTCCATACACGAACAGTGATGTAAAGTAATAAAGTAGTCAAATACGCCAATTTTTCGTTCGAAAATCAAGTGTCCTTTAGCATTTAGGTTAATGTTTTGGTGAAAAGCACATTCAGTAGGTATCCCTAATAAATAAATCCATAACAGTGAGTAAAATATTTTCAATAGGAAACGAGAATTTTTAATTTTAAAATTGAAGAACTTAATGTAAAGCCACTCCATTACATGTAACGCTCGAGTGCCGCCCACACGCAGAATTCGCGTAATGCACATTACGCGGTGGCTTACATACGCGTTACACCAGCCTGGACCCGGCCTTAGTTACGGCGCGCACTAGTGCTATTAGCGCCTATGAAAAACAACCTATAACAAACTTACATACCTAATATTATGCTTAGACTTACAACTGTCTACCCGAAACCATAATCCTGGACTGTCTGTGTAGGGCGCAGGCGCGAATCGGTGGTCCTAGTACAAACGCGCGACCAAAACGGAAAGTGTCTGTATTAATTGTTATTAGTTCCACGAATCTTTCAGCTCGCGTTGCCCATCCAAGCATCACATTTATTATCTTCTTTTTCTTCACTTTCTTTCTTCTTTGTTACCGCTCTTTGTACCCCCGCTGCTCGGTTCCGATGAGTTGTAGCGAGATATTTAATGGCCATCCTTGACAAATGGAGTTATCTGAAATAATTTTTTTGAACCCATATTTCTTGAGATTAGCGCGTTCAAACAAACAAGCAAAGAAACTCTTCAGCTTTTTAATGAGTGGTCGCGCAACTCAGCAGTTCTAGATGCTATACTTTAGTAATAGTCCAGTCATTAAAGCCCAAACCCGAAAATAATTAGTAACTTGCTGAAATTTTAGGGGGTTCTTAAGGAAGGTAAAATAACATACCGGGTGATTTTGCAGCGTTCTGGGGTGTACGGAAAGGGTTGAAAAGGGGTGAAAAGGTGTTTTTTGCTAATAACATTGCCAAAAAAATTAGTAACACGCTGCAAATTTGGAATAAGGTTGTTCTTACGGTTTTGTAACGTGTATTAAATTTGCAGCGTTTTGCAACATACGGAACATTGTTTTTTTTAAAAAACAGTGCAATTAGTTAAAAACAGGGGTAAGAAAATTAGTAACAAGCTGCAAATTTGGAATTAGGTTGTTCTTACCGGTTTGTAACGTGTATCAAATTTGCAGCGTTTTGCAACATACGGAACATTGTCTATTATTGAAAAAACAATGAAATTATTTAATCACACGGGTGAAAAAAATTGTAACTCGCTGTAAATTTGTAATTAAGTTGTTTTTACCGTTTCGTAAGGTATATCAAATTTGCAGCGTTTTACAACAAATTGAACATTGTTTATTATTAAAAAAACAGTGCGATATACGTTACGAAACGGTAAAAACAACTTAATTACAAATTTACAGGGAGTTACAAATTTTTTTCACCCGTGTGATTAAATAATTTCATTGTTATTTCAATAATAGACAATGTTCCGTATGTTGCAAAACGCTGCAAATTTGATACACGTTACAAACCGGTAAGAACAACCTAATTCCAAATTTGCAGCGTGTTACTAATTTTCTTACCCCTGTTTTTAACTAATTGCACTGTTTTTAAAAAAAAACAATGTTCCGTATGTTGCAAAACGCTGCAAATTTAATACACGTTACAAAACCGTAAGAACAACCTTATTCCAAATTTGCAGCGTGTTACTAATTTTTTTGGCAATGTTATTAGCAAAAAACACCTTTTCACCCCTTTTCAACCCTTTCCGTACACCCCAGAACGCTGCAAAATCACCCGGTATGTTATTTTACCTTCCTTAAGAACCCCCTAAAATTTCAGCAAGTTACTAATTATTTTCGGGTTTGGGCTTTAATGACTGGACTATAAATGAAAACCAGCGCTGTGACAACTAAATGTCGCAGCCAACGACGATATAATACTAGACTCCTAATAACAGGCGACCGATGTCTGCCAACACATTAGGCAAAAAAGTCTTATATCCGTCTCATTTCGACCAATCCTGTGAGCCGTAAACATACGTTGATACAGAACAGACCTTGAGTTAGCCAATCACAACGCAGTACCCCGCCCCCCTCGCTTACGTAGTACCTCAGCGAGTTGGCAGAATAGTTTTGTTCGTTATATCGTGCAATGCGTAGTCTAGTATTATATCGTCGTTGGTCGCAGCACATGCTGAGGTAGGAGCCTTTTGGCCTCGCACAGGATTAAATTGTTTTTTTTTTGTTTGGTTTTATCTTTTGTTTTTCTTATATTTAATTTTTGTTTTTCTTTGTTGGTTTATTCATGTAATTTTGTTTGATCTGCCCTGTGTGTTCCGTTTTCATTTTTTTTAATCGCCAGAATTTACTTTAACTTCGCACATTTGTACTAGGGCCACAGAAATGTTCAGAAGGTTGCAGGACCTGCAGTGATTCAGTTAGGTTGCGCGAGGGTAAGCTGGCGGTCGCCCCAAAGCTTACCCTTTGCCTCCTAACGCAAATATCTCATAATTATGCTGTTGTATTTATACAGGGTACTAGTACAATTTTCTTGGGACAGGAGAAACAATTCCTTAATATTTTATTTTCACCTCACCCGCTCGGAAAGATTCTATTTCTCATTCAAAATCTGAGCGCAAAACTCCATTTTGTGCTCTAGAGCACAAAGTGTTGTTTAAAATTCGAACACGTCTTGTATTCAATTGTTTTCTACTTTTCTACACTGGCAGGCGAGCCGCCCCCACTGCATTTCCTCGCTGTGTGAGGTGAAAAGTTGTGTGTTGCACTCGGCAGCAAAGTTTTTCTGCGTCTCGTACCTTTGAAAACTTCGCATCGCTCAGGATTCTATATTTGAACCGCTCGTTTCTCTCGCGGTTCAATCTTAGAATCCTTCGCTCGCTCAGTTTTCAATTCAAGTACTCGCGCCAAAAATCAACTTTGCAGCCTTGCATAACAAATAACTATTTCATCCATATAAACGGTCATAACCATAAGTATCAACTAACTAATATTATAAACGCATAAGTTGTCCAATTTCGTCTGCCTAATCTAATTGAGTGATAACTTTGTGAGGATGGATGGATGGGTATTACTTTTAAACTCCGGAACGGATTTGGATATTTGGAACGTAGATAGGTTTTTAAGTGGTTTTTAACCAGCACGCGTAGCATGACCAATTCAAAGATAAAATTTTAATTATTTTATGAGAACTTAATGATAGAGCTGTGTAACAATTTCTTAGTAGCTATGCATATGGCGTAAGCGGGGACTTGGTTTCTAAGTATCTTAAATCAGAACCGGAAGCTAAGTTCCACATGGGCATTAATCAAAGAATATACTTACTTAAAAAGTCTTTTTTTTTTTCCTTATTTCAGACACAAAAGCCTTGGTGACGCTAACGCTTTTAAGATAATTTACATTTGACTTGCGAATAAAACTTATTAATTTGATAGAAGAAGTCCTATCTATCCATATTAGAAGCACAAGATAAAAGGACGTGGTGCATATTTTGCCTTGTATGCTGTAGGTATCTGCAAGAGGTTATTTAAGGTTCTCACCGTATCGAATGTAGCTAGTTATTTAGTTCGGAAAAAGTAAGTACTCAGTAGATTACTACACTCTGCATACGCAGCAAGGCGCATGCGCGAGTCTGGACCGCACGAACGGTCGCCGTGCGTCAGTTGAGTCTGGTCATGGTACCTGAGCCTGAGCAGTCGTCTCTTAAGCGAATTTTGACTAAGCAATAAGACCGCTCATTGTGTCACCATATTTATAAAATATGCCTGTCTGAAAATTACCCGTAATATGTATGGTGTGCATAATAAAGAAACTATCTATCTATAACCCTGCGGTTGAAGCTTAACTCAAAAAGTATTTTTTTATTACTTACCAGCCGGGTCCAGACTGGTGTAGGCACCTAACGCGAATCTTACGATTACGTATAATACGCGTCAACAGTGTGGACGGCACACGAACTCAAAGCGAATTGAGAACGCGAATACTGCGTGCGCCTTTGTGTTGGCGCAAAAACCGACAGCCGATGGATCAGCGCGAGCGTTACATGTAATTCTCGCAGTACCGTCCACACCTAGAATTCGAGTTACATTACACGGTGGATTCGCGTTACATTCACCAGTCTGGACCCGGCTTGACGTAATCATACTCTCGCGCGTTTGCACAAGGTGCCCACAGTAAACTTTTCCTTAGATTATCCGTCTGTTTGCAGGTACAATTTAGAGCAGCTCATTCTATTAATGAAAACAGTCATGCAAACGTGCGTGTACCCGCTAGTCTAAATTAATTTGGCAAAAATGTATTTTTTAAAGCCATTGACACAGTTTATTTTTTGAAATTATATTTCTGTTAGAGTAGCCTACCTACAGTAGGTATCTTACTTATTTATATTAGATAATTTTACTTCCGCCAATCGCTCATAACTTAGTCGTATCTAAAGCCGCAGTCTGAAGGTCGGCAACATTCCGAATTTCTGAGTCCAGTCGAGTTGCTCCACGCCTGGTACGGGCGGCGCGGGCGCTCCTAACTCCACAGCTATGTCTAATGACTAAGTATATGACTAAAGCTTTCGATTGTAACTTTTGGGTCCTTTACGTGATTTTGTGAAGGTTATTGAGAGCATAATGGCGTGTCTAGGCTCCAAATTAGAAATTAATAATCTCAATGAACGTTTAGGTTTTGAAGCTGCGTCTGCGGACATAATTATTATGATTTGTATTTCAACGCCCAAAATAAATAACGAGTTTTCACTGATTTTCCTCGATAATACCTTTGGTTTAATAATACTGAATGACCGAAATCCAATTTTATTTTTAGCAACTATGTCTTGGATACTATGCTAGGCAGCTGTTACGTTACAAAATCTAAACAATATCGCTATCAAGAACTTACTATGGCAACGCCATCTAGTGAAAGTCAGGCAGGTCTATAGTTATTTGTTATGCAAGGCTGCAAAGTTGATTTTTGTGCGCGAGTACTTGAATTGAAAACTGAGAGAGCGAAGGATTCTAAGATTGAACCGCGAGAGAAACGAGCGGTTCAAATATAGAATCCTGAGCGATGCGAAGTTTTCAAAAGTACGAGACGCAGAAAAACTTTGCTGCCGAGTGCAACACACAACTTTTCACCTCGCACAGCGAGGAAATGGTAGGTGTAAGAGAAACAGCTTAAACAATTTACTAAATTACTATATAAGTATTTAATTATTCTTTTTAGAAATTAAAAGTAAAATTACTAAAATTGTTATTCTTGAAAGTTAAATGTTTTTTTGGAACATTAATACTTGTGTTTGTCACTTGTGTGTTATTATTACGTAGCGGAAAATTGCTCAAATTCATTGGATTCCATTGTGAATGTTGGAGACAGAGACAGATATAAGGCGGTTCGAGACGATTTTCTCGAATTTTAAAAACTCAAACTTACGACATCTACTACATAACACTAATGTTCAGAAAAAAAAAATAGGTTGCAACAACCCGGTGCACTGACATCCAGTGGGGGCGGCTCACCTGCCAGTGTAGAAAATAATTGAATACAAGACGTGTTCGATTTTTAAACAACACTTTGTGTTCTAGAGCACAAAATGGAGTTTTCCGCTCAGATTTTGAATGAGAAATAGAATCTTTCCGAGCGGGTGAGGTGAAAAAGTTATTTTTAAAGTGTTTTTTTGTGCCACTGCCCTAACTTGAAATATTTAAAAATTTTAAGTAAAAAGGTTTTGAATATGAACGACAAAAAAGTTTATTGTTGTGTTACTGGTTGATTTACCTAATAAAAAAGTAGCACAGCCATAAAACCAAAAGAAAATATTGCTAGGTATTGATTTTTAAAACATAAAGGCATCCTGCTTATTTTCATGAACAGTGGCCAATATTTTTATGCAAACAAGAAGTTGGTCTATGTTATTTGTACAATTCGTAAAACGAAACGTTTTATTTGCGTAGGCCTGCTGACGTCACAACAGGGGGTGTCGACTTTGTTCTACGAACAAGATGTAGGTGGGCTAGAAAACAAGAAAGAGACATCACCATTAGAGTAAAAGAGATGAATTACATAATGTTGCCAACAAAAATACTATTTCACATTAAATCACATTCAATCTAATAATAGGCTTATTAATTGATTTTAAAGTATGTTATCCTTAAAATTTATTTTTGCTTTTATTCTGATTTGAGAAAATGTTTGTCATGAAATTTTTAACATTTAAATTGATGAATACACAAAACAAAAAGGAGATAATAATATGACAACATGACAACACTGGAACGCCATATTGTCTATTGGCTATTTGACGTCATAGGAAAAATGTCTGCCATCGCTTGCGCACCATTATTTATATTTTGTTCTTGTGTTTATTTGTAATAAATAAAACAGTTGCATTTAATTCTACATACAATATTGTTAATGTGAGTCGAGCTTGCTTCTCTGTGTCTGTGTTTTGGTGAAATTAAGTGCGTATTTGTGAGATATAGACCCGGTGTTGTGACAGTGACTCTTGTTGATTTTGTGCCTTATTCCCGATGAGTTCGTATGAAGAAAACACTAGAATCTGTGCTATTTGTGGAACTTCACCTTCTAAAGATCCCAGCATCACTTTACATCGGTTTCCGAACCTTAGTAAAATAAGTCATTGTAGGTTATATGAATAAAGAAGTCAAATGAAATCGTTTGTTTTACTAATCTGCTCCTTACTTATTATCTTTCAGCATTTTATGCACAAGTACATTGTGTTTCTCGATAGTAATTTGAAATAAACTATCGAGAAGCGCAATGTACTTGTGCATAAAATGCAATACAAAGAACCTGTAAAGTACTTGTAGTATTTGAAATTCCCGCCCTGGATTCTACTGCCATGTTTTCGTGGGCTAAACATAGATGGCGCTGGTCGCTAAGGAAAATTTTCCTCACAAAATTAGTACGGAGTCGTCATTCTTCCCCTTTAGGCCCACTTGCGCGAACCCGAGTTATCTTTTAAACTCAGAGTTAGTTGCTAACACGAGATTAAATTGACAATATTGTATGACAAACTGTCAATTTAACCTTGTGTTAGCAACTAACTCTGAGTTAAAAGATAACTCGGGTTCGTGCAAGCGGGCCTTAGGGGTATATATGTTCTGTGCGTCACAATGACGTCATCAGTGTTGACATTTGGCATTTTGGTAGCGAATCTTTGTTTTTAGTTTCCGAAAATAAAATGATTATTTAACTAGTAATAAACATGAAAATGTGTTAAAACTTAAGTTAAATAGTAAGTTTGTGTTACTTTCTTTGATTTGCCGTAGTTAAGTATGCTTGAAAGTGTAGTAATACTATAAATAAAAATAAGTTACAAGTGATTGTAATTTGCGTGGGTTCATGCTAAAAATAGCTGATAATGAAGCCTGGAAAAAGTGTGGATGTGAAGGAGGAGATTGCAGAAGTGCATACATCTGCACGTTCGCCTTCTCCGAAGCAAAAAAATAAGAGATCACGAAGCCGATCGGGGTCGCGAAAAATGTCAAACGGTCATGCTGCACCGGACGAAACTGCAGTTACAGAAGAGCCTTCAACAGACAAATCTAAACGAGACAGCTGGATACAATCTGAACATGAATCTCTCGACACTGAACTACCAATCCATGACCAAATCAAACAAGGAATATTGGGTTTTGTTGAAAAAGAATTGAAGAATTCTGATAAGAATCCTTCTTTTGTATTTTACTCTCATGATCCTAATCATTTGGACGAGAAGTTTATGAAGAGTTTGTCGAGGCCTTCCAGTGGACACAAGGAGAAGAGGAGTCCGTCTTATCGGAAGAAGAAACGGCATTCATCAAGACACAGAGACCGGGACTTACATGAGTTTGATATACCTGGCTCTAGTCTTAGTGCTTTGGAAAGGGTAAGCTATAATAATTTATGATTTTTAATTATTTATTTTACTAAGTTACAATATATTTTGGAGATCAAAATTCAAATAAAACATTCAGTAATATTTACTTTTGTGGTAATGGTTAAATATTTGGCCTATTAGGTAACCAATTTACCATGGCATTTGTGTTCTTTTTATTGTCTTAAAACTGTATTTGTACAGACACCAGTATAAATAGTATGTATCTATCTTTTTTTGTATAAATTTGATAGAATCGGTTAGGTTTATGTGATGACAATTATGTTCTAAACTACTCCCCACATCAAGTTGGCCATGCTTGATGTGGTATTTAAATCTTGTCAAACATACTTCAGGTGGACGATTATCTCAAAGAATACAATAAAGATGAAGTGGTAACACTGAGTGGTGAATTAGAGATTGAAGCAAACGACATGGAGAACAATAACGGTATAACTAAGGAACTGCGTCACAAACCGAGGAAGACTCGGAGAAAAGTTAGAGACGAGAGACAGGATAGCAATGCTAACGGAAGAGATGTCAGCCCTAAAGTATTTAAGACTGGGAAGAATAAGTCAGGGTCTAAAGCAGGTTTGTCTTAATTTATTTGGTTTTGATCCCCACACGGAATAAATATTTGTATGACCTACAAGTAATTGTTCTAGGTCTGGGTGTTTGTGTGTTTCTATGTTTGTAATTTTACTAACGGTATAGGAGCAACTCATAGTGTGGGGTAAAGTTAAAAAAAATGCTACCTGTCTATCTTCTACATCATATAAAAAAAATTGACGTTATTCAGTGAATATTACAAACTTCCTGATATTTCAAGTTGCTATTAAATATATTATGATAAAGCACAAGATTCATCTTACAATTAAAAAAAAAAACAATCTTGTTGGAGATAAAGGTTTTGTTCACAATTCAATTTCTATATCTCCTGAGACTGTAGCTTAAAGCAATAACAGTAATTAAACACTTTGCTTAACTTTTCAGCTCGCCCCACAGACTTAACAGCCATGCTGGAGACCCTAGAATCTAGCATGCCGTACCACGACACATATTTAGACAACCCTTTCTCTTCACCATCACCTCTGACATCACCAAATGATGAAAGATTGGATCCGTTTGGTGCACGTAGACCGGAGAAGATTTATCTGCAAGGTGGAGGAACATTTAGAGCTGTGTCGAGGGATAGGATTCTGGAGTCTCAGCAGTCCAGAGATGGTGATAAGTATTTAAGGTGAGTTCTTGATCAAGTTGTTTTTTTTTTCTATTTAGGAGAACTGCCAACACTTCTGCCTCATGATTGGCTGATCCTATATTATTCCCACTGCTGGAATAACGAGGTTTTTTTTCGAATTTTTCCTCATGATTTTTTACTCCACTATTTTGAAAGCAGTGGTGATATTTAAATTGCACAATGTGGCGCCTGCTTGCGTTTGAACCTATTTTGTTTATTACTATTTCTTCTATTTTGTTTATTATTATTTATTACATCTATAAAATGCCAATGAACACTAAATGAAATGATCCTTTCATTCTGTCTCCTCACAGAATCACAGACATTCAAACATTATTGTCTTCCATTCATCAGCAAACAAGTCCAATCCAGAGTTGGTCTATAACTTATCTATCTTAACTGCTTAGTAAGGTTCTCGAATGGAGACCACGCACCGGCAAGCGCAGCGTAGGACGTCCACCCACTAGGTGGGCAGACGATCTTATGAAGGTCACAGGATCACGCTGGATGCAGCCATGCAGGCCGCTTACAACAGGTCCTACTGGAAGTCTAAAGGGCAGGCCTATGTTCAGCAGTGGACGTCTTACGGCTGATATGATGATGATGATGATGATGAACTGCTTAGGTAAACTTACAGAACCCACATTTACTTGCTAACAGTCTTACTATTAGCAAGTAAATGTCCCATAACCTGGGTTTACTAGTCACAAAAAGCTAACAATAAACTAAAGAAACTTTGCAGACTCAGAACTGCCATACCTTGAAATGTATACAGAAACTGTCCTTATTAAAATTGCACAGTCTTGGCTTACAAGATGTGTTGCTCTCATGTATTTTTAAACATTTCAGACTAGGGGATCTAACGCCACTGGACGTGGCACTAACTCTTCAGAAAGCTTGGCGTTCATCTGCCCCAGCATGCCACGGTGTTCTAGGAGGATTGTCCCTGATGCACCTACTCCTCATCAGCTATTCAGACGGCTTGGATGCAGGGCATCTGTCGTTCCATGCCGTTGTCACCATGCCTTATGTTGCTACTTACTATTTCTTCTGTGTGCTGTGTTTGCTTTCCGTTTTGGATAGGTAAGTGATATGAAGATTTTTGGATTACTACCTTATTTATTTAAGTGTGCTTTAAAATTACTTATTTAACTCAGTGAATGACACAAATAATTAAAGACTTCCCAGTAAAAGTAATGAGCTTAAATTACGAGTATTTTAGTAAAAATGTAGTGTATGTGCAAGCGACGTGGAGAGTCAGTATCTCACCAACCGTAGCCGAATGCACATGTGTTTAGTGTCTCGTATACCTACTCTACGTCCATTATGATTGTTTAAAAGTATTGTATTGTAATCATTGCGAAAGGTTCGATATACACAACGACGATATAATACTAGACTCGTAATAACAGGCGACCGATGTCTGTCAACACATTAGGCAAAAAAGTCTTATATTCGTCTCATTTCGACCAATCCTGTGAGCCGTAAACATACGTTGAGACAGAACAGACCTTGAGTTAGCCAATCACAACGCAGTACCCCGTCCCCCTCGCTTACGTAGTACCTCAGCGAGTTGACAGAATAATTTTTGTTCCTTATATCG
This sequence comes from Agrotis clavis, assembly GCA_954870645.1. Classification (NCBI taxonomy): domain Eukaryota; kingdom Metazoa; phylum Arthropoda; class Insecta; order Lepidoptera; family Noctuidae; genus Agrotis; species Agrotis clavis. The sequence continues at coordinate 4,437,934 of OX940927.1, read as the reverse complement.
TGCATGCGGAGTCTAGTATTATATCGTCGTTGGATATACATAATGCAATTTAAACAAACCAAAGTAAATTTTACACGCAACCTTAAAGTCCCGGCATTAAAGTTAATTTTCCCTCATTCCAGACTCGACGTCACCAGTCTAGACCTATCTCGAGGTCTACAGCCATACTTCCAGCCTATAGTCCTGGTCATGTTGTACACCGCCTGTCTATTGGTCTGTACTGCGGCGAGGATGTATGACGAGCTGATGGTCTACCAGTACGCGCCTCTAGTCAATAATATAACTAGCAACAATGTTACTACGGTGAGTAGTCAAATTAACTTGTAGAATTAAGTAGCTTTTGATCGCGGAAGCCTGGTCAGTTTCATTGGGGAGCGCATGGAAAACGACGCGCCGACGACTCGGGCCTTGTCCTTAGTCGGACGGCGAGCTTTTCATTACTCGTCGTGCAAGCCAGTGCCTTCGGTGGCCAGAATTTTGACCCGCGAACGAACAAAGAAACTCTTCTCCTTTTTAATATTAGGTAGATTAATTGACATGTGAGTAACAGTTTTTGCAAACACGTCCACACGGTACAGAAGAAATTCCTTGTGTGGGAGAATGTTTAAAAAAAATTATCAGTGCATTATGTTCTCTCAAATGCTACACTGTTACACAATAACAAACTTTCTTCTTTTGCAACTTTGGTTCGAAATTACTGTGCCCTTGTACACTACAAGGGTGTGGAGCGAGGTAAAATAGAACATTAGCGCGAAACGGGTGACATGACTTTGGCCTGAGACACGCTAATGTCATTTATTGATTGGCGAAAGTGGTCAGGGCCATTTTGTACCATCATTTATACGAAGCTCCATGTTACGGTTTATGGATTGTGCTATAAAAAACTATGTATTATTTGATTTGAAGAATACAAATACTTGGCTTGAAAAAATGATTATTGAAAACTAAAATATATTCTTACCACTACTATGACAACCTATAATAAAAGCGAAAGGAATGGATGTTTGTTACTCTAAAGCCTCATTTAGACGGAGCAAGAACTCGTATGCGAGTTTCACTACATTGCGGTATTTGTTTGATCAACTGAATTCGTACTCATAAATTCCGCAATGTAATGCAACTCGCGTGCGAGTTCTTGCATCGTCTAAATGAGGCTTTAGACACAAAACTACTTGACGGATTTTGATGAAATGTAGATACATCATCTAACAGACTAATGTCATCGCTCTTTAGAGCCACCGTGTTGCTATAATAAGCAATGGTCTTTATTAGATTTAAATATTTTTATTTTATTCAAATGTTTGTATGATCTGCAAGTATATAGTTGTTCTGGGTCTGGGTGTTTGTGTATGTAAGTTTCTATGAGAAATCTAGGAGAAATTCCTAGTGTGGGGCATGTATTAAAAAAAAGATTTACAATTTATTGATACTGTCAATTAGCCCGTCCATCGCCATATCTTTTTTTTTGCGTTTCCACGACCCTTTTTTGTTGCCTCACTGCAACGACGATATAATACTAGACTCCGCATGCACGATCTAAGGAACAAATATTATTCTGTCAACTCGCTGAGGTACTACGTAAGCGAGGGGGACGGCGTACTGCGTTGTGATTGGCTAACTCAAGGTCTGTTCTGTCTCAACGTATGTTTACGGCTCACAGGATTGGTCGAAATGAGACGAATATAAGACTTTTTTGCCTAATGTGTTGACATCGGTCGCCTGTTATTAGGAGTCTAGTATTATATCGTCGTTGCCTCACTGTCTCAGGGCTCTAGCTTCGAGTTATTTTGCCCAGGGTTCGTCTATGCAGCACATAATAAATAAATTTAACTGTGATTATTTTGTTTTGCAGCCTACAATCCCAACATTCTACCACACATGGACGCACTTTTCAATATGGCGGGCAGTCCTCTCAATACTAGGTTTGGTCTACTTCATCATTTCCAACCCTCAAGATTTGGTCTTCACGAATCTCAGCAAGCTGCTACAGTTCAAACATTCCCTACAAAGTATTGGATGATTCTTCTTTATATCCTAGTTTTTAAGGTAACGTCTTTCCTTGATTTATGTAGTTATAGACTTAGCTAGTTCGAATGCGTGGTATAAACTTAACGTAAATACAAACCATTTTTATGTTGATATTTAGTTCGTCTTCTTCTCAGCGTGTGCATAGCAATCTCGCTAGTCGGTGTAACTATACTATACTCTAACTCGTCATCCAGGAGCTGGTCCACGGAACTATAATTTGTTTTTATTCTATTTTTAACTTTATGCTCTGTAGTATAAAGTTGAAAATCAATTAAAGACACGAGACAATTCTCTGTGTTATATTTATTTTTGACTACTGATTACTTTTATTATTTCACTTGTCGGAATCTTTACAAAACAGGGTGGTCATATTTATATTTTTTTTTTTACTTTTGTAATAACGTTAAGATTAAGAAGCGCGTTCCTGCTAAGACCAATATTTTATTTTGTGATTTTAGCATTTACGAAAAAGAATCTCATTTCAAAATTAGGGATCGTCACCGCCTGGCCTTTCCCCTCGGCGTCAAACAGTCGTCCACTTTCCGTAACCACGTAACGTAAGCGGATCAGGCCCTATAGCCAAACGGCAAGCGACATTCGCTAACGTTCAGCAGTCGCTAATTACATTTTCAACTTTATACCCCATTGCATAAAGTTGAAAATCTATCAAAGATTACAGATCGCTTTCGTTTGTTTCGTTCGCTATCGCTCAGCAGTCTTTACTAGATTTTCAACTTTATGCGATGGGATATAAAGTTGAAAATGTATTAGCGACTGCTGAACGTTAACGATTGTCGCTTGCCGTTTGGCTACAGGCTCAGAAGCTCCGCCCCGTCGACTCGGCTACAGCTAGGCGCGCTTACGGCTTGCCGACCGCTGGCGCTGTTTGACGGCTAGACGTTGTTAGTTTTTATTTGTATTTTGGTTTAAAATAAAATGAATAACACTTTTTTTACGAGTGTACATGCGCGAACGTTCGAAAAGGCCAACTTCACGGTCGCCTCTCTCGTGAATCGTACAGCACGTGACGCAACGCAGACCGCGGGCTGAGAGTGGACGAAGATACGTAAGCTAGCGAACGGAGAGCCGTAAGCGAGGGTACGGAAAGCCGACCGCAAGTGACCGCGTACTGCACCGCGGTTCGTGAGCTTGTCCGAGGCGATGCGATTACGTTACGATTCCGATTAGTGTGCGTTGCAGTTAGGAGTTTCATACAAATAATACTGAACGGCTCGAGTTGATACGGTGACGATCCCTTTCCGTTTTGATATGTTTGCTACGACCCTAATAGCTTAATTATAATTTAGCTGCTTAAAACCTACTTTATTATGCTACAAGCAATAAAAATGATATTCATAGCAAACCTGGCAAAAACATCTATTGAGTATTTTGTTTAAGTAGGTTGAAGAAGTATTGATATTTCACAAAGTGTTTATTTTAACTAGTCACTGTTGCATTTATTTTAATAAATAATAGTTTTATGTTATTTAGAAATTAAATTTTGTCTGATACCTCAAACAAAGAAGTGATTAATTATTATTCAGTGTATTTATTTATAAATCATATTATTTATTTTTATATAACAAATTATAACACATTCTAACCAAAAAATCTATACAATAAATACATGCCAAAATCAAATATCCAAAGTAAAATATCTATATTTTTTAAATAACTGTTAAGAAGCCATTAAAACGATATGAGTAGTCTTTTTTAGCTTATTGTAGCGTTCAAACACAAAAATTTGCTTACTTTCATAACATTTCCATGTTTATAATAAATTGTAATAATATTATATAAAATGATAATAAATACATTTATAATAGAAGTCTATTCACAGTGAACATTAATTATATTGCCGATATTTCTCCAATAAATCAAATAAATTAAATGTTTGTAAATAACCCGGTTTACAGACGCACTTCTCATTATAAAATTCAACAATAATTTTACGAATTTACTTATACCATCAAATTTCCTATTTAACGTGCGTATCTTAAAAAACGAAAGAAATTTTTGGAGCGGTACCGGCTATAAATACAATAAAATAATTATAAATAATAATAAAAAAAAACGTAAATCTAGTCTGTTATTTTAAGGGACCATTGCTAATCTAAATTTTTTGCGGCAGCTACTTAAATAAATATTTAAAAACTATTTAAACATTCTTATTAGAAATAATATAATTTATAACTATCGCCTAACTAGAAAATGTTGATGGAATTGTAAAGTTTTAATAATCTATCTATACTTATAATAAATCTGTAGAGAGGTCAATTCTGTACATGAAATATATTTCCAAAATAACTATCAGGGGGTGATTAGGGATCGATACTGATGCCAAAAATGCAATTAATAAAATTATTGTCTGTCTGTCTGTCTGTCTGTCTGTCTGTCTGTCTGTCTGTATAACCGTTATAGAAACAGAAACCACTCGACGAATTTTGACGAAACTTGGTACAATTATTTTTCATACTCCTGCGCTGGTTATAGTATACTTTTCATCACGCTATAATCAATAGGAGCAGAGCAGTGAAGGGAAATGTTAGGAAAACGGGAGAAGTTACTCCATACACGCTAATCTTCGGAACTACTGGACGGATTTGATTGTTTTTTTTTTGTTGTATAGCTATTTAGTCTGGGCAACATATAGGCTATAATTTATCTTGGAAACTTGAACACCTGATGCAGAACTGCAATAGATCAGCTAAATTATAAGAGATACAAAAATAGCGCCATAGCAAAAATCGTTCCGCGTGATGAGAATTTTCTGCTGAGAAAATAAATTTGAAGATATAGAACACCTGATGTGGAACTCCAAGAGCCCAGCTACACTATTACATTATACAGTAATGACGTTTTAGCAAGAGTTGTTTAGCCTGATGAGCACTCCCTGTTGTCGTATAAAAACTGTAGATCTGGAACACCTGATGTGGAACTCCAAGAGCCCAGCTACACTATAACATATATAGGAATGACGTCTTAGCCAGAGTTGTTTAGTCTGATGGCTAACAAAAATGAATGATCTGGAACGTCTGGAATCGCGGTTGTGGTTGTTTTCGCGTCCCCAGGCTCTAAGAATTCGACATCAGACGTTTCAGATCTTCGATTTTGACGAACCAATTGTCGCTGGCATAAGCACTAGGATCCGCGTACGAAGTCGCTGGCAGAAGCTAGTATCTAATAAGAATCTATTAGGAGTAGACACAGGCCTCCTCTCTGTGAGAGGGAGTGGGCCATAATCCACCACGCGGGCCCAGTGCGGGTTGGCAGATGTCACATGTCTTCGAATTTTTGGTTCTAGGACATGCCGGTTTCCTCACGATGTTTTCCTTCACCGTTTTGAGAGCAGTGGTGATGAAACAAATTACACAAAGTAATGCGCCTGGCGGGGTTCGAACCCACGACCACGACGAGTTGTAACTCGTAAGTCGGGACCGATACCACTGGGACACCACTTTTTTTTTTTTTTTTTTTAGGTGGTAAAATCATCAAATGAGTCCTCCCGCCCTGGGTGGGGCGGAAGGGACTGTCAGACTCTTACTGACTAAAATCCACCCGTGTTCCTTCGGACGCCCTTTACGTTCCGGGGCCACGGTATCCTGGGTTAAGAAAAAACCCGTGACCCCAGCAGGCATTTGGCGCGAACACGACGCGCCACCGACCCGGGCTTGGTCCTTGGTCGGACGGCGAGCTACCCATTACTCACCGTCCGCAAGCCCGCTCCGCCGCTGTGCCCTCTGCTATTCAGAGGGACACGCGTTGGAGCGTCCACCTGACAGGCTATTTGCATACGGGAAAAGATACCCCTTAGGCACGTGCGTGCCTAAGGGGAGAGTTTTTGCCCGCATCCCAGGGTGCACCGGCCCGAAAAACTGGTCTTCCCCCCGGACGTATCCGAGAGGGAACTCCAGTCCACGGGCGCACGTGGAGGTTTCCTGTCTTAGCACCCCACTGGGCCACCACTGCTCACCTCATTTGTAGATATTTTGCCTGTTACTGCAACCCACCAGAGACCTTATTCTAACGAAAATAAAATACACTTTGCTTTAACATTCAAATAAATATAAAGATAAACTCTAACCCCCTTAGTAATAAACGTGGACTAAAGTTACAACCAGGATAATCTTCGGACTAACCATATATTTTTAAGGATTAAAGCGCCATTTAGACGGGGAGAGTTTATCGTACGTTTCCGTTCGAGAATGTCTAAGCAACTATCGCAAGCAATAATCGCCTTAACATAATCGTATCAAAATGTTTACACACAGGCAAGACCTAAAATCTCGGCTACGATTATATCATACGAGATTCGATATTATGACATATCGCTAGGCGATAATGTCTATGTTTGTAATGTTTGTGTTGTCACGGCGAAATTATTGTAAGAAGATTCTTGCATACGAGAATCTTGATTTGTCTAAACACAATCTCGTATGACATTTTTTCACGTTCATACGAGTATCGTACAAATCAGTTTGAACCGTTTTGAGTGCGAGTTTTGTCATTCGACTTTTGCGATTACTAGAATATTCACGGTGATCATTGTTCTTAAAAATTACACATATTGTTGAATGTCTCTTCATATTCCATTTTTTATAAAAGGCAAAACGTGTTAGATGTTCCCAAATTATTTGTTCTCGCTGTCCATTTTTTAACCCAATACCTACCATTTTTTATTTAGCCGTTTAACTACTTCTTGCCGTAGAAGAGTAGAAATAATCAAAACACCCTCACGTAATGCACTCATGTTAGCAAATGGCATGAAAACTCGAAATGCGATTATTGCTTTGACGTTCTGCTTAGATGGACACTTCCCTTACGAGAAATCTTCCCTTGCAAGGCAATTATCGCCCAAGTCAACGGGCGAGAAGAGTGAATGTTTTGACGAAGACAATATTTTATATTCCTTCGATTATCGTATCTTCGAGTCGTGAAACTCTCCCCATCAAATGGGCCTTAACCTTGGCGTAACTCTACTTCTCATTTTATTAAAAAGGGGGTAACTGATTCAACCAAAATGCTAGTTTTGACTAGAAGACAGATAAAAAAAAAAAACCTAATCTATTGAATTTTTTTACTTACTTACTTAAGGTGATTGCTTCGATGTAGCCCGCGAAATTCAAATTTTTTTACGTTTTTTGCAATTTGCAGGCCAGTGACATGTTGTAACTTTATAAATATTTGTGTTGCGCAAATTTTTTTTTTTTTATAAATATTTGTTTGCGCAACACAAATATTTATAAAGTTACAACATGTCACTGGCCTGCAAATTGCAAAAAACGTAAAAAAAATTGAATTTCGCGGGCTGGTTGGAGCATCCCCCTTAAGTTCGCCTGTTACATTACATAGGTAGTCTGTTATTTACACAAATAACGCATTAAATGTTAGAGTAATGAAAATAATAAAGCACAAAGAAAAATGGCAGCTAAAACAAGTCAGTATGATGACATACAGACTGAGTCGCCGCTATAAGCTAGAAAGAGAGCAAACAATTATCGTGCTATGAGTGGCATCATTAAATTATTTATTAGAAAAAATAGACGCTAAGATACTTCGTAAAATAATAAATATCATAGTTTAATGAAATGTAAACACTATTTTAATTAAATATATTGTTCTAGTCAAGTCGTTTGTAACAAAAATGTACTCTAGGTACTTGTAAACCTTTCAAGTTACCGGTAAAAGTAGTGGTTAAACATTGCATCGCTTTGGTGAAATTATATCTATTTGTAAAGAACTTGAATATTATTATCTTCCTGTGATTAAAAAAGGTACATTGAAAGGTTGTACAGGGTGTTAAGAAAGATGACACTTGTGTCGGATTGAGGTTTAGCCGTCGACCATCGTTTACCATCAGATGAGTTAGTGGTCAAACACAATGCTATCGCTAAAAAATACCATCTTTCGATCCCGAAAATTAGCCACCATAGCTTTTACTTTAAGAATATCAATACGACCTTGTTTTTTAAGATATTCTAGATATGTAACGAGCATTTATTCCATTATATAAAATATGTACCAAATTAAAGGCTTTCTTGTTTCCTTTATTTTTTTAATATTATAATTGAATGCCTTTGCTGTTTTTGTAGAAAAAAAAATTGTTTACGTATAAAGTTAGTACCTACATTCTTTATTTTGGAAAATAATAATAACTATTAAAATTATAATGCCTACTTACCAGCAATTCTCTCCATGCGACACAGGTGCCTAGTAAGAATAAAATATATCAAAATTGACTTATCTAATAAAGCGACTAAAATATATTATGTTAGATTTACGACCCATTCCTGTATGTATGTGAACGTCTAATATATAAATTGTAAAGCACATAATGTAATATTGACTGTTGACAGATATAATTCAAAATATAACAATTGATTTGTGATAAATTAATGAAAGTGTTTTATTCGATTTTATATTACAATTTTTATATTAAAAAAGAAAAAAAAATAACGAACATTTAATTAAATAAAAAAAATTGGATTTAATTGAATATATTGACGAACATTTCGTCGTAGTCGTAGAACAACGACGGTTTTGATTTTTTTCAATTTTTGCTTTTTTACGTAAAATGAGCTTAAATGCCGTGCTTTATTAGCCAATAACTCTTTTTTTTAAATATTATTTAAAATAACTGAGATACTGACTAGGAATACTGACGGATTTGATTTCTTAACGCAGTAAAATGACGTAATATTCTATACGCCCGTGTACTACGCTGCCCTCTGCCCCCCGCGCCCCGCTTACGCCCGTGTGCGCCTGTCGGATTGTTAGTTCCGCCCATGTTCTGAGTAAGGTTGCGCGTGGCCTTCGCTTTGCACTAATTAATACGTTAACTTATTTTTATTTAACTCTTAGGCTATATTGCATGTCCTATAATATTATTTTTTTTTGTACAGATTTTCCTAGAACAACGACGGAAACCACTTTGCGTCATGTAATTACGAGAAAAATCCGCAAAACAACGACGTATGATAACATACGACACACAAGTTTTCATAAAACAATGATATTTTATAAAATTTAGCCGTTTTAGGAATTTATCTTGTTGGTCAGATTATAAAAGTTCAGAAACAGGACAACATGTCCAAATTTCAAGCTTAGCTGATCAGCGGTTTCTAAAATATACCCTTAAACTCCATTAGAAAACTTTAAAGCGCCGTACTGTAAAGTTACTGATTTTCAGAACCGTCTTTGTTCTACGACTGTGACGATTTTATAAATAGTGGTTACATAGGTACCTACAACAATAAAATTAAAAAGTTAACAATACTTTCTTTAACCCCTCTCTTCGTCTGTGTATTCGCAAACAGATCGTGATTATGACATAAATTCAAATATCATTAAACTTGTGTCATAGACATAGCAGTTTGTGTATCCAGATACAATATTTAAAAAATCCAAACAACAACACAAGAGCTTTTAAACCAATTAAGCGAAAAAAAAACACCATTTAAAAAAGTAGTACTTTCTTTCTACTTCCATACCATGAGTAACTAGTATGAAAATTGCAATAAAGCTACAATATACGCTGTGCATAAACCGAAGAAATTCCATACAAAGGTTATGTCAAGGGGGAACCCGTTCCACATGGTGAATTTGGCAGAACAAGCGTCAATATAGTCCAGAGTATTGTATATAGCTTCACTGAGTTTTACGTCTGCAAAATAAAAGTAAACAAATATTGGTCGAGCAAAATATAATCACGATTCGACCAATGTTGGCTTTATGTGAATTCTGTGAATTTAATTAATAATGCCAAGAGTTTCGGTTGCCTTATTCAACACTGACTACTGTTTTTCGAATTTCTTGGTTATTAGACCATTGCGATTAACACTATCTATTGTTTATTATCATTTTAGTGCTAATAACGGAATTGCGTAAAGGGTTTGTTCACAAAACGATATGTAACTAATTTCACTGTACACAGAAGCTGTTGGAAAACCTTTTAATAAATCTGTAAATTAAAATCAATTGCTGTTCGTTAGGTCTCGCTAAAACTCGAGAACGGCTATACCGATTTGGCTAATTATGGTTTTGAATTATTTTTGGACGTCCAGAGAAGGTTTAAAAGGTAAGAATTATTCTGAGACGGTACGAAATTTGCCGGATCAGCTAGTAAATAAATAAATATGTAGGTAGATACCGTGTAGATATTGATAGAAGACTTTTTTTCTGGGACCTCATTCCACGTGCTATCTACCTATTTTATTATTTTGTTGTTCCGACACCAAATTATAATTCGATAAATAAATACCTTCGTTCAGTAATAACTGGTCAGAAAGCACTATTTTTGTCGTATCCAGATCATTCGCTGCTAATTCCATTAAAAGTGCTGGTACACACAAAATTATTACAGCGATAACATTTTCTATAATCCAGGGTACTAAAAATGATGGATACTGAAATATTGAACAATTAAATTATAAGGCAGAAGTAGAATTTGGAATTTAAGAATCACGAGATGAGTTCGTGGCTAAATAATTACAGCCGCACAGGACGATCTTCCCGTTTATTGCCCGTGGTACTACCCGTTGTTCTACCAGTAGTACCACGGGAAAAAAAATTACCCGTGGTACTACCAAGCAATCTAGTAGTACCACGGGAAATTTTAATTTACCCGTGGTACTACTCACTTATTTTATATTATAGATTAATTATTCAAAGTTCTCTGTATAATCTTCCGAATACCATCTCCTTATTGCTTTGCACTAGTTTTTAAAATCGTCATATGAGGCCTCTCGCCCTGTGTGGAGTGGAAAAGAATGTGGACTCGAACTGACTAAAATCTACTGTGTTCCATCAATTGCCATTTTCATTCCAGGGTCTTGGTTAACTGTGTAGACAATCCCGCGACACCGGCATAGTAAACGAGTAGTACCACGGGTAAATTTAAATACCCTGTGGTATTACTAGATCTCTTGGTAGTACCACAGGTAATTTTTTTTCTACTGGTAGTATGTGCAACGGGTAGTACCACGGGCAATAAACAGATCTTCCGTTCGGGTTAAGCCGCGCTTGACGAGGTTGGTCTGTGGATGGTTAACCATCCGTCACAGCGAGTTACCTCCGTGGCTCAGAAAGCACGTAAAGCCGTTGGTCCCGGCTGTCATTTGTAGATCTTTGACAGTCGTTACTATTAGTCAAAAGCTCTAAAAGTCTGACAACCAGTCCTTACCATGGGGTCTCTTATTACCCAGTTGTGGAGGTCCGAAAGGCATTCGCTCCATGTAAAATACTGATATTCACCTGCATCTGGTTCGACTGGAAGCCGACCCCAAAATAGTTGGGAAAAGCCTAGGCGGACGATGATGTGGTCTAAAAGTTTCATTTTTTTGAGAATAGAAAATCATCAAATGGCTCCGGTCCTAAGTGAGGGGGTAGAGAGGGACTGTCAGACTCGTATTAACTACAAACCACACTTTTCCCACCCTTTACGTTCCTGGGGCAAGGTAACATCCCAACTATCATTTTTGAGTGATTAAATGAAGTTATATAACGTGCAGAACACATGCAAGGAAGATCTTAAAGTAGGTATACTTACAATTTGATTTGCAAAGTCAAAGAAAAAAACTAGGAATATGATTTTTAAAAATTCGCTCGTATATGCAAAGATCATCTGAAACAGTGCGATAAATAAATAACTGTATACCTAAAGCTAGCTTCTCACGGAGCGTGATGTCACGAGTCACGACGAATATAAAAATAATCGCCATTTGCGGATCGGACTACGTGATATTACGCACGGTGTAAAGCCAGCTTTAGAAAAAGTGAAAAAAAAAATGTAATGAATGTCAGAAACCGGAAATACTTATACAGAAAGTACCTGTAGCTTCAGAAACTTGATCGTTGTGTCCAAATTTTTTGATAATTTCATGTAACCTTTACAAAAATTAGCGACATGTTCGCTTTTTCGAGCATTACTCAAATTGATTTCGTCAAAATTAACTTTTACAGATTTGCATAAGGATTGTACTGTTTTTTGATAGTTTTCAACAATATAAACTGTAGTCAGTCGACCCGAGCAAAGAGCACAAAACTTGTAATAGAATACAGCTGCGGTTGTGTAGGAAATATCTTCTAACGATATATGGTAACAGATAAGTTCTCCTATGATTGCGATGAATAGCAGAAAATGTGTTACACGACAATGCAATTTTCTCTGTAGTGTTGAAGAAGAATCGCAAGCTAAGTTTGAAATGAACATCATTACATAATTTTCTTCGGTAATCAACGATATTAAAACATTCACAGTTATTTCTAAAGCCACCAAAGCATCGTAAAAAAATACTGAGGCACCTATCACAATATAGTCGTCAAAAGATAAATAAACTTGGAAATAGCCGATTCCACAACAACAAACACAATAAAGTTTTAAAAATAGACAAATGGTAGTAGAATTACTGCACTTGAAATAATACCCAAATAGCAGTCTAAACAACATAATTCCATAAAAAGAGAAAAATGAATGTTTTCCTTGTGTTCTTCGTAAAGAAGGCATTTTGATTAATGTGACGATGGAAATCTAGACCAAGAACTTCAAAATTCATTAAATTGGTAGGTACCTACGAGTATAAGTGCAAATAGGTTGCGGAAAACAAATAGATTATTTTGAGAACCTTTGTTTTTACACAATGTGTGCATTTGTAACTATTTAAATTCATTCAAACAGCTGGACACGCCACTGCCAGAACAGAACATTGAAAAGTAATGTACCATTATTCCATAATTATTTTATTTTTCATAAAGCAAGAGAGCTTTATTAATACCATGTTTCACGTACCTAAGCAATAATTGTATGTTGTATTTCTGTAACATAATTCTGTGGCTCTAGTGAAAAAGGGTCTAAGTCTAAAAATGCAACTTTACAGGAGACGCAAAAAACGCCCCGCGCGCATCAAAATACATGTTTAAGTACGTGTGGCATTTAAACAGCTGTCAAATTAAATATATGTGATATGTTACATAGGTAAAAAATTTATGTTCTTTCTTATTCTAGTATTATTTTTTACATAAACTGAATAGTTTTCAAAATAGCGACTTATACTTAACACAAAATGAACTACACAAGGGTATAAAAGAAGTTAGATCCCTTTTCACATACACAAAAAGTTAACCTCTCGGACCCCAATGCGCCCCAATGGCACAATTTTGTGCCACCAAACCCCGACCGATTTTAAACTGTATTTTTGGAAAAATAAGTCTTAAAATCGGTCAGGGATTTTTGGCAAAAAATTTTTCGCGGGGCTCGAGAGGTTAATTCACAAAAGTGAAAAAGGATACGCATTTGGAGTTATTTGTATGATAACTAAGAAATTAAATCAGATAATTAGTATTGGAATAGCCAAAATAAATAAATTGAATGTGTACTTTTCATCGACATGAAAACATTTTGAAAAATAGCAAAAAGAAATAACTTGTATCTTTTTTCACATAGTTACTAGACGTGCCATAAGGCGCATGTTGACTTACGTGAACCTTTTGTGTAAGTTATATCTATTTTTAAACCAAAATATAACCAAAAAATATGTAGTTTTGTGGTGTTTATTTTTTTATTAAAGTAAAGAAAAGTATTTTAAGAAGTACCTATGATAGTTATTTTTAAATCATAAAAACAATTAAAAAACAAATGAAAAGTACAAATCAAGTCCCACAGAACCTTGAAAGCGATTCAAATCTTATTCGATATCAAGAAATGTCTATAGCACAGTTTTTTGAAAAGTCAGGAAATTTTTTTGACAAATCAAGTGCAATTAAAACCTGGGAAAGTGATCCAGAAAACCTTATTTTAATTTCATTCTACCGATAATAAACTCCAGTTTTAAAATAAATCCTTCCTACTAATATTATAAAGGCGAAAGTTTGTAAGTATGGATGTATGGATGTATGGATGTATGGATGTTTGTTACTCTTTCATGCAAAAACCACTGAACGGATTTGGCTAAAATTTGGTATACAGATAGTTTATAACCTGGATTAACACATAGGATAGTTTTTATCCCGATTTTATGTTCCCGTGGGATAATTTTCGAGTTGCAGCGGGTGAAACCGCTGGCAACAGCTAGTATATCATGTAATGTGGACCATTTGGAATTGGTTCAAAAAACCGGTTTTAAACGCCCAAATGGTCGGTTCAACGTTGCGCGGGCAGTTAGTAAAAAAGTATTAAAGAAGTTAATTAAGTATTATGACGCAGTTTTTTTACTCAGGAAAACAACTCAAAAATAAAAAAATAATCGAATAAATCAAGTCTAACAGAAACCTTAAAAATGATCCAGAAAACCTTATTCGATGTCGTCGTCGAAGAAGAAGATGTTGATCTTTTATATTATCATCGTCAATGAGAAGGTTGTTATAAAAAGATCGAACACTGGGGTTTATTAGCGGAAGAAGAGAAATCAAATTTCTCTTTTTCTCATTTGAATTAGCTAGGCCCATCGTATGACCTAGGCCATTACCGTTTCAAACAGAGGGAGTGGTGATTTTCCTCTTTCCCTCTGCAAATTAACAATGTTCCATTCTTCCTCATCACACAACTTACAATGAAATTCTCCTTTTTTATATTTCTTTTGTCTTTAACTCGTCTGTCGTAGACTTCTAAGCTCCAGTAATAATTAAAAATCATATATCTTAATTCTTCAGAAATTCTTTTGGCACGTTTTATTCTACAAGGTCCTAGTCTTTTAACTTTAAATTTCTCTTCTTTTTTCTAGTTTCTGTATCTCTTCTTTCCTTGTTACTTTTCCTAGGATTACGTTTCCGGCCTTGTTTAGTACCTTTTTATATCCCAAAATGACTTATTATTGCTCGTATCTGAATCTGACTGTGGAATAATGACATTACTATTTCGCCTTTTACGTTTTTGTAAAAGTGAACAATCTGAGTTACTTGTGTTAGATTATTTGGAATGAAATCGTCACTACTTTCTGTGGGATAATGCAAATTGGGTTATGATAGCGTATCAGTGAACATAGAAATAATATCAAGATATAAGACAAAAGTTTCATCAGAATCAGTGAATGATCGACATCATTATCAGGCTCTGCGAAAAGGTTTTTGAAACTTCCAGGTATTGGAGAAAATATTTAAGAGTTTCTCTGCACTGGTGAGTTATTTTTTAAACATTCAAGCCTTGGAGAATAACTGTTTGAACATCCTGATCTTGGAGAATGATCCCTAGAATGTGTAGCCTTTGGAGAATAGTTTCGGAAGATATAAGCGCAGGTATAGATTCGTCATCAATCCAATCTACTTCATCCATAATTGCCATATCTTTGGAAACAAGACCCATCAAACAATTAATGCGACCACGACCAGCCATTCTAAAACAATAGATATATTTTATTGGCCTGTTGGTCTAGTGGTAAGTGACCCCGACTGCTTTGCGGAGGTCGTGAATTGGATTCAAACTCAGGACAAATGTTTGTGTGATGAGCGCGATCATTTGTTCTGTGTTTGGGTGTAATTTATCTATAATATGTATGTATTTAGAAATATAATATCTGGTTGACCGAGCTTCGCTCGGTTTTTAAAATGTCTATATTTTGGGAACCGAGCTTTTCTCGAACCTGGGACCTTGATAAATCGATTCCTTGAGCCGAAAAACCCCTAATCTGTAACTTTCATGAAAATCCTTGGAGCCGTTTCCGAGATCCTGATTATATATAAATAAATATACAAGAATTACTCGTTTAAAGATATTAGATAAGTATGTTTATCAGTTGTCTAGTACCCATAACACAAGCTCTGCTTAGCTTGGGACTAGATGGCGTTGTGTGATAGTTGTGGAATATTATTATATATTATATTATTTATTAAAACATTACATCAGGGAATCGCGATATGAAAGTTAAGTAGGTAAGTCGAAATAGAAGTATAAAATATGCTAATTTGACAATTTTATGTATCTATATAATTATACTATAAAGTGTAGTTAAATATATAATATGTGAGGTTGATATCTGTTGGTTGTTTACTATAACCACTGTTATTGTAGTGTTTTTGTGTGAAGAATTAACTAACATACGTACAGAAACACAAAAAAAAACAATGTCTCCTCTTCATAATAAGTTACGCAATGGAGTTTTAAAATAAAAACTCGGTGTAATTGGGTACATTTAGACAAAAATCTAAATAACAATACGTACACTCAAAAATAATTTACTAAAATATGTGAAAAAGGGTACAACTTACCAGCGCAATTACTGATTTTCTGCAGTGCGTCGACACAAGTTCCCTTCAATAGAGTGCTTGGACGACCGAAAGAGTGCGGGCGCTACGCACTTTCCACCCACCAGCACCGTAACCCGTATCGGCCAGTTGTATCTTTTCTCACGAAAAATAGCAGCGAAATATTGGTATTATTTTAGTTATGTCAAATTGCATTTTTTTATATAAATATTTCATACGTGAAAACTGATACCAAAAAACTTATTCTGGATTTTTGGCTTTTATTTTGGTGAAAACGGATTTATGTCAAGTGATATCGTTACTCACTAAACAATTTTTAAGGAATTAATGTACTTGTGCCGCTATTCACTAAACAAATTGAAGCTCTGACAATACATGTTTATTTAGATCAAAAGACACAAAATAAAAATAAACATAGTTTTGTGTAAAGAAATTAAAGTGCACTTATACCCCGCTTTTGTAATATTTTTAGTGTTAGTTAACCCCCTTTGCACATTGCTAACTTCCTTATTTTTAAAGATAGGCAAGATCTGTTTTCACGAATGGATAGATCATTTTTTTCTGAACACTTTGGTGTACTTAACTCATTTTCGACAAAATCGGACTTATACCCTTTTTCACTAGAGGCACAGAATTAAAAACATTGAAATGTAGATTCATGACGGAAATAAAAACGAAGGCCAATTTGAAGTAAACATTTATTATTATTGTAACATACAATTTTAATTCAGGCAAAACCAAAAAAAAAAAACATTAGTAACTTTAAAATATAATATCTAAGTAGATTAATCACACAAAACAGTACCTACCTAGATATTTTTTTATAATATCCTGTCATGAGAACTAGTAAGTAAATTGTAATAAAGCTATCACAAACGTTGTGCATAAACTAAAGAAACTGAAAACAAAGCTTATATCAAACGGGAACCCGTTCCAAATAGTGTTTTTAGCAGAACAAGCGTCTATATACTCCAGGGCATCGTATATAGCTTCACGGAGTTTCATTTCTGTAGGAAAATTAAAAAGTTAATTTTATGAACTAAGCAAGTAACAATTATTAGGTACTAAAGCGAAACAAAAAAACCGGTCAAGTTTGAGTCGAACTCGCATATGAGGCATCCCAAACCATTTAGGCCCGGCGGCGTCCACTATCGGCATCGGCACGGCTGAGGATTTTAGGTGATAAAAAGCATTATAGACTTTAACTTAATGGCAATCAAGTAGAAATTTCTATGATATAAGATCTTAGTAACAGAAATACCGCTTCGGTATGCTTGAGGCTACTGCATCGGCAATTTCTACTTTATTGCCATGAAGTTAATGTATAATGCTTTTTATCACCTAAAATCCTCAGCCGTGTCGATGCCGATAGTGGGCGCCGGGCCTTACTTTTATTGTTAGTTGCAATAGTGGCAACAGAAATACACATACTATTTTTAAACGGTCTATTTTTTTCCTGGGATTATCATCAAATGAGTAATCCCGCCCTGTGTAGAGTGGAAGGGACTGTCAGAGTCGAACTGACTAAAAATCCACCCTATTCCTTCTTGTCTCGTGTCAGACTCATATTGACTATTAACTATGTTCCTTCAATTGTCCTTTACGATCCAGGCTCACGGTAACCTGAGACGGTCTTGCGACCCAACCTGGTTAAAGATCGTGAGATGCCGCTCGCTGACAGACTGACAGCGGGGACATACGGTCTTGTTGGTTACCCTTCGGGTGATGAAGACTAAAAAAAGGTTTATTCAACACTACTTTAAAGTTGGGCGATGATTTGGTCAAAACTAGTGTTGGTCGAAGCTTTGGTCAATACTTATCAGTAGTAGATCAAAGGCCTTCCAAAAAAGCTGTTTGGACAAGGTTTAATTACGGTTTCATTATTAATGCTTTGTTTTAAAATCATAACATTTAATAAATACCTTTATTTGTTATCAAATTGTCAGCAAGCACAATTTTTATGTCATCAAGATCATTTGCAGCGAATTCCATTAAAATTGCTGGTACACACACCATAACTATAGTGAAACATATTTCTAAAATCAAAGGCATTACGACAGCAAATGACTGCAACAAAATGAACTCAGTTTTAGAACACAACGTCTACTTATCAGGGCTTTTTACATACCATGTTCATGAAGTTCATCAAAAAAAGTTGTTGGTGATTTAATAGACCGGTGAGCTTTTAGGTAGTGGTATAGAGCTAGGTAATCAGTTTACTTACAAAATCATTAGCATAGTCGAAGTAATACACCATGAACAGAATTCTTAAAAATTCACACACATATGTAATGGTCACCTGAAATATGATTATGAAGTGTTAATATTTTAGGAGTAATTATTTTCAGACAGATCAAATACCATTTTTTTTTTGTTATATAGCATGAAAAAATCGTCAAATGAGACCTCCCTCCTAGGGCAGGGCGAAAGGGACTGTCAGACTCGTACTGACTAAAATCCACGGTGTCCTTCCATGGCCCGATACGTTCCGGGCGTTACCCCGGCAGGCTTTCACCCTCTAAAGAGCGACCCCGTCATTATGCTGACACGCCTTGAGGCGTGCGTGGAAAAAAACGCGCCGTCGCCGTCGACCCGGCCATGATCCATGGTCGAACAGCGTGTCGCCCATAATTCGCCGCCCGCATGCCCGCGCCTGCGGTGGCTGTAGGTCGCCCGGCGATGTCCGTCGCCGTGGGCGTCTACCGCTGCGGCTGGGTTGGAGGGAGGAAGCTGTCATCTTCCTCTCGCGGCGCGCCTTCTCCTTCGCTAGCATGACTGCTTCGCAGGAGGCGTCCGCTTCCCCTCCGTCTCGGCCCGCAGCGTGGCCTTGACCAATGCCGGGCGCGAGAGATCTCCGCCTATCGCCTTCGTGAGTACACGGCGGTGCTCTGCCCAAGCGGGGCAGTCCTGGTAGCCTACCATGACGTCTTAAAGTGTGAGTGGTTCCGCTCAGGGAACGAGACGGTGCTTGACGACTTGTATAACTCTGTCTCTTTCCCACAGCCTCTTTAAGACTCACGGTTTTAGATGTCATGGTATGCCACCTGCACCGTATGCTCCACAGTGTCCTCCGGGCGATCCTTGCAGTGGTGACACCCAGAAGTTTCTTCCTTCCTCATCCGACACAGGTACCTCCCGAAACATCCGTGTCCGGTGAGGACTTGCGTCAGGCGGAAGGTCAGGACGCCGTGACGCCTGTCCAGTCACTCCTCAAAGAGGGGTCTTACCGCCAAGGGATCACGGCGTGCCCGGAGCTCGGGTGCGACAGTCGCTCCCTCCATACTGCCCTGAGATCGCGCCGGAGCTCTTCCCGCCACGCTTCGACTTGTCGTGACAGCGGGGATTCGCCTGCCTCGACAAGTTGCGCTGATTGTTTGTTTGTCAGGTTAAAACGCAGCACGTTCATAACGCTATTCAACATCACATTATGAGCTTAAGGGGCTGAGAAGCGATTGAAAATGTAGCGAACAGCTAGTATTAGATAAAGAAGTACCTTTAGCCTTAGAAATTTCATCGTGGCATCCAAATTTTTCGATAATTTCATGTAACCTTTGCAGAATTTTTTAACGTGTTGACTTTTTTGAGCTGGACTTAAATTCGATGCAAAGTCATCTCTTAGCGTTTTGCACAAGAACCCGATTGTCTTATGATAATTTTCGGTAATATAAACTATGGTCAGTCGACTCGAGTTTAAGGACATTAACTTGTAAAAGTATACGTATAAGATCAAGTCTGCCAAACGAAATTTTTCTAATGAGATCCAAAAAAAGACACTCTCAACAATAATTGTGGCAAGCAACAGAATAAACGTAACAAGACAGTGTTGTTTTTTCTGTAATGTTGATAAAGAATTGGAAGTTAAGTTTGAAGAAAAAATCATTACATATTCTTCTTCAGTAATCAACGATATCAAAACATTTGCAGTGAAATCTAAAACTGCCGTAGCATCGTAACACAAAGCAATTACAGAAAACTGAATAAATTCTTCATAATAATATGTCATGAGAAGTTGCAAATAGCTTATTCCACAACAACCGATACAATAAAGTTTTAGTAACAGACAAACGGCAGTAGAATTACAGCATTTGAAATAAGATCCAAATAGTAGTCTAAAAATCATAATTCCGCGTAAAGTAAAATATGAATTAATTTTAAATAGTCCTTGTAAAGAAGGCATTTTAAAAACGTATGATTTCACAATACTGCAGTGCAAGAAGTCTGAAACGCTACTCAAAGTAAATTATAAAAACGCCGACGTAGATATTAGGCCGCTTTCACGTGAGGACGTTAGCAGAGCGCGACAGTAAAGGCGCTCCCTCACCGCGAGCATTCACCTGGTAACATAAAAGTGCGCAATTTGATGCTCTATTGTCTTCGAATGTTCGAATCTATAACGTTACATTGCTCGCGGTGAGGGAGCCAAAACCCAAACCTTTTCGCCGACTTATTTTTGTCGCCTGAAGGAAAAGTACTGTGGCAGAATAACATAAATAATAAGCCACTAAAATAATAAGAGATACATGGTGCTTTTTATTTTAGAAATCATGAATAAACAATGCACATAATTCTTGACAGCTTGACCCGTACGAGGCCAGCGCAGGGTCACTTGTTTACCATACAAAATTAAAATCTTGTTCCATAGGTTCGCCAAAAAATGTCGTGTTCGAGTCGGTCCAGGCAATGTAAAAAGTAATAAAATTAATAGATTAAAAAAAATCTTAAAACCCACGTTTTTAAATGTCCTAAAAATAAGAAAATAACGCTACGGGGCTGAAAGAGGGGCTACTCAAAACGTGGGGGCGTATATCATTTAAGGGATTATTTTTATGGGATATATTTGCACACACATGACGTGTATAGATTTTTAGGGCATTTAGAAACGTGGGTTTTTAGATTTTTTTTAATCTAATATTTATTTTATTATTTTTATCTTTGTTCATCGGGTTTGAAGCTACCCTGAAAATTTCAGCCTGCTAGCTTGTCGGGAAGTGCCTCAAAGCCTGTCCGCCATCTTGGACGTCCGCCATATTAGATTTAAGTCACATGACTATTTTTTTCGTATTTCTGACAGCAAACCCTTTTATTTGATACCCATATCATGGGGGTGGATTTCAACCAGCCAGTCTGCCATCTTGGACGTCCGCCATCTTGGATTTAAGTCACGTGACTATTTTTTTTCGTACTCCTGACAGCAAACCCTTTCATTTTGATATCCAGATCATAGGGGTGCATTTCAAATAGCCTGTCTGCCATCTTGGAAGTCCGCCATATTGGATCTAAGTCACGTGACTATTTTTTTTCGTATTCCTGACTGCAAACCCTTTCATTTGATACCCATATCATGGGGGTGGATTTCAAACAGCCAGTCCGCCATCTTGGGGAGGTCGCCATATTGGATTTGTTATGACGTTTCTTAGCTAGTCATGTATTGTCATCAGAACTCAGAGCGTGTGCAAAATTTCAGCCTGCGAGCTTATCGGGAAGTGCCTCAAAATTGAGTTGCAAAACTCCAACCGGAACGACAAACAAACAAGAAAAGTGAGTGTATAAAAAGGTGAGAAAAAACGTGAGAAAAATCTACGTTATAAACTGCACCAGTGTATAGTCAGGGCTATTCACTAGTACTGTATTAATTATTCACATGTTGCTATCAATACTTCGGTTTTAAATAATTGCAATTAAGAATATTGAAATAAAGTTACGGGACAGAAATAAAGGTGACGATCAATAACTTTAAATAGTCCGGTCAAAAGAGGCTTAAAACATCGTAAAAAGTGCCCATCGATTAACGGTGGCTGACATTTTATTTCTGCTCGTGTACTCAAAGGTCTACCAAAAGTTCTGTCTGAATTTTCTTTATTTAATCACATTTCTACGTCTTTAACTGACAGTAAGGTATCATAAATACCTAATTATTGTTCACTACATTAAAAGAATTTTCTAAGACACTAAGATAAGCGCCTATAACAGGCCTGTTGGTCTAGTGGTTGCTGGCCCTGATTGCTATGCCGGAGGTCGTGGGTTCGATTCCCACCCAGGATAATCTTAATATATATAAATCTCGTGTCACAATGTTTGTCCTCAATGGACTCCTAAACCACTTAACCGATTATAATAAAATTCGCACACCATGTGCAGTTCGATCCAACTTGAGAGATAGGATAGTTATCTCAAATTATAGTCGCAATTTTAATAATATTATAAAAATTGCACCCGTGCGGAGCCGGGGCGGGTCGCTAGTAATAATATATGTTTGTGTGATGAGCACGATCATTGCATTTGTTCTGGTTCTGGGTGTAATTTTTCTATATTTACGAGTATGTATTTAGAAATATATAAGTGTGTTTCTCAGTTGTCTAGTACCCATAACACAAGCTCTGCTTAGCTTGGGACTAGATGACGTTGTGTGATAGTTGTGGAATATTATTATCACAGAAATATTAAAAACAGGAGAAGTGGCAAGGGGGCTTGTCGGTGACCACGTGGTCCTGAGCGTTCTGGCCAGCTTGGACTTGGACTACTTTATTTTTGTTTCCTATATTACTCCGACTGTATTGTTTTTCATTAAATACATTGCTCTTTTACAACCACCTCACTCTATCACTGAGTGACTGGATAAGCAATGTAAAACTGACATAACGATACCTCATCAAGCCGTAATGTCGCGTGGTGCGTCCGTTGTATTTGAGCGAGAGTAGTACCGCCCCCCGCGTGTCGCGACAACACACAATGATAATTGTTAGTGTAAGTAAATTATACGGAAAAAGTACGCTGTGGTTTAAAGAATAAGGTTTATATTTAAATGACTGAGTTATCGATGGCGCGTGTGTGCACTTGTTCGTAGTATTGTTTTGATAGAACTACATGCGCAATATTATCGTAATGGTGGGGCTGTGCGCCTTCACTGGTTTTCTATACATTTTAAACTCAACGCCATATCTCCTTCTTTAAGATATCTGTGATTATTATTATCTTTGAAATGAAGTTCAGAATTGTCCCTGTTCAGTAAATTGAAATGACAGTTAATCAGCCCCAATTAATGCTATGCATTATTTACGCGATTAAACAAATATCGGCCCGTTTACGACCTTGCCTTGCTTTGAGCAGTGGCTTAGCGCGGGGCCGAACGATAAGATCAAATGTATGGAAATGTTTGAAACACGGCACGAGGCGCCGCCAGAGGCGAATTCGCGTAAGGGTGCTTGTGCACGGTGCATGTAACCCGCGCAAGTGCCTCATCATGTTCAAGCTACATGCACCGTGTACAAGCACCCATTAAAAAACGTGCGGGTCCAGCGACTTGAGCATGTATCAAAGCGAGCCACCCGCGCAACTATTTCGCGTGCTCTGCGGCGCACGCGGGTTATTCGCGCATGTTACTTAAACAGGTTTAGACGTGCGTAAGTTTCATAATTCCGGCAAAATTACATTTTTAACAATGTTTTTAAAAAGTTTTCGTTCGTCGAGACATCTTGACTCGATTAAGTCATAAAGCTACCGCGCGAATAGCATGCACATGATGTAACTCTTGACCACAAACAAATGACTTGTACATACAGCTTGCGCAAGTAGCCCGCGTCTTTACTTGGTCCAGTCATTTGCAACATTTACAAGTACACGCGAGTAACTTGATCAAGTAGCTTGCGCATGTTACTCGCGCGGGTAACCCGCACCCTTACTTGCGCGGGTTACATGCACCGTGTACAAGCACCCTTAGTAATTAATGTCTTATTCGCGCCGCCCGCCGCCGCACCAGACCAAAGTGTGTCAACTGTAACAACACGCCTGTACCTTAAAAATCAGTTGATAATTTGAGAAAACAGACAATGGAACTTCTCAATTATACTGCACATTTCTAGGTAAAAATACCGACATTCGCTTCAAAATTCGGTGACAAGAAGAGTTAAATCAAACAAAAACAAAGGTTCTAGAAAATTCACCTTAAAAATACCGACACTGTCTGAAATTCAGGTCATAATGTAAAACAGAGTTTTGTCTCTGTCTCATTTGTATCGGGTTATTGAGTAACTCTCGGGATTCCCTGCACTTCTGTCATTTGAAAGTAACGAACTATAATTACTGAAGCGGAAATATTCTACTTTGATTCAGTTTTAACGAAGGGGTATTTTTGTGTTAATTTTCTTCTGCATAAGAGTTGAATGGTCATATACCCTATATATTGACTGGCCTGGAAAGGGGCATTTTGCGAAAGCCGATTGTTGACCAAAGAAACAAAATTGTATGATTTTATTTCGTTGGATAACAAGTTTCCGCCTTGGATGGAGCGGAAGGAACTACCAGACTTTACCTGACTAAAATTCCACACTGTTTCTTCAATTGCCTTTTACGTTACAGGGTCATGGTAACTGGCAAAATAAATAAAAAAAAAACGTTTATTCTTGATCTGTCTAGCTAATTTTGTCTGAACATTGTGATTGATCAATACAAATAAACATCTACAAAAAAAGTCCTATAGTTTTATAATTATGGTAGATATAAATGTTAGTGTTTAAAACGGGATATTTACCATGTTTATTATTTGTTTTGAGTTTCCGATATTTCGGCACTGTTGCAAGCACCATGATCACGGATGAACTGAAGTTATTGCGGGTGGATGTTATGAGCAGACAAAACGGTCTACCCTCCGTCTCGTTCGTTTTTTGCGTTCGACTCCACTATCATTGTCACTAGTCTCACTCACAACACGATATTGTTCCCGACACACAAAACTCACTGTATCTGCTCGCGAAGTAGTTACCGTGTTTTTTCGGTTTCTACACAATTGGACCACTGGGTTCCAGGCCCTCGACAGTTGAAACCCATCCTCACGATTGAAATTTTTATATTTCGTGATTTCGATCGCTTCTCGAACCAATCTCGGTATGTAGTGGCGTTCTGTCGAGATGACCTGAGGGTTATGTAACTCGATCCAGTGGTTAGGACCCGATTCCAACAGATGTTGAGCTATTGCTGATTTTTGGATATCGTTGTTTTTCACCGCCCTAATGTGTTCCGATATTCTGCAAGCTACAGTTCGCTTAGTCTGCCCGATATACGCCTTTCCACAGCTGCAGTCTACTTTATAAACACCGGGTTTCTCCAACGGGAAGCTGTCCTTCGGCGAACGCAACATTTGAGACACCTTCTTGAATGGAGTGAAGATAGAAATATCGGAAACTCAAAACAAATAATAAACATGGTAAATATCCCGTTTTAAACACTAACATTTATAATAGTGACCATGTCAGTTTAAAAACTTATATGGTAGATATACAAATATTATACAATTTGTTTGTAAGTTTGTATGTCTTAATGTCTTAATCTCTTGAACTTATGGCCCAATGTTGTTTTTTTTTTTTGGTTTTAAGCTACGTACATTATTCTTTAGTGCTTTAAATGATAATTATTTATTTATCATGCATGTTAAGCGAGTTCTAACAATTTTTGTCTAGCAAGTCGAACAAAGTAAAAGCTCGGATGGGTGGCGAAACTGTTTGGGCGCAAAAAGCCTTAGGGTCGTAGCACACATATATAAACGGAAAGGGATCGTCACCGTATCAACTCGAGCCGTTCAGTATTATTTGTATGAAACTCCTTACTGCAACGCATACTAATCGGAATCGTAATAGAGCGGGAGCCAGGCCAAAATATCGTAAGTGATTTCTTCCCAAGCCATAATTAGTAGACTACATAAGGGAGTCATATCATAAAGATTCGTGGAAGTCAGCTGCGATTCCGTTGGTGGGATAAGCAGCAATCGCCGTTCAAACACGTAGAAAAAAAATTTTTTTTTAGTCATTCCCTCCCAACTGAAACTTGGTTTAAATTGAAGATTACCTTGTATCACGAAGAATAAAACCAATCAGCCGACGGTACAATGGTGGAATACACGTCAGCTGGTCACTCGAACATGTAATTTTTTATTTTATTTTCAGTGATTTCCTCTCAACCCAAATTTAACCTGATGAAAGTTTACATGTAGTTAAGGCTAAAAACAGACGTCAGCTGGCTGTGTCTCGGTGGAAAGACCGTCAGCTGATACTTTGAAAATTACAAACAGGACTAAGGCTCTCAGCCTAAATATGCATTTAGTTCAAAGTTTTCAATTCCTCCCTACAGAAAACAAGTTTATATTGACGCTTACTCAATATCACGATGAAAAAATACGTTCAGCTAATGTTTACAGACAGTTATGGATCAAAATACAGAGTTATTCTCATTAAGCTGGGCATCAGGAACATATGTGATTTCGTAAGAGATACGAAAAAACTTATTTAGATAACTTTAGCTCTTTTTTCAGTATAACAATTTTAGCATTTTATTTTTTTGGTCAAGTGTGAATTTTTCACTAAAATGAATTTGCTACGAACAATATTTGGATTATACAAAATGTGAAATACCTTAAAAACTACTTAACCGATTTTCGTGAAACAAACTGTACAATAGTTTTTGCAACAAGACCAACACATTAAAAAAAAGTCCATTGCAATAACCCCATAAACAAAAAATTACATTTTCAAGTTACGTAATTATGATCAACATAATTATCTCATATCAGATTTATTTTTTAATGCCTTTCGACTCTGTTTCATGTAAAGATCATTTCGTTGCATCAGAAAACAAAAATCAGGATGGCGGAAATTGGTCAAAGGACATCATTTAACATTCATCACGCTCCATACATTTTTTTGGGCTTTTCCAAAGTATTAAAAGTCGGCTATGAGACCACCGCTATGACGAGAGGTGCACGTAGTGGGAAGTGCTACAAGATGTATGTAAATATTGTTTGTAAGGAGACTTTCTTAATATATTTTCTAATCAGATTTTTTTATGTTATTTGTTTGTGCTAAATTCTTATTATAATACTGTATTTTTCTTATTAGTGCTAATTAAAATACATAATAAATGTAACGAAAGTAACTAGAAAATTTTACTAATGTTGATCATAATTACGTAACTTGAAAATGTAATTTTTTGTTTATGGGGTTATTGCAATGGACTTTATTTTAATGTGTTGGTCTTGTTGTAAAAACTATTGTACAGTTTGTTTCACGAAAATCGGTTAAGTAGTTTTTAAGGTATTGCACATTTTGTATAATCCAAATATTGTTCCTAGCGAATTCATTTTAGTGAACAATTCACACTTGACCAAAAAAATAAAATAATAAAATTGTTAAACTGAAAAAAGAGCTAATGTTATCTAAATAAGTTTTTTCGTATCTTTTACGGAATCACATATGTTCCTGATGCCCAGCTTAATAAGAATAACTCTGTATTTTGATCCATAACTGTCTGTAAACATTAGCTGAACGTATTTTTTCA
Source organism: Agrotis clavis (assembly GCA_954870645.1). Taxonomy (NCBI): domain Eukaryota; kingdom Metazoa; phylum Arthropoda; class Insecta; order Lepidoptera; family Noctuidae; genus Agrotis; species Agrotis clavis. The sequence continues at coordinate 4,410,391 of OX940927.1, read as the reverse complement.
TCGTGATATTGAGTAAGCGTCAATTATAAACTTGTTTTCTGTAGGGCGGAATTGAAAACTTTGAATTAAATGCATATTTAGGCTGTGAGCCTTAGTCCTGTTTGTAATTTTCAAAGTATCAGCTGACGGTCTTTCCACCGAGACACAGCCAGCTGACGTCTGTTTTTAGCCTTAACCTTCAAGTACCGACGTGAGCTTCGAGTTACGTAAGTACCGACGTGACGTCTGGCAGACCACCGTCGCTTAACTGACCAAAAATTTTATGTTTCTGGATTATTTAAAAAAATATTTTTTAGTATATATTTTTGACATAATCTAGATATCTTACGAGTCACACAAAATGTAAAAGTTTTCATTTTAGTACTAATTATAAGCATTTATCTGTCAGTCTCAACTTTTTTGAGATGAAAAATCAACTTCTTACTTAGTAATTAACATTTATAAACTGAACATTTTTTTTTCTTCACAACATTTTTTTCTTAAAGTTTAATAACTAAGGAAATAAAGAATATTAAAAAGAAAGAAAAAAATTAGTGATTTCTTGGAAATCGCAATGCACAAAATATTCGAAACAATTAAATTTTACAAACAGTCCTTGCTGCATTGTAAGTACACATATTTCATGCAAGTGTTACATTTATAAGCAGTATTGCGCTTGATGAATTATGATCACTCTCCATAGGAACAAAATTTGGATCGATGTCATCATAGTCGGACTCATTTAGCCATTTTTCTATAATGTCCGCATGGTCTTTATTTTGAGGCCTTGCAAGGTATTTTTTGTTTTATGTTTTACTCTTAAAGTACTTGGTTGATCTATTTTCGTATGTGACTGAAAATATCATATAAAACGATAAAACCTCAAACAAGTCTCATTCAAAAGTATTACACAAGTACAGACGAGTGGTCTGGTAGACCACTCGCGATCTTATAAAAGCTAAAACTCCCCGGAATCGCATGTGCCAACAAAACCACTCTTCTTAAACGCTGCGGGGCGACTGCTCGAGGGGTAGACAAAAGCGCGGGGGTGTATGTCTTTGCTAACACAGGTAAATAGACAAATCGGATACCCAAAGTGTCTGTCAGACCACACGTCGGTACTTAAAGGTTAACTACATGTAAACTTTCATCAGGTTAAATTTGGGTTGAGAGGAAATCACTGAAAATAAAATAAAAAATTACATGTTCGAGTGACCAGCTGACGTGTATTCCACCATTGTATCGTCGGCTGATTGGTTTTATTCTTCGTGATACAAGGTAATCTTCAATTTAAACCAGGTTTCAGTTGGGAGGGAATGACTAAAAAAAAATTTTTTTTCTACGTGTTTGAACGGCGATTGCTGCTTATCCCACCAACGGAATCGCAGCTGACTTCCACGAATCTTTATGATATGACTCCCTTATGTAGTCTACTAATTATCGCTTGAGAGGAAATTGGTCACGGACATCTGTTACGGGCTCCCGCTCTATAACGTAATCGCATCGCCTCGGACAAGCTCACGAACCGCGGTCACGCGGAGCAGTGCGCGGTCGGCGAGCCGTAAGCGCGGCGCGGGCGTCGCCTAGCTGTAGCCGAGTCGACGACGGGGCGGAGCTTCTGATCCGCTTACGTTACGTGGTTACGTAAAGTGGACGACTGTTTGACGCCGAGGAGAAAGGCGAGGCAGTGACGATCGATTGATATGTGTGCTACGACCCTTATTCGCAATGGCAATCGTGTCGCAAAAGGACATTAAGTTCTTAAAGGGGAAAATTCTCTAAAAGCCTGCCATTTTCAGAACTTGTCCTTTTGCGACTTGGTTGCTATTTTGAGAATTAGGCTTTTTGCGCCTGAACCAGCGAAACGACGAACGAAGTCGTGGGAAGAAAAAAGCTAGGTATGAAGTTTCTTATTAACTTTTGCAGTTCAATGCTCAATTGGTGATATTGTCTGCATACAACCCTAAAAGTCATAATAAATCCAATTGGAAATAAACTATTGTTGTTGAAACTATTGATTGCCTATAAAACTTTCTCAATACCAGATAATATTTTCTTGAACCGTTCTTGACTAAATGTACCTAAACTTGTTAACATAGATAGAAAAAGTTTATTGCAAATGAGTACTTGTAAATCAATTCATTTGAATTTTCGTCTTTTTATTACTAGTATTGTATTATCTTTGTTTCTAGCTCGTGTCATCAATGTATACATATTATACCTAATATTAACCGCACAGGTCGATCTTCGCGCAGTTAAGCCACATTTGCCGAGGTTGGTCTGTATGTAGATGGATCCTACATATGGATGGATATGACATCGTGTACATTTGCGTAAAAGTTTTTTGAATGAACATGTTTTCGAGAGTGTGCAAGTCGCATGCAAGTTTTACTTGTTTAAATATGGCCATGTTCCCAATGTAGGTTTGTTCAAGTTACATACCTACACTTTGCAACTTGTAAAGAAGTAACTTGTATAATAAAACGCGCCTTAAGGGTAACAGGCGTTAAATTATGTCATTATACACGCTGTTTTTTTGCATTTTCGTCAAACTTCAGCAGGGCTAGCATGCGCAAGTCGACAAAATTTTGTCGACACATTATCTCGTGCTGAGACGACTTATGTCTGTTTGTCGATGGGAGGGGCTAACATGCGCAACATTATCTCGTCCTGAGACGACATAATGTCTGTTTGTCGATGGGAGCTAACATGGTGACACTTATATGTCGTGTCGTTCTGACATAGAACTCATGTCGTTCTGTCAAACCTGTTTTTGTCGTCATGCGCGCTATATTTAGTCGAATTTTGACATTTTCCTAAGACAAGTTTCTCGTCGATGGTTTTCGAAGACGAGAAATCGCGACAACAGTGACTAAAAACTGAAAACAGTGTTCTGTAAACTTTTAAGTATAATGGCGGTGCCGTACTACAATTATCATTTATCTGTGTATGAGGAGAGGGAAGCATGAAAAATACAGAGGAAGGTGATTCGCGACGTCTGCAACCCATTTGACCTAAGGGATAACGAGTTCCAGTCCCTTTGGCGAATTACAAAGCCTATGGCTATTTATGTTATAGATAAGCTCCAAGCCGATTACATTTACAGTTATTTACAGTTCAATTTGTAACTATCAATCTATCTCTTTCAATTAATAAGGGCACTATTATTGTACAGTACCTACGTACACACACGACAAGTAAACTTTCGTTCGTATTACGAATAATGTTTCGCAGCAATTTCAGAACTTTGTACTTTATGAATAGTCAACATTCAATCTTGAATTTTATGGTTGGCATAGTGTTTATTTTGTACATTACATTTAGGACATTTCATCGAGATAATTTAATGTTACATAGTATTATGATTACATAACTTAGAACTTTGAAAAATCCATTATTTACACGGTTTGTTTTGTAAATCAATTACAACATTCATCATCATCATCATCAGCCTATATTGTTCCCACTGCTGGGACACGAGCCTTCACTCTGTGAGAGGGAGTGGGCCATAGATATATTATAGAAGGAGATATGGCGTGGAGTTCAAAATGTATAGAAAACCGGTGAAGCCACAACTGCCCCACCATAAAGATAATATTACGCATGTAGTATATCAAAACAATACTACGAACAAGTGCACACACGCGCCGTCGAAAACTCTGTCATTTAAATATAAACCTTATTCTTTAAACCACAGCGTACTTTTTCCGTGTAATTTACTCAAACTAAAACAATTATCATTGTGTGTCGTCGGGACACGGGGGCGGACTCGACAGTGTTTGACTAAATCGAAGAGTTCACGATAAATATATCGATAAATTATAAAGGTTTGGAAATAAAATTAATAAAAAACGATATGAAACCGTTTTTATTATCTTTATTGTATAGATTACTATTAATTTAGTCCATAGATTACTAAACTAAACATTAATTAATTTACTTAACCATCTTCGGTTTCGCATTTATTTAATACTCTGTAAAATAATAAAAAAATGTAAAAATCCATGAACCACATCGGCCTTCCAGCCTTATTACAAGATAAAAAATTCAAAAAAAAAAAAATAGCAATTAGCAGTCGACTTTCTTGTCGATAGACTTTGTCGGATTTCTAAGAGCACGTCACTAGCCAGCGGCCGTACCATGCGACATTACGGCTGATTGAGGTATCGTTATGTCAGTTTTACATTGCTTGTTCAGTCACTATGTGATGCAATGATGTGGTTGTAAAAGAGCAATGTATTTATTGCAAAAATAATACCGTCGGAGTAATGTAGGAAAACAAAAGTACAGTAGTACAAGTCAGATACATTTTACTGCTTGTTGTTTTTCGTGATTTTTAACGGTTATCTCGCGTCGTGAAGGCGAAGTCACGACGAGATATCTTCTCGTGGTGCGCATGTTATGAAAAGTGACAAACGAATCGAGAACGACAAAATAAGAGATAATGTCGCCTTGCGCATGCTAGCCCTGCAGGTGGTTGTCACAAAAGTCATAAATAATCAATTGAAAGTACAGTACCGGGCAAAACTAATAAGGGCTGCTTTTTTTTTGTTGTTGAAATTTTACAGTATTTCAGAATTAAACCCTTAATTCAATACAAATGAAAGAGAATCACCCGACTACGCAGTCCGCGCGTACGCACACAGCGATGAGCAGCTGGTGTGCGTGAATTGAATCTACTACTCTTGAAGAAACTAGTTCACACTTACGGATTTCAGTAAAAAGGAAAAATAAAATAAAAAAATACCTACCTATTTTATTGTTGATTTGGGTCGAGAATCATGAGTATAATCACGTCCTTGAATTTGACTAGGTTGCAGATCAGCACATTGTATATTTACAATGATTTTATCATTACGTTAGCCTATATCTAGAATCAATAAAATTCCTCTTACTGTACCTAATCGAAATTTAATAAAAGGCTTTGCATACCAGGTTCCGTTTAAACTTCAATCTGCGGTCTTTATGTTAGTGAATACGGTGAACTAATTAAAAGTTGCTTCATTACTAGTGATCGGATGATCGGATGCATATTTACCTAAAGTTCATTTTTGGTTTAGAAATTATGGAAGCGGCTTCTTGCAACATATTTTTTTGAAATATAAATCCCGGGATTCCAGAATTCAATTCAAATTCGGGAATGCGAAACTAGTCTGTAACATGTACAAAAGTTATGTAACACGACCGTTTGTGGTAGGAGGCAGTGAAGTTACATAGATACTTTGTATCTTAAACTTTCAACATAAGAGGATGTTATTATTTTGTTTTTTTTTATTTTTATTACATAAATAACTTATAACATTTATACATATATTGCAAGAGCATTAAAGCAACTTGCACTTATTTGAGAATACCTAATAATTCTGCTAATATAACAAATACTAAAAATAATAATATCTAGAATAGACGGGACCATACAAAATAAGACCAAAATGAAACGAGAGACCTTTGGCAGGGGGCGGACAACAGCTAGTATTTTCAACAAAGGAATCCAACCTGTGTGGGTGTCAACCCTCGACTAAGAGTCAGGAAAATTCTCAATCTATCTTGAAATAAATTTAGACTGATATTATAAAAAGAGTAGTCATAAAGTAAAAAAAACACTTTTTGGGTGACTAGGTATTAGGTACCTACACCTACACTTTGAAACTGAAGTTCTGAAAGTTAAGAAGCTACAAACAAAATTATTTAATAGTCCCGAAATAAACTATGACGTTGATATAATATAATTGATAATTATAATATTTGGAAAGAGCTATGCTCGGAGTTTCTTTGCGGGATAAAATCCGGAACATGGATATTCGGCGAAGAACCAGAGTCACCGACATAGCTCATAAAATTTGCAAGTTGAAGTGGCAATGGGCAGGCCACATCGCTCGTAGAACTGACAACCGATGGGGAAGAAAAGTTCTCGAGTGGCGACCATGGACCGGAAAACGCAGCGTAGGCAGGCCTCCCACTAGGTGGACCGACGACATCGTGAGGGTCGCGGGCAGCCGATGGATGCAAGTGGCGAATTGTCGTTCGGCGTGGCGGTCTAAGGGGGAGGCCTATGTTCAGCAGTGGACGTCTTCCGGCTGATGATGATGATGATGATGATGATGATAATATTTGACGACACGGTTGGCGCAGTGGCTGAGCGATCGACTGAGGTGCAGCGTGACGCGGGTTCGATCTCCGCACGGAACAAATATTTGTATGATCTGCAAGTAGTTGTTCCGGGTCTCAGCAGTCAAAAACCAAGTTTCAGAGCCATAGGTATGTCATGACTGGCAACACAACACCCTTGTCTTGAGACACCGGTGGGACTGTGTCATTGACTACAAAAGATTGAAAAAATCATATTTTTACTGTGTTTACGATTTTGTTGGCACCACCACTATTATTTTTATTCTGTGGCACCATTTTTAAAACTTTTTTGTCTAACACTTTTTTAAAGTTAAATTTCTTTCATAGTTGCTATTTAATTTTTCATTCAACTGAAGCCACCAAGACCACAGAATTCGAATAAACTTTATTTTCCTTTTTACAAAGCATAGAAGATTAAACTTTAAAATGGGTTTCGCACGTCGTAAATTCGCATAGAAAGTGGCTGCGTTGCAAAGGTCAACATAAAACTCTAGACAACACAATATGTAAATCACCAAAGAATTTTTCAATAAGAAGCGACGATATTGCTTCAATGTGTTATGGAAATGGTTGATTTCACGATAAATCGGTCTAATATAAGTGGTGAAGCGTCAATGCCTTTTCAATATAAATAAAATAAATAATAATATTTTAGGATTTTTCCATATAATATAATATGTTAGTAGTTCAGATTACATATTTTAGTTTGTCTGTTGATGAATCCTCGCACCAATATTTTGTTTCCGCGGCGCCCATTTGTATCGAAACTTTCTGGAGTGTTCTCGCAACTTGACCAATAGATGGCATTAGCGAGGCGCACTCTCTTCCCGTTGCCATTGAAAAAGACACTGTGTGTTTTTTGCTCCGCCTTTCAAAAATTCCTTTTTGGTGAAACCTTGATGATATTCATAAAATAAATGGACCTGCATCTGTGCTTCATTGAGAACTTATAGTGCAGTGTTGATTTTTGGAGTTTTAACCATTCCACCGGTGGATTCAAGAAGATTTTGCTCGCCGGCCGGCAGCTCACATACCAAGCCATCACGCGCGCATGAACGAGGTATCTTCCCATCTCCCTGGGTCTGAGTGGGATCTCTGGATTGTCAAGGTACGTGGGCATGGTTTGCTGCTAATAATTTTTTGGTATTGGTTTCCCGGGGATTCATCAATAGGGAAATTTGGTATATTTTTTAGGTCCGCCATTACATCTTTTACTTAGGTTTTTAATTCAAACTTTCTCACAACCTTCACAAAGGTGCAGGCTATTTACACGCCTTCACCATAATTAGTGGTCCTTCGTTACCGGATAATAAATAACCAGTAGGTACCTAGATTTTTGCGTATTTGTTTGGTGAAAATCATATAGGTTCAATAACGCACAATAGATATATAATTACGTAAACTTTCGGTAAATTAATACCTAATTAACGCAGCTTATTAAATTGACAATAGATTTTACGTATTTGTTGGTAAATCTGTTCAATTAATATAATACCTAGTTTACATAGAACGACATTACGTATTTATTGGTAAAGTTCATTCTAAGTAGGTATCCGCATTTAAAAATTCGCTTTGTTCATATGTAAATAAGTAGGTAGTTACCAACTCATCTCGGCTTTGCGCGTATTAATATTTAGATAGATACCTAGGTACTCATAGTTTGGTAGGTGCGTTATTATTGCAAACCGCCTGGTAGGTATTTATTGTTATTGTCTTCGTTTTATTAGCGAAATGACGGATAAACAACTGAAGCCGGAAGATTTATTAACTATTCTTCACGAAAAGAAAGGATTGTTATTTAAACGCATTAATCGTTTGTATGATTTATCAAGAAATATATCGTCGTTCGATTCGAGGAAAAATGAAAGTTTTATGACTGAGTCAGAGACAATTGATGACATTCGAGATAAATTTGAATCTTTTGTCGATCAAATTAATCAAATAAACATTAGTTTAAAACCTGGTTCAAGTGCCGACTATGCTTGTTTAGAATCCTTTGAAGATTTGTATATTCATATTAAACGTGTTAGGAATAAAATAAACAGCAATCAATCGCCACCATTACCCAGTAGCAACTCAAAGACTTTTTTTGAACCGCCTAAAATAAAGTTGCCTCCTATCGCGCTGCCATCTTTCGATGGGAAAACTGAGAATTGGCCCGTTTTCTACGAGTCGTTTAAGTCAAATATCCATGATAATGATCAGCTGACTGACTCGCAGCGTGTGCAGTACTTGATAGGTAGGCTTACACACAACGCATTGAAGGTTACCGCTGGAATTGTGCCTACTGGTGATACTTACAAGTTGTTATGGGATAGTTTAGTTAAAAAATATCAAGAGAAGCGCTCACTAGGTACGCATTATTTAAATAACATATTGAATTTAAAAAGTTGTTCATTTAACGCTAATAGTCTCGATTCTTTCATAGAAACATTTAGTGCGTCTATTTCTGCCTTGAAACAACTCGGGATTACGGATCTTGCTGATTTTATTCTTTTGCACTGCGCAATGAGAAAAATCGATGCACAGACTACTCAATCGTTTGAACTTACCATTCGAGATGTTGAAATTCCCACAACGCAATTATTGATAAGCTTCGTTCAAGATCAGGCAAAGATATTGGCACGCTCGAATTTGTATCATTCGAACGCGAGAAACTTTAGTAGAAACCCCGCTTCCGCTCCTCGCGAGTCACGCACACAGACAAAAGCGTTTGTTGTGAGCGAGTCAGCTGACTCGCCCGCTTGTTTACCCGCGATCGCGGTTCCATGCTGCGCGTATTGTAATGATAACGCTCATGTTCATTTGTATAACTGCGCTAAGTTTAAATCCGCGTTGACTCCTAGAACAAGGTTCGAGTTTATTAAATCCAAACGTGGGTGCGCGAATTGTCTGAGCACATTGCACGGATTGAGTAACTGCAAGTCAACATCAGTCTGTGACTTATGTAAAAAACGCCATCATACATTATTACATTTTGATAAAGAAAATACACCGCAAACAGCTGATGTTAAAGCGACGAATTGCAATGTAGTCGTGGCGTCGTCGTCTCCCGCGCCGCTGTCTCTCCCCCCTCCCGCGCTCCTTTCGACCCCCGGTACGCCTTTGATGCATCGCTCTTACGTTGATAAGGTTGATAAGGTTGATAAGGTCGATATTTCCGCACGGGCGATTGCGTCTGATTCGTGTGATGTGACGCCAGCGTCTTCGGCTCACAGCTCGGCCGTGTTATTAGCAGCTGATGCAGCGAAGGCTAAGGCGATAGTGCTGTTATCGACAGCTCAGGTTTATGCGCGAGCTAAAAGTGACAGTGCGGGTCACAAAACAGTAGTGAGGTGCTTAATTGATAATGGCTCGCAGAATAATTTAATAACTACGGCATGTTGTAGAAAACTTAATTTACTGATAATTCCTTTGAGTAATTCATTTGTTAAAGGAGTTGGTTCTGTATCGCGACCGATAATAGGATACGTACATTTAGATATCGAGTCTCGCGTATATCCTGATCAAAAATATACTATTCACGCGTTCGTAGTTGAGTGCATTACGGACCAGCTACCATCGCACCATGTTAAGTGGGATAGCCATATAGACTTCCACGCGCTTCCGCTCGCAGATTTAAGCTGGAATATTCCAGGGGATATTGACCTAGTGTTGGGCGCTCAACTGTTTCCGTACATTTACTTGGGGAATAGGGTCGATCTTGGTTCACGCGCCCCACCTGCATTATTGACCACATTCGGGTATATCTTTATGGGTGATTTTCCGCATAATAGTGATAATTTAAATTTACCTAACTCTTCTTTCACGGCATTAGCTCTCAATGATTTATTACAAAAGTTTTGGGAATTGGAAGAAGTTGATAATAAACGTTTTTTCTCTCCTGAGGAAACCGAATGTGAGAATATTTTTTCCTCGACCGTGTCACGGGACGATGTGGGATGTTATACCGTCGCGTTACCTTTTAGTAAGGATCCCGCCGAGTTGGGTAACTCCCGCACCGCCGTGTATCGTCGGCTTATTGCGCTTGAAAGGAAACTCCGCCAATCGCCGATGTTGCGGAAAAATTATAATGCAGTGATTAAAGAGTATATGGACAACGGTTATTTAAGTCAGGTCGACGAATCTGCCGTTTCCGATGACGGGTACTATATCCCTCATCACGCTGTCGTTCGGCCAGACAAACCGATGCCGCGCATTGTATTGGATGCTAGTGCTAGAACTCATACAGGGTTATCTTTAAATCGTCACAGTCATAGAACAAAGACGGTTCTGAAAATCAGTAACTTTACAGTACGGCGCTTTAAAGTTTTCTAATGGAGTTTAAGGCTATATTTTAGAAACCGCTGATCCGCTAAGCTTGAAATTTGGACATGTTGTTCTGTTTCGGAACTTTTATAATCTGACCAACAAGATAAATTCCTAAAACGGCTAAATTTTATAAAATATCATTGTTTTATGAAAACTTGTGTGTCGTATGTTATCATACGTCGTTGTTTTGCGGATTTTTCTCGTAATTACATGACGCAAAGTGGTTTCCGTCGTTGTTCTAGGAAAATCTGCACAAAAAAAAATAATATTATAGGACATGCAATATAGCCTAAGAGTTAAATAAAAATAAGTTAACCTATTAATTAGTGCAAAGCGAAGGCCACGCGCAACCTTACTTAGAACATGGGCGGAACTAACAATCCGACAGGCGCACACGGGCGTAAGCGGGGCGCGGGGGGCAGAGGGCAGCGTAGTACACGGGCGTATAGAATATTACGTCATTTTACTGCGTTAAGAAATCAAATCCGTCAGTATTCCTAGTCAGTATCTCAGTTATTTTAAATAATATTTAAAAAAAAGAGTTATCGGCTAATAAGCCGTGCTTTATTTAAGCTCATTTTACGTAAAAAAGCAAAAATTGAAAAAAATCAAAACCGTCGTTGTTCTACGACTACGACGAAATGATGTACTCCATATTGGTCCAAATTTACAAACAGATTTGTTTATTCTTTTAATAAATTTCAGACTATTTCCCATCGCTATAAATGCTGATATTAAACAAATGTATTTACGCATTGGTGTACCCGTTGACCAGCGTAAATACCTACGCATTTTGTTTCGATTCAATGAGAACGAACCTGTGCTAACCTTCGCCTTTAATCGCTTACCTTTCGGGCTTAAGTCGAGTCCTTACATAGCTATGCGCACTGTGCGACAGCTGGCCGCTGACAGTCCGCATTATCCCGAAGCTGCTAAAGTAGCAGAGACCAGTCTCTACATGGACGATCTGGTGTATTCTGTGAATAATGAAGACACCGCCATGCAGCTATCGCATGATCTTATAAAGATGTTTAAATCGGGCGATTTTGACCTTGTTAAATGGTGTAGCAATTCACCCGTTCTTTTAAACAGTCTTCCCGACTGGCATCGTAAGTCCCTTGATTTTCACGCTGGGAGTGATGTGTCTAAGGTTTTAGGCCTTTCGTGGGAACCTTCTCAGGATAATTTTTTCTTCACTTCCGCTCACGTAGCTGAGAAATGTACTAAGAGAAATATACTCTCGATAGTCGCACGCTTATTTGATGTTCTCGGTTTGGTCGCCCCCGTGATATTTTATGCCAAGTTGCTCATCAAAGAGTTATGGCTGAGTAATATTGGTTGGGATGATCCCGCTCCTGACGATATTTTTAAACGTTTTTCCATTCTCATGCAAGAGTTTCCGCTGCTGGATACATTACGCATACCACGCCATGTGGGCGTTACCAATGATTGTTCCGTTCGTATAGTCGCGTTTGCTGATGCTAGTATGGGTGGGTACGGGTGTGTGATTTATATACACTCTACTGGTCCATCTGGTGTCATAGTCCGCTTACTTTGTGCGAAATCAAAGGTTTCACCTACCAAGGTTACAACTCTTGCACGTCTGGAGCTTTGTGCCGCCGTGCTCATGTCAAAATTGGTAAAGACTGTTCGTGATTCTTACGCTTTACGTGTTCCTATTGCAGGAATTTACGCCTTTTCAGATTCCACGATAGCTTTATCTTGGATACACTCTTCTCCGCACCGCTGGTCAGTCTTTGTCAGCAATAGAGTTGCTCAATGTCAGGAGAACTTGGGTTCTCAACATTTTTACCATGTGGCAGGTGTTGAGAATCCAAGCGACTGTCTATCTCGTGGCATCCTCCCTTCTCAGTTAGTGTCACATGAACTTTGGTGGAACGGCCCCTCTTGGCTTCGTTGTGCTCCTGAGGATTGGCTCGTCAAACCGTTCTCTCCTATTAATTGTGGGGAACTTCCCGAGCACAAGGCAAATGTCTTAACAGTGACCACGCAAGTAGAACAACCCCTTCTATATCAACTTGCTCAACGTACCTCATCATGGGATAAATTGTTGCGCATTGTTTCCTATATATTGAAATTCGCTAGACCAAAGGCTCATTGTGAGCCTCGTTCTATTCAGGGCTTATCAGCTGCGGAACGAGCGATAGTCTGTGCTGTGCAATCTGTTCATTTTGCAAATGACATTAAGCTCATCAAATCTGGGAAATTGCTTCCAAAGAAACTCCAAAGTCTAGCTGTCTTTTTAGATGAAGAGGGAATATTACGCATTGGCGGAAGGCTTTCGAAGTCTCACCTTCCATTTGACGCTAAGCATCCTTTTTTACTTCCTAAACATGACCATATTGTGGACCTAGTAATTCGTCATTACCATGTGATGAATTGTCACACTGGACCGGGACTACTCATGTCTATTCTAAGACAGCGATTTTGGATATTAGATGCCAGGACTGTCATTAGGTCCAAGTTGAGACAATGCAACACATGTTTTCGGGTAAATCCGACGCATCCCATTCCAGTGATGGCAGACTTGCCTGAATACCGAGTATCGGAAGCAAAGGCGTTTGTCCACACTGGAGTGGATTATGCTGGTCCCATACGCATAACCCTCACTCGTCGCAGAGGCCAACACGCCCAGAAGGCGTATATCTGTTTATTCGTGTGCTTGGTAACCAAGGCCGTCCATGTAGAGTTGGTCTCTGATTTAACCTCTGATGCCTTTTTAGCCGCGTTTAAACGCTTTATCTCGCGTCGAGGGCCAGTATCTTGTCTTTATTCGGACAATGCTACAAATTTCGTTGGGGCTAAGGCCCAACTAGATGAGCTTTATAGATTCTTATTAAATTCAAATTTCAATTCGTCTCTTTTACATGAGTTGTCAACACGCCGCATAATGTGGAAAATGATCCCACCTCGCTCCCCACATTTTGGCGCCATGTGGGAAGCAAATGTAAAAACGTTAAAAACGCACCTTTATCGCGTGATCGGAAGTCAGCTTCTAACTTATGAGGAGTTACAAACTGTACTCATTCAAATAGAGTGTATTATGAACTCGCGCCCTCTGAGCGTTTTGTCTTCCGATCCCCATCCCGAAGTTATTACTCCCGCTCAGTTTTGATGTCGACTCCATTGCAGTATTTGCCGGCAGCCGATTTGTCTGGTCAGCGCATTAGTTTGTCGCAGCGCAAACAGTTGTTAGATGGTATGGTCCAATCCTTCTGGAAGAAATGGCACCTAGAGTATCTGCATACGCTGCAAGTCAGACAAAAATGGGCAACTCCTGACAAACCCGTAGAAGTTGGAACTGTCGTACTAGTGGGACAGGATAATTCAGCTCCTCTGAGTTGGCCATTAGGAGTTATAACTGAAGTTTATAAAGGCACGGATAATGTCACTCGTGTTGCAATGGTAAAGACAAAGTTCGGTAACTTTAAACGTGCCGTCGCTAAATTACATCCTATTCCAACGCAATAAACGTTAACTCTTATACGATACTAGTAGTCTTTAAGGTTTAGGAAATACATTAAATAACTTGTATCATTTGTTTCTCGCATTCAGTCATAGAGCTTGGATTTTTCTCTCTGATCTAAATATAGGTCAGTAAATACTTATAATTTTTCACTTTTCTTTTTGAAAGCACTTGCGTCCTTCCAAAGCCCCCGAGCATGGTGAAGCGTCAATGCCTTTTCAATATAAATAAAATAAATAATAATATTTTAGGATTTTTCCATATAATATAATATGTTAGTAGTTCAGATTACATATTTTAGTTTGTCTGTTGATGAATCCTCGCACCAATATTTTGTTTCCGCAGCGCCCATTTGTATCGAAACTTTCTGGAGTGTTCTCGCAACTTGACCAATAGATGGCATTAGCGAGGCGCACTCTCTTCCCGTTGCCATTGAAAAAGACACTGTGTGTTTTTTGCTCCGCCTTTCAAAAATTCCTTTTTGGTGAAACCTTGATGATATTCATAAAATAAATGGACCTGCATCTGTGCTTCATTGAGAACTTATAGTGCAGTGTTGATTTTTGGAGTTTTAACCATTCCACCGGTGGATTCAAGAAGATTTTGCTCGCCGGCCGGCAGCTCACATACCAAGCCATCACGCGCGCATGAACGAGGTATCTTCCCATCTCCCTGGGTCTGAGTGGGATCTCTGGATTGTCAAGGTACGTGGGCATGGTTTGCTGCTAATAATTTTTTGGTATTGGTTTCCCGGGGATTCATCAATAGGGAAATTTGGTATATTTTTTAGGTCCGCCATTACATCTTTTACTTAGGTTTTTAATTCAAACTTTCTCACAACCTTCACAAAGGTGCAGGCTATTTACACGCCTTCACCAATAAGATTGCAAAGAAATAAAGGGTTACAAACGTCAGGATTTTATATATCTCTCGATTGAATGAGTTTAAACGAAGCTTGTTTCGATTTGTAACAAGCTTGTTATTGTTGGCCATTTTGTAAATTGTGATTTGTATCGGATGTTTTATTTTCATTGATATTGTTTATTTGATTTTATTTTCAAAATAAAATGTGTTTCTTTTAAATCTCTTTGGGTGACTAAAAGAGGATTGTTGAGATGAGGCGCAAAATTTGCATGTAATTTTTTCTTAATTTATATCATACAGAACACCACAAAAGCAAGAAAATTATTAAAAAAATAAATTTAGCTACTGCTTGTCACTCAAAAAAAAAAAAAAAAAAGAAATGAAAACTACAATTTTCTACCACACTACAAAAGTTCGCGACTGTGAGAGCCATATTGTTACGTCATTATTTACTCGCTTCCTTACCTTCCTACATTTAACTTTTCGGGCTTTAATTGGATAAGTATAGTAATTGTTTGTGCTTTTGTAGAACTCACAATTTATAACAATATTATAATAGTAGATTTTCAACCTTGGTAGTATTTGAAAGATTCGGTTGGGTTCACCTGCTAGCATCTGTACATTTTTGTGAAATATAAAATCACTTTTAACTAATTAAAGTGTTTCTTTGCCACATGAATTGTTTCGTCATTGCCGTACATCGAGAATTACGTTTTGACATTGAGTTTATTTTCACCAAAAACGCGATAACACTAAAAAGTGAATTGTAAAATAAGTGATGCATTTAATAATTATCAAAAAAGTGCACCACATTATTTCTACGGTTTAATACATGAAAAAAAATTAGTATATTATTATTATAATCTCTAGTTTTATTCAATTCCGTTTATTTTATTTATGTTTTGTTTTAATGTCTGTACCCTTATCACGAGTTTTCACTATTTCACTTTACAGCGTCTTTCAAGTATTTACAGAGTTTCTTGCATGGAAAAATGGAACAGCGCCTCTGGTGTACGAAGATAGAACTATTTTTTTCCTTGAAATTTGTCAAAGTTTCAGTTTACTTTACGTCAGAATAATCATGATAAAGGCCTCATCTAAATGAAACAATGGGAGGTTTCACGCAAAACTCGGTTCAGATGGCGCTACCAGCGCAGATGTCATTTAAGGGCTTCACACACAGCAGCTATAATGTAAAGATGTACATTAAAGCACGATACATCTCATTACACCTTTCCATAGAAATCGTCAGGAGACCACACTGCCGTGCAGGCCCTAAAACGCAGTAACAGGCTTTTTGTCATTTTTTTGTTGAATATTGAACCTTAATGTCTACGTTATAAGGAACATGTAGATCTAATCAGGTATTTGTTAGGATGCTCTAAACCGTTAAAAAATCAAATTTAAGAAAGCAGTAACTTAATTTTGCATGTCTAAATACATTACAATACCAACTAAAATATAGTAATAGCAGTTACGTCTACCACGATCCGTCACTTTACCAAGTTAAACGCAGTAAATATCGATATTACCACAAAAAATCTGTACTCCACACCCAAAAAAATATTGAGGAATATAAAATAAAACGCAGTAAGTAGTTTTTGTACCAAAAGTGTTAATACTGCATGGTTGATCACTAGTTTATTTCACAATGAACTACAGATTAAAATGCAGCAAAGTACTAAAAAGTGGTATTTTATTTAGTGTTGTTGAAGTAACTTTATATCGTGAAAACTAGCTAAAAAGCAGTATGATCATTATTTTCTGCAGTATAGTCAGTATTTTCAAAAGATTAAAATAACTAAAATGCTAATTAAAACGCAGTATGACACTCTGTTACTGCATTATAATAGGTAACTTGAACGATTTTACTAATTTCACTGCAGTTACAGGTCATATTTTACTGCGTTCAAGTTAGAATTTGTCGCTAACTCTCTCTCTCAATCAGTCGTATTCTTCTAATTTACCACGAAAACCTAAGCAAAAATCAGGGGTACTTTTCGAGCTAGAGTGAAATTTGTGAAAAATAACAGTAATTATAGTCCAGTCAATGGGGACCAAAAAGAGGCTTTGCCTTGCTTTATGTGGTGTAGTTTTTTTTTTTGTATTGCTTAAGTGTAAGCTACCTACTCATGAAAAATGTAAGTTTCCGAGCTCGAGAAGTGTCGGCTAATGCATAGCCGCCGTCTTAGAGTGAAGGGGTCCAAATTTGTTTTTTTCACTTATTGCTTCAACTCAACTCAACGACATACTCGTAAAGTTAACACTTTACGAGTATGTCAAAAATATGTAAAAGAAGTTTAAAGTAAAATTCCACAACAACTTTATTTGTACGTATTCTGTACGTCACATAGAAACAAAGTTAAGGAAGAACACTCAACATTGATAAGAAATCGTCTACACATTTGACGAGTACCTATTTTGCCCACGATTTTGTCAACGAAGATGCGTATTTAAGGTATAGAATTATCAAAAAGCCTCTTAACACTTATTTAATCGATTTTGTTGATAATTGGACATTGGAAAATTTCAAGTAAATCGAGTAAGATTAAATTATTTTCATACAAACATGAATCCCATTTTTAAACCTCTTAGGGGATGAATTTTCAAAAATCCGCCCTAGGGGAATGCTGGTGCAAAATTTCATGCTTCTACACCTAGCGGTTTCGGCTGGGCGTTGATACATCAGTCAGTCAGCCAGATGGTTTTTTTGTTTTACACAGGGATTTTTTTATGTATTGCGGATATTTGTTTTCTGTGGTTCTAATGAATAAAATACATTTTCATATTTAACATTTTCTTTTTCTTCATTTAGTGGGACAAATATTTGACAATTGCACTGAATTGAGTGGTAAGAACTTGATTTAATCAAAAAACAACTTATTTTATCAGTTGTCCTTTATTTCAGACATCTTAACGTCTAATACGCATTCGGTTAAACAAGTTTCACGAGTCTAAACAAACGAAATAATACGTAACGTATAAATACTATATGTTGTGGAATTTTATTGTCTTTAAACTTCTCTAGACATTTTCGTCATAATGTCAACTGTTGAAGCATTATGTGAAAAAGAACGAATGTGGACCCTTTCAATCTAAGATGGTGGCTCCTCGAGATCGAAACCTTAAACTTTTCATGAGTATCATATACTTAAGCAATACAAATAAAAAATACACCACATTTCCTACCTAAAACATACTCGTAAGTTGGCGGACACAGTTATATACTATATACTGCATGTGCAATTTGTTCAAGATACAAATTAAAATGCAGTAAAAAAAAGTCTTTTGCTGCAAATTAGTCTGCAAAGTAGCAAAAAAATCTAAAATTTTGTGGTATCGAGTATTTTTACCGCATTTTAATCTGCATATGAGTAACTTTTTGCATGCAGTAACTGCCATGATTTTAAAAAATCTGATTTTAATTAAAATCTAATAAACTTAATTAACATTTGTTTTCGTAAATACCATCTTTGTTGTCACTTAGTCCTCGTAGCAATAAAAATATGCACCATACACATTAATAACATTATAAAAAACAGTGTTAAAAAGTTTTTCGCGATTTTCTCGAAACCGCTTTTTTCCTCATACTGCACTTTAGGGCCTGCACGGCAGCACACACAACAGCTATAATGTATATTTTTACATCTTCGAATCTTAAGATACAGAGCGATACGAAAATATACATTTACATTTCGATACATCTTAATATTCTTATATCTACATCTCAATACATTTCTGTATATCTCTCTTCGAAAAGGATGTTATGAATTAATGTAGGGAAAGACACATTACATTACCTGTTGTGTGTGTGGTACATTATAGTTATTTATGATACTAGTGCGGTAAGTTGGTTTTTACAAACGAGTAGACGAATGTAAGCCCGAGCGAAGCCGAGGGCTTACCATAGTCACGAGTTTGTAAATACCAATTTCTGCACGTGTGTCATACAATGTTTTTCAACACATTTGCGAGAAAACAGTACAATATGTAAATAAACAAACTTTTTCATTTGACTATTTTTAACAAAATAACCGTTTTCTGCAATTTGCGCCTCATTTAAAATATCAGGTACCTAAACTAGATTGCATACTTATTAATATCAGATTCCTCGCTTGAACTCATATTATTATTTTATTTATTTATCAATGGGAAAGTCGCAACAATTTTTGAAGTTTCTAATATGAAAATGGCGCCACATGCACGAGGTGAAAAATTGAACAACATCTTTCGTCTCATTTACTCTTTAGTATTAAAGTGAGACAACGTATTGAGCAAAAGCGCTTCCAAGGAGGTTCGATCAGTCAGGTTGTTTATTCTCATAATGTGAAACTCTTTGGTGGAATTCTTATTTTTTTTTAATGGAAATTAAAAAAAAACCGTAAAGAAAACGCACGGTGCTATACAACGGGGTGTGCCGTAAAATAGGTACTTAGGTGAGAGTACCTATTTTACCGCACGCTCCGTTGTATGGTGCGTAATTTTTAACTTTCGAACAATGTATACAGGCTTCGTAAATGCATTTTTCGAGCAAATGTGTTGAAAAGATAATTTAAAGCTATACATTCCGGGATGTAATGTACATTAATATACATTATAGCTGCTGTGTGAAGCCCTTTACTGTATGATTAACTTGACATATTTATACAACACCAATAACTACATACTCGAAGCTAAACTTGAACGTTGTTTACGTTATGCGCTTGTCGCGCCACTGACGGCTAAAACTCGCAGTGAAACCCCCTATTAGTGCAGTACCTATAAGAAAGCTATAGGAAGTCCTAACAAACTACAAGTTTCAAAAGAAAGTTCTAATAATCTTGAATGTTCTTTAATGAGTTTTAGTAGTTGTAGGGGCGTCAGCTCTGGTCTGCGTGTGCTCTTCAGGTTGGTGATGATGATGTTTGAAATGATGTAGACGAGACTATTCTTGGTCGATATACAGATTTAATCTTCTTATTTAAATTACAATAATCTAATTTCGGAGTTAGGTGCGCGTACAAGAATGGTAGCGAGATCAGAATGGAATAAATAAAAGAAAAAGACCCGGAGGGCCCGCTCTGGAGGGAAAAAATTACTCGACGGTTTTTTAAAATGCTGCTCGGTGATTGGTCGACTCGTACACGCCCATGCATGGACGTAGTATGTGACAGCACGCAGATCATACGTGGATTTATGAAGTCCTTGGTCTGAACATGCCCCCGGCCTTGGAAGTATCTACGTCCAACACCTTGCTGTCATCTTCGTCGTCGAACAGAGGACAGATTCGAGAAAATGCGCGTCGTACAACTCCTGACTTCGTCTGAATGTTGGCCACTCGAGCGATCCCGTCCTTGCCTGGCATTGTTGAAATGATCCGCCCCAGGCTCCATTTTAGTGGCGGAGCGTTGTCCTCTTTGATGACGACCAGAGTGTTTGGCTGAAGATCACGTCCGTTCTGTTGCCACTTAGTCCTGGTTTGCATCTCCGAAATGTATTCCTTGGACCATCGAATCCAGAAATGTTGTCTGAGCAGCTCGAGCCTCTGGTATCGTGTCAGCCGGTGAGCAGGAACCTCCGTTAGCGGTGACGTTGCAGGCGCTGTTAGGAGACGACCAACCAGGAAATGAGATGGACACAAAGGAAGAAAGTCGTTAGGATCTGCGGATAAAGGACTAATGGGGCGGGAGTTGAGGACAGCTTCAATTTGTGACAATACAGTGCCATATTCCTCAAATGTCAGGTGTGCGCTACCAACCACTCGTAACAAGTGGTGCTTGCATGATTTAACTCCGGCCTCCCACAATCCACCAAAATGAGGCGCATAAGGCGGAATGAAAGAGAACTTAATGTTCTGACTAGTTGCGTACTCAATTAAGTCGTCAGAACATTTCGATAAAAATTTTGAAAATTCGTTTGCGAGCCCTACAAAATTCCTGCCGTTGTCTGAAATTATTTCATCAGGTTTGCCACGTCGGGAAATAAATCTCTTTAACGCAAGTAGGTAAGCGTCAGAAGAAAGGTCACTGACAAGTTCTAAATGTATTGCGCGTGTAACTAAACAGATAAAAAGACAAATGTAACCCTTTATCAATTTAGAACCCCTACCCTTACGATTAAGTACAAGCACTGGCCCAGCGTAATCCACACCACTTCGCAGAAACGGGAAGGTCAGAGTGATTCTCTCCGCCGGTAAGTTGCCCATAATCGGAGATAAAGATTTACCTCTCAATCGTGTACACGTAACGCACTGATGAACAATGCGCCTGGCCAGGTTTCTGCCCCCCACCGGCCAGTGGGACTCGCGTATGTTGTATAGTAAGGCCTGCGCTGCGGCGTGAAGCAGCCGCTTGTGCTCAAGTCGGAACAATAGCACTGAATACCAGTGATTGGCAGAAATTAATGACGGATGTTTCTTATCGAAATCAAAATCCGGTGACAATTTTAATCGTCCACCGACTCTTAAAATGCCATCACTATCTGCGAAGATGTTTAATTTATTTAAATTATGTTTATTTTTTAATAATTTATTATTTGATAGTAATTTAAACTCTTCCGGGAAAGATTCACGTTGGGACAATTTTAACAAAGTTATGCGTGCTTCTCTCAACTCATCGACAGTGAGAGGGCCGCGTCGAATGTTATTTTTATTGCGAGAATTAAAAATAAAACGCAATACATACGCACACGCACGTTGCATACGATTAAATTGAGAAAACCTTTTAAAAGGAAAAAGTGAAGTTTCCGTTGTACTTATGAATGCGTGATTTTTTACTGGTTTTAATTCAGGCAAATCGGAATGTGCTACATAAGCCTTATTTGAAATGGCGTGACTGCAATTAAATTCAGATTTGCCTAAAAATGCTGGGCCCTCCCACCACAACGTGGAAGATTGGAGATCTTCTAGCCTGACTCCACGAGATACCAGGTCCGCAGGATTGTCTTATCCGCTTACGTGACACCACGGAATTTCCCTGGCTATTTCGTGAATCTCAGCCGTTCGATTTTGCACGAAAGTTTTCAGCAAATTTGGGGCCATCCGCAGCCAACCCAGTACAATAGTGGAGTCACACCAGAAAACTGTGTAATCAACTTGACAACGTAGTGATTCGCGTACTTTATTAAATAGCCTAGCACCTAGTAACGCTCCGCAAAGTTCCAACCTAGGGATACTCACCGGATTTAACGGTGCGACCTTGCTCTTCGAACAACACAACCTGACAGACACCGATGAGTCACGATTTATTGTGCGAATATAAATACATGCTCCGTATGCGGATTCCGACGCATCTGTGAAAATGTGCAGCTCGATAGAAGTAGGGTCGTTACCTATGACGTGTCGCGGCACACTTATTTTGTTAAGAATTTGCAATGAACCGACAAACCTGTCCCAAGTGCGTCTGACGTCACTAGGCACTTCATCATCCCAGCCTATCTTTAACAGCCATAAATTTTGCAGTAAGATTTTAGCTATTATTATGGTGGGGCTCAATAATCCCAACGGATCAAATATCTGTGAAATCGTTGACATAATATAACGTTTTGTAATAAATTGATTTTTATCATAATTAAATTGCGTGTTAAAGTTAAAATTATCGTTTATATTATGCCAACCTAACCCTAAAGGTTTGGAATGAACATTATCACCCAATGACATTTCCTTAACTAAGTCAGATTCGTTGTTTTCGATGTTATTAATGTTGAAATTAAACATCCACTTGCGAAGAGGAAAACAACCTGACTTTAAGACGTTTGCGACGTTTTTACAGAACTCTAATAGTTGTTATTGTTTATTATCACAACCTGTAATCATGTCGTCAACGTAGTAATCTTCATTAATGATTCTCGTGACGTCAGGATCCGTACATTCAGCCGCCAGCTGTTTTAAACATCTACAACTCAAAAACGGCGCAGATGCGGTACCGTAAGTGACTGTATTCAGTTGGTAAATATCCAGCGGTTGCGACGGATCATCACGCCACAATATCAACCGAAGGTCACGCTGATCTTCGTGAATCAGACATTGCCGATACATTTTCTCAATGTCTGCACAAGCCGTGTACTTATGTTGCCTAAATCGTAATAAAATAGACAACAGGTCGCCTTGTATTGGTGGGCCTACCATTTGTAGTTCGTTGAGCGAGATGCCATTACTTGCGGCGGCACTGGCATCAAACACCACACGCAGCTTGGTGGTGGTGCTGTGCTCACGCAATACTCCTTGATGCGGTAGGAAGTAGTTAGGCGTCCCGACGCGATCAACACGACTCATGTGACCCAAATGAATGTACTCATGAATGAAATCGGCATATAATTTCTTATAGGTTGGGTTTCGTAATAAACGTTTTTCGAGGGCAAGAAACCTACGTTTTGCGTGTGAATAAGTCTCGCCTAAGCTATCGGGTGATTTTTTAAAAGGAATGCGAACTTTGAACCTTCCATCACTATTGCGTGTAGTAGTGTCGATGAAATGTTGTTCACAAGAACGCTCCTCATCTGTGCGCGTGTCCCGATACAAAGACATATCCTCTAACTCCCAGAATTGACGTAACTGGGAATCGATCGACTGAGAAAAGTTACACTGAATGTACAGTCGAGTTCAATAATATGTTGGCAATGTCAGTGATTCAAAATATTGTGAGCATTGGTAAGCACAATAACTTCTACACAACTATAGATCAAAAATATGTCCTCATGTGAACGGTTCAATAATATATAATTTACTTGACGCAATAATATCTGATCACCTTTTAAAAAATATATATCTATACTGTATTAACTTCAATAATATCTGAGCAGGGTAAGCTTCATAATTATCTGTACATGCATAGGAAAGTATATCATTTGATCGAATGAATAAGATCCAGTTTACATTGTTACAGAAATGTCAGTATTTCAATTGTTTTCCGCGCGAATCATTTTTAGGTATTTTAAAATGTGTTTTTCAATGCCGCATCTTTTCGTGCCGCTCGGTCATTTAAGAATGGTGAAAAAAAAGCCATCTGTCATTTATCTATCTATCTATACATATAATAAAATAGTAGGAAAGTCAAAACTGTACATTGAATATTTATTTAAAAGAATACTTGGGGTGTGATCTACAATCGATACCGAAGCCAAAAATATAGTTTTTAGAATTTTTGTCTGTTTGTCTGTATGTATGTCCGGGATAAACTCAAAAAGTACTGGACGGATTTGAATGATTCTTTTTTTGTTGTATAGGTATTAAGTCTGGTCAAAACATAGGCTATAATTTATTTTGAAAACTTGAACAACTGGCGCAGAACCGCAACAGACCAGCTAAACTATAAGAGATACAAAAATGGTGCCATAGCATAAATTGTTCCACGTGATGAGCATTTTCTGCTAAGAAAATTAGTTTGAAGATCTGGAACACCTGATGTGAAACTCCAAGAGCCCGGCTACACTATAACATTATACAGGAATAACGTCTCAGCAAAGTTGTTCGGCCTAATGAGCACTCTCTGTGGACATATAAAAATTGAAGATCTGGAACACCTGATGTGGAACTCCAAGAGCCCAGTTACACTATAACATATACAGGAATGACGTCTTAGCAAGAGTTGTTCAGCGTGATGAGCAGTCTCTGTTGACGTATAAAAATTGAAGATCTAGAACACCTAATGTGGAACTCCAAGAGCCCAGCTACCCCGCGGTGGTGGACGCCCACGGTGTCGGACGTCACAAGACGATCTCCGGCCACCATAGGCGCGGGCAAGCGGGCGGCGAGTAAAGGGCAACTCGCCGTCCGGTGTCGCTGGCATAAGCAACAAGATCCGCGTACGAAGTCGCGGGCAGAAGCTAGTATAGCAATATGATTCGACCTGAAGTTAAACAACTTTGGCACCACTTTTAAAGGACTTTTTTTTTCGTGTTAAAATCATTAAAATAATGAGTCCTCGCACCCAGGGTAAAGCATGAGGGACTGTCAGACTCGTACTGATTTAAATCCTCGGTCTCCTTCAATAGCCTTTTGCGTCCCAGGGTCACGGTAATCCGAAAAGATCCACGACCCCTGCAAGCTTTGTCCCTCTAATGGGGGGCCCTGTCATTACGCTGACACTCTTTGAGGCGCGCGTGGAACGCGCCATCGACCCGGGCATAGTACATGGGCAGTCGCCCATTACTCGCCACCCATCGACGATCGCCACAACCAACGCCATCGCCTGCCGACCTCTGTCGCCGTGGGCGTGTACCACTGCGGCTGGGGTGGAGGGAGGATGCTGTCCTCTCCCTCACGCAGCGCGCCTCCTTCTGCGAGCATGAATGCTTCGCAGAAGGAGGCGACTGCGATTCCCATTCCGTCTCGCCCCGCAGTATGGCCTCGACCAATGCCGGGCGCGAGAGGTCCCCGCCTATCGCCGTCGTGAGAACACGGCAGTGCTCTGCCCTAACGGGGCAGTCCTGCACCGTATGCTCCACCGTGTCCTACGGGCGATCCTCGCTGACCTTTAAAAGACTAACGAAATTATAGATGAGAATTGAATGGAAAAGAAAAGAATATCAAACTATACTTTTTATTTGACAAGTATAACTAAGAAAATAGTACAGTAATGTGCAAACAAACATTGACTAACTTCCGTTAAAATAAAAAATAAAAGCAATATTTTTATCTTGAACTAAAACTAATCTTAGTTATTAATTGTATAAAACGTGTCTTCTTAAATCAACAAAGGACCATACAAAAGATATTAACTATAATTTGAAATTGGTCGCCATTTAGTTAATCCATAATATCCATAACATTATCTATTGGCGGGCCTAAGTTAATATTTTGTGTATGACCCGTTCGCATCAATTACAGCTTGTAATCGAGCTCTCATCGACTGTACCATATTGTGGCAATAATCTCTATTTCTATAACTATTCCAGATTGCATGTGCATGAGCCTTTAAATTCTCTTCCGTGCGAGTTTCGTTACTGTCCCAATTCTGGACCATTAATCCCCACAGATTCTCTATGGGGTTAAGATCCGGGCTTTTCGGTGGAATTTTTATTAATTCCAAGTCATCTTGCTCAGATATCCAATTTTGTACTCGTCTGGCGTTGTGAACGGAACTGTTGTCCTGAATGAATGTTATTCTGTGATGATCAGGATAAACAATTCTTGCACTTGGTAAAAACACGTCTTTCAAAATATCTAAATAGGCATCACTCCCCATTCGGCCAGCTATTTCGCACAACTCTATGGGTCCACCCGAATTCATCCACCCCCAAAACCCGATCGAAATGCGTCCACTACGACGATTTGGCAAAACATTGTTTTCTTCATATCGTGTATTGTTTGCACGATACAAAGAGACTCGCCCGTCCGCTGAAGAAACAAAAACTTTCTCATCCATAAAAGCGACGTGTTCAAAGTCATAATTTAAATATCTGACGGCAAATTGTAAACGTAACATTTTATGCCTTTCCGTTAATACAATTTTTTTAGCTGGAATCCGATGACGAATTCCGACATCATTAAGCCTTCGTCGTACAGTTAAACTAGAAACAGCCAGCTCAGCTGCAAATGAAGACGTTCTTATAAATCGTGCATTTCGAACACTTTCAACTAGTTGCACATCTTGATCATGGGTTGTTTTTCTAGGTCGGCCACAAGACACATGGTTTCTAAGATTTCCTTCATCTTGCCACCTTTTCCACCATAATGTTACAGTATTTCTCTGTTAAAGAACGATTTTATTTAATGACCATATTATAGGTTAGATGAAAACATAATTATAAACGAATACCTAAAATTGCTTACCGATATGCCTAATTCTAGTGCAATGTCTGATTTCGGAATACCATCCTCACACATGTAAACAATTTTATGTTTTGTGTGCTCGTCAATTCTATACATTTTTTTTTTCAAATTCGTAGATGTATACTAAAGTAATAAAATTGCAACGAGCGCAAATTGTATAATTTTATATGAATGACGTGTGCGTCAGTTATAACTTTTTAATAAAAAAAATGCGTTTGAAGGAAAAAAACAGGCCAGTGATACATAAATAATTTTGCAAACTCCTTGATCAAGAAATTTTAAGATTGCTAGTTATCTCTATGACGTAGTAATAGGGTTGAATTTTAATTACATTTACTTGTTCAGATATTATTGTATTCATGTGTGCTCACATAATTATTGTGAATCTTACACTGTTCAGATAATTATGGTCTTAAAGTTGTTCAGATAAAAATGTCCCTTTGGCTGTATACATGTTATTGAGAAAAAGTAGTCACATATTAATGAATCTGAATCTTGATCACAATTTAATGATGCTTGTAGTTGTCACAATATTTTGAAATATTTTGATGTTCATATATTTTTGAAGCCTAGACGTGCCAACATGTTAATGAACGCGACTGTACCTATCATAACGCGTAGTAGAACAAATCGGTCCGGAAATAATCCATCCCAACTTTGTATCTAATAAGAAAGGCCCACTAGGTAATCTTATTTTATTAGAATTAATTAAATCCCAAAATATATCTGCACCGATTAAAATATCTATACTTTGAGATTCACTAAAATGAGGGTCTGCCAAAACAATATGTTCGGGAATGTTGAGCTGTCCGCTTTGTTGTGACAACGCAGGCAACGCCGACGTAATGTTAGGCAAGACAAAACATTGTAAACGCGTAGTGTACGGGTGGATGCGCGATTTTAACTCGATATCACATATTTGCGTGGATTTTGTGACGGAGTTACCTACACCTCGTATTTCTTGAGTGGACTGTATAACTGGCGCTTGAATTAAATTACACAAAGATTGAGTGATGAAACAGCGTTCAGAACCGCTGTCAAGGAGTGCGCGGGCTAGATGATAATTCTTACGATTATCAGCTATCTCAACTAATGCAGTCGATAGTAGAACCGGTTTCATTACAGCTGACTTTGTGGATATGTTTATGTGTGCTTTATTCGCATGGATCGTGGTACATTCCACTGCGGAGGACGATCCCGGCGCGGTAGGCGCGGTAAGGGGCGGAGGTACCGCACTCACGGTAGGCGACGATGCCTCATTAGCGTGCGACACATGAAGTGCGATAGATTGATTTTTATGATTATCGGAATGCAATAACGAGTTGTGTTTTTTGTTGCATAATCGACATGGCCCAAACTTACAATTATCTAACGTGTGATTCGAACGTAAACAATTAGTGCACAGTTTCTTTTCGCGAACGAATTTAAGTTTGCAATCAAGATCGAATTCGAGAAACTTTTGACACGCGTAAAGTGGGTGATTCGCGCTACAAAGTAGACAAAGCTTACTGTTAATAGTGGACTTGTGTGACCGTTGACCCTGTGGCTCATTGGTGGAAACATTACAGTGAATTTTAGACTGATTACTAGCAGTGTTTCGGTTTCTATCGTGATTGTGTTTGCTATGAGACACTTGCAATGTTTCCAGCACGTCAGCCCTGTTTTTAAGAAAGTTCAACAAATCATCCAATTTAAGCTTTCTCTTCGAATCGCTATTCCTAGACAGTAGTGTAAATTTATATTCTTCCCACTCCCGTTCGGTGACTGAATCTAACTTAGAAACAACTAAGTAGATAACCATTGTATCCCAAAAGTCAGTTGGCTCATCCAGGATTTTTAATGCGCGTAAATTCTTTAATACGGTATCTATTAGCTTTCTAATGAGAACTGGCGATTCTTTGTTTACATTCAGCATCGTGAACAACGACCTTACATGATTATGGACTAACAATTGACTGTTATTGTACCGATTGAGAAGTAAATCCCATGCAACCGGATAATTGGCACTAGAGAATTCAACAGAATTAATAACTAGCTCTGCACTTCCTTTTAGCGACGATTTTAGGTAGTGAAACTTTTCTATATTGCTAAACTCTATGGTATTGTGCACTAAGGATAGAAAAGTATCTCTAAATTCCAACCAGTGCTCATAAGAACCGTCAAAGGTAGGCATACAAATCGTGGGTAATTTAACGGTCGGTTTGTTACTACTTTTGTTTGAAATATCAGTGACCTCACTTTGATTTAACGAATATTCCGCTTGAGATAATAACGTGTAGTAATTATTTTCAAACAATTCCCTTTGCGTTAACTGTTCATCTATATCCGAGACTGATTCCTCGAGTTTGCTTTGAATCTCATTGAATTCATTGAATAAAACAGTGGCTCCCTGAATCCGTAATTTCAAATCTATGCGTTTTTGACTAGATAACGTTTCATTAGCAAGGCTGGTTAAGTAATTTGAAAACTTCGTTAATCTGCCCTTTATTATGCCGCGTTTTTTAACAAGTTCTCTAATAACTGGAGAATCATCGTTTGGATTACATCTATAGGGAGATTTATCACGAGAATTGCTAGCTACTGAGATCTCTGACGGCTTTGGCTGACTCATTTTGGTGGACAGTAGTAAGAATGGAGTACTCACGTTTGAATGTGGTGACGGTTACGATGAGGTTCTCGTCGAATAATTGGCAGCGCACCCTTCGCAACTGAAATTATATATAGCACGGT
Source organism: Agrotis clavis (assembly GCA_954870645.1). Classification (NCBI taxonomy): domain Eukaryota; kingdom Metazoa; phylum Arthropoda; class Insecta; order Lepidoptera; family Noctuidae; genus Agrotis; species Agrotis clavis. The sequence goes on along the minus strand of OX940927.1, from coordinate 4,381,142 downwards.
ATCACACAACTGAAATGGATATGAATAGGGCTGGGCAGGATGGCTGGTCGTACCTTTTATGCGCGTTTTCAGGTCGTCCAGCTCAAGTCTGCAGTCCGGCGACGAAGGTCCAATTTATGTAGGGGCGTCAGCTCTGGTCTGCGTGTGCTCTTCAGGTTGGTGATGATGATGTTTGAAATGATGTAGACGAGACTATTCTTGGTCGATATACAGATTTAATCTTCTTATTTAAATTACAATAATCTAATTTCGGAGTTAGGTGCGCGTACAAGAATGGTAGCGAGATCAGAATGGAATAAATAAAAGAAAAAGACCCGGAGGGCCCGCTCTGGAGGGAAAAAATTACTCGACGGTTTTTTAAAATGCTGCTCGGTGATTGGTCGACTCGTACACGCCCATGCATGGACGTAGTATGTGACAGCACGCAGATCATACGTGGATTTATGAAGTCCTTGGTCTGAACAGTAGTTTTTTTTTGTGTGGCATCCTTTATTACAAGCTTATAATACTTTCATCCGTCCCGTTGTCTGTAATAAAATCTTGCAAGTTAGGCTCTAGACAGACGGACTGCATTTCAACTGCAATCCAACTGCAAATTGCAGTTCGGATGCAGTTTGAATGCAGTTGACACGACTGCAATAGAACTGCAAACCAAACGTGCAGTCCGATTGCAGTTCAATTGCAGTCGGCGTGCAGTCGTGTGAACTGCACACCGACTGCAATTGTTATTTAAATTAACGTTATTGAAATTAAACCGTGCAGTTCGATTGCAGTCGGTGTGCAGTTCACACGACTGCACGCCGACTGCAATTGAACTGCAATCGGACTGCACGTTTGGTTTGCAGTTCTATTGCAGTCGTGTCAACTGCATTCAAACTGCATCCGAACTGCAATTTGCAGTTGGATTGCAGTTGAAATGCAGTCCGTCTGTCTAGAGCCTTAAAGATCCACTTCCCGGTTTCTGATTGAGCTGAAATTTTGCACGTATAATTTAATCGTATGACAATGCAATATAATGATGACATAGAGCTGATCTGATGATGGAACTGAAAGGTGACCATAGGAACTCTGTAGTGCAACGCCGCAAACCCATCGAGTTTAGACTCGTTTGATACGTTTTGACGCGTACTTTGTCTATCGTCGTATTTCATTTTACAAAATGTTGTTTTAAAAAGAACATAGTTTTTCCCACGTTTTTATACACTCACTTTTCTTGTTTGTCGTTCCGGTTGGACTTTTGCAACTCAATTTTTTTTTAATGTCTAAACTTGTTTATCGAATTAAAGAATTACAACCATCTTACTGTCATCAATTGAACTGTATTATAATAATCCTCTATGAACAACCTTTTATGTACTACTAGCTCTTGTCTGTGACCTCTCTCCTCCCATTTCTCCATTTAATTTTTTTGCATAAAGAAGTAAATTAAAACCGTAAGTTCCCAGGGACCCATATAGTAATTATTTCCGTACCAAAATTCAACAAAATCAGTTCCGTTCATTCAAAATAACTTTCGCATTATTATACAAGTTAGGATGCTTCTTTCTTTTTTTATCGTCGTAAAATCATCAAATGAGTCCTCCAACCCAAACTTCAGATTGTCAGACTTGTTCTGACTAAAATCCACGGTGATCCTTCAATAGCCCTTTATGTTCCAGGGTCTCGGTTACCTGATGATACAGTCCCGCGACCCAGTTAGGGTAAAACTTTCATTTTCATTAAATGTAGCTGAATTTTACGTAGAGCGACTGGCTATCTAACCTAAGCAACATCATTTGGTACTGAGAAAATCCCCCTAGATAACACTGTTCGCAGACTTTCGGGCTTCTAGATATCCTTTATGACTGACTGAAACTGTATGAGGAATTACTTTATTTACTCGTGTTCACATTCATTCGACCTTATATTTATTAGGAAAAGTTAATCGTCTGGTGGTTTTTAGATAGGCTCGAGGGCCTTAATGCGGTATTTGGGTTTGACTGTGGGTGTAGCTTTATTCTTGGACTGAGTGGTTTTGAATGTTCACGAGGATAGAAATAATGGTAAATCATTCATGCAAAACAGCTGACTAAAAGTAGGTAGGTAAAACCATAAAATAGTAGGTACATTCTTGTCCAAGGAGTCAAAGTTACTTATGTAAGTCCCGAGATGTGGTTTGGCGCTAATAGTTCGAGGGACTAAATTAGTAATTTACCCGAGGTAAACACTGTGCTTTTCATTAAATATACGAGGAAAGTAAAAATAATAACATTTATAAATTATTACCTAGCTAAAGAAAAAATTAGTGTTGATCGGATTGTCGCTTTCCCGCTTATTTTGTTTATATTTTTTTTTTTTTTGGGCGTCAGATAACATTACAGCCGGTATTTTTCATGTTCATAATTATAATAATTGCAAAGATTTTGCCGAAATTTATGTAATTTTAGAAAAAGAGCTGCAACTAAATAGTTATTATAGTCAAAATATATGTATATTCTTAATACTTAACTTTATGTTGTTTTAATTTTAAATCGCGCTGTAATTTTAGTGGCTCTGTATAAAAAGTTTGAACATGGTTCAATAGAAATGTCAAAATAGAACTTGTTTCTTTATCAGCTGTCAGTTGAAATCGATTCTCCCTAGGGCTGCAATGGGTAACTTTCAAAGCGCTCATCAGGCATGTAATGACCTACTTTCAAAGTATCAATAATGAATATTTTTTTTGTATTCCTGACAGCAAACCCTTTCATTTGATACCCATATCATGGGGGTGGGTTTCAAACAGTCAGTCCGCCATATTGGGGAGGCCGCCATATTGGATTTGTTATGAAGTTTGTTAGCTAGTCATGTATTGTCATCAGAACTCAGAGCGTGTGCAAAATTTCAGCCTGCTAGCTTATCGGGAAGTGCCCCAAAATTGAGTTGCAAAAGTCCAACCGGAACGACAAACAAACAAACAAGAAAAGTGAGTTTATAAAAACGTGGGAAAAAATAATTAATATATTTTGAAAAATCTAAAAACCCACGTTTTTAGATAAAGAATAAGAAATATTGTCCTAAAAATAAGAAAATAACCCTACGGGGCTGAGAGAGGGGCCACTCAAAACGTGGGGGCGTAGGTATATTATTTAAGGGATTATTTATGGGATGGGATATATTTACATGACGTGAATAGATCGTGGGTGTAACTTGCAAAGATACTCCCCCACGTTTTGAGTGGCCCCTCTCTCAGCCCCGTAGGGTTATTTTCTTATTTTTAGGACAATATTTCTTATTCTTTATCTAAAAACGTGGGTTTTTAGATTTTTAAAATATGTTAATTATTTTATTATTTTTATCTTTGTTCATTGGGTTTGAAGCAACCCTGAAAATTTTAGCTTGCTAGCTTATCGGGAAGTGCTTCAAAGCCTGTCCGCCATCTTGGACGTCCGCCATATTGGATTTAAGTCACATGACTATTTTTTTCGTATTCCTGACAGCAAACCCTTTCATTTGATACCCATATCATGGGGGTGGATTTCAAACAGTCAGTCTGCCTGCTTGGACGTCCCCCTTATTGGATTTAAGTCACGTGACTTTTTTTTATATTCTTGACAGCAAAGTCTTTTATTTGATACCCATATCATGGGGGTGGATTTCAAACAGCCAGTCCGCCATCTTGGGGAGGCCGCCATATTGGATTTGTTATGACGTTTCTTAGCTAGTCATGTATTGTCATCAGAACTCAGAGCGTGTGCAAAATTTAAGCCTGATAGCTTATCGGGAAGTGCCTCAAAATTGAGTTGCAAAAGTCCAACCGGAACGACAAATAAACAAGAAAAGTGAGTTTATAAAAACGTGGGAAAAAAAATACATGTGTTTCTATCTATCTATCGAGATTCGAGGGTCTCTAAAACGACCACTACCTTAACCCTGGCCACCAGTTGGCCATGGTTAAGGTCTCTATGCGATTGCATGCGGGAAAGCAAGGTGTGATCGTAGTTTCTGCGGGATAGATGCCATTTTTCCCCGGGGAAATCTATACTTCAGCCTGTAAATGTTCTACTTGGACACAAGGCCTCTTCTCTGTCAGAGGGAGTGGGCCATATTCCACCACGTAGGCCCGGTGCGGGTTGGTGGATGTTCCGATGTCATGGTAGATGTCACATGTCTTCAAATTTTTGGTTCTAAGATATGCCGGTTTCCTCACGATGTTTTCCTTTACCGTTTTGAGAGCAGTGGTGATGAAATAAATTACACAAAGTAATGCGCCTTGCGGGGTTCGAATCTACGACCTACAATTCGTAAGTCGGGACCGATACCACTGGGCCACGAACCCGACAGTAACAATATGACAGTGCATAACCTAGCGTGTTGTGACGTCAACGCCAATCAGTTTTCGCCTTATCGTTAAATCGTTAAGAGAAAGTTATTTATCTCTTGCAGTTTTTTTTTTTATAATATCACTGTAGATGAGTAGATAATTCACCAAAGTAAGTCGCAAAAATATTAACTAAAATGGTAACAGATAAATTACATGTTCTTTTATTAAATGCCAAGAGTAATTCAAAAGTTTACTGAGATTTAAATGACAATGAGCGCTTTTTGTTTCTTTGAGCTGACAATTATTTTCGACTTAGGTTTGATTTATTACTTTACATATAGTACGAGATCCGGTAGAAGAAATAATTATATACCCTCATCTGTTATTTGAAAATGGCATATGATACACGCTAGATACTCTAAACGACAATATTTTGGTGATAGGTTGTCGGCCTGAATCGCGTACCGTCAATGTTAATTCATTAAAATTGTCCTCAAAAAATTTCATTCCACTTCCCTCATCTGTTATTTAGAAAAATCAAGTATTAGCTGATAGAATATACCTCAAGACATCTAAAAAATATAGGTTGTCGGTGTCTAACCCTGTCCTTCTAATTAGTTGTCGGGTTTAAACAGGTGAGTTACCGTAGATAATATACCCTCATCTGTTATATAATCGAATCAGATATCAAATGATAGGTTATTTTATTCAGAATCCAACAGTATTTAGTTGTCGAAGCAAAACTGTTGCTGAATTTCGGTTGTCTAAAGGAGATGTTTCATTTTGGGCCCAGTCTATGTACACCATATCAATAAATAGGAAAAAAATAGGAGAATTTCATAAAAATACTGAAAAAATCATTTGAAGACGGGTTTAGCTGTTAAAAAATAATAATTAGGACTGTTTTTTAGCACGATAACCCTATTTCAGGGCGGCCATGACAGTACTATTTGACGTTTACTATCATGACGTTTGACAACTTTGACAGTCCCATGCAGTGACGTTTGAAGAATTTAAAGATTTTCTTGAGTTAGAATTATTCATATTTTTCGGAGTTAGTAATGATTGTATTTTTTAACCACGGCCTTAAATCGCCTGTGATTCGGATTTCGTCGTGTGTTATTTTACAATAACAAGTTCAGTTTCAGGTATGTCTTATATCCATGTTTTTGTTCAAATATTTTTTCTGTGTTGTTTTCTTCCCCTGTGTCTTATTCACATTATATCGATAAACAGGTCAGTGGGTCGTCTAACACTATATACTTAACCATTTTTTGTTTGTTTTAGGTTAATGTAAATGAAATAATGTGCCCATAATGCTTTGGCATCAAAATGTTAAATAACTAACATTAAACTAAATGTTCGTACACAAGGAGATCATGAACTGACCAGCATCGCCATGATAGCAATGTTTGTGTCTGTTGGGCGTAGGACATCATTGTTTTGTGAGGCGCACTCACTCTATTTCAAAGGAGCGGAAGGGCAATGATTATTATTGCTGAAACAATTTGTTGTTCCACGACAGGTAAACACTTTTTTATTCATACAGAGCAAGCACAAATGCAGAAGTTTCTTTTCATTATGATTCAAGACAACATTGTTGCGGAAAGGAAAAGAACTGATACAATCAATGTTTTGAAATGTGTGTAACAGATTCATATCTACACACATTTCACACTTCTATCATTTCCTTGGTCAGATCTGTAAAGGTGATATAAAAATAACCAATCTTGATTAATATTATTTATTTATGATTGATATCCAAATAAACCTTTATTTATTTTTGTTTTAGGTACCCGAGGGTTACTTGCTATATTTTACTTCTTGGGTGCATTCAGAGTACAATACAACAAGGACTCATGCCGCTGAAAACAGTAGCACATAGCAAAAAGGACGATGTACAATGAATTGCTGTGCCCACATTATGATGATTGTGTTGTATTCCAGTTGGGCTCGGTACCGTGAGAACATACAAGAGATGATGTAGAAAATAAATAAATCATAAGTCTCAACAAATTGTTTTATTAAAAATATTCTTCATGGCTGAATTGACATCCTTTTAACATCACTAATAATAGTTATTATGTATAAACTTGTTTCAAAAATTGTTAGTGCATGGTTTGACATGATGTGCATTCCCTCGCAGAAAGGGGGTCTATCAGCTCATTGGATTAAAATGTTTGGTCTTCCTAGCTGTGAGCTGTTACTGTGTAATAGGAATAGTTAACATTTAACAATAACCTGTAGTTATCAGATACTGCAATGTCACTGCTTTCCTAAGAATGATACATACATCCAAAGTATACTGAATAGGCATTATAGAATGAAGCAGCAAGGCAGTGTTGAAAAACAAATAACGTCCAAGCTTTCGTTTCGATTGACCCTTGTCCCTGAAATAAAAGATAGGTGATGCAAGATGTGCTGCCGCTCTCTCTCTACTAGCTACTTTAACAATAACTTGGAGTTGTTAGGTAAGTACTGCACATGTCACTGCTCTCCAATGGATTATTTATCGTGGTTAAGAGAACTTTGAATAGGCACCCAAGAATGAAGCAGCAAGAGTTGATAAACATAACGTCCACGCCTGCGTTTCGTTTCTTGGCATTGAGAGATAAAAGACATAAGTTCTGCCGGAGTCGAGTAAAATATCCTGTAGGTACTATTATTTTTATCGAAACCCAAGATTCTTGAGATCAAAAATTCTTTTTTTCGATTTTTACACTAATTTATATCACGGTATGTATGTACACGTCAATCAAGTGTCATTGTCAAAATAAACATACTACTGTCAGATCCACCATGTTTGATTTTTGTCGAGTGTTGTTATCCTTGACAAAGTTAATTTAAAAGCGCAATTAAACGAAGTGAAATTAAAAAGAATTAACAATTAAAAACGGTTTATGTATAAAGAAGCTATTTTTACATAATTGGTGTACATAGAGTGGGCCCAGGCTCCATACATTTTTGGACCATCTCCTTTTAATCGTAAAAGAAGAATGCTCAAAAAAAAACCCAGAGTCGATTAAAATAATTTATGAACAACAAAATAGACCTTAAGTTAGAGGACATAAATACGCTATTCGTTTCGCATAAAACCATAACCAAACAGGCCAGCAGCATATACAGGATGTAAATCCTAACGATGCCAAGATGTAAGTCTAACAATTTCCTGGAGCTGCCCTTCTTGTGAAAACGCCAAAAAACGAATTAAGAACGACGATACTCCCGCTCGGCAACAACCGCTAGCCCAGCTTAATGAAACTACAATGTCCATTGACGATCAGATGGAAGAAGATCACAGTATACTGGGGCATACCATAAACAATAACTCTCCTGCGCGCATAACAAACCCACAGTTGTGCTCACAAACTTCAAACTCCTTCACATTACTACAAATAAGCCAACTATTAGACGAAAAACTAGAAAAGAATAAAACATCGATTTTGAACGAAATAAAAGGAACAGTACAGAGTGAAATCAATGCAGCACTACACAAATTAGAGCAAAAAATTACCCAAACTACAGAGATACTGCACTTGGAGCAGACTTCATTAAAAAATGACATAAAAAACGTAAATGAAAAAATAAGGAAAATGGAAATTGAACATGATAAGCTTAAAAAGGAAATTGACAAACTACAAAACGAAGACTTAAGAAAACACGACAACACAAAAAGATTTGTTATTTATGGCCTAAACGAATACTACCCGGAATCAGAAGGAGAACTTGAGAATAGAATAATATACGCATTCAAAGACACGCTGAACATAGATCTATCAGGCTATATTGAAGAATTACGCCGAATCGGTAGAAATGGTTTAACCCAGATACGGCGACGGGGCTTTTAAAAGTCCCAAAAAAATAATTTAATCTACCTTAATTTTTCTTGTTATTAAAAATATTTCACATTCATATTTATGGTATCACATTATGTGGTACCTATCAACGTTTGATTTGATGCACTTACGTTTATTATTTGATGCATTTTTTCCAGTTATTTTAGTGTTTTTGTAGAACTCGAGAATTTTTTTTTACGACGACTTTACAAAAGTCAGTTTTTAAGATATTTATTTGCGGAATTGGAACAAATCGAACGTTGATATTAACTTTTAGATAAATTACCGAAATAAATACCTTATAACCTTGTTTCGAAAGAACAAATAAAGAACATTTTTTTACGTTCGAAATCGATGGCCTTTTAAAAGCCCTGTCGTATTATGGGGATAGCAAAATATGACTATTTTATTTAGCTCACGACCACTGAAATCATTAAATTGTTGATGAGCTAGTGCAATGTAATGAAGGCACTTTATGGCTGTTCCAAATACCCATTTTTCCACTTGTGAATGCCAAGTAGATGTCTCTGATCATCATAAGTCTTAGGGTTAGCCTTAGCTAACTCTCTCCCTTGGGGTTTACAGGCGTGATGTTATGTTATGTATAAACTAAGAGGTTGGTACAACATGGTATTACATCCTTACTATCATCTACATATACTGACTGCTGGTAGCTTGGTCTGCAGGGAAGTGCCATATCAAAATTTGCTTAGTTCGGATAGCCGCCTTCCAACATTATCATGTTACTTGAATCTTGAGTAATTACTCTTGTATAGCTTCTTTCATGATATTTAAAATAAGGGCTTTATAAATAAAAAATTGAAAAGCCCAAAGGTCCCCAAAATATACCAAAAAGTATAATGAAAATAAGAAAGGAGCAGATAAGTTGAACTCTCAGAAAATAAGTTTCTATTTACGGCAAGAACTGGTACTGATATTTTCTGTCATCTGCCACTGCCGACTTATAGCCGTACATAATGCCTAGTAGGTATACAAACGTGACGGCGGAATATATGATCGGTTGATCACTTCGCTTTCTATGGGTCATTTATTAGGAAAGGGTATATACAGAACTTATATTTAAAAGAGAGGCACATGTCCGACATCTAGTTCGCATCAACAAAACTCTTTTTGGTGCGATTGAATTGGTCATTTAGAAGATAAACAATATAAACAATGATAAACTTACAAATAATTAATAAAAATAAGAACTAACTAAAGTAAAATATTAATTTACTTCCCAAGTACTGTTTTTTCGGTATATTACTCTCAAAATCAGTAATGTCTATGGAAATGTCCGCCTTTCTTTTATTTATAAATTTTAATTTAATTAAAACCTTAGTACTAACATCCTTTGACCACATATTAAGATGATTAAAAACTGACTCCAAAATACTTTGTCTCATTAACGATTAAACTGCCATACATATCCGTGGACTATCCCCATATTACGACGGGCCTTTTAAAAGGCCACCTTTTCCTCGTTTTTCCGGAAAACCTGGATTTTTTTACTATTTTTCCTATCAATTTTGAGTAATTTTAAAAAACATATCCAAAAATCACGATGATCGGAGATGAAAAAAAGTTTCAGTAACAAGTGGGTTAAAACGCCCAATACTAATTGAGCTTATAAGCAAAAGGATGACGACGTACATTATAAAACAGGCAAGATTTTTGAAAAGACAAGGTCTCCATATTTCAGAATACCTAAATCCAGAAGCACTAAACGAAAGAAGGAAATACAGGGAAAACAGAACCTACAATGAAACTACACATAGAAATACACTGTTGAACCACACCTTGGCTGCATCGCAAACTATGTCTGATGCATCATCATCTACTACTTCACAGCCTAATACTAGCCAAGTAGATGAAAACCATCAAAAAACCGCAGACCATACATTTCGAATTTAGAATAATGATCCAAAACGTGCAAAGTATCAAAAACAAGACACATATCATTGAGAGCCTCCTGGATAAAGAACCATATAATATAGTATGCCTTACAGAGACATGGATACGTAATAACCAACAAGATATAATTCGAGTAAATGGATACGACATCAGTTCAGCTTTCTGTCGACAAAACTACAGAGGCGGTGGAGTTGCTATCCTGACACAGAACGGCATGAATTGCAAAGAACTGCGTGACATTAATAACCTATCCGTCGAATATGTGGTGGAATGTTGTGCTATAGAAGTTGATTCACCAAAATTAATTATTATTCTTGTATACAGGCCTGATCGTAATATAGAACAGTTTTTTAACTTTCTAAATCAACTCTCAAAGCTAATTAAATTAAAATATAAAAACAGACGCATCATAATTACCGGAGATTTCAACCTGGACTACTTTAAAAAATCAAGGGAATATCAAAAACTTATCAATATTTTAAAAGAACTAAATCTACACCAAATTGTCAAAGCCCCTACAAGGACCACAAAATTAACATCCTCTTGTATAGATTTGTTGTTTACAAACGATAGCAATACAGAATATCTAATAACAGTAAATAACAATGGTATCTCTGATCATAATAGCTTAATATACACACTAAGAAATAATGATAGGAAAATAATTAAACGGACATCATACATTACAAAAAGAAATTTTAACAGTATTAATTTGAATAATTTTAAATCAGCATTAATTAAAATAAACTGGAATGACATTTTAAATCAAAACTTGGACATAAATAACAATTATAACAGATTTCACGACATTATACAAACTAATTTGAATAAATTCATACCAAAAAAACGAATTCCAATAATTCCGAACAAAGCAAAGAATTATCTCACTAAAGGATTAAAAAAATCATGTAAAAATAAAAGATTGACTAGAATTATCTCAAATCAACTAAATAGCACCATATTTAAAAAACACTACATACAATATTCCAAAATGTTAAAGAAAAGTATTAAAATTTCAAAAAAACTTAATTACATCAAAGAGATGAACGCATCAAAAAATAAAACGAAAACAATGTGGTCTGTCATCAATAACATTACCAAACCTAATAAAAGTAAACAAAAACAAAAGAACATTACTTTAAAACTAGATAACATGGTATTAAAAAATCCACAGCAAGTAAGCACCGCATTTAATAATTATTTTGCATCGGTAGGTTCAGATAATAAAAGCACAGCGGCAGCGGCGCAAGCGCCGCCGTGTGGCACGTCGAAATTTTCGGTGCACATGCCCGCAATAAACTCCATGTACATTGAACCGGTAACCGAGCGAGAAGTCTTTAGTATAATACGCGATATGCAAAACAAGCGTAGCTTTGGAGTGGATGATGTCCCACCGCTTTTAGTCAAAACATGCGCTAAGGAACTAACTTTACCTCTCACTAAACTAATAAATATTTCTTTTGACCAGGGAGAATTCCCAGAAAAGCTTAAAATAGCAAAAATACGCCCAATTGCGAAAAAGGGTCGATGTCCAGAAAATCCCAGTAATTATAGGCCCATTGCACTACTACCTACTTTCTCAAAAATTTTTGAAAAAGCCATGGCAATTCGAGTTAATAAGTTTTTGGAAAAATATAATATCTTAAGTAAAAATCAATTTGGTTTTAGGAAAAAATGCTCAACCACCTTAGCAGTTTACAACTACATACAAGATATTTATAACTGTATTAACGAACGTAAGTACGCCATTGGACTATTCCTAGATATGACGAAAGCGTACGATAAAGTGTCACATAAAATTCTATTACAAAAAATATTTGATTCAGGCATTAGAGGACAGGCTTTTAATTGGTTCAAATCGTATTTACAAGACAGGATCCAATTTGTAGAATTAGAATATTTCGATAGCAGCAAGAATGAAACGTACTGCATAGGATCAGACACGGTCACGATTAATACCTCAATACCTCAAGGAAGTGTTTTAGGATGCCCCCTTTTTTTATTATATGTGAACGATTTGCCTAAAAATATAAGTTCGTCATGTATATTGTTCGCTGATGATGTCTCGTTATTATTTAAAACGCCAGCAAATATTGATCATTTAGCTATCACCAAAACATTCACTGACACTGAACAGTGGTTAAAAGCACACAATTTAGAAATAAATCTATCTAAAACTAAAATATGTCAGTTCAGAACTTCCCAAAGAGCACCACTAAATCTAAATATACTAACACAACAATTAAATTTGGAAGAAGTAAATGAATTCACGCTTTTAGGCGTAACGATAGACTCAAACTTAAATTGGAAGAAACATATAGAAAATACTAGTGCTAAACTGTCCCAATTTATCTATGCACTAGGCGTTCTGAAGCGTAACACAGATTATAAAACTGCCTTATCTGCCTACTATGCGTATGCTTACTCGTGGCTAAATTACGGCATTATTTTATGGGGAGAAAGCACCGATTTTTGTGACCTCTTTATTCTACAAAAGAAATGTATTAGGATACTTATGAACATTGACCAAAGAGATAGTTGTAGGCCACACTTTATTAAACAACAAATCCTTACATTACCAGCTATCTACATACTCCAAAGTTGCTTATTTGTTAGGAAAAATCGACACCTCTTCAAATCAAATATTGAGCTGTATGAAAACTATAACCGGCGGAACAAAAATAGATTGATACTACCTATCACGACGTTGAAATTTATAGCGAGAAGCCCATACTCAAGACTTGCTAAAATTTATAATAAGTTACCAGAGCGTTTTAAATCCCTATCTAAAGATTCTATATTTTGTAAACAGTTGAAATCTCTGCTAATAAAGAAAGGCTACTATACAGTCGACGAATTTATAGCTGATGACAAATTGTATTAATTAATGTATTTACTGACCTTGCAAGCTGACATAACTTAGAAAGTAAGAATAAATTTACCTACCCTAAAAATTGTATCAGAATGTTTATTGATAATTGTAATATTTTAAATGACATGCATTATTTAATCTTATAAATTGAAATTGAATTGAAAATAGTATCGACAATTAACATTTTATAATTTATTGAACCATATTTGATAATTATAAGTACTTATTGCTTAAAATTTGCAGTGCCCTTACAGGGTGCATGTACTAACACTGAGTCATGAAATTTTAATGCATGCCTACTAATCAGTGTTGTGTATATGTAAGCAAATAAATAAATAAATAAATAAATAAATAAATAAATTTTTCAACTGGGCGTGGATGGCTATATCCGAAACTATGAGGAATATCAAAAAACGTTGAAAGGAATCTCGAGCCCAATTTAAAGAAAACTAGAACTGCATCATTGGATTTAAAAAAACCGGCCAAGTGCGTGTCGGGCCACGCACAGTGTAGGGTTCCGTAGTTGCCCATCAAAATACTTATGCGAATTAACTAAACTGATTCGCTGAATTTAATTTTAAAGAGAAGAATTTTCAAAATCGGTCCAGGAGTCTTTGAGAAATCGGGGAAAATACATAAAAAAAAGACTACGACGAATTTAGAACCTCCCCCTTTTTTGAAGTACCTAAGTTAAAAATAGTTGACGATAAAAACCTACCTATCCCCAAAAAACATACCGAAAAAACATACCTATTACAGCTGTAAAAATAAAGTTGACAAACTTACATTTGCAGTTGAAGAGCTTGTTCTCCGATACATTTTGTTTAGGAAAATATGTTATCCAAGTACATTTTATAAGTTGGTCGACTATTACTCGTAAAGTTGTAAAGCCTACTTAGTCATGATAATTTTCTTTTAAACTTCGTTATATATACTACTATTGTGAATTTTTTCACACCCCCAAACATAACCGTTTAGCTGGTAGAGGGGGGGGACACTCGAGTCGAGCAAAATTTAGCACTTTAAAGCTTAATATTTCACAAACGAATTTTTTTATCAAAAAATTGTTAATGGAAACTATCAATATTTTTTAAAGACCTATTTAATGATACCCCACACTAAGGGGTACGCGAGAAAAAAAAAAACATCCCCTCTTTACGTGTACAGGAGGTACCCTAAAAAAAAATATTTTACGAGATTTTATTTTACCACTTTTTTGGCACAACAAATCCGTATATTTACACCAAATTACAGCTCTCTAGTACTGTGCGTCTCTGAGCTAAACTGCGGACAGACGGACGGACGGACGGACGGACGGACGGACGTGGCGAAACTATAAGGGTTCCTTGTTGACTACGGAACCCTAAAAATCAATAATCCTGGCCAGGAATCGAACCCGCTAATTTTGAAAAAAAAACACACCCTGTATTATCACACCATTCGATAGTGTTGCTAATAAGGATCAAATTCTGGGAAGTAATCATATACGGCAAACTTAAGGAAATAGCTGATTTGAAACATTATTTTTAGAGTTGACTTGAAACATTATAAAAAATCGTAACTTATCAGTTACAATTTTTTTTTACTTGGTGATGGTTTAATCGGAAACTATTATTGGATTTAGGTTATAGTATGCATACTCTACCTTGCCACACATAAGTCGTTTTAATCGATTCTGGGTTTTTGCTCCATATATTTTTGGGCATTCCTCTTTGTTCCATAAACGTTGAAGAACAAAAGACAAGATAATGATGCTGGTGTGCAGTTCTGCACCCAGACAGGTCGAAAGGTGTTTGGAAGACTAGTCTCACTTTCTACTAAGGTCGCGGCAATAGTGTGAAGTGTTGCGCGCGAAACTGTAGATATGCGACAGACAAAGATGAAATCAATAAATCGTTTTATATAATTTTCCGACTAAGTAAGCACGTGCCATTGACCAAACACTGGATTCAACTCAGATTAGATCTTCTATCTATTCTATAATATAAAAATGGATCGCTAAATGTGTTGCTAAGCGCAAAACTTGAAAACGGCTGGGCTGATTCGGATAATTCTTTTTTTGTTGTGTTTGTAACCATCAGGACCAGGTTATAGAGGACGAAAATCATCATGTCCACCCGTGCGAAGCCGGGACGGGCCGCTAGTTAATAATAATGATACATGTTCATTTATTATCGGCAAGTAATTTAACTACATTTAGGGCTGGTTTTTCAATAGTCAGTTATCCATTAACTGAGGAATAAAAATGGTGGTTTGACAGCTTATCTATGGAAAATATGTCATACCGTTATTTTTATTCCTCAGGTAACGCTTAACTGACTATTGAAAAACCAGCCCTTAATTAAGAAACCGGGTGGTTTCCTTATTACTTCTGGCTGGTTTAAAAAATAAGTAACCACGAAGAGGATAGCGGGGTCTGAAAGACCTCGCCATTCTCTTCTAATCTAAATTGTCCGAGTCGAGGTACCAGCAAGTCCCGAGGCTGCACCTAGTTCTAATAGATAAAATAATATGACTTTAAAAATAGGGTTATTTTCAGAAAATATAGGAAAACAAATAAAAGTATAATAGATGTTTTTTGCTACTGACATTATGAAGTTCAATGCTTCGGAATAGGAACATTAATAGAGACAGAGTAGTTAGGAAATGTGATTGTTAGGATGAAAAATGTTAGGAAGAACATTTTCGGGTTTCCAATTATCAGAGTTTAAATTTTAGGTGAACTTTGGCGCGTCCCTTCCAAACACTTTTCGACCTGTCTGTACAGTTTCGCGCACAACATATCACACTATTGCCGCGACCTTAGTAGGATGTGAAACTAGTCTTCCAAACACTTTTCGACCTGTCTGGGTGCAGAACTGCACAGCTGCATCATTATCTTGTCTTTTGTTCTTCAACGCTTAGGGTACAAATTTTACGATCAAAATTTAGACAACTGAAATTCAGCCACAGTTTTGCTTCGACAACTAAATACTGTTGGATTCTGAATAAAATAACCTATCTTTTGATATCTGATTCGATTAAATAACAGATGAGGGTATATTATCTACGGTAACTCACCTGTTTAAACCCGACAACTAATTAGAAGGACAGGGTTAGACACCGACAACCTATATTTTTTAGATGTCTTGAGGTATATTCTATCAGCTAATACTTGATTTTTTTAAATAACAGATGAGGGAAGTGGAACGAAAATTTTTGAGGACAATTTTAATGAATTAACATTGACGGTACGCGATTCAGGCCGACAACCTATCACCAAAATATTTTCGTTTAGAGTATCTAGCGTGTATCATATGCCATTTTCAAATAACAGATGAGGGTATATATTTCTTCAATGTATTCTAGACTAATAGCGTATAATATAAATTACTGTAGTAGACAAGTCATTTGCTGAATATAAATCCATTTTTCATTTTACCAGCAGCACACTGCGGCTTCGCATGGACTACTCATGAGTATACAAAGATGCTACATAAATGGCAAATCTTTTGCAGCGTAAACTAAGCAGTTGAATTTTCTCTGCTTCAAGGGATTGAGTACTACTGACGGCCCCCCTTAGAGGGCCAGAACCTGCCGGGGTCGAGGGACTAATTTATCAGTTATTGCTATTTAAAGAACTCCGTGGATTTTAATCAGTACGAATCTGACAGTTTCTTCCTGGGAGGACTCAATTGATGACAAAAGTACGACAAAAGAAAGGGATTGAGTACTTGAAATTAATATCAATTGGTTACCTCCAGGCGTTTCTAACAAAAAGGATCTTGACAAACGGACATAATATGGACAGTCGGATCCCATAAACACACGTACGGAAGCCTAAGAAAACAATTTATATGTAAACAAACATTTAAAAAACCAAACAGAAACAGGCTGCGCCAAATACGTCCAGTTCATCAGAATTTCGGGCAGCTAGTGTCTGACACTAGTTTTCAACTGGACCCGTAAATAGTGATGGGATGATGCGACGCGGTAGGTCGGGGGGCAAAATTTCACGCCAACAAAGTTGCAGGCAAAGTTAGTCACTTATCGAAGTCGTAGGCAAAAGTTGGTCATGTATTTATTATTCTCTAGAGCAGGTACCTACCCTAGTTTTACTATAATCATGTTGAAATCAACCAACTTGTTCAATTTATATTTTACATGATCAGCAGTTTGTTCGCAACTGAAACATGATGGAAGTTGGAACTTTGCCTTTTATTTAGGTTACAACATTTTGTTCTAACTAAATCATAATACTTATACTCCGTTGAAAATTTATAAAATAACTACTTTATTCTGAGGTATTAGCTACTCATTTTTCCATTTCCTAAAATAATTTATCTTTTGAAACAACTTTCTCTTTGTAATCCATCAAGTAGAAGTATTTTTATGACTAAATTGAAAAGTATTCTCCACGCTATTATTTTCACCGTATTTTATTTACGCACTGGTTTGCGTCAACGGGCGGCGGCGTTAGCTAAACAAAATGCATTTTGCGTTAAGTTGAAAAAAAAAGTGCTAAAAACCATATTAAGTGCATGTTCTAGTAAAATTTTAATAAAACTCTTACGTCTAACTGTTTCCCAGAAAGTCTTCAAAA
Source organism: Agrotis clavis (assembly GCA_954870645.1). NCBI lineage: Eukaryota > Metazoa > Arthropoda > Insecta > Lepidoptera > Noctuidae > Agrotis > Agrotis clavis. The sequence continues at coordinate 4,363,656 of OX940927.1, read as the reverse complement.
CCGCAGTTATTGCTCATGAAAGTTCCGCCTCGAATTGTAATATTGTGAAAGTTTCGGGCGCTTTGCACCACCGTCTGGTGGTGCAAAGCGATGACAGTTTCCCAAATTTATCACTGTCTTAGTTACTAAGTTTAATTTATCAAAGAACCTAGTGGTTTCCTCTTGAGAAATTATGACTACAGGATACTTAGTGAAACTGTTGTTTAAACCAAGGAATACTAAAATAAAACTGCTATTCTGATAGAATTTCAATTTTTGACGGCACGATTAGCAAAGTGACTGCTCGATTAGACTACAGCGTTGCGTGTAGCGGGTTTGATTTTCGCACAATTTCTTCCTGTATCACGATACAGGAAGAAATTCAACGTAACGCATTCAGTGCGTTTACAAACATAGAAACTCACATACACAAACACCCGAACCCGGGACAACTTGCAGATCATACAATTATGTATTTGTTCCGTGCGGGAATCGAACCTACCGACACGCTGTGCAGCAGTCGGCCACTGAGCCAACCGTGTCATCAAATGATTTAATTCTAAAACATAATTCAAATGCAGTCTCAATAGAAACCTTTTTTTATCTTCAATTATATACTACAATGAAGCAGCATACATTGACTGACAAAAAGAACCAGCTGGTCTAAACAATGTCAGAAGCTAATAAACTTCGGTTGGACAGAAACCAATACAAATATAAAGCTTAGAAAACAAATTAAGCTCGTGGGTTCGGGTGTAGTGGTAGACAATGCAATAGAAATGCGATAGTTGGAGTGCTGCACAGTTCAAAGTTTGAGGTGACCCTCGTAAACATGTACCTAGAAGTGAAAATGGAGCTTAATGTAGTTAGGTTTCTGGCTTGTAGTTACAATCTACGAGGGCTTATAAGCTTGTAAAAGCAAGAACTGTGAGATAGTTTTTTTTTTTGAAAAATGTAACGCGTACAATCGTACATAAACGCCGAAAGGAACATTAACACGTATAGGAAAATACTTTTCAGACAGCGCTCTTAAGATGAAATTATTGTGGAAATGGATATTGTTGTGTGGTGCCTGCCGGGGTCTCCAATAGGCAAGTCTCCAATTCAAAAGTCGTAAGGTAGGTATCGGAGACTTGGGTCGCCTAGTCGTAAGTTGGCTAAAAACTGCATAAAAGGCGATCGTAGAATTCATTCAGGTCTTTCTCCCATCTGACATTTAAATAACATGTTCGCTGGTCATCCGTGCACAAAAACAGAAAAAATGGCAAATCCAAACAAAACCGAAGTTCAATTTATGAATTTGATCATGATCATGAAAAATAAAATGGTTCTCAAAATAAGAACTCAGATTTTGATTAAAAAAATGGTTTTTTTATTGATTTTAATTTCACGCCATTCTAAATACCTACACTTTTCTTTTGATTTTTAATAGAAGTGGGACTGCGCATTTTTTAAAATTGAAGAAGTTATCAGTGGAAATAGCTTTTTATTGTTGTTTGAATTTCAATTTGACTTGATTGTTGAAGAAATCGAAAAGCATCCCATTTATAAAATTTAAATCAAAACATCCTTTTTTTCTTATTTTAAAATCTTATTGATTTCAAGAATCTTATCTTTTAAAATTAAAATAAATAATTGCGTGGGAAAAAATGCTAGATAATAATAATGCTAGATTTTGCTTGCAATAACTTATTTAATCGTTGCTCATCATCGAGCAACAATTAAATGATAATTTTATTTTAGTGGAACGCTATCTTATTTTCCAGATGATTACACAAAAATCTTTTTGCTTCAATGTGAACTCCACTATAATCTTACTACAACTATAAATGGAAATTTTTGTGTGGTTGGATGTTTGTTACCCTTCCACAAAAAAAAAAAACTACTGAACAACGTAATAATTTATGTTTATCATAATTATATTATGAAAGATAGTTTATAGCCTATATAGGCTTTTGGCCCAAGAATTTTTGGAATCTCAACTCCTTACTTCTCATCTGGCGAATAATATCTGTTTTTTTTTTCTATAAATTCTAGTTGTACCACAGTTTGAAAGTTACCAACAATAAAGCGGGTGAAGCCGCAGGTAACATGTTAGAAATTCTGTTGTTCTAATTCTAACTTGTTTAGAATTTACACTCAAACTTTGAGGTACCCAAGGACCCTCCATGATTCTGAAACTATCTTAGCCTTCAGACATCTACTAAATCTGACAAATCTAGATGCTCAAGCACGCTGCGAGCCTAGCGCAGTAGCGGCGGCGGGTGCGGAAATGTCAAAGATAATGAAATCGCCGCTTGTGGCCAAACTGAAGTGACGAGAAGCCTACCGCTCGGTGCCTATTGGTCAGTACTCACTATCGGTATTACTCGATAGTTTTACTCTAAATCGAGTAAAAATTATCGTGTGGACCGCAAAACTCACAACTCGAAGGAAAGCTTCCAAAGCCCTAGCCGTGGGTTTTACTCTACGTGATTGCTCGATCGAGTAAAACCGTATGTGAGTACTGACCATATGCGCGAGATTGCGAGCCTCGCGCGTTGCTAGGCAACAAGCGAATCAACGGTCAGGCGGTGGGAAAGAGACAGTGCTGTACAAGTCGTCTAGCGCCATCTTGTTCCCTGAGTGGAACTATTCACGCTTTAAAGGTAAGCGTCCACAGGCCCGCATCGCACGTATCGGACGCATCGCATCAAACGGATTAATTAGACTATGCGTCCACTGTATCGGCAGCGATCGGATTGCCGACGCGAGTATCAGCAATCGGATTCTTGTAATGATCGTACGTCGTCGTAGTGTATGTAGAAATCGTAGTCGCGTCCGCTGATCGGCATTCCGTATGACGTCATCAGTACGCATCGTATGTAGGGCTGTAGGCATTGCCGATGAGCGGTCCGTACGGCGCGGATCAGTGGACGCTGTTCTATGAGTTTTTATACCAGGCAAACTAAAATCCGTTACGTGAGATGCGTCCGATACGTGTGATGCGGGCCTGTGGGCGCTTAAGACGTCATGGTTAGCCCTGTGGTTAGCCACCAGGTGGCAGGTGTATCAAACCATTTCGATCTTTGTCAGCGCCATTTGCTTATCGGGACATAAACTAAAGATACCGTAATAGGTATTTGTAGATATTTAATTTATGTTTACTGCACCTGAGTAGAATAATGTAAAATGGTTGATAATTCAGTTGTATAGAATCCATAATAACCAATAAAAAATTTATTTATTTAAACAAGATTTATAGAAACTACTAACTGGTAACCCTCGGTTTGCAACTCCTGAAATCGCCGCAACAAAAACAAATGCTTGATCCGCACTACGGACACCGATCGCGCCCGCCACCGCACCCGCCACCGCGCCTGTCACCGCACCCGCCACCGCGCCTGTTCAGTATGGACACATCTAGAATACATAATAGTGATTCAGTATTTATACGAAGCCTCAATCCAATGTCTCATACAAGTTCGATTCCAGTACTTAAACATTCTCAAAGTATGTGTTCTCACGGAGTCTCACGTTTAATTTGAACGTGAATCCATGTTGAACTCAATTGAACTGAAAAAATCTAATTAGTACGTCAGCAGAGGCCTTACCACGAGCTCTTAACGCGATCCAGTTTAGGTTGTGGGAAAGAGACAGCTATACAAGTCGTCTAGCGCCATCTCTTTCCCACAGCCTAAACTGGATCGCGTTAAGAGGTCATGGTAGGCCACATATTTTTATTTTGTTACGTAAATAAAAATTGATGAAGATACGACATTTTTAAAATTACCAATGCGTTACAAGCAAGCAAAGTTTTTACTTGCTTCTGACATCACGAGCCCTGACTCTCGAATTTTGATGAGTTATAGCTTTGCCTTGTTAAAATGCATTGTTTTAACAAACGAAAAAAATACGTGTCCATTATTTTTCAAAACTCTAGCTGACGAACTAAATAGATTTGCAATTTTGATGATACGAGTATCAACATACCTATTGTGTTCTTTTCGTTTAACTGTGTCCATTTATGCGTATTTCTAGGTATGTTGCATTGGATTGCTCGTAATATAATATTTGAATGTCTTTGGATTTACATACAGGTTGATTTTTTAGTCACCACCCAAATTTTGATATATTATTAATCTTTGGTGAAAATCACTGAATACGTGTTTTTTTCTTTTTGTATCACTCAATACAAAAATATTGAGATATCACGTCACAAAGTTATCTATAAAAAGTTGATGAATCTGGACACCGCGCTGTGATGTGTAGCTCAGGTGGGCAAAGCTAGTCATTACTGAAATGGGGCAACCTTCGTTGGGGAAACTTTCGTGATTCACATTAATTATAACGACTTAATTTAAATGCTAATAACCATCACGTCAAAGTACAATGCGCGTCACGAAATGAAACCTTCGCTGTAATCAATTTATCAAAGCTGATTTGAAATTCAACAAAAATAATATGAAAATGTTACAAGAAAGTAGAATGTACTTTGTACGGAGGTATTTACAAAATTTTTTGTTTTTACCATCCTAATTCATTGCTATACCACCAATTCTTCGCACTAAAGCTATTATCAAACAGAAAGGGCGACGCGATTGCGATCCAAATCCTGTCATTAAAAAAGCGAAAGCGATCCGATAGTCTATGTGACAGGCTTCAAACAATTCTGTACATTACAAACAAAAACGCTTCGGCACGCTTTTCAGTTTGACAAAGGCATAAGCGTTTCTGAACGTCTTTTATAATGCGGACTGCGAAGGAGTGGAAGTCTCTGCCTGCGTCTGTGTTTCCGAACACATACAACCCTAATCTCTTCAAAGTCAGAGTGAACAGGCTTCTTCTGGGTAAGTTCGCTCCATCGTCGAACTTGCCTTTGTCACTCCTAACGTCGAATAAGGTCAAGAGCAAACCCATTACCCATAAAAAAAAGTAATGCGTTATAAAGTTATTGTCATGTTTTTATCAATGGGATATTTGACAATATTAACCAAGCATTCCAAAACACAATTGGACATTCAGAGCGATTGGACTGCTGCTGCTGCGATTCAATGACACTCCCAAACGTCTTAAGGTAATCAGAGACGCCCATAGCATCGGACGTCACGAGGCAATTTCCGGTCACAGGCACCGTAGGCGCGGGCATGCGCTGACGACGAGTAATGGGTGACTCGCCGTCCGATCATGGACTACACCTGGGTCAACGGCGCGTCTTAAACCATGCGCGGCTCAAAGAACTGTCATCAATTTTATGGGGAAACAATAGAAGACCAAACGCATGTCCGGGTCAAATCACATGAACAGTCGATGGTGATGTCAGAGATCGGTCTTTCCGGGGTCGCGGGAATGTCTAAACAAGTAACCCGTGACAATGAAATGTTAGGAAAAGCGTGGTTTTTTGGCCAGTACGAGTCTGACAGTCCTTTCTACTCTACCCTGGACAGGAGGACTCATTTGGTGATTTTACCACGTTAAAAACAAAAAAACCGGCCAAGTGCGAGTCGGACTCGCCCATAAAGGGTTCCGTCGCAGCAAGTAACATAATATAAAAGTTCTTGTAGTTGGTTGTAACTTTGCAAGGTAAATTGCGGTTAACGATTTATGACGTATTAAAAAAAAAAACTTATTACTCGATCTCGTCCAAACCAATTTTCAATTGAAGTTTACATGATAATGTACATCATATATATTTTTTAGTTTTATTATTCTCTTATTTTAGAAGTTACAGGGGGACACACACTTTACCAATTTGGAAGTGTTTCTCGCGCAAACCGTTCAGTTTAGATAAAAATGATGTCAGTAACCTCAATATCATTTTTTAAGACCTATTCATAGATACCCCAAACGTATGGGTCAGGCGAAAAAAAAAATTTTGACTTTCAATTCTAAGTACGGGGGGTACCCCCAAATTTGGTTTTTGATTTATTTTTGTGTGAAAATCCTAATGCGGTTCACATAATGCATCTACTTACCAAGTTTTAACTGGATAGCTCTTATACTTTCGTCAAAAAGTGGCTGTGACATACGGACGGACAGACAGACATGACGAATTTATAAGGGTTCCGTTTTTTGCCATTTGGCTACGGAACCCTAAAAAAGGTACAAAATGTTGTCAAGTTTGACAAGGTTGACAGCTGTTGTTAATAATAGTTTATTTAATGTAAATAGAACTGTAATGTAGGTGAATTTGTAATTTGTTTGCACAACTGTTACTGTAATACAAAACATTATAAGATAAAGACTTGTTCGAAAATATATTTTTCAACTGTAATGTATGTTTATTCTAATTTTATGGCGCACATCTTTCATCATCAATGTTTTAAGAATTTTGGCTCTTTTATCTTGTTGTAAGATAAACTTTTAGGTAGGTGTAGGACGTAGGTACTTTTAGGTACTGGAATTCGGGTCTTCAAAATAATTCAAGACGTTATTACAAATAAAGGTATTTTGTTTAAGTAAATGACCTTAATCTAGTCCAGAAACAAAAATGAGACCTAAGATGGAGTGGACTCGCGAATAAGCAACGGGATCTCCGGCACAACGATAAAACACAGTCAAAGCTTGGTGCCAGTCTCCAACTGGTCGGGTTTTTGGCAGTGGCGTAGCTATTAGGCCTTTGTCAAACAGACAGGCGATAGCGAACCGAACCGAATCATGTCATATAAAAATGCGAAAGCGATCCGATACTCTATGTGACAGGCTTCAAACAATTCCATACATTACAAACAAAAACGCTACGCCACGCATTCGGTTCGTCTGTCAGTTTGACAATAGCTTTAGATATCATGGGCCCCGTATCACAACTTGTCTGGGGACATTCTAATCTGTGTATTGGTTTTCAGAATGAAGAAAAGAGCATTCTGACTCATATGGCTTACCTATACTATTACTGATGTCATTAAGACAAATTAAAAGGGAGCTAAAAAAATAAAGAATGCTGATCGACTGATCATATCTCAACTGATATAGCAATATTGAAAATTGATGTTACGAGCTTGATAATTATTTATTTATTCTTTATTGTGCACAAAAAGTTAATTATACATTTAGTTCACAAAGGTGAGCTTATCTCTTTAAAGAGATCTCTTCCAGCCAACCTGTAAAACTGATATCGAGATAAATAATACGGGGACAAGAAGATTGTACACACAAATAATTACATTTAATAATATAAAAAAGAATCCAATAAGCAAATCATAAATACCTACACATAAAATTAATATATGAAATATATAATATACATAAATAATATTGGCATGAAAACTTATTGCGGTCAATTAGAGCTTTATGGACCGCAATAAGTTTTCATTTAGGTTGTTTTTTTTAACAAACGTCTGGGCCCCTGATATTTGGGGGCCCGGTATCATTGATACGGTTGATATGGCCGTAAGTTCGTTCGTTCCTTTCCAAATCTCCCTGTAATGGAATTGAAAAAGAGCAAAATTACTTTTTGTAATAATTTCGTTTTCATTGCGATGATTACAAGTAAAATGGGATTAGGAGAGATAAGTCGGGAAAATAAAATGAAAGCAGTGATAATTCTTTACCGTTTAATTAATTAACAATAGCCTCAATTTCTTTGGTAACAATTTTGAAGGAATTAATTGAAAATGGATTAATTTTTATCGAGTAATTAAAAATAGTCAAACACACCGTGGAAGAATTAGTCTACTTTTTATACTACTCAAATAAAATACAAAGACTATTATAATTTCAATTACGGTCATCAAAACTTGAAAAAAATATTAAAGTGAATTTAAAATACATGTTACATGCGATAAAGATAAAAAATATGATTATAACTTTGTATCCAATAAACCAACAATTTACTAGACAATGAACATAAGAAATAACAATGTCAGTTTTTACAGCAGTTTTCATTACAGTCATGATTCACGCCATTTTTGATATAAATAATGATGATCGTTAGCATCGAAATTAATACCTAAAAAGTGTTGTATCGTCGGAATTTGAACTCAGTGATATGGTGAACGTTAAAATTACATCAGTGAATTTTAATGGAAACATTCGTTACCTTTTTCAGTGTACAAAACAATTTAATAATTTTCGTTAGGCATTTCTACAGTACGTTTCATTGATGTTACAGTCAGGTGGTCAACATGACTGTTGTCTCCTAATCTGAGTGTGACATCGTCATAGGGGAAGAAGCGACTGGAAAAGGTAACCTCACCATCTCCAAAGAACGACTCAATAGAACTCGCGTCTACAAGGATGTACAACTCAAGTTTGCCTGCAGGCCTCCATTTGGTTCTGCGGACACCATCTTCACCTCCACGGTCCAGAGTAACTTTACCTCTAAAGCAGTCATAACTTATTGAAACACTCACGTTTGTAGATTCTATAAACAGTTCAAAGTTGTGCAACCTTGTTGCTGTGATCTTAATTTCGGCAGCTTTGTCTTCCAATTGGATTGTATGACCACCTTGTGGCTTCCCAGAGTATAATGTTTCACCGCGGGCAGCGCTAATCTCTTCAACAGGTTTCTGGATAATCCTCAAATCTTCCGTTAGTGTTAAAACTCTCGGGATCGACATTTGACCAGTAGAATTATAATCACGCTCAGGGTAATCTTGTTCCCACATATCTAACCAGGTTATTGCAATCCTACGGTTGCGAGAGTCCAGAAATGTTTGAGTAGCGTAGAAATCATGTCCAGCATCGAATTCTCTGAATTTAGTTATTGGCGTAAACTTTAGTGTCTCGTAATCAAACTTACCAATTATATATCCATCCTGATAAAGATTCCTGTATAAATCACCTTTAGGTTTCATACCTTGTGGTGAAATTTTCAGTACGTAGTATCCGTCCAACTCGAATAAATCTGGACATTCTAACATGTAACCCAAAAAGCCATCGGATTCGATTATATTTGGTCCTTCCTTCCAAGAAATTAGATCATCCGACACATAAAGTAGCACTCGTCCGAGAGTGTTATTATTGAATGAATTTCCCAACACCATGTAATAACGATCTCCGTGCTTCCACACTTTTGGGTCTCTGATATTCGGTTGATGTGTCTCACCTTTGATAAGAGGATTTCCTTCATATTTCGTGACAGTGACTCCATCAGTACTAGTAGCTAAAGATTGAAGCTGCACATTATCTGAAGCTCCAGGAGTGTTAACATTTCCTGTATAAAATAAATACATTGTATTGTTTAAAATTAAAGCACTTCCCGAGAACACTCCAGTTTTGTCGTAAGGTTCATCTGGTGCCATTGCCACTGGTAGATTTGTCCAATGTATTAGGTCAGGGCTCTTTACATGTGCCCAGTGTGCTATTCCGGGCTCTTGACTGGAGTAAGGATTGTATTGGTAGAAAAGATGATACTCATCTTGGAATTCGCTGAAGCCGTTGGGATCGTTCATCCATCCGTAGGGCGGCGCGATGTGGTACCGCGGGAAGAAAAGATCCCTGTCAGCTGAGCATCTGTAGGAGAACAGTGCTAATAGTAGCAATTTTGTCACAAATACGAACATTGTGCGCATCACGTAAACTGACGCGAGGACTGAGCTCTTCTACCTGAATAGTTCATTTCCGTCGTCGTGATCATTTATATAGCATTACTGTCGTGTCTTATCCAGCTGTGTTGACTCAACGTAAACTTACTGAAATTATTGTGACCATTATCGTTAAATGTGCGATGTTTGAGTTTAATTGTCTGCCTCAAAGATGTTGCTCTAGTATTTATTTTTAAAATTATAATCGTTTTTTTTTACAAGAAAAAAAGTAACTCACTTACAGCCTTGTACAGGTGTAACAAAGATCAACTTACTTGTAATCATTAAACGCTTTAAAAAATGATCAATTTGCATGTTTGTTTCGTCAGTTTTTTTTTTGTGGGTAAAATGGTTTTATTTCTGATTTTTACTTTCCTATCTTGGCTATAACGTTTTCAGCATCTCGACACGTACTCGTACCTCAAGGAAGAGTTTTGGCCGAAGGGTGTAGTCTACCGACGTTTTCGCGGCAGGCTACGCGACACCGCGCAGTGTAAAGCGCCTCGTCCACGGAGAGAGAATAGAGCTAGACAGCTTGGAGACTAATCTAATCTATACTCTCATTTCTGCGTACACGTGGAGATCATTAGAGCACCCTATTGCATTTTTTTGCTCTATCGTAGAGAAGCTCTATCATAGAGAAATTTTGGCCTGCGTACACTACACTACTCGTAGACTAGATATATTCGGTCACGATATACTCTCTCAGTTGAAAACATGTCGCGGTCACGCTTATGCTGCGATCGTGGTTTCTTTGTTATTGGAAAAGAAAAAAAAAGCAAAATGTTAAAAGAAGCTGCTGGGTTAAACAATGGTTTCTCAATGATTATGAGATATACTTATTCCATAATTCTGGAAAGCCTTCATACATTTGTATCATTTTAATGGTTTCTTCTTTTGACCAAACATGTTTCGACCTTCATCAAGGTAATAAAGCAATGCAGAATTCTACATTAAATAAAACAAAATACGTGTTTTGCTACTCAAGCTCTAGCTAGACTGATTTAGGCGGGTAGACAATTCGAGAGCTCTCTATTCATATCGCTTGTCTCGGTCTCGCACCTGCGTCCACGACGCCTTCCGAGAGTAGCCGGGCGTGTCTACGTAGACTGTAGTGATACTCTAGCTAGGGTAGTCTCGCTAATGTGTACACGTCGTAGATTGCCCTATGAGAGTCGCTCTACGTTATTTTAATCTATCGTGGACGAGGCGCTTAACACGACACCGACACTTCGTGTGTACTAGTTTAAGTTTTTGTGATATTTTTATATTGTTTATTTGTATTTTTTTGTATTGTATTTTATATGGGCCACTGATGCCTGAAATAAATGGAATAATAATAATAATAAATTGAGGAATTCAACTTCACTATTCACATTGACAACGTGACTAGTTAAGTGGCAGTAAACTGTTAGGACTTCTTGGAACTGGAAGATGAACTAAGTCTAAACTTAATATTTATGGTCGCGGGACTCACGAATTACCGTGACCCCGGAACATAAAGGGCTATTGAAGGACACCGTGGATTTTTGTCCGTACGAGTCTGACAGTTCCTCCCGTCTGCGGAGGGTGGACTCATTCGGTGAATATACCACGCTAAAAAAAAACTGACCAAATTGTCTTAATAAAGTAGTTGTAAGCACTGTTGTAGACTTCTTGCAACTGCCTTTCGTTTCCGACGATCTTCTATGAAAGTGATAGAAGCCCCACTTAGGTCAGGCCTGTCTCACTCCGCGGTGTAGGCATAAAACTGCAAGTAGATGCGGGGCCATTTTGTCGTGGCCCATTCACTACGGCTGCCACGCGCCACCCGTTCCGCACGTCTCGTTAATATTTTTTGTTACTTTACGTGTAGTTACACACAAGAAGAAACTTGTGTGTAGCTACACGTAAAAAAAAGGAAGAATCCTTTTGGTGCTTTTGGGAAATTAATAACACAATATTATTAAGAAGAAAAAATAATAGTACATACATAATAATAATCAACAAATTTATGTACCTGCTTGTGATGTGCTTATTAATGTCATTCAAGTATGGGGTTAACTGATCATGATTAGGTAGGATCTCAGAAAATGGCCACACTACGCATTCAAGGTCAGCAATCGTAATTCGCTCCGCGACTTTTTTACCTACCTACAAAGACACGCAACGCGGGGCCTGTGACAGTATGCGATAGTAAATTAGTCGGTTACTAGGTTGAGTGCAAAATGACAAGGACTGGCTATTTTGCCGTAAACGATAACAGTCTTTTAAATATTATTCTTTTTTTTTATAAGATGTAATGTTCAAAAATATAACAATAATAGGTAGAAAAGATAATATTAGTATAAATATTATTCCTCACGTAAGGTGCCGTAGGTACCTACAATTAACATTCTGTGCCAACAAACGATAATGTATGTAGTAACCTTACCTATTTGTGCCTAAACTCGCAAGTCGCAACCCTATTGAGCTTGACCCATAGTAACCTTTTAATTTCGTTGGCGTCAGATAAACCAAAATAAACTCTCGCGCAAAACCATTCAGTACATTTTTGCTTGTGCACGGGAAGTTTAGGCTATTATAAAAGTAGGTGGGCGGTACGGCTGCCAGTTAAAATGTACTTTATTCTCTCGTACATAGGTACATAGATTTTACATATGTTTGATTTTTTTTGGGAGTGATACTTCTTGTACGTAGTACAATTAGGTATTCTATGCTTAGGTCAAAAGTACTCATCAAGATGAATGAAATTTAATGAGCCCGCAGATGATAAAAACTGCTGTAAACTGTAAACGACGTGCAGGAACTGCCTTTGGTCTCCATTAACTACCGGTTTTTAATATCCCAGTAGATTTACTTGCTTATAAACTTTTCCAGCGGGTGTGTCGTGTTCCACACGCTCCTCAAGGAGTTGTCAGCAGACTGCCAGATCTCTATAGGGCCAAACGTATACCGGGGTCGAGGGGCTGTCTAGAGAATTATAGGGAAACAGAAGGAACGTAGGCCCAGATCACAACATTTCTGTATTTTATTTATAGCTTACTTGAAGTATGTAGGTACTGCGTTTATTGTATGGAAAATTGAATAAGCACCTCTAGTGAACGAGGAACTAATTTTTCCATCAAATTAACGTCAAAGATCCAGTTTACGTCACAAAAACTGGTAATTCATGCCTCAGGTTGGTTTTAGCCAGTCCAGTCTGACAGTCCCTCTCACAAGAGAGGAGCTGGCCTGTGTCCCAGCAGTGGGAAAATTATAGGCTGATGATGATGAGTCTGACAGTCCCTTTCGCTCCAGCACTGGAAGACTCATTCGTTGATATTCCATCATCAAAATAAAGTGGCCAAGTGCAAGTTCTCCAATCACGCTAGATGACGGGTTCTATAGGGTGACTGGCAATTAGTGTACGATACTTATACACGTGATTGTGCTCATGATAACAAACAATTTTTTATTATGGGAGCAAAGCCGAAATCGTGAAAAAAATATCAGCTGTTCAGTACATTAAGCAAACATAAATGTACTGAACAGTTGATTTTTTTTTTCGCGTTTTCAGGTTTGTTCCCATAGTAAAAGTTGTTGGTTATCATGAGCAAAATCACGTGTTTAAGTATCGTACACTAATTACCAGTCAGCCTGTATAGTTAGACGTCACGGTTGGCACAGTCCCTGAGCGATTGACTGCTGTGAAGCATGTTGCGGGTTCCATTCCCGAAAGGATCAAATATCTGCATGTAGTTGTTCCGGGTCTGGGTGTTTGTGTATGGTGTGTTTAAATGTTTTTAAACGCACTCACAATACAGGAGAAATTCCTAGTATGGGGATAATAAAAAAACGAGAAAACACATTTTCCTATACGTGTGAGACCTTGCTTATGAGGATAGTATAGCGGCTGCCATTTCAAAAAATAGGTATTTAGAAAAACTCGTGCTGTCCCTCTCGCGCGTTGAAAAAACCCCCGATCGTGCGATAGAGAGCGTTGCAGCTCGCGACTGACTGTAAGTAGGTATTTTTTATAAGAAATTTGTCTCTCGGGAGAAAACGTTTTTCACACGACCAATCTCTTAGATTCTGGCGTCAATCGTTTCAGCATACTATATTCTAGGTTTGTAGGTTTTGCTTTTTTTTTCTAAAACTTCTTTGTTTTTAAATAAAATACAAAGGTTTTACTTCAATGAAGATTTTTTCATAAAAATTGTAAATCTTAGGCGCATGTAACTTTCTAACTATCATAAATTTTGAAAAAAAAAGAAACCTAATACCTAGTTTTTTACTGTGTCAGAAGCATTCTAAAAAATCATTGAGATAGGATAACATTTAGGGGCAGGAAAACGTTTTCTCTTTTAGTATGGACGAGCGCTCGGTAGACGATTGTCTTAATGTCTTAAAGTTATTAGACATCTACTATTAACAGACAGAATAAAGATAAGAATAGGCCTTCTTATTATTCTGAGGCCAGACTAACGGGAAATACCGTTAAATCTCACGATAATAGACTTTTATGATTTTAGTTCAAGGGTATCCCTTTAGGTTTTGGGTATGTCGCACAAATGGCCATGAAAACTGGATGCTATGGGGAGTGGCCTTTGTCCAGCAAGTAGGATGAAGTAGGCTAGCAGTATCAGGATCATATATGGTCATAAAGCTAAATGAGCTCCATGGAACCATTGTTTGGTATCAATTACATCAGTAATTTCCCAAGCGTTCCTGAGAAAAATGGCCTTGACAGACAGACGAGGAACAAAGCGATCCTATAAGTGTTCCATATTTTTCCTTTCGAGTTATTTAACTACAAACACTTCCCATGCACATAAATTTATGAAACAATAAAAACACATAGTGGGTAATTATTATTGAACAAAAAAAAATAGGTTTACCTTTGTAAAACTACTCAATGCTGATAGTTACATTAATTACTGCCTTATTATCAGTTTCAGATAGGACTGGCATAAATGCGAGGAGTAGGTCACTGAAGTCTTGTTATTGTCTATATGTGGGCCTAATACAAACACGTATTTTTAGGGTTCCGTAACCAAAAGATAAAACGGGTACCTATTACTAAGGAAGAACAAAAAACAGAAAACATTTCAAGAAACGTGCTAGTTAGAGCCTATGCACACCACGTTTATAAAACGCGCCGCCGACGCGCGTTTGTAGCGATACAGACGCGATGCGCACGCAAGTCGGACGCAGCCGGTCTGCTCTGTTTGATAAAAACGCGCCGTCGACGCGCGTTTGAAAAACATGGTGTGTATAGCCCCTTAAGGTGCCGGGTCGCGCGCGAGACCGCGACAGGAGACCGCGACACTACTTAACATTAGGCAATGACAAGAGTCGCGGTCTCCTGCCTCGGTCTCCCTGTCGCGGAGCAAACCGCCGCGCGCCGCCTATGCAGAAGAGAGCGCTACAAGTGTCGCGGTCTCCTGTCGCGGTCTCCTGTTGCTGTCTCCTGTCGCGGTCTCGCGCGCGAACTTTTAGACAGTTTCACAGATGATGACATGTATTTCTGTTGCCGCTATATTTACAAATACTAAAAAACAGAATAATATAAATGTATCGTTTCCCCTTAAACACTTCCCTACAACAAACGTGATTTACTTGCTGTTTTTATAAACGGAATCCTTCGTGCACGAGTCCGAATCGTACTTTTTTTTTATCATAGTAATGTTATCAAATGAGTCCTCCCACCCAGGACAGAGCTAGAGAGACTGTCAGACTCGTACTGACTAAAATCCACGGTGTCCTTCAATAGCCCTTTCGTTCCGGGGTCACGGTAAATCGTGAGTCCCGCGACTAGTCAGGCTCGCACTTGGCCCGTTTTTTTTTAAATTTTAAAATGGTCTCTTGGTCCTGAGGCCTTACCACGAGCTCTTAACGCGATCCAGTTTAGGCTGTAGGAAAGAAATGGCGCTAGACGACATGTATAGCTCCGTCTCTTTCCCACAGCCTAAACTGGATCGTGGTAAGGCCTCTGATCTAGCCGAAAGGCAAAGATGAAGCCTTAGATGGAGCGAGTTCACCTACCACCAGCTGAAAAAATCAATCTGCTGCTATAAAACAGGCTGATCGCCAGATCCTGATCTGCTGTGATGGCGCAAATTTCCAAGATGTCGCTTCCTGCACGGTTGTGAGAACTCGTATAACTCCATGTAGTACCAACGTGCCTTTTTCAATAGGTGCGTTCACACCATAGCGAGCAGCCTCGCGAGGCATTTGCCGCGCGAAGCAGCTCGGTTAGCGTGGACGTGTCTCGGCCGATGCAAGCGCGCGCGCTGCCCCCGGTGAGCGACCGAGCGCTCAAGCCATCCAGTGTCGGCATTTTGTTTTGCTCGAGTATATTGTTTCGTGCCTCAGGCCTCGGTTGAGAAACAATAGGAGCGTCCACACAGAACAAGCAGCCTCGCGAGGCAGTTTCCTTGCGCGGCAAATGCCTCGCGAGGCTGCTCGCTCTTTGTGGACGCACCTGCTGCATACATATTACGTACTTTCTAATTAATCTTGAACATTACTAACACGGTGAAGGAAAATATAGTGTGAAAACCTAATTTATGGAGAATAAACAGCAAAATTGTTATTATTTTATTTTTTGATATTTGTATGCATAAATAGAATTCAACAATCCATGATCACATAATGTTTTTCCATATACTTATTCACATGCATACACATGAGAAATAATAACATAATTTTCTTACTTCATACCTAGTGCGTCATGCACTAACTATGAAGAAGATTATCTCCAATTTCTTGGAAATACAGCGTACTTGAGAAGACACAACAGCTTAAAACATGTAGTACATAATTATCGCGCCTTTTGTCATCATCATTCAGTTATGTAAGGCAAAGTGATCCTGGAGTTCAAACACTACTTATACATTAACATAGTTGTAGAAAATAATGCCAACAAAAATTTCTAAGCCATCACCATTGTTCTTTTGTGGTCCCATGTAACGAACCGGGAATAAAATATCCAAACGTGGTTGCTACTTAGAAATTCCTAATGCACAATGATACAGCTTGGCCAGAACGTCTTGAAACGGAACTAATCTTTTTGTTTGCTGACAACGTTTTAAAATCTTTGATATTTTATGTAAACAAAGAACGCAGGTTTGTTAGATTTATTATTGTGCCATAAAACTAACGTAATAAGTGAAAAAAAAACAGCGAGAGCACAGTGGCGACTTCCGGTTTTCTACTCTAATTTGCCAAGCTGTACCTTAGCGCAACTAAAGAGGAAGCAGAACGACTTAGCCCACAAGGGTTCCATTTGATGCACTTACATTACGCCAGATAAGTAAGAATAAAACAGTAAAAAAAAAAATGTTGCTGCACACTATAAGTTTTCCTTCTCACATACACAATCAGGAAGACCCTAAACAGTTACCTATTTGTGAATTGTAACAAATTATAAAAAAATATGTTTCATGTGGAATAAATTCCACGACACTGCACAGCAGTTACTCACTCAGTCACTACGCTAAAAGTTTAGTAACAAATTGTTTTACGAATAGTCTGGGCAATGAATGATTTTGGTTGGAAAAGTCGAAAGCAGAAAATCTGACTTTTGAAGTTTGTTTGGACTACTTAGAAGATAAACATACTAAAAGTCCTGACCCCTCCGAGGTGAGCCCGGGGGAGGGGGGGGCAAAGAAGGTCCCGTTTTTTGGTTTTTTGCTTATATCTCGAAAACGATGCGTCGTATAAAATTTTGTTGTACTACATAATAAAACTTCATAAAATTCTCTACAACTTTGTTTGTCACACTTTTTATCTATCTCCAATATTTGCATAGCTGTGAGCTCCGAAAAATGACCGATTTTCAAAAATGTGTTAAATTTTCTGTCTCGTTCTTTGTTTTCTTGTTTATATCTTGAAAACGGTGCGTCGCATGAAATTTAGTTGTTCTAGAGATTGAAACCTGATGAAATTCTCTACAACTTTGCTATATTTTTTTTATTTATCTGTTATCATTGCAAAACTATGACCTGTGAAAAAAAAATAGATTTTTCAAAAATGTGTACAATTGTCTGTACCGGTTTTTGAGATTTTTATAATATCTCGAAAACAATGCACCACATGGGACAATATTGTAGTGTATTATAAAAGCTGGCAAAACTTTCTACAATTTTGTCTTTCCTACTTTTTATCTATCATCAATAGTTGCATAGCTGTGAGCTCCGAAAAACGAGCAATTTTTAAAATGTGTTCTATCTCTATAGCACATTGTAACAATTATTTATTATTTCTCACTTACGCTATTAAAAAATAACATAAACTGGGAGTACATCCACGCGGTGAAGGCGGAAACAGTTTACTTTCAAACTGGCTAAAACTCCCAATAATATCTATCAAGATGCCTTCGGGCTTATGTTGCTATTTCGTTCGTGACTTATTGAGTTTGAGACTGTGCACTCGATAACGCAGGGAAGCAGTCACAACAAAGATTTCAAAATGACAGAAATGTGTTTAATTCGTGGTAAAATGCTGGAACAAGGTGGAGAAAATGTTTCCAGGGTCGGTCAAAAGGGGATAAATTCTCTGATTTGTGCCAGTAAACTCAGAAATGATCAAAAGAGCCCACACCTTGAAGATTTGAAGTCTCTAAGGGTTCACACATCTTGTCAGAAAGAATACACAAGACCCGACAGCATTAAAGCAGATCTAAGGAAACATACTCCGTATGCTGGACCCTCCGGGATTCATACTTTGAGGTCATCAAAACCAAAAGTTGTCGTCACATCTCGATGCCTTTTTTGTGCATGTCCATTCAAAGTTGAAATGAAAAAACCTTTAGAAAAACGACAGACAGTATACTCTGTTAGGAACGTAGCCTTTAAAGACTCATGCATTGAGACTGGGCATGCAAGAGGAGATGATTGGGGTGAAGAAGTAGTGGGTCGTCTAGCGTCAATATAATTGATCTTGTTGCAGCGGAAGACATACAATTGTAAACTTTACTTAAAAAGTCCCGAGATCCGTCAAGCCGCAGAAGTGTTTTTAAACCCCTCTTCATCGCATGATGACATAAGAAAAAATAGAAAGTTATGCTTTTTAAGGTGGTATGGAGCAAGAAGGAGACTTCTCTTAATAACTATCGGTACCAGCGTTTCCTCCAGTCAGTATCAAATGTTAAACCAGACATTTCCTCCCTACCACCAACTGAGGGAGCAGCGATGGAGCATTCTGTCCGTACTTATCATCAGGTCCTGGCTTGGCTTGGACAAGACCTTTCCCCTGAACTATGGGGATGGGAACGGACTGAAAGCAACCTTTTGTTTCCTGTTCAAACCAAAGAACCAGCTGCACCGGAAGAAATACGAAAGTTAATATTTTGCCGATGCACCACTGATTGTAGTAGGGCTAGATGTGGGTGTAGGAAAGCCTCCATACTATGCTCTACTATTTGTCACAATTGCAATGGAAGTTGCACAAATGGCATTCATTCGTTGCAACACGACAATGACGACGACGCGCGACGGCGAGGTATATGAAGCAGAAGTAGCAGCCTGCGTTCCATCTTCTGAAATAATTCAACAGAAGAAGAGGCGAACCCTGACGAACCACAACCAGGACCGTCATGTCCAAAGAGGCGGGAGTGTTAAATAGTCCGGTTGTCTAGTTTTTAAGAAAAAAAAATATAAAAGAGCGATGTGTGATAAGAAACGTTAGAGTGAAGAACATATTTTAAGAAATCCACTTTTTTCGAAGCTCATAGCTAGGTGATTGAAGATAGATAAAAAGTGTAAAAGGCAAAAATGTAGAGAATTTTATGAGGTTTTATTCTTTAGTACAACTAAATTTCATGCGACGCACCGTTTTCAAGATATAAACAAGAAAACAAAGAACGAGACAGAAAATTTAACACATTTTTGAAAATCGGTCATTTTTCGGAGCTCACAGCTATGCAAATATTGGAGATAGATAAAAAGTGTGACAAACAAAGTTGTAGAGAATTTTATGAGGTTTTATTATATAGTACAACAAAATTTTATACGACGCATCGTTTTCGAGATATAAGCAAAAAACCAAAAAAAGGGACCTTCTTTGCCCTCCCCTCCCCCGGGCTCACATCGGAGGGGTCAGGACTTTTAGTATGTTTATCTTCTAACTAGTCCAAACAAACTTCAATAGTCAGATTTTCTGCTTTCGACTTTTCCAACCACATACCCCTTTTGAGCACTCATTTACCAGACTAGAATGGGTACTTTCATTCATTACAGGCTTAAAATACAATAACATTCATCAAATAAAAGCCTGATATACAGCTCCAAGCAAAATTGTTGGAATGAATGATCTAGGAATAGCAAACAAATTCTCAATAGGAGCTTTAACATTTTCTGACGAAACTTCATTGCCTTGTTGTTTACATAACTATTATTAAATGTTGTTATTGTTTTATTAAATGTTATTGAATATGGTTTTCACACAAATTCTTCGTCTTTCAACACTGTAAAATATGACTAGCGCATTGCAATTGACTCCTGCGTTGTTTGTCGCTTTTTTTTATCGTGGCAAAATCATCAAATTAGTCCTTCCACCCAGGGCAGGGCGGGAGGAACTGTCAGACTCATACTGACTAAAATCCACGGTGTCCTTCAATAGCCCTTTACGTTCCGGGGTCATGGACATGCTTGTAACAGGACGCACCGTCGACCCGAGCATGGTCCATGATCGGACGGTGAGTCACCCATTACTCGCCGTAAGCTTGCCCGCGAAACAATACCTCTGGTATCTCAGGCATAGGCTCAGGTGACCACTTTCCATATGGGCCGTATGCTTGTTAGTCATGAAAATTGTATTTACATATAAACGAAAAAACCAGTCGCTCCATGTATAAAATACTGACACTCAGCTGCATACGGACGGACCGGAAGCCCAACATTGGTTGCGAAAAGGCTGAGCAGATGATATTAAAAAACTTTTTAAAAAAAATGTAACCGCCTTCAAAAACAACCACAAAAAAGGGTAAAATAACCTACAAAACTTTTCTTTCGGAAGTCGGTGGTTTTTTTATTAATTTCATTGTTTTTTTGCCACCGACTTCCGAAAGAAAAGTTTTGTAGGTTATTTTACCCTTTTTTGTGGTTGTTTTTGAAGGCGGTTACATTTTTTTTAAAAAGTTTTTTTTTTAACTCTTTTTAGTATAAATATTCAACCAAAATTCTTGTCAAATACATCATTTTCTTACATATAGTAAGAAATCCGTAGCACCGGTAATAACATCGTTAACATCTCTTTCATTCCTTCCCTATCTCAAAAACTACTGAACCGATTTTGATGAAACTTGCAGTATTCCTTAAGCTGAACAATACCTAATACAACATAAAAAGAATTACTTAAATCCGACTTGTAGTTCCGGAGATATGCGAACACAAACATAATTTACTAAATCAGTCGATGCCGACTCCTTACTAGAGGAGTTGTACCTTCCATCATCAGCTCATCCACCTGAGATGATGATTATCATATGCAAATACTTGAACAGCTTTAGAAAATATATGTAAATGGTACTATGTGCCTATAAAATTTGAAGGTTGCCCTCGATTTCCCTGGGATCCCATCATCAGATCCTGACCTGATGATCATGGGACCAATTGGAAAGTATACCCTTTCAAACAAAAGAAAAATTTTCCAAATCGGTCCAGGCGTCTTCGAGTAATCGGGGACCATACATAAAAAAAAAAAAAAAAAAAGATTCCGACGAATTGAGAACCTCCTCCTTTTTTTGAAGTCGGTTAAAAATAAATCATCAACTGTCTAGCCTTTTATAGACATAATAATAAAATGGTAGGAAAGTCAAAACTGTACCTAAATTGGTTTTTTTTAAGGAATACTTGAGGTGTGATCTACAATCGATACCGAAGCCAAAAGTAATGTAGTTTTTAGAATTTTTCTGTTTGTCTGAATGTATGTCCGGGATAAACTCAAAAAGTATTGCATGGATTCACTTCTTGCACGAATATTATTAAGAAGTCGGGTCAACATAATTATAGGCTACAATCTACATAATAATCACACTATCACCACGCAGTGAACCTTTATTTCAGCAGCAGTATCTAGTAATCTATAAATTAGAATTACTAGCATATTTTTTTTTCACTGATCACAAAACGTTAGGGTACAGGAGAAAAGTGATGGGTGTCAATTACACTTTGATTTGAGAAAATCAGATAATTAAGTTCATAGACTTATTATGTCTGTTTATCACTGACCTCACACTAAATAAAATTCATGTTTATAGGTTTATATTTATTGTCATAGTTGGAATGAAAGTCAAAGTTATTAGAGCATCTTAGTTAATTAATCATACCTATTATATTACTCATCAGCATCAATTATATTACTTTTTTTTTTTTTAGGGTGGTAAAATCATCAAATGAGTCCTCCCGCCCTGGGTGGGGCGGAAGGGACTGTCAGACTCTTACTGACTAAAATCCACCCGTGTTCCTTCCTATGCCCTTTACGTTCCGGGGCCACGGTATCCTGGGTTAAGAAAAAACCCACGACCCCAGCAGGCATTTGGCGCGAAACACGACGCGCCACCGACCCGGGCTTGGTCCTTGGTCGGACGGCGAGCCACCCATTACTCACCGTCAGCAAGCCCGCTCCGCCGCTGTGCCCTCTGCTAATCAGAGGGACACGCGTTGGAGCGTCCACACGACAGGCTATTCGCATACGGGTAAAGAGACCCCTTAGGCACACAGTGCCTAAGGAAGAGTTTTTGCCCGCATCTGGGATGGGTGCACCGGCCCGAAAAACTGGTCTTACCCCCGGACGTATCCGAGAGGGAACTCCAGTCCACGGGCGCACGTGGAGGTTTCCTATCATAGCACCCCATCAATTATATTACTAGCATCCATTTTTCAAAGAAAACTCTTTAAAGCGTGAATTAAACAATGAGCACGAATCAAGCAAACGTCCCGAAGCTTTGACATTGAAAAAGTGACAGCCAAAACCTCGCCATAGCTGCCATAGAAACCTTCATCATATTTTTACTGACATCCATCATTTTTTGCCGGCATCAGAAAACCTTCATCGTTTTTTGCCTGTGCCTCAATTTTTAAGGGTGCGTCCACATCTGGCGAATGCGCCGCGAATGCGCAGCTCGCACGCGGTTTGCGAGCGGCGCGCGAGCTGCACGCGCGCAGTAACAGCAATGGTTAGGTACGCCAAAAGGCGCGCGCGTGGCGCGCGATCTGCACGCGTGCAGCTCGCAAACGGCGCGCGAACTGCGCATTTGCGGCGCATTCGCCAGATGTGGACGCACCCTAACAGTTTATTTTTTGGTGACAAGAAGCGTTTATTGCCTGTATTCTGAAGAAAACATATACTATTTTTAATGGACTTGCGTTGCTTTCCCTTGAAACATACATCATATTGCTAATCAAAAAGTATTTAGTGTGACTGGAAACTAAAAGTTCTCGTTTGAAGCCATAACCAAAATTGATCAATAACAAAGGAGACCATTTTTTAGATCGAAAATTATTCATAATATATAGAACCGAAAAGGAAACAGTTTATTATATGTATAATCTTCCGTGTGCAGTTCGCAAAAGATTGTATAAAAGTCTAGAAACGGAATTTTGAAATTGTTTAAACGAAATAAAAAAGTGAATTTTTGAAATTATAGCCTGCAGCAGTTATGTAGCGTATAAGCGCGCCTTAAACCACATGAAACCTAATCGTAGCTTTTTTTTTAGCATAGTTATTATTATCAAATAAGTCCTCTCACCCAGGAGGGACTGTCAGACTTGTACTGACTAAAATCCACGGTGCCCTTCAATAGCCCTTTACGTTCCGAGAACACGGTAGCTCATTATTCCCGACTCATTTGATAATTTTACCACGATGAAAATAAAATGTATCATAAGCTTTAAACGAGTGTGTTGTGATGGCTTAAGGCGTCTGGAGTACTTATCCAGAAGACGCGGGTTCAATTCCCACTCGCAGTTGATCCCTAAACATCTTTCGAAAATGCGATACAGGCGTTATTGCGTTTAAATATATAAAACTTTAGCTCAGCTTACACTATTATTATTAGGTATGTCTTCACTCACAGTCATTATAATTAACACGTTTGGGTACGTCTGACATCATCTCGTAATAATTTTATTATCTTTTCATCCGATTTTCAACACATCGTTAAACATTAAAATTGCAGAATACTTTAAATTCGTTGTAATGCAGTTTATAAACGAATTATGACATTAATAAACTAGCTGTGCCCGCGACTTCGTTCGCGTGGATGTCGGAACTTAACAATATATTTTTTAGTGGCGCGAGACTTTAAATGTATGGGAAGTTTATTAAAAAGTTTAATTGACTGATATACTGCAGCGTGACCGACTACGTTCAGATGTGGCTGGATCCTATATTGCAAGTCTCTACGCCTTGTTGCCTCCCGCTTATTTTTTTTCCTGAATTGTTTCAAAATTACGCAGCTGTTTCATTTGATCAGTGAGTAGTACTAGGATGTATAAGCAAGGGACCGTTAAAATCTGAAGTTCTTTAAAATACTCCTTACAAGACACCCACTGTGGGATTTTCGCCATGGTTCTTAAAGCCCTTTTTTGTATGACAAAAGCAGTATTAGCATTGTAGGCGTAACTACCGCCCCATAAAACGATGCTGTACCTAAGTTTCGATTCTACAAGCGAGTAATATACGACCTTTAATTGTTCAATAGTAACCACATCTCTGAGACTTCTCAGGGCATAGCAAGCTGAGCTAATTGAACTTTCTATAGCTGCCAGCTCCTTTTACCAGTTAAGGTTTTCATCAATGTGAATAACCAAGAAACTTCACACTGTCCACCAATGTCACTTTGTTGTCATTGAGTTTAATATCCATGGTGTCTTTATTTTTCGATGTTGTTCTGAATAAGATGGCACTTGTTTTACTGGCATTCAATTTAAGGTTGTTGTTGGTAAACCAAGCATGAAAAAGAGCCAAAGCGTTATTTACCTTCCTGCTGAGAGTATCCAAGTCTTTGTCATCTAAAATAGCTTTAGTGTCATCAGCAAAAAGAACAAGTTCAATGTCATTGTGTTTCCGCATGTAGGCATTCAAATCATTAACAAACAAATTGAAAGAGATTGGCCCTAAGATTGATCCTTGTGGAACTCCTTGTGTTATTAACTTGAGCTTTGATTTATAAGTATTACCATTATTTCGTTAATTCACTTTAATTTCTACATA
Organism: Agrotis clavis; assembly: GCA_954870645.1. Taxonomy (NCBI): domain Eukaryota; kingdom Metazoa; phylum Arthropoda; class Insecta; order Lepidoptera; family Noctuidae; genus Agrotis; species Agrotis clavis. Next base: position 4,338,994 of record OX940927.1, on the reverse strand, counting down.
TTGCTTCCGATTTTGTAGGTACGATTTAAATAAGGCTAAAACCGGTCCTCGTACTCCATAATGTTCCATTTTTGCTAATATGTAGTAACATTGTGATTGACGGTGTCAAAAGCGGAGCTGAGGTCAAGAAACAGCTTTTAGTTTATCATTAATCCCATGAACTATTTTCTCCATTAAAGTATTAACTGCGTCATTTGTCCCCACACCTTTCTGATATCCGTAGGTATTGTCTATGATCAAGAATCTTCCAGAAGCTATATGGGTTAATGTCGAAGTCTATTGATGTTTCCAGAACATTCGACCATCTTCTAGAAACATCTAGTGGGTTCGGCCGGGGTATAAATAGGGCGCCGATTGGCGACCTCAGTCAGTTTGGTTTTGACTACGATCGAGGCAACTCGAAGTGAACTCGAAGCGATCGCTAAGTGACTTTTACGTGTGATTAAGTGAGTGCAAGTGTGTTTAGTGTTGAGTAGCGTTTAGTGATTATTTTAATTAGTACTAAGACGTGAATAAGAACTACTCAGTGGACGATTCGAGAAACCACTTGACGAGAGTACACTGAGTAGTTCTTATTCACTTTCTTATTATTCTAATTTAGTTTAAGAAAAAAATACAGTTTAACTAATCTATAACGTTTTCGTGATTGTTACTTTGTTGCACTTTATAACGGACAAGGAGGCGGCGGTGGCCGTGGAGGAGGTGGTGGTAGCGGCGGCGCGGCGCCTACTACTACAACAATCCAGCGTTTACAATTCAAGCCGCTAACAATGAAATCCCATTCGACCTTGCCTTGCGTATAAGCAACATCCTAGCCGCGAACAACCAAGCCTCAAACAATCAAGACATTAGCGGAGGTTTTGGCGGAGGCGGTGGTGGAGGAGAAAAAGGCCCGGTAGGCGCAGGTGGCAGTATAAATGCCAAAGACTGGCACACTTTAATTCTTCTTAAGCAGCCTCGCGTTAGCTCTGGTCGCGTTAACTAGCGTGTATATATGTTACGGCTAATACCCGAAGTGCGGTTACAAGTAGGTTTAACCGGCTAAACCTAGTTGTGACTCACCACACACAGTTAAATCTAGGTGTATCCTTCCTTCACAGGAGCGAGTCGACGGAGCCCCGCGAAGCGGGGCTCCTATTTCTGCGAGATTAAAAAAAAAAAACCACGAAGAGGATGGCGGGTTCTTTCAGACCCCGCCATCTTCTTCTAACCTAAACTGTCCGAGTCGGGGTGCCAGCAAGTCCCGAGGTTAGACCTAGTTCTAACCAGCTAAACCTAGTTCTAACCGAAGATAACTAGGATACACCTAGGTTTAACCGCATGTGGTCGGTTACACCTAGGTTTAGCTAGTTAGACCTAGGTGTAGCCGCACTTCGGGCTTTAACCGTAACATATACACTAGAAGCGCAGAACGTTTGACACAGGTTATTACGATATTAATACGACGATTTCTCGTATAAAAAAATATCATCAAATTCGAAAAATTAAGACTATGCGTAATGATGTCTTACGCGTCCTGATTTAATTTAGCAAAAAGAAAATCGATATGGGTCTTTGGAACGCCTGTGCTTCATATGTTAAGAAAGCTCCATTAATGTGTCCAGTTCTTGAAGTCCATAAGTCAGATTCCCGCAATAATGAGACTGTTCGTTCTTACGTGACCTCCACTGTAGCCATGGAATAAGCAGTATGATGTACAATATACCATGTATATTTTAAGTATCTTTTATTTATCAACTATCTTTTTTACCAAAAAATATGGGCTAAATAAATTCATTTTAGCCTTATTTTTTTTTACCGTTAAATTAAATTGTTACCTGTACCTACACTTCTTCTTCGTGTCGTTGGCACGACGGTAATCAAATATTATTAACCCAAAACTCCGCCAACTCCACCGCGTCGTCGGTAGCAGCGAAGAGGTCTGTTTGACTGCATCTTTTTGGACTAAGAGGGCAGGATAGGAGATGAAGCATGGTTTGTAACGCAGCTCCACATCCGCATCCCGCTGCCGTTCCAGTGCGATAGCCCAACTTTATCCAGTTGGAGTTACACCTTCCCACCTGGGTCAGGAGGCTGTTCAGGGATTTCCAGGTGGACCATGGAAGATTAGATCCTGCAGGACGATGTTCTCTTGGTGGTACGTAGTAGGAGGGAGGGGGACACAGTTTTTCCCAAAGTTCACATCGGGCTTTAGCTGGGTCTCCTGAAATTACCTACACTGTAATGATATGATACTGCTAGTAATGATACTGATACTGCTAACCTACATCATCCCACTGCTGGGCAAAGGCCTCTCCCCATGACTTCCAATTTTCACGATCCAGGGCCAAAGTGGACCACTGTTCATCGGCTTTGTCGACCTCGTCCCGCCATCTTCTACGAGGTCTGCCGCGACGCCATCTGATGATGATAGTTTAACTAATTTGATTTTTCTTTAGCCTGCTGTGTTTGACTCCTGACGACCTCCCTCCACTCCTTCTTTTCTATAAACATTTTTTTTTCTCAATTTTGGAACTATAAACACCTATAAGTGCCACATAAAAATGAAAACCTGTCTAAGACAAAGCAGGGAGCTTTTTTATAACGTGGTAAAATCATCGAATGAGTCCTCCCACGCAGGGCAGGGCGGGAGGGACTGTCAGACTCATACTGACTAAAATCTACGGTGTCCTTTAATAGTGTTTAACGTTCCAGGGTCAAATTCGGTTAGTCCCGCGACCAAAGCAGGGTATTTGCAGATCTCAGCCTAGGAAACAGTAGATCAGGTATTTAAGTAAAGAAAACATTTTGATGATGTGGTATCTGGAAACACGTACTAGACTCACGTAGTGGATATCACTTTTCATAAAGAGGAAGCCGGAATGATACAACGTAATACAGTTAGACATGAGTATGAAAAATTCGAACTACGAATTTTATTACTAGACTTTCGCTCTAGTGAATACCCATAGCCCCTTTCTCCGCAATGACAGTCTCCATTAACTCTTGGATTCCTCACTATCCTTCAGCCGCTGAAAAGTTTTCCCAAACATGTGCCATTAGGCACCCCAATCAGTTACATGTACACGGTTTCAACTCTATCTGTAACTGACGTGTTTCTTCCAGTTAGATATTAATAAATAACAATACAAAGTCATCAAAGTTATTATTAACGTCATAATTATATAAAAAAAAAAATACCCTTTCATAGTAAAATAAATAAACTTATTCTATCTACCTAAACTTTGCCACGATTTCGCTTACAGCCGCATAACACCCAGACAGTAACACTATAAAATAGAATATCAATAACAACGTGTTCTTCCACAGAATGTAGTAGAACTTGCCCAGTCCTCTATCCCACAGGTGGACAGTTTGGACCACGACTGGGATCAGGAGACCCAGAGTAGAGAAGAAGATGGCTCCCACGAGACCGATGAGGAGCTCTAGGTCGGGTACTGCTACTGCTAGGATAACTGAAAAAAAATTGAAATATTTAAGCTTAGTCTTAAACAATGAATGAATGAATGTGAAAAATTAGATAGATATTACTTTTGCATAAAACATCAAGCCTCAAACAAAAGTTGATAAAAATGTCCACACAATGGTGATTTTTATGAATTGAGAATTCATGAGAGAGATTTGTATTTACCAGTCAAAGCCACACTGAGCGTCCTGAGTGTGATCTGGCTAATGTTGTGGTAATCCTTGCTAAACCTGGCCTTAATCCTCGTCCAAATGATGTCCATGGGTGCGTACATCTGGAGGCAGTACGTGAAAAACACTGCTACAGCCACCAGGATCTTCGCTGTCAATGCCAAGCTGAGAACAAAATGATTTAGAAATTAATCAGAAGGATGGATGGCGGGATTACGTGAAGAAAATTCACGACCAGTGGTCTACTCTGGTCTTGAATAGAATGAAATATTAGAACTGATGGACTTCTAATTTCATTCTATTCAAGATCATTCTATTTAAAATGTTTAATCAACCCTTTCAGGGTTGATTTTATTGTTTTATGTTAGCTTTAGTTTAGTTTTTTATTTATATAATCCATCATCGGTAGCATAATATATTAAAAGTCAATTTTGGTGGCGCCCGTGTGATATACTGGTAAACAATATAATGTATCACACATAGGCGCTTTATGTTGATACGAGATGCTATTAGTTTTTACGGGCAATTTGATAAGTCCGGGCACTATTAATAATAGCCGATCTATATTCATAATGCCCGACTCAATTGGGCAGTGTGATTAAAACAGCATGATTAATCACTTTTCCTGGCTATTATGAATAATGCCCACCCTATCTTGGGCAAAGTAACAACTCGACGGAGCCTATTATCACATTGCCCGGCTACAAATAGGGAATTATTCATACTACCCGGTCCAAGTGATAAATTCAAACTATCTCAAACACTGACTTATTACATGGACCAAGGGCCGTCGGGCATTATTAATAATGGCCGGTCAAAGTGATGAATTAATCACTTAGCCCGTCGTTCTTGGACATTATAAGTAGGGAATCGAGAACCGGTCCTTGTTGGAAGTCCCGGGATTTTCGGGACTGGCGTCCAAGGAACCGGGAAATCCCGGGACTTTCGGGACAAAAAACATTTTTTCTATGGCATTAAAAAACAATGAAAATAATAACTTTAGGGCATAGTATTTATTCGGATTAAAATCATACAACCAACTTATTCGTCGGCCTCATGGACATGGGTTTGCTCTTGCTTCTTTTCTCTTCAGAGGTGGCAAATCTATTCACTCTAACTATACTAACTATAATAATTTAAATGGATGGAAACTTGCAGTTCATCTAGATGTCCAATACTGGACATTAAATAGAATGCAAGTAGGCCGTTGGAAAGAGGTTGTAGATTTCATGAGTTCGACCTATTTTAGGTCTCATCTTAGCCACAAGCGAACCCAATAAAAAAAAAAACAAAAGCTTGCGTCGATGAGATGAGCTAAGCTGTAGAGTAACCATCCACTAGTTTCACGTTGCCAATTAGTGTAAGACGCTCTGCGTTCCACTGGGTCTAGTGCAGTAAGTTGTATTTATCTGAGCCATCCCAATGATTAAGTTGAGTAAGGTTGCTGCAATACTCCGTAAGAAGAAACATAAGAAAATTTGAATTTCGCGGGCTACTACGATGCAATCACCTTATGCAGAAATGAGCTTGCACATAGGCTATCCAGGTGTATGGTATCACTTCACTCTATTTAGGATGCCCACGTTAAAGTTGACACTGGATGTCAGCTTCATGCCCAGAAGCTCAAGTTCATCAGTTACAGTAACAGGAAAAATAGGAGTTGGTCCAAATTACTCTATAAAAGATGTAGTTTCGATTAAACTAAGTATCAAATCTGTTCGCTCTACCATGGTCTCTCTGAAGCAATGAACTTCATCCCCACTGGATTTGGCAGTGGGTAAGTATGTCACTGAAACAGTACTGTTATCTACCTATCCAACAATACCAGGCTGAAGTGGGTAAGAAATGTGCAGCAAAATAAGAGTTGCAAAGAAAACAGATACCTGATGAACTCCAGAGTCTATAACCAAAAGCTCAAAGGATCAGTCATGAACGACAATTCTGATTGATCGTTCACTAAGAAAGTCTGATATCCAGCTACAAAAATCTACTGGGATACCAAAAGCAAGGATGCTTTTTGTCTCGAGACCCTGTCAAAGGCTTTCGAGATATAACCAGTACTACATTATCAACTTTTCTTCTCTGTCAACCACACCTGTATCTGAACATGTTATCTACTATATTAATAAAAATAAGTCGGGTTTGTTTCCTGACGCTAGAACTCCAGAACGCACGAACCGATTTCCACGGTTTTGCATTCGTTGTCTCGGGCTCCGTGCGGTTTATAGCAAAGAAAATTCAGGAAAAAAGATCCGCGTACGAAGTCGCGGGCAGAAGCTAATTCCGTATATAACGACGAAGTGAATAAATACCTTACATCCAATTTGATTCTTTTGTTCTATACAAGAATTAACAAGTTTAAACAAATTATTTATACTGTTTTTCTGAGTCCCGAAAATCCCGAATTTCCCGGTTCTCAGTCGCATGTCCCGGAACTTAAAATTTTCTTCAAGAACCGGGAAATCCCGGGATTTTCGGGACCGGGATTTCCCGGTTCGATACCCTAATTATAAGTAATGGTCGGTCCTTATTAATAATGCCTAGTTAATCACGTTGCCCGTAACATATACAACGTCTGGCTTGGTTCAATTACAGATCCATCTCTTTTTTTCTCAGCCCGGCCAGGATTTCTGTGTTTAGGGATAGTTAAAGAAGTATTTAGCATGTTTTTAGCGTGCCCAAAGACCTTTAAAAATGCACGTAGCTCTCCAGCTATAAGTATAATAAGGCCCACTTGCACGAACCCGAGTTATCTTTTAAACTCAGAGTTAGTTGCTAACACGAGGTTAAATTGACAATATTGTTTGACAAACTGTCAATTTAACCTTGTGTTAGCAACTAACTCTGAGTTAAAAGATAACTCGGGTTCGTGCAAGCGGGCCTTAGAAGTATTATTTTTTTATTTTATTTATTGGGGAAAACAAACAATAACACATTAAAAATTACAATAAGATTGAATAAAAGACATAATACAAATGTGAAATCAACCACGTTCTCCACAGATACTCAATGAGACAGTTTGGTACATAAATTAAGAATAGTGTTACAGACAGTAAAAAAAGATGAAAGATGAAAATTAGCAATAACAACAAATACAATAGAATAAAATACAATAATAGAAGAATAACAAAGCTCAAAGATGATTAACAACGCCAAAAAGTGGGACTACAGTGTCACATTAATGTTTCAGCATGTCCAGCAACATGAGCCTAAACTTTCTTTGCGGTAAAGCAAATAAATCTAGACTGCTGCAGGCGTAGCATGGCGCCGTGGAAAGGGGTTTTGTCGACGCAAGAATAGACAAAATGACAGAACTAAGAAATAATTTTAGCGTTTTAAGAATGTTTATGTAAAAAATATGGAAAATAAACGTTCTTTTCTTGAATAGTGTAAGAATGGTGTCATATTTGTGCAAAAAAACAGTCGATTTGTGTAGAAATAACGATGAAATAACTTTGTCTTTTCTTGGTAGAATAGAGATAGAATCGCCATGCTATACGCGTGCTGAAATTACCATTATAATTGCTGGTGAGGCGACGAAGAGGCGCACGCAAGCCGGCATTTGTACGACAGGTAGTAGTGGCAAATACAGGACGTGCGCGCACCTCACGTCCCTGACATGTTCTGGGAACTATATAACACAGCCTATTTGTAATGTCCAAACAATCATATGAATTATTGCATAAGTCATACAAAAATATAGTCTCAAGTATTAATGAATAAGGCAGGTGTACCTAACATAGTTCCATTGATCACTATCAAAATGTAGATAAATCTAACTTAATTTACTTAATTGAGATGAATGGAGCAGGTTTTGAAAGTTTTCACTTTATAAGACCCCAAGTTGTGAGTGAAATTGTAACATCGTCTGGAAAATATTTATAAACTGAATTCAGGTTAGATAGTTAAGTTTATATAGTTAATGCTATTCAACCTCACGTCCCTGACATGTTCTGGGAACTATATAACACAGCCTATTTGTAATGTCCAAACAATCATAATGAATTATTGCATAAGTCATTTTTTTTTTTTTTTTTTTTTTTTTTTTAGCGTGGTAAAATCATCAAATGAGTCCTCCAACCCCGGGCAGGGCGGGAGGGACTGTCAGACTTCTACTGACTAAAATCCACGGTGTCCTTCATAGCCTGTTATGTTCCGGGGTCACGGTAAGGGAATAATCCCGCGACCCCGGCAGGCTTTGGCCCTCTGAGAGGGGGGCCCCGTCATTATGCTGACGCTCTTTGAGGCGCGCGTGGGACACAACGCGCCGTCGACCCGGGCATGGTCCTTGGTCGGGCAGCGAGTTGCCCTTTACTCGCTGCCCGCATGCCCGCGCCTACGGTGGCCGGAGATCGTCTCGCGACGTCCGTCGCCGTGGGCGTCCTACACCGCGGTTGGGCCTACACCGCGGTTGGTCCTACACCGCGGTTGGATTCTACACCGCGGTTGGATTGCATAAGTCATACAAAAATATAGTCTCAAGTATTAATGAATAAGGCAGGTGTACCTACAATAGTTCCATTGATCACTATCAAAATGTAGATAAATCTAACTTAATTTACTTAATTGAGATGAATGGAGCAGGTCTTGAAAGTCTTCACTGTATAAGACCCCAAGTTGTGAGTTAAATTGTAACATCGTCTAGAAAATATTTATAAACTGAATTCAGGTTAGATGGTTAAGTTTATATAGTTAATGCTATTCATAGTTCCAAATTGTAGACTGAGTGCGAAATTCGTGTTATTTCTCTATTTCCATATTTTCGCACGGGAACGTCAAAACGGGATGTAAAGTATCCTTTGTCTTAATCTAGGTGTACCCAGTTAGTTTGTACTTCTTGCGTAAGAACACAAAAAGTGTGTCTATTCATCCATCCTCACAATTTCGTACTAATTATATTTTAGATTTATTAGATAACAAAGTCGGGTTTATTTAAGTTTTTTATTCTTTATAGTTTAAATGTTCAACCCAAATTCTTGCCAAAGACAAAATGCGTTGGTTTGTGTGTTGTTTCTGCCTTGCATCATGGGTGAAATGTGTATCTTTTTGTGTAGTAGGAGGTACCTAAATAAAGTTAGATTTTCAGTTGCTCTATTAAAATATGCGCGCAGGGTCGCGTCGGTGTGAGTTGACCCTTAACCAAACTAAATGAAATTTATAGGATCAAATCGCAGGTATACTGCATCGAACAAAAAAAATAATCATCAAAACCAGTTCACCCAGTCGAAAGTCACCCAGTTTGTTGTGACGTAACAAATATTTAAAAAAAACAGTAGAATTAGGAAGCTCCTTCTCTTTGAAGTCGGTTAAAACTAAGTAATAAATTCATTTTAAAATGGAAGTTTAAGAAGCCAAGTCTCAATCAGAACAATATGACGTCACAATTGATCTTTATCATCCTTCTAATATTATAAATGCGAAAGTTTGTGAGGATGTATGTGTACCTATGCAGGTATGTTTGTTACTCTTTCACGCAAAAACCACTGAACGGATTTGGCTATTTGGTACACAGATAGTTTATAACCTGGATTAACACATAGGATAGTTTTTATCCCGATTTTATGTTCCAGTAGGATAATTTTCGAGTTGTAGCGGATGAAGCCGCTGGCAACAGCTAGTTAAGTTATAAGGAAAGTTGGTCAAAATTGGAGTAGCCTTATAGATGACTAGCTTTTGCTCGCGGATACACTAATTTTTATTTATGGCGAAGTGGGCATAGGTTACACTGGCCATTATAATGTAAGTAGGTATATACGTGTAAGAAGCGCGTAGTGTACTTACTCGTCCGCGAGATAGTTTTGTAATGCCTGACTGATTTTATAAGCAATGCAGGCAGTCCAATTTGCTCTCACAACTGCTTCAGGGATTAAGATTCAAGAAAAGTTTCTTGAAGAAAATCGCATTAATTTTATTTCACTGGATCATAATATTGTTTGGGGCGATTTATCCATCCACATCACAATTAATGCAGCTAAGTGTCGCCGCACACGAGCCACTCGCGACAGCCACAAACGCCGCCACGAGAAGTTAGAAGAGGCTACAGAGATAGTTAAAGCGCGCGACAGCCATTTGTGGCCGCATGCATTACTGAGGTAAGGGAGAGGGGTGCGGAATTGCGAGTGGCGTGTGGCGGCGTTTTGTGGCCCGTGTGCCCAATATTATCTTAGTTCAACAAGTAATTTATTCAGTCATAATAAATGTTCACTTTTTGAGCCAAGTTACCTGTTTGTACCAATGAGTTAATATTTAGTAGAAGCTTTTAAAAAATATAATCAACTGCCAGCAGTTTAATCGGTAAAAATCCAACTCTCTTTCTCTTTAAGCTATAGTTATGTTGATGATGAAAACAGTGATATTAGTAGCTATACTAAAAATTAGGAGACCCAATACTCACTTATCACCCTCTGGCAAATTCAACGTAATGCTTCCAAGCACACCTTCTCCATACTTCATGTAGCCAAAGACCCCAACGACTCCATACAAAATGGTGACGAAGACCATGGTCACGTTGAGGACGCTGGGACAGCCAAGGAAGTCCTGAGGCTTGGCCATCTCGTTCTCCACTGGCATGACGACGTTGATGCCTTCCATTGCGAATATTGCTGTACTGGAAATTGAGAATGAGATTTAAGCATAGGTAAATAAGCTTTCAACAGTATTCTTGGACATCAGACGGGCCCCCGCTTAGAGGGCCAAAGCCTGCCGGGGTCCTGGGACTATCTCATCAGGTAACCGTGACCCTGGAACGCAAAGGGCTATAGAAGGATCACCGTGGATTTTAGTCAGTACAAGTCTGACAGTCTGGGTGGGAAGGACTCATTTGATGATTTAATGACGATACAAAAAAAACTTCTCTCAGAGAGAGGAGGCCTGTTATGTAGTCCCGGCAAATTATTGGAACATTATTTTTATTTTTATATGAAATGGGAACCATTTACCTTAAAAACAGCGGCCATTTTTCTACACCAGCTACCATCTCAATTTTACTCAATGGCGGCAGATCAGTGAACGTATAGTAGCACGTAATACCAAAAGTTACTACTAAACAGATGTTAGCCAACACTGAGAATGGTACCAGGAACTTGAGGTGACGTATCTGAGTGATCAGGATCAGTGGGATTAAAAGAATCCCACAGTAGACTTCGACTGAGTACTGCGTTGACGGTATGAAGTGGTCGAAGATCTGGAAAGAAGATTTTTGTGATAGTCATTTATTTTTAGTAATGAACATAGGTCGGAATTAGAGTTACTTGCATCGAAATGTTGATATAATAATATGGATCTTCCCGGGATTTCTAGTAGACAATCTCGTTTGGAAAACAGTAATAAGTACAAATAAATAATAGTAATAAAAACACCAGTTAAAGATTAGATAAATAAATTGCGTGAAAGTAAAAACTTTTTTATTGTTAACTCCGGATATTTTCTGCTCTTTAGAAGTAATTCCGGGTTTTCGGAAATATCCACTTTATTCTTTCGCTGTATAAGTATATGAATAGCTCTACCTAATTCCGACCTATGGTAATGAAGGGTTGTCACTGGTAGACTTAAGGCCTTAAGCTGAAACAAAGCGTTCTTCAATAGGCGGGGCTTAAAAACAAGGATTTTTGGACCGACAAGAAAAGAAAAACACAAAAATACAAAAAAAGATATTTCCAACTTCAATATTTGTAAAACAATATTTCGTACATTAGTTGACGATTGGAGACTCCTTTTAAGCAAATAATGCCTGTAGTAGGAGACTCCGCTCCTCCATAAAGCTGATTTCAGACTACGCTATACTATTGTGCTATAAAGTATAGCAAAGAAGGACCTAGGTAATGCTAGCAAGCCAATAAAGGTTAAACTTATTACCCTTATTCTTTGAGCTACTTAATTTTGAAATTAAATGGTTATAAAATAAGTAATATTATTTGAATTCGCGAATCACAGAGCGTCTGATGATTTCGTTGGAACTTCTTTGAACTTTATATCTGGCTTATTATACAAAGAAGGTTTAAACTACGCTTAAATACACATATCAAGGCTAATTCGAAACATCTGAAATATGAGCGTTTCATTTTCAGAATTTCATATAACTTTTAAAGTTGATGAATCTCGTCACTATTCATGCTTTATATTTTAATTTTATTATTAACTAGCGGCCCGGTACGTGCTTCGCTACTTTGACAGCAAAATCCCCAATAACAAAATGATCCGCCATTTATTGAATTCATTTGCTACAAAAATGTGTGCCCTGTGTGCCCTGTGTGTCCAGTTCATCTTACTTCTCTGTCAAAAACTGACGTTCTAATAGCTAATGGCCACCTCACCAGTACTCAGAGTTCGTTAAGAAGGTCATAGCAATGAGGCGCGCCGACATTATGTGAATTGAAAAAGACACAAGGTGTCTTTTCCCGGGTCTTTAGAACCTTTGGCCATCATAACCGTTCAGTTAAACTACTTTTCAGTCTATCATTTTATTGTGTTTTATATAATTAAGCCTCAACTAGTGATGTTCAGTAAGGTGACAGCTGAGCCCGCGACTCTCACGATGTCGTCGGTCCACCTAGTGAGAGGCCTGCCTACGCTGCGTCTTCCGGTCCGTGGTCGCCATTCGAGAACTTTTAAATTAAATAAAAGTAAATATTATGCTAAAAACAAAATAAAAAATAGTAATAAGTACCCTTAGCACGAATTTTCAGTATTTGAGACGTAAAGTAAACTGGAACTTTGACAATTTCAAACTGACAATTTTCAAGGGAAAAATTAGTTCTGGCTTCGCACACCAGTGGCGCTGTTCCATTTTTTCATACAAAATCGCTGTAAATACTGGAAAGACGCTGTAAAGTAAAAGAGTGAAAATTCGTGCTAAGGGTACAGTAGTTCTTAACTATTGATACTGCTGCTACTGTCTGAACTAGTATAATGCACAGTTCACTCCGCCGCGCGCCGGCGGCGCCGCTGGGACCAAATGCATAAAATGAGACTAACAAGTTTTGCTTATTTAACAAACGTGAGCTCTGGGAAAGAATTTTAGAAAATTAATTCCCCGAAGAGGTAAATGGTGAACGAGAGAATTTTAATTTGTAACGAAGTTCGTTGTATTTGCAAGTTATTTTCAGTTATTGTAAAGGTCAAAACTTGCTACCGAATTTAAAACTAGTTTCGTTCTTCCGAACTTTTTATGCAACTTTGGTTTTAGCGAAACAATACTTCAATAGAATGCAGAATGAAATATATTTCGTTTATGCTTTCATGATGATTGACATGGTTTTAACCTATATAATTCCACTGCTAGGCAAAAGTCTCCCTCATAACCTTCGACTCTTTCCTCTGCGTAATTTCTCAGGCCAATCTCGCATAAACACATCTTATCGTTACGACAGCGTTTTATATTTAAATCATAAGTCATAAAAAAGTTTATTGTCATTGGATAAGGAGAAGGCGGGACGCGTGAGGGAGAGGACAGCCTCCACTTCACGCACCCAGCCTTCGCAGGAGACAGCCACGGCAACGGACGCCGGACGTCGCGAAGCGATTGCCGGCCATCGCAGGCGCGGGCGATAGCATGCAGAACTGATGGCCGATGAGGCCGTAAGGTTCTCTAATGGAGACTACGGGCCGGCAAGCGCAGCGTAGGATGTCCACCCACTAGGTTCTTATGAGGACCAGAGGATCACGCTGGATGCAAGCCGCTTTTAACCGGTCCCATTGGAAGTCTACAGGGGAGGCCTATCTTCAGCAGGATGTCTTACGACTGATATGATGATTATGTAATGTAAAATTGATAAACACTACTCCCACTAAAATTCCCAAAATACCACCACTATTTGACTAAAGCTGTTGGTCCAATTTCAGATTACCATGATCTAGCTCGATTACCAAAGCCGCGAATTTAAATAAACCTATCAAAGTCCATTTAAATTCGATTACCGAGCTTTTGCGGGCGTCAATTGGTTTAAAATTATCTTGTTGACGTGATTTCGTATTCCAATATTGTGATAGACCTAAAACGTAATAGATATTTTAGCTCAGGTTTCTGGTTCAAATTCCGCTCGTTTTAGGAGTGAGGAAATACTAAAATAAATATAGATGGACGGTTTGATACAAAAAATGTAGGATATAGATTTGCACCATCATATAGGACTAGGTATTCTTGGGGCAGAGCTCTATACTAATTTTTGCATCGTCGAACTGCCTGACTCTCTAACTTCTTCTGATCAAGCCATGTAAATGCCACATTGGCATAACCAATGAACAAACTACTCTTCCATGAATACGGGCCTTCTAGGAAACTTCAAAGCTTATGATCGGTTATTTGGCATTTCTTGTTAATTGACAAATTATTACTCGTAACATCAAAGGATACAATGGCTCATTATTCCTCGTGTTTGTGCCAGTACTGGTAATATCCTAATTAAAATGGTCTTTATGGGTTTCCGATCAATATGTTACTGTTATTGATCGATTTGTTGTATTCATATTCGATTATCTTCTACTAGCTGTTGTCAGCGGCTTCACCAGCATTTAAAATCATTGTGCGTGTTGCGGAAATGTCTTAAAAGGTTACCGCGGTCCTGAAACTAAAAGGCTAATGGAATGAACAGGGTGGGTTTAGGTCCGACTTGTATGACAGTCCCTTTCACTCCAATCTGAGCGGGGGAACTAATGAATGAATGATGAATGAATGAATTGCCACCATATAAATTAAAAGTCATTAAGAGTATTCTAATTTGTATTTAAGTTAATTTAAGCAAAGCTTCTCAAAGACGCTGAATTTCAGGGAACAGATATTTTGGCTGATATTCCTTTAAAAGATTTGAATCTTAAAATGCTTTTGGCTTCTTTTGTACTGTATTATGATCATCAAATGAGCCCTCCCGTCCAGGGAAGAGTGCAAAGGAATGTCAGACTAAAATCTGATCATGCAATTGCCCTTTAAGTTCCAGTGCGGCGAGAACTCTTTCGAAAAATCCCGCAATCCCGCGACCTTGGTTGCCGCATCCCTGTGCTATTGTATCATCTTCAAGGCCAAACGACAATTCGTAACTTACGTTCATTGGTTGCCCGAGACTCTCACGGTGTCGTAGGTCTATCTACCGGAAGACTTGCCTGATGATGGTGATGTATCTTTTCATAATTCACGCTACAGCGGGCCCGGACCGGGTCCCGGACGGCGCACGGTCTAACATTGTGATGTACTTTTTGTACGAAGTGTTTCATGCTTCCCCGTCCCGGACCCGGACGGCGCACGACCCGGTCCCGGCCCGCTGTAGCGTGAATCATCCTTAATACTCACGTCTTTGAGAGAAGACGCAATAAATATCACGTACACACTGGTCCCGCCGAGACAGACGCCGGCCATCGCAGCATCCACAAAGTGCCTGAAAATTTTAGCGACTTCAGTATTTTATTCCATGTGAAATATTATTAGTGATGCGAATAAAGTTGTGAAAAGGCAATTAGAAAGGGTAATTATCCTGTTTCCCGTTACATCACTATTTTTTTCCAGTAATACAAAGATTTGTTTCGTTCAGCGAAGTGGCCACTCTTTCCGCTAATTTTTTTATAAGTTTTGCTTTGTGACTTTTTTCCACTGCTGGATATGGCCTTCCCCAAGGAGCGCCATAACGCTCTCCCATTTCATTCATTTGATACATTCAGTCACTGCCCGTAACTATCTTTTTGCTGGGGAGCGCCCTACACCATTTCCAAGATTACGTTAAACAAGTTTTTCAATGTTAAGAAATGAAGACTTTGATACCCGTTTCAGCAATGTCACGTTTTTAAAATGACTTCTACCTTACAAATGTTTTGTATATTTAGTGTAAGGAATCTTTTTCAATTTCAAAATTTTATATAATTTCAATATTTTATATAATTAGTAAAAGCAGCAAACAAAAGGTTCTCCTGTATGCTATTATCATGCTCTATGCTGTTATGTCCCTTTAGGGTGTATGCTTCCTATAGCCAAAGAGCCATACGCAGACACATTCAACAATAGAAAACCGTTAAAACCTCGCTGTCTGGATACTTATCTGTTTCGTTGACTATATACATTAACGCCTACTTCTAGTACATTAATAGACTCGCTTATTGTTATATTTCAACAAACAATTTTTCTTGTTTATGATCGAAGTGAGCCTAAAGCCTCATTTAGACGGAGCAAGAACTCGTATGCGAGTTTCACTACATTGCGGTAGGTATTTGTTTGATCAACTGAATTCGTTGTACCTATAAAGTCCGCAATGTAACGCAACTCGCGTACGAGTTCTTGCATCGTCTAAATGAGGCTTTAATTAAGATTTCCTACGTGTGAGCATTGTATGTACAAAACACACACCTACACAGATTTAAACTGAGCTAATAAGAGGAGGTTTTATGAAGCAGTATGCAACTACTCAACATTTCATCGCATTTGGAGTGTTAATTTATACAGGGTTTTTCTTTTAAGTTGGCCAACAGGGGGAAATTTGCATCCATACGAGATACGGATTGTCTCTACTGTGTAAGTACTTCATTCTCGCTTCCACAATAGAATTTCAAAATTATGAAGAAATGCCAACATTCAGCACTGAGCATAGAGGAGAAAATCCAACAGCATGCTTTTAAGTAGATATTAATCTAGTCGTTGACTTTTGTTTAATCAATAAAGCTATTGTCAAACAGACAGGGCGAAGCGAATGCGATCCGAATCCTGTTATATAAAAAAGCGAAAGCGGTCCGATAGTTTATGTGACAGGCTTCAAACAATTCCATACATTACAAACAAAAACGCTTTGGTACGCTTTTCAGTTTGATAAAGGCATTTATGCGTTGTTTCCAAAGCTTCTGTGGTGACTGAATCTAAATTAAAAGAATTAAAAGCAGTTATTGTATGCATGCGCCTCTTCATGATAAAATAACATTGACTGTTGAAAAAAAACTTCACTTATAGCGACTTTATTTTTTTAATTTACACTTCATTTTGTACATTTTCCAAAACTGGTGGTAGGCCATGACGTCTTAAAGTAAGAGTGGATAATTGTGTGGGAATGAAGTGGCGCTAGACGACTTGTATAGGTCTGTCTCTATCCCACAATGTAGATTTACTGTAGTAACCCTCCTGTTGAAATTGGCTTCAAGAGTGATGGGATGGATATGAAATTCCATATTAACATTGAGCCATTGCCTGTTAAAGCTATTGTCAAACAGAGAGGCGTGCCGAAAGCGAAGCGAAGCGTTTTCATTTGTAATGTATGGAATTGTTTGAATCCAGTCACATAGAAACGCGAAAGCGAAGCGATAGCGTTAGCGATCCGAGGGCGTTGGCGATATTACAACTCGGCGAGGCGTGGCGAAGGCGTTTGCGAAGCGTTGCCGAACTATTAGTAATGGCTGGCTTTGTATGCACGACGTCAAACATAGAGCGATTCCGAAGCGAAGCGTTAGCGAGGCGTTTCCGAGGCGAATCCGAGACTTGACAGTGCCACAGTGACACTGTCATGCCTATTTAAAAACTAATATTATTTACAAATTAGCTGTTCAGTATTGTGAGAAATGTGGAATAATCGAGGACGTGCATCATATCTTGACCGAGGATGAGTGGAGCGAACGCTTCTGGTGAAATCTGTTTGGTCCTCACGCTGGATATTGACGACAAGCTCAGGATGCGCACGGAATTTACTTTCACTGGTGCTGTGTAAAGCTACTGCGTAGAGAAGCACATAGCCCGGGAGTGATGCTGAGGGAGCTGTGTGGTGGAGGCGGCACGCGCCACCGCTTGCTGCGTCCGGTGGTCAGGCCCAACATACTGACCAAAACACCTCTCACTAGAACAATCCGTGTAATGAACGAAGATCATGAGTGAATAACGCGTACAAGTTCTTTTAAATGAAGTTATTTATGTAAGAAATCTCTAAATACATTTTGTTGTTGTAATTTGTATTTTTATGTTGTTATGTGACACATAACTACCGGTCTGGTACAGCAGCAGGCAACAGTGCTGCGCAATAATAACGCCTTTACAGAATATAATATAAATTATGAGGATCAGTATCTAGTACCGCGGTATTCGTTTGCTATCCTCTATAAAAAAACTAACGCACGTAATTGGGGCACCATGTAAAAACCAAACAACATAATTATTATTCAATTATTTTATTGTGATAATATGATCTATAAAAAAAACTTCAAAAATCCTGCTCTTTAACATTTTGTTGATGGTGTAACACATTACCATACAGAACACACAATCATAACATTTTTTTTTACAGAATACGCACGAATGAACAGTATTTTCAATCACATGATTATGATAATAGCATTATTGTTTCCAAAATAGGCCTGAAATTGATAAATTTATTACATTGAAATCATGCTTCAGCAGTCAATTGATTAATTCAAAGACATTGTGACACAAAGTCTTGGCTTTCAAATATCATCATTTTAATCCTCCTTTTGATGTGGTACTGTTCTCATCTTCAACAAAACGGCGGCTGGGCCAATGCAAATTGAAGATACGAGTACTTGGTAACTCCTCAATAAAAATATTACTTAGGTATTGTTTTCCTTATGTAAACCAATCCAGTTTTCGAATAATCCGTTAACCGTATCTTGAGAACTGTTAAAGTCTAACGACAGTCACAAATGTGTATTTGGTCAACACTCAGATCAAAGAAAAAGTTAAGGTTAATGAATATTATTTACAAAACTAAATTTCTTATCGGATACTGTGGCTATTTGGAGAACTAAGTATGTGCACACACACAACAGCTGCACATTTTCTTGTTGCATATTATTAGATCATTACTTTACGCAGTCTACATAATAATATGAGCAAACAATCACGGAAAAACATGAATAATAGAAATTAAGAAATAAATAAACAATCAATATCAATAGACGTCAATCTGTGACAAGTTTACGGTATCACTCTTTTTTTAAATATTTTTTTGTCATGACTTCAAGGCCTTGCCAAACGGTGTGGCACAATGATAAAGCCACAGACTACATAGAAGTACTACGTATGTCAAAACCTTGATGTCAAAACTTGAACATCACCCTTCCGTCTCGCCCCGCAGCAATAATTCCTAGAAGTGGTTTCATATAAAAAAAAAGTAACATTTCAGTTTATGGATTATGGTGGTCAATAATGCCAGCTGATAAATATTCGTTGGAACGATTTAGCTCGCCCAAAGAATGCGACGCCTGTAATATTGGGGTACATGCGCTAAGGAAGGGTGATGTTCAAGTGAGAATAACTCCTAAGATACTTAACGTAGAGTGATCATTTTGTTATCATTTAATAGCCTGACTCAAACACTTTTAATTTATTGCAAAAATCTTATCAAAATTCAGGGATACTTATCGAGCTAGAGTTAAAAATGTGAAATTATTCAGTAATTTTTGTGTACAATTTCGTGTTTGCCCATGTTTTTGGTTATTTTTACATATTATTTAGAAAACTTTCGTAAGTTTTTGATAAGCCTCAACGTTTAACTTTGCAATAAAGTCATTTTCATGAATGGAGGTCTCTTGGATTCCAAGGTATTTGCATTTTATTGTACACACCCCAGTTCGACAAATCAAAAAATTAAAATGGCTGCCATTCGCGAAGTTTTGGAGTAAGAATTTTTTTTAAAGCATTTTTGTCGATGAAAAAGAGCCTAGTATATCCCCTTCAAATATCGCTAACTCGTGCCCGGACACACTGTATAAGTGCGAGAGAATGATATAGAAACTTCTTACTCATTTTGTCTATGAATGTATTACTCTTAATTTTGTTTGTCATTAGTGCTGTCACTAATAAGTCTAAAATATTACGTAAATTTTAAGCACATCAAAACATTTTATTTAGGAAAGGTTTTATCAGTTAAATCCCTTACCAATCGTGAGGTGCGAACAGTGAGAGTCGTCGTGACACGTCGAAAAACACATCGTAGATCCAGCGATGTGATTTCTTATTGAGGATAGCAAAGCTAGGCAAAGGTGACTGAGGCAAAGCCTACGATGGAGCGAGCTTACCTAGAAAAAGCCTGTTCACTCTAACTTTGAAGAGATACGAATATGGATGACAAATTCAGTAAACATTTTGCTATGCCTCTCCAAGCTGCATAGAAGCTTCGCTCTAATCAGTATCAGTATTTGTGTTGAAGATGAGGACATGGAATAAGACGAGAGTCTTATCTCTGGTAAAAGTACCCTAGTCGAACGGAGGGTTTAATGGAGGAAGATGATTTATTGCAAGACTTTGCCACACGATACCTTAGAATTATTAATCAATTGATTCTTGGAGAATGACCTATTTGGAAACAACGCGATTGTCATAATATTTATCTATTTAAAAGTTAAAACTATTCAGTTCAATACTTCAAGAGACATAATTATTGCCAAAAAATAGTATGGTAATGTTTTAGACATTAACAAAATATTACTGTTTGGGCAGGATTCCTCGATATTGTTGATAAAGATGATTAAATAAACAATTTTAAAAATGTTGTTTTTATTTTTACATAGTACACCTATTAAGTATTTTTATATTAGAGGCTTGCAAAAGGGCCACTACCAGCCAGCGCCGAACTACCAACGGGTTTAGAACCTAACGGCTCAGTTCGTGACGATGGGAAGAGATCAGACGACATGACGTTGGGATATTGGAAGGGGAGGCGGGTGGGCCTTTGGTGTGTGGCGGTATTTGTGTCGACACCGTTGCGCTATCTTATATGCAAGCACAGCGGGCTGTGCTGTCGCATTTGCTGTGGTTGCTGGGACCCTCAAAAGGCGTAAAATATACAGCATTTATACCACTTCAACTGCATTTTTGACAGTGGTAACCAGTGATGACATCAGCTGGCGTTTTAGTGGACCAGGCAAAAGCCAGCCGATGCCAATTGGGTATTATTGTAGGTTGATTTGCTGGCGTCTGTACCACGCGAAGAAAACTTGAAAAAACTGAGTCGATTTCATCGATTAGCGCACCTTATCCAATAAAAAGAATTCAAACAGTTTTCTCTATGAAATTTCTCAATAAATTATCGATGTTTTACAAGAAAGAAAATGAAGAAAAAGAAAAATCTGGCAACACAAACAACGTGCACGCTTCGGTCTCGCTTTCCCGTATTTGCTCTGTTTGACGTCGTTCATATAAAGCCAGCTAATACAACTGTCACGCCTCGCTTCGCGGGCACGCTTTTCTGTTTGACATGGTCTCTGACGACTTCAATTTCGGCGCGATATCGCTTCATATTTCCATACAAGACGTAACAAAAACGCTCCGCTTCGCCTTCGGATCGCTATATATTCGGTACTGGCTTCATACAAAACGTCGGTTCGCAGCACCCAGTTTGACGTCTCCTTTCGCTTCGCATTCGCCTCGGAATCGGATCGGAATCGGATCGCCTCGCTTTCGCCTGCCTGTTTGACAAAGGCTTAAAGGTGAAGCGCGAGCGGTAGAAAACTGACCGTAGACGTTGGCCAGTTGGGTAAGCAATAGTTAGAAAAACGCAGCTAAAACCTGAGTAAGTTTTTTATAACATTGTTCTATAACTTATCCGAATGTTCCTATTCTATTCGATATTTTGACTTCCCGTAACGAACAAAGATGATAGCGGACCTTTCCTTTTCAAACGTTGGAGGAGACTCGAAATATGCTAAACTGGCTGTTGCCAGCTTCACCCGCTGCAACTCGAAAATTATCTCACGGGAAGATAAAATCGGGGTAAAAACTATCCCATGTGCTAATTCAGGTTATAAACTATCTGTGAACCAAATTCAATTCAAATCCGTTCAGTAGTTTATGCATGAAAGAGTAACAAACATCTATCCATCCATTCATCCAAACAAACTTTCACGATTTATAATATTAGTAGGAAGGAAGGATTGTAGGATTATGACCAACGCACCTGATATGCGTAGAATATTGTTTTAATTTCTTTGGACCGTGTTTGAATACCTCTTCGCATGTGTCTGTATAACTAAGTGAAGGCACTCGGGACTTCTTGCTGACTTCTCGCGAGGTTGATACCTGTAACAAACAAACATACCTTTTTCTAAACCATTTAAAAAGTAAAAATCTAACTATCTTCAAGTTAGGTGTTTTGATAGATATAGTACAGAAAAATGGATATTCAGCTTCGCTAGAAGTCTTTCCCACTAAAAAATATATGTACTTATATATTCACACACTGTTAGCAGGTAATGCAATAACTTTTGTCGTGTGCAATTGTTTGATTATCATACAATAATTAAGAAAAAAATGGCTACCATTCAGGGAGGATTAAGTTCTGACCCACATGTAGAATAATTTTATTGACATAATTGAGCAAACCACCTCTCACTAAAGTTTGCACAGACCAAAACCCGACACATTGTATAAACAATCATGTACAGTCTGTGTATAAAATCATGAAAACGATGTTTGAGGGAACTAAAATTATTCAAAGTAGGGCAGCACTAAATCGAGGTACATCGTATGTCATCGAGTCGTTATCATCATAGTCTTGAAAAGGAATGAAAATGCAATAGATAACGAGTCGAAAAACAAGTCGATGACATCCGCAGCGCCCTCATCGATTTTCATGATTTTATAGACAGAATTGAGGGGATGCTCCAACCAGCCCGCGAAATTCAATTTTTTTTACGTTTTTTGCAATTTGCAGGCCAGTGACATGTTGTAGCTTTATAAATATATGAGTTGCGGTAATAACAAGTATAATTTTAAATATAAAAATTATCAAAAAACTCGCTCCATCAGCTCTCACATAGAAAAGGTGATCTCCGAAATCTAACTACGATGCACCATTTCAATAGTAATCCGTAGAACGAAGAGACATTCAACTAGAAATAATTACCAACTACAATGTTATTTTTTATATTACAAGGTAAATTAAAAATACCTGTGTGTTCAAGTGCGCTGTCCACGTGATACCTATTTAATCTACTAAAACACTAATTATTTTCTAGAAATACTTCGAGATTATCAGTCTGTTTCATTCTGTGACCGTGATAACTCTGTTTACGCTTATAAATTCGTATAGTTATTGTTTCTGATTACAACCTGGAACATAATACAACATAGATTGCGAAAAATGCCATCAGTTTTAAAAGGAAATATCAAATTGGAATCAATTTTATCATTCAACGGAATTATATGTTTTATCCTTATTTTTGGTTTTTACATCAAACGTAACTCATCAGCCAAGATTTGTTTATTGACAAAAATCTATTGCATCTTGTGGTATATTATAAACATATCATTATTAATCCACACTAATAACGAATTTATCAATGTTTCGTTTGCAATATATCTTTACAATGTTGCGTTCATGATAGAAACATCAACAAATTTTATGTCTTCATTTATAATTGAGGATGATTTTATTTCGAAAATCTCTACTGATTTGACTGTAAACTCTGTGAAAACTTCACAACAGACTCATTATTTGTCTTTTTTTATGATATTCATGAGTTTAACCATAGATGCAATTAATCTTTATCTAAACAGCTCATTTTTCTTTTCCTCAATCATAACATTCATCATGATCTTATTTCAAGACATGTCGTGCATTGCATGCCGATTATTTATGTTCTATGTATCAGAAAATTATAAAAATACAGTACACGCCATTTGCAAATCGCTTAAGGATAATTTGAAAAAGAAACCAATTGATGATGATGGAAAAACTGAATTTGTACAAAGTTTTACAAACAGTTATATGGAAGCGTTTAAAAATTTTAATTCAACGCTCAAGATAATGAGGGTTAAGGTAAATAGGTGGTATTTTATTTTAATTTGATGATTGTCTATTATAGCCAACAAAGCTGCGTAGCCTCTGAACGCCACACCGCAATCGCGGCGGTAAGACCACTCTTTGAGAACTGGCTGTAGACTTGTAGAGGCGTCATGGCGTCTTCACCTTCCGCTTGACACAGGTCCTTCCCGGACACGGATGTTTCGGGAGTTTCCTGTGTCGTTTTGGAAAGGAAGAAACGCCTAGTTGTCACCACTGCGAGAATCGCCCGGAAGACACGGTGGAGCACATGGTGCAGGACTGCCCCACTAGGGCAGAGGCGGGCTAGGCGACGACCTCTCGCTTCTGGCATTGTCGACTTGTCGAGGTCATGCTGCGGGGCAAGACAGATTCTTCCTTTCCTTCCTTTTTCCTTCTAAGTTTCATTTATAGACAAAATGATTCAATAAGAAGTTCTGAGAGTCCCAACCACTCCACCCAGGGCAGAGCAGTCATTTGATGATTACTCATACCAAAAAAGCGTTCAGAGTCAATTAAACAACAATAATGTATTTAATTAAATAATTATTATATTTCAGATGATAGCAGCTTTTGGTTGTGACTTCTTAAAAATTATATCAACGATCTATTACCTTACCTTTAACATAAATGTGGTAAGTATTTTTCGTATATTGTCTCATCCATTCACTTACTGCAGGCGAGGTGACTGGGTCGTGAGACAGTTCTCAGCTGGTTAATGTGACTATGGATAGTGAAGGGCAATTGAAGGAACAGGAGGGGTATTAAAACGTCATAAAACCAGGCTTTTTCCGGCAAGTGAAAGTGACAGAGCGGCTAGCGCCATCTCGTTCACTCACTGGAACAAGCCTGGTTTTAAGACGTTGTAATACCCCCCAAGATGCATTTTAAGACAATCGTCTACCGAGCGCTCGTCCATACTAAAAGAGAAAACGTTTTCGTACCCCTAAATGTTATCCTATCTCAATGATTGAATGAAGAATGCTTCTGACACAGTAAAAAACTAGGTTTATAGGTTTTCTTTTTTTCGAAAGTAACTCTTAGGTGCCTGTAACTTTCAAACTACACTTCTCATCAAAAAAATCGAAACACTTTCGTTTTTATTGTTTTTGTCCTAATTTTATACAAAAGAGAATTAATTCCATGAAAAAAAAACATTACTGTGTAGCTGGCAGTTTGGTCATTACAGTAAGAAGAAAAAAATCAAAATTCGAAATAATTTCATTTGTTTATCCTATAAATGAAATTAATCACTGTTTTGAGACAAATGTGTATTTAGGGTTGGAGTACGTTTCTCGTTTAAAAACTAAAAATTAGCGCTTGTCTTTAAACTTTCTGTTTCTTATTTCATTTACTGTGACTTTGGGACGTCTGAAAAAACTTTTTTTTCTAAAACATATGGATACTTCGCCCGCAGAAGCCGCCCAAGTGGTGGCATTGCTGGATTCTGGACTTAGTCAGCGTGTTGTGGCTGCAAGATTGCATCTAAGCTTATCATCTGTTCATAGAGTCTACAAACGCTATCGGGAGACTGGTTCGTTCACGCGCCGTTCAGGATCTGGCAGGAATCGGGTCACTTCTGAGCGAGATGATCGATTTATTGTAACAACTTCTTTACGAAATCGACGCCTTAACGCTTTTCAACTGCAGCAGCAGCTTCGCGTTGTACGAAGAGTAGCTGTAAGTGACTCTACAATAAGAAGAAGGTTGAAGGAACGCGGATTGGCACCGCATAAGCCAGCGAATGGGCCGAAATTAACTGCAGACCATCGAAGAGCGCGCCTTAACTTTGCACGCGAGCACCTAACTTGGTCATACCTTCAGTGGAGCAAAGTACTGTTTTCTGATGAGTGTAAAATTATGCTGTATGGTAACGACGGAAGGAACAAGGTCTACAGAAGAGATGGAGAACGCTTTGCACAATGCTGCATTGAAGAAAAGGTCAGCTATGGTGGCGGTTCGTGGACGGTTTGGGGAGGAATCAGCGCCGACGGTAAGACAGAACTTGCCTTTGTGTCTGGGCCACGGCTGCCTGCACTAAACTCTCATCGGTACATCGAACAGTGTCTTGAACCTCATGTGATGCCCTATGCACATTTTATTGGCAACGACTTCATATTCATGCACGACAATGCTAGAGCTCACACCGCGGGCGTCGTACGAGATTATCTTACCGAAGTCGGTATCTCCATTATGGTATGGCCAGCAAGAAGCCCGGACATGAATCCCATTGAACATCTATGGGATGAATTAAAGAGACGAGTTCGAGCAAGAGATCCAGCCCCAGAAACACTTAGCCAGCTGCAAAATGCAATCCAAGAGGAATGGGATAATATACCACAACATGTGATCGTGACTCTCATCCGATCGATGAAGAACCGTATGGAAGCAGTAATAAGAGCTCGCGGAGGGAATACAAGTTATTAAATAAACGTTTCTTACATTTTTTTTTTCATTTACGCGTGTTGTTTTACCCATTTCCTTCATATTCCATACAGGGTAAAAATTACTCATTATACAAAATACGAAACCTATGAAGACTTAATTTGAATTTAGAACATTAACATTAGGATTTAAAAACCTCATACTACTCACTATTAAATGACATTTTACATTTATTCCTAAATATACACATTTTTCTGATAATCCTTATCAAATCATAAACTGCGAGGTGTTTCGATTTTTTTGATGAGAAGTGTATTATAAATTAAAAAAAAAAGAAAACATATAAACCTAGTTTTTTACTGTGTCAGAAGCATTCTTGCAAGCATTCATGCTTTTGCATAATATTGCCTTAATAAATACAGTAATTACATTTCAGGATCCACGACTGATGGTCCCTTTGTCTATGCAAGTAGCTTTTTCTGTGACGACTTTGTGTTTACCTTCTTTTATAATGGAATTAGCTGCAAATGAATTGGATGACGTGAAATGTATAATTGCAGATCAGTTGTTGATGTACAAAGGTA
Organism: Agrotis clavis; assembly: GCA_954870645.1. Lineage (NCBI taxonomy): Eukaryota > Metazoa > Arthropoda > Insecta > Lepidoptera > Noctuidae > Agrotis > Agrotis clavis. The sequence continues at coordinate 4,312,659 of OX940927.1, read as the reverse complement.
TCTTATTTATTGGTTAAAATTAAAAACTGTGACAGAGTCAGAGTAATGATACTCTGTCTGCAGTAGTTAAAGCAACTTTCGACATCCATCATTACCATTACCATACGCCTGGGGCCAAAATAATTGTTAAGAAAATAATTTTGATTGACACTGTTATTGATTTAATGATCTCGGATACATACGACAAGACGTCTGAACGAGGCACGGATGTGGTCCTCGATGGAGGCGACATTTCTACTAACCCCAACCAATTCCAGTCTGGAGTGTCATACAGCTACCAAGTGCCTCTAAAGGAAGACGGCTGGTTTAGGCCCTTCGTACATTCGGAAACTCAAGTTTCCGATACCTTACGACTTCAGTATCCAGGCGACTCTCGCAATAGAAATGCATATACGTTCGTACACACGCACGCGACGCGCGACGCCAATCGCGCGCTACCTATCTGCTGACATCGCCGCTACTTGAGTTTCCGCGACTTTCAAGATGGCGGAACAATTTATTTACCATTTTTTATTTTATTCACAGAATAAAGGGTTCCGTAGCATATTCTTGAATCATTTTTGGAAAGTAATTATTTTAAAACGATATAAAAATATTTACAATACTCGTAACAAATCTTAATTTGGTATGCAGTTTTATTAAAAAGTTGGGAGAGATGGTTTTTTTTTCTATTTTACTAAATAAAATTTAAAAATTAATTTAAAGTATTTGGATTTGGATTAATGTTAGGTTCGCAGGAAATTAACTGTGAAGGGCGGACTGTCACACGACTGATCTTATAAAGATTCCGTTTTTTTTTGAACCAACGGAACCCTAAAACATATACTTTGATCGTCACAGTCATGTGTCAGACATTTTTGAATTCATATTCTTGACCACCCATCATGACCTTTTGACGCGGCGCTAGTGTCTATGTCGTTACATCAAATTGCATTATAAAAATTTAGTACCTCGAATTTTCCGCAGGTCATGAGTAGTGGCGAAACTCTAGTATCGGAAACTTGCGTCGCCTCGTGTACGAAGGTTCGTACACGAGGCGACGCAAGTTTCCGATACCTTACGATTTTGGTTTCCAGGCGACTATCGCAATACAAATCCATAGAGGCTCGTACACAGGACGCGTCGCCGACGTGCGTCGCCGACTCTAGTCGCTCGCTACTCATCTATCAAGATCGCCGATACCCAAGTCTTCGCGATTTTTAACCGACGAAAAATTTGTATCTATTATTTTAAAATTTATTATTAAAGTATCTGAGGTAGAAAAATATCCTTGTTTGTATCATTACAATTAATAATAATAATATTCCACAACTATCACACAACGCCATCTCGTCTCAAGCTAAGCAGAGCTTGTGTTATGGGTACTAAACAACTGATAAACATACTTATATATTTCTAAATACATAAATATAATATATAAATTACACCCAGACACAGAACAAATGATCGTGCTCATCAAACAAACATTTGTCCTGGGTGGGAATCGAACCCACGTCCTCCGGCATAGCAGTCAGGATCACTAACGACTAGACCAACAGGCTTGTCAAATTCAAAAGAATATTCTAATAGATAATTAGCATGGAATAAGCTTTTTTTTTAAGTGGTAAAATCATCATAAATGAGTCCTCCCACCCCGGGCAGGGCGGGAGGGACTGTCAGACTCGTACTAACTAAAATCCACGGTATCCTTCGAACCTAACAAAACGATAGCGCGATCTAACTCGACGACAGCGCCATCTATCGAGCATGGTGTCAAACTTTTTGCACTTTTATAAATTATTATGGTTTCGTTACAAACATTACTACTTTAACCTAGCTTCGTCATGTACTTGCACATACGACAAAAATAAAGTAATTAAGAAAACGAAAACATTAAAAAAAACCTATTCAAATCTGAAATTTGAAACCACGGTCATCATCATAGCAGTAAGGGCGTCAGCGTTCCGGTGCAAATAAAAGAAAACTATAAAAAAAAAACCTAGAAAAAAATTGAATAAACCTCTAAAAAACAACTGAAACACGAAAAAAGAAAAATTCTATGTTTACCTGGGGATTGAACCCATGGTCACCACCTTGAAAGTCAAAGCTTGAACAAATCGAGCTACCTTGTAGCCGGTTGGCACGGCGAAATTATGAACCATATTCATTCTAGATTGTTTTTTTTCCTCTATACGCGCCAATTTTTAATTCCAAAAATTTGAAATAGGAATGCGCTCGTCATTTTTAAAATAGAAGCATTTTAATTTATGTTATGAGATGTACATTTTGTGTTTTGTACAATGTATTATTAAGGTTGAATATAGAATGGTGGCCGAATAGACGATTTGAGTCTTACGACTCGAGTCGCCGCTGTGTACGGATCGTGCGCTACTAGAGTCGCGCGACTTGGGTATTCGACTGGAGTATCGGATACCCGAGTCGCCTAATGTACGAAGGGCCTTATACTCAACACCGTCAATCCGGCCACTCACAGCAACTTCATGAGTGTTCTGAGGAATTTGAAGAGAGTGCTTGTGAGAGCCACTGTGAGCTCTCATCCCTCCCTGACCCTGCCGGAGTCTTACAACGGCAACTGCTGTGGGAGGCCTAGAAAACGCTGGCGTGACGATCTAGACGCATTCATGAGAGATTGGCCGGAGAAAGCTGCGCAAAGGGAACAGTGGAAGGTTATGGGGGAGATCTTTGCCCAGCAGTGGGACAAGATAGGTTAAAAAAAAAAGATGATGATTTTCTAAATATTATATATTTTTTTTACAGACAAGGAACTACGCGATGCGTTATACAATGCCTTACAATATATTGATGTTTGTTCTTCAAAATACTCAATGTGGAACGGATTTTCTCTCAATGTTAACTTAGTTTTAGCTTTTCTGAATCTGTGTGCTTCTTATGTTGTCGCTTTATTACAATTTACATATTAAATTATTTAAGTGTCAGGGGTGTTTTGAATTATGCACTAAGAAATTTTAAATGTGGCATGGTTTTACTATTAATGGTTCTAATAAGTTATTAACAATTAATAAAATAATAAATGTGAAACAAATGATTCTTTTCACGAACCTCTTCCGTTCTACAGGCATCGTTTTATGGCTTCTCAAATACTATGTTCCAGTCCAATGTACTAGTAAAAGAGAACAAGCTCAATACCATCATCAATGCAGTGGGTCCAAGTCTGAGTGGCAGAGCACCGCCGTGTCTTCACGGCCTATTGGCCGTGATTACACGTTCGTTGTTACACGTTATTACACTTCACCCGACCTGGGGATTGATCTCAGGACTGGGGAATGCAATCTCGATCTTGCGAGATCTTGTTCTCGCCAGAGCTCGGCCTTTTTAGCAAGATTCATCTCGGACGAAAATTGGGCGATCTCGCGAGTTTAACGAGATTGCATTCGAAACCGTCTTATTCGAAGCAGAATAATTGAAATTGCTTTATTACTAAGAGATTTTTGTTTTGACATTAAAAGACTGGTTAATTTGGTTAATTCTTTCACTTGTTATTTGATGGATACGGACGAGTATGCTAAATTTGGGGTAATATACACATTATACACACTATATTATGATATAACTACAAAATCTCATAATACATTTACAAGAGTTAACAACTGAATATATAATTTTATTTGATATAACGACCTGTTAATATAATAAACGATTGACATAATTTAATAATGACTAATTTCTATAAGCATAGCAATAAATGAATATAAAATCGTTTTGTATACCACTCAAAGGACATAAATTTATTTGGTCTAATATTTTTTTATTCCTGGTTTGTAATCTAACTTTGATATACCTAGTAATAGTATCACCTGCCAGACTGCTCGACGGAGCAGCGCTTCGCGGAGCTACCATTTCTGCGCGAACGGTTAAAAGTAACCTAACACGAAGGGATGGCGGGGTCTGAAAGACCCCGCCATCCTCTAAAAACATAACCTATCCGTGTCGGGGTGCCCCAAGTCGCGAGCTCGTTTCGCTCGCTCTTGCATCCTATAGGTCAAATAACTGATTACTACCTGTCATGCAGGCTCCTATTTCTGCGTGCAAGGTTTAAAGAAACTTAACACGAAGGGGATGGCGGGGTCTTCCAGAGCCTGCACTCCGTATTCAGGATCTCTAGATCAGCAGTCGTGCTTGCGTCCATCATATATTAATATCTGGTTGACCGAGCTTCGCTCGGTTTTTAAAATGTCTATATCTTGGGAACCGAGCTTTTCTCGGACCTGGGACCTTGATAAATCGATTCCTTGAGCCGAAAAACCCCTAATCTGTAACTTTCATGAAAATCCTTCGAGCCGTTTCTGAGATCCTGATTATATTTAAATACTAGCTGACCCGGCGAACTTCGTACCGCCTAACAGTCGATTCTTTTAGTTTTTTTTCTTAATACTTTATTCTGCTATATAAGAAACGGCCAAGGGCGAGTTGGACTCGCCCATAAAGGGTTCCGTGTAGCAGCAAGTAACATAATAAATAAAAGTTCTAGTAGTTGGTTGTAACTTGAAAAGGTAAACTGCGGTTTACGAATTATGACATATTAAAAAAAAAACTAATTACTTGATCTCGTTCAACAGTTTTCGCAGGAAGTTCGCATGGTAGTGTACATCATAATTATATATTTTTTTTCAGTTTTGTCATTCTCTTATTTTGGAAGTTACAGGACACATTTTACCACTTTGGAAGTGTATCTCGCGCAAACTCTTCAGTTTAGAAAAAAAAATGTTTGTAAATTCCATAACATTTTTAAAGACCTATCCATAGGTACCCCACACCACACGTATGGAATTGGAGTTTTTTTTTTGAGTTTCAGTTCTAAGTATGGGGAACGCCCAAAATTTTAATTTTTGTGTGAAAATCCTAAGGCTGAGACTTTTCCACCAGACATGCGCTATCCTACGTTGCTGCGGATGCGTTTGATATCCACAAATCATATTTACATAGCACAGCACTGGTGGAAACGGATTCAACTAAAATGTGTTTTTATATGAAAAGATGCGTGCTATGGCTGCGTGCTGTGGCTGCGTGCTATCGCTGCGTGCTATGGATACATGCTATTGGTCGTTTTCCGTACAATCGATACATCGCATAGCTCGAGCTGCGTAGCTACCTTGTGACAGCCCATCTTCATAGCGCGGCTACCTTGTGACAGCGCATCTTTGTAGCGCAGCTACGCATCTTTGTAGCGCAGCTGCGCATCTTCGTAGCGCAGCTACGCATCTTCGTATCGCATTATGCATCTTCATAGCGCAGCTACCTCGTGGTGGCGCATTTTCGTAGCGCCAGGGCCCTCGTAAGGACTACTGGCGCCTGTGTGCAAAAAGGATTTTGGCGCCTGTTTGCAAAAAAGGATTTGGCGCCCCTTAAAGCATTTTGAATCATCTTTTTATGGGTGTAGGTCAGTGGTGAATTTAAAAATTCAGCGCCCTCGGGCTATAAAGCTTGCCGCCTCGGAACTTAAACACAAAATAAACCATAAATTGCTACTCAAAGTTCACACCCAGAAAGACAAACTTAAAATTTTAAATTGTGTAGACCACTAAGAAGCATTTGTAATAGAAAAATGAGCTATCAAAAGAGAGCTCAAGAAAAGCAAATGTCAACCTTATTTGATGCGCGAGCGAAGCGAGCGCGAAATTTTTTAGGTTTTTGGAATAGGACATGGTAATTCTTCATAGAAGAGCGAACGCAGTCAGCTCTAAAAGTAAAACGTTTCCGGACTTCAAGTTTTAATCTAAAAGTGAGATCAAATATTTGAAGTCTTTAGTAGGTACTTAAACCTAATCCTATAAGTTCTCAACTCCTATTTCAAAATTATTTTTGATATATTTTTTAAAGATTTTTTTTGGGCCCTTGTCTTTGGTGCCCTTAGAGGATGGCGCCCGTGTGCATTGCACACTTTGCACATAATTATGGTAGCGGGGGCCCTGCGTAGCGCAGCTACATTGTGACAGCGCATCTTACTCGCACAGCTACATAGCGTAGCATCAATGGAAACAGTCACACAGTTTCTTAGCTCAGCTTTTACATCCTCGCAGCACAGCTACATAGCACATCTCTGGTGGAAAGGCACCCTAATGCGGTTCACATAATACATCTACTTACCAAGTTTCAACAGGATAGCTCTTTAAATACTTTCGATAAAAGAGTAGTTGTGACATACGGATGGACAGACAGACAAACATGACGAATCTATGAGGGTTCCGTTTTTTTGCCATTTAGCCAAACCCTAGAGGAACCTTATAAAGAAAGTTGATAATAAATACAAAATTAATAAAAAACTTAAAATTCTGTTAAGTCACTAAAAATCACACTGAAAATTACAATTTCAGATTTCTTATTTTACTTATTCAAAATTAAGTTTTATTTTTACTGTAGAACTTTATGGTTTTTTTTATCGTGATAAAATTATCAAATGAGTCCTCCCACCCAGGGTCGGGCGGGAGGGACTGTCAGACTCGTACTGACTAAAATCCACGGTGTCCTTCAATAGCCCTTTACGTTCCGGAGTCACGGTAATGAGATAAGTCCCGCGACTCCGGCAGGCTTTCGCCCTCTAGAGGAAAGCCCCGTCATCATGCTGACGCTTTCTGAGTCGCGTGTGGAAAACAACGCGCCGTCGACCCGGGCATGGTTCTTGGTCAGACAGCGAGTCGCCCATTACTCGCCGCCCGCATGCCCGCGCCTTCGGTGGCCGGAGATCGTCCCGCGACGACCGTCGCCGTGGGCGTCTACCACTACCGCGTGGGTGAGGGATGGACGCTGTCCTCTCACTCGCGCGTCCCGCCTCCGCCATGGCGAGCATGATTGCTTCCCGCTTCCCACTCCGTCTCGCCACGCAGCATGGCCGCGACCAATGCCGGGCGCGAGAGGTCGTCACCTATCGCCTGCGTGAGGACACGGTGGTGCTCTGCCCAAGCGGGGCAGTCCTGCACCGTATATGCTCCACCTGTCGTGTATGCACGTGTCCTCCGGGCGATCCTCGCAGTGGTGACACCAAGACGTTTCCTTCTTCCTCATCAGACACAGGTACCTCCCGAAACATCTGTGTCCGAGAACTTTATGGTAAACGAAATTTCTTGTTTGATTTCCTGGCGAGTAAGCAAACAGTAAAAACCTGACCTGACAAACGTCGTTCTATCCGAAGTTATTTGTCTGCGGTAGTCTTACAATTACATGCTTATATTTTCTGGTCAAGTCTGGTGATCCAACAGTCCTTTGCGCTTCACCTAAAGCGAAAGAAATCATTTGATAATTTAAACATCCCAAAAACAAAACAAAACAAAAAATTAGTAGTTTAAGAAAAGTCTGTTTTTTTTTTCAATTTCTGCTGAAAATTGAAATAAAAAACATTTAGCAAAAAAAAAGTATTCACAAAAATTACCATCCTGAGATTCGAACCTGTGCCCTAAATATATCGGTCCAATCATATAACCTCTAGGCCATCGACGTTGTTGTTAATGATCTTCAAATAGACGTTCTTATGATACTTCAGTTGAAACGAAAAACAGATGACGAATAACATACATTATGCGTTTCATAACAGAAAGTTAAAAAAAAAGAATATTTTAGTCCTTATTAACCTGGTCCTGATGGTTACAAACATAACAAAAAAAGAATCATCCGAATCGGTCCAGCCGTTTTCTTGTTTTGCTCTTAGCAACACATTTGGCGATCCATTTTTATATTATAGATAGATAGAAGAAGATACAAGAATTGCTCCTTTAAAGATATTAGATTAGACGTACCAAAGAGACATTCATCAATATTCAATTAGCTTTTACAATGTTATTTTTACATTATAAAGTAAATTAAAAATACCTGTTCCACGTGCACTGTGCACGTGATACCTATTTAATCTAAAAATAAAACACTAATTATTTTCTAGAAACACTGAAATTATCAGTATGTATCATTCTGCGACCGTGTTTACTCTTCTTTCGTGTATAAATTCATGTAGTTATTGTTTCTGATTACAACGTGCAACAAACATTGCGAAATGCCATTTTTAAAAGGAAATGTTAAACTGGAATCACCTTTTACATTCAAAAGAATTTTAAGTTTAAGCCTAATTTTCGGATTTTACATCAAACGCAGCTCATCAGCTAAGATTTGCTTATTAACAAAAATCTATTGCATCTTGTGGTATATCCTTAACATAGCATTAATAATCAACTCTAATTACTCGTACAATTCGGCGTTTGTAACACTTTCATTAAGTCTTTACAAAGTTGCATTGTTAATAGAAACATCAGCTAATGTTGTGTCTTCATTGATCATAGAGGATGATTATATTATGAAAATTTCTACTTATTTGACCATTAACTCTTTGCACATATCACAAAAGAAATATTCTCATTATTTGTCATTTTTCATGATATTTTTCACTTTAACCGTACAAACGATTAATGTATATTTAATCGACATGTTTGACTATTCTTCGATCTTAACATACATCACGTTTTTCTTTCAAAACATGTCGTGTATCGTCTACCGACTATTTATGTTCTATGTAACAGAAAATTATAAAAATTCAATTCACGTCATTTGCAAATCACTTAAAGATAATTTGAAAAAGAAACCAATTGAAGATGATGAGAAAACGAAATTTGTACAAAGCTTCATTTTAAGTTATATGGAAGCAACAAATAACTTAAATTCAACAATCAAGATTATGAGGATAAAGGTGAATTTTTAATATAAATAATCTATACTAATACTAATCTATACTTCTATACTAATAATAAATTATACAGAGGAAAACTTTGTTTGTTTGGAATAGGCTCAAAAAATAATTCTTTCACCAGTTGAAAGCTGTTTTGGTGCTGAGTGACATTTATTTAGTTTTTCGTAACAGAATTTATCGCACAAACATTACTCGAACATCGCATCACTAAAGCATCGATAGAACAAAACCTCTTACAAATGAATTGTCGACACCAAATATTTTCGATTGCAAATAGGGATCCCGTATCGAAAGGGACCGTGCGTAATAAATAAACAAAAACTTAATCAAAATAATTATTATATTTCAGATGATAATAGCTTTCAGTTCTGATTTCTTAAAAATACTATCAATGGTATACTACGTTACCTTTTTTAACGTCATAGTAAGTATTTTTAGTACGTAACGTCCATTCAAAACTTCAATTTACCCCGTTGTCTTAGCATTAAATCGCGTTCCAAAACGCATCGTCGAGTCCCCTATGTCATGATCTAAATAAATTCTTTTGTTTTCAACTATAGCTACCTACACAAGATGTTCAATATATGGTGGGATAATAAGAGAAAATCCCAATCTATGAGGCATACTGAGAGTCTTTTACAAAATATGTTTCTGAATTCGTTTTACTTTCGCGCTGTCCCAATTTTAGTCTTGATGCTTGCACAAAATAAAGTCGAACTCGTTTAAAGAAGAACAGGATTTTCCTAAGACAGATGTCCAGTATCCCTTGTGGATTCAGGTTTTGCCTATTTGTCCCATTTAAAGTAGTCACTTTGCATTCCTGCTTGTAGTCTGAGTTCAGGCCGGGGGCACTTTGGGCGAATTTGTATTGTACTTAAGCTTATGATAGTCGGGCACGCCACAATGGCGGCGGTAAGACCCCTCTTTGAGGAGTGGCTGGAGAGACGTCACGGCGTCCTGACCTACCGCATGATGCAGGTCCTCACCGGACACGGAAGTTTCGGGAGGTAAGTACCTGTGTCTGATGAGAAAGGAGGAAATGCCTGGGTGTCACCACTGCGAAAATCGCCCGGAGGACACAGTAGAGCATACGGTGAGACTGCCCCGCTTGGGCAGAGCACCGACGTGTCCTCACGGCGGCGATAGGCGGAGACCTCTCGCGCCCGGCATTGGTCGCGGCCATGCTGCGGGGCGGGACGGAGTGGGAAGCGGTCGCCTCCTTCTGCAAAGCAGTCATGCTCGCGAAGGAGGAGGCGGGCCGCGTGAGGGAGAGGACGATGTCCTCCCTCCGCCCCACCCGCGGTGGTGGACGCCCACGGCGACAGACGTCGCAAGACGATCTCCGGCCATCATAGGCGCGGGCATGCGGGCGTCGAGTAAAGGGCTACTCGCTGTCCGACCATGGACCATGCCCGGGTCGACGGCGCGTTGTTTTCCATGCGCGCCTCAAAGAGCGTCAGCATAATAATAATAATAATAATTAATAAACCGGACCAAGGTGTGGCTGACATGCCCCTGCCGGATGATGATGCCATGAGTTCATTCTGGCGCAGCATCTGGTCGGTGCCTGTCAGTCACACTGAGGGCGATTGGATCAGGGACGTTGAGCGAGCGTGTGATAACATTCCAGAAATGGGGGCTATCACCATCAGCCCCCAAGACGTAGCTTGTGCAGTCCATCTGTTGCCGAACTGGAAATCTCCAGGGCCGGATGGGCTGCACAACTTCTGGATTAAATGGTTCAAAAGATCGCACGTTCGCTTAGCATCCCAGTTCCAATTAGCCTTAGAGTCAGGGTCGTTACCCCAATTCTTAACAACAGGAGTGACCCACCTGCTCCATAAATCAGGTAGTACTGCGGAACCCAAAAATTATAGACCGATCACTTGTCTACCAACGGTCTATAAAGTCCTTACATCCATTCTGAGAGCTAAAATCAATCAACATATTGTGACTAATTCCATCATGTCCGCCTCTCAGAATGGATGTAGGAACGGGTCCCGCGGTACTAAGGAGCTCCTCCTCATTGATATGGCCATTAGCCAACAGGTTCGCCGCTCCCGAAAAGATCTGTCCGCATGTTGGATAGATTATAAGAAGGCCTATGATTCGGTACCCCATACATGGCTCATGAGGGTGCTAGAGTTGTATAAAGTTGATATAACTCTACGTACCTTCCTGTTGTCGTGTATGGGGACCTGGAGAACAGTCCTTCGCTATCCAGGATGTCGACAGATCCGAGGTAGCGGCGAACCGATAAGGATTGAGCGCGGCATATTCCAGGGTGACAGTCTGAGTCCTTTGTGGTTTTGTCTGGCCTTGAACCCACTCAGTACATTACTGGAGGGTTCGGGGCTAGGATATCGGTTGAAGAGAGGTGGTCAGGTCATATCTCACCTTCTTTACATGGATGATCTGAAACTCTTTGCCCCCAACAACTTGCAACTGATGAAGCTACTGAAGGTAACAGAAACTTTCAGTAGCGCCATCAGGATGGAATTTGGTGTGGACAAATGTGCAGTCATGCATGTGAAGCGAGGGGAGATTATGGAATCAGAGGGAACTCAACTCTCGGATTCCATACACCTTAGATCCCTCTCTTCAACAGAGACCTACAAATATTTGGGTATGTCGGAAGCATTAGGCATCAATAATGCTGACATGAAGCAATCGTTGAGGGAGCGCTTCTTTAGCCGCCTGAGTAAAGTACTTAACAGTCTTTTGTCAGGTGGTAATAAGGTGCGCGCTTTCAACGGTTGGGTCATGCCGGTATTGATGTATTCTTTCGGCATACTCAAATGGACTCAGACAGAACTTGAAGCCCTGGATAGGAGAGTCCGTTCACTGCTGACTGCAAATCGGATGCATCACCCGCGGTCGTCGGTGATGAGACTGTATATCCCGCGGAAGTGCGGGGGTCGTGGCTTCTTAAATGCTAAGACCCTGCACAACCGTGAGGTATGCAGTCTCAGGGAATATTTCCTAGAAGCCGACGTGGGGATGCACCGAGATGTGGTCACAGTGGACAAGGGTCTTACTCCGCTCTCCTTGGCTAACGAGAACTGGCGCAAACCTAAAGTATTAGACACTAATGATCGTAAGGATGTATGGCAGAGCAAGGAGCTTCACGGACGCTTTTACCGGGCATTACATGGTTCCGATGTAGACTTTTTAGCGTCCGTATCCTGGCTGCGCTTCGGTGACCTGTTTGGGGAAACCGAAGGTTTTGTCTGTGCAATTATGGACGAAGTTATGATGACGAATAACTACAGGAAATACATTGTGAAGGATGGCACGGTTGACATATGTCGGGCATGCCACCGTCCGGGAGAATCGATCCGACACATTATTTCTGGGTGTTCTCGTCTGGCTAACGGCGAGTATTTGCATAGACACAACCTTGTTGCCAGGATTATCCACCAGCAACTTGCTTTGAAGTACAATCTTGTGGAATCGGAAGTGCCGTACTATAGGTATGCGCCCGACCCAGTTCTCGAAAATGGCAATATCTCGTTGTATTGGGATCGACCTATCATCACTGACAGGACTATTGTTGCCAATAAGCCTGACATTGTGGTGATAGATCGATTGGAGCGTCGCGCAATAATTGTTGATATAACGGTCCCACATGACGAGAACCTCGTGAAGGCAGAAAAAGATAAACAATTCAAGTATCTTGATCTGGCTCGCGAGGTTGTTGACATGTGGGACGTGAATACGGCAGTTATTGTGCCGATAGTCGTATCTGCCAATGGCTTAATTGCCAAGAGCCTCGACCAACACCTGAGGAGGCTCTCGCTGGGTGGCTGGATCAAGCGCTTGATTCAGAAGGCAGTACTCTTGGACACGGCGCGTATTGTTAGGAGGTTCCTCTCTCAAGAGCCCTGACCACCGGTAGCCCGGACCCTGTTCCCGGTACTGGTGGACTGCTATTTTTTATATTTTTAAATGTTTTTTGTTTCTTTTTGTAAAAATATTTAAAAATGTAATTTATAAGTTTAAAGAAAAATAAAGAAATAATAATAATATTTTTTTATTCAAAAAACTTTTTTTACAAAGATGGAATTAGCCACAAAAAAATTAACATAGTAAAAGTCTTATATAATAGTTTATATTAGTGCCTAAACAAAAATTAGTGTATAACTAAAGGATATTCATTACAGGTACTCGATTCGCGGGACTTATCTCATTACCGTGACCCCGGAACATAAAGGGCTATTGAAGGACACTGTGGATTTTAGTCAATACCAGTCTGACAGTCCCTCCCGCCCTGCCTGGGGTGGGAGGACTCATTTGATGCCTTTACCACGCTAAAAAAAAAACAGCGTATGATCGTGGACATACGAACGTTGGATGTTTTTCATCGTCACACATGTAGTTTTTTTTTCCGTGATATTGTACATTGTGACGTCATTTTAGGTGCGCGTAGATTATACTGTTTAAAAACAACCTCAGAATCTTCGGTGACTTCATCGCTGTTATAGAATTTCCAACAAGTTCAGATTGTTTTTTGATGTCGGAAAATAGGTAGGGTGAAGTGAGGTTATTTTGTGAGAGCAGCATGCGGCAGCTCGGTGATAGAGTCTTAAGTCTCTCAAAACGTTACCTATGCATGCAGTAATGCGAAATGATGCACAACCAGTTCACCACTAAAGTGGACAAGACGTAGTGACACATCATTACGCGATACTGCGTGCATAGGTAACATCTTGAAAGACTTCTAATAGTCTAGCACCAAATTTCCTTCCTCACCAAATAACCTTACATCACCTTAATACACGCTATGAGCTCTCTTAGTATTTTTAAAATTGGGATCATTCTTACGTGTTCGCAATAGTAAAATGCGGACGTAAACGTATCCAAAGTGTGCTACGGTATGTGTTTGTGTAGTTTGGATTTTAAAGTATAGTAATAATGTTTCAGGATCCTGTACTGATGGTGCCTTCGTCTTTAAAATTATTTATTGATGTTTCAATGTTGTTTTTACCTTCTTTTTTAATGGAAGTAGCTGCAAATGAATTAGATGACATGAAATGTATGATTGCAGACCAGTTGTCGATGTACAAAGGTATCTTATAATTTAGTACTAAACAAGGTAGGTGACAGGTTCAGAGTAATGACAGCATCTGTCTTTTAGGTAGTAATAATGGCAACATTGGCCAGTAGTCCGTGTAATAGCATCATACACTAGTGGTCAGCAAGATGGCACTGTTCGCCAGTAAAATAGTGTCAAATTTTCACACCAGTGATCTACCATGACCATACGCCAGTGGTCATGGTAATGATATCATAGACTAGTTATCAGACCGCGGCACTATACGCCAGAGGCCAAACTAATGTTACCATACACCAATAGCTAGGGTAATGATAATCTTATACCTTTTTATCATGGTGACGATACCGAACGTAAATGTTATCAGCAAAAATCGTTATAAATATGTTAGAAAAACAAAATAAAATAAATTGTAATAGAATAATGATTAAGACAAAGATACTGACTTTGATTTAGTGACGACGATTTTTTTATATTTTATTTTTATTCTTACAGACAAGAAACTACGCGATGTGTTATACAATGCCTTACAATATATTAATGTTTGTTCTTCAAAATACTCAATGTGGAACGGATTTTCCCTCAACGTCAACTTAGTTTTAGCATTTTTTAATCTGTGCGCTTCTTAAGTTGTCGCTTTATTACAATTTTCATATTAAATCCTGTGGAAGATTCTTAATTGTCAGTGTGTCAGTGTTTTGAATTATGCTCTTAAATTATGAATTTTAAATGTTGCACGGTTTGCTTTTAATGGTTCCTTATATTTATCTATAATATAAAAATGGATCGCCAAATGTGTTGCTAAGAGCAAAACAAGAAAACGGCTGGACCGATTCGGATGATTCTTTTTTTGTTATGTTTGTAACCATCAGGACCAGGTTAATAAGGACTAAAATATTCTTTTTTTTTAACTTTCTGTTATGAAACGCATAATGTATGTTATTCGTCATCTGTTTTTCGTTTCAACTGAAGTATCATAAGAACGTCTATTTGAAGATCATTAACAACAACGTCGATGGCCTAGAGGTTATATGATTGGACCGATATATTTAGGGCACAGGTTCGAATCTCAGGATGGTAATTTTTGTGAATACTTTTTTTTTGCTAAATGTTTTTTATTTCAATTTTCAGCAGAAATTGAAAAAAAAAACAGACTTTTCTTAAACTACTAATTTTTTGTTTTGTTTTGTTTTTGGGATGTTTAAATTATCAAATGATTTCTTTCGCTTTAGGTGAAGCGCAAAGGACTGTTGGATCACCAGACTTGACCAGAAAATATAAGCATGTAATTGTAAGACTACCGCAGACAAATAACTTCGGATAGAACGACGTTTGTCAGGTCAGGTTTTTACTGTTTGCTTACTCGCCAGGAAATCAAACAAGAAATTTCGTTTACCATAAAGTTCTCGGACACAGATGTTTCGGGAGGTACCTGTGTCTGATGAGGAAGAAGGAAACGTCTTGGTGTCACCACTGCGAGGATCGCCCGGAGGACACGTGCATACACGACAGGTGGAGCATATACGGTGCAGGACTGCCCCGCTTGGGCAGAGCACCACCGTGTCCTCACGCAGGCGATAGGTGACGACCTCTCGCGCCCGGCATTGGTCGCGGCCATGCTGCGTGGCGAGACGGAGTGGGAAGCGGGAAGCAATCATGCTCGCCATGGCGGAGGCGGGACGCGCGAGTGAGAGGACAGCGTCCATCCCTCACCCACGCGGTAGTGGTAGACGCCCACGGCGACGGTCGTCGCGGGACGATCTCCGGCCACCGAAGGCGCGGGCATGCGGGCGGCGAGTAATGGGCGACTCGCTGTCTGACCAAGAACCATGCCCGGGTCGACGGCGCGTTGTTTTCCACACGCGACTCAGAAAGCGTCAGCATGATGACGGGGCTTTCCTCTAGAGGGCGAAAGCCTGCCGGAGTCGCGGGACTTATCTCATTACCGTGACTCCGGAACGTAAAGGGCTATTGAAGGACACCGTGGATTTTAGTCAGTACGAGTCTGACAGTCCCTCCCGCCCGACCCTGGGTGGGAGGACTCATTTGATAATTTTATCACGATAAAAAAAACCATAAAGTTCTACAGTAAAAATAAAACTTAATTTTGAATAAGTAAAATAAGAAATCTGAAATTGTAATTTTCAGTGTGATTTTTAGTGACTTAACAGAATTTTAAGTTTTTTATTAATTTTGTATTTATTATCAACTTTCTTTATAAGGTTCCTCTAGGGTTTGGCTAAATGGCAAAAAAACGGAACCCTCATAGATTCGTCATGTTTGTCTGTCTGTCCATCCGTATGTCACAACTACTCTTTTATCGAAAGTATTTAAAGAGCTATCCTGTTGAAACTTGGTAAGTAGATGTATTATGTGAACCGCATTAGGGTGCCTTTCCACCAGAGATGTGCTATGTAGCTGTGCTGCGAGGATGTAAAAGCTGAGCTAAGAAACTGTGTGACTGTTTCCATTGATGCTACGCTATGTAGCTGTGCGAGTAAGATGCGCTGTCACAATGTAGCTGCGCTACGCAGGGCCCCCGCTACCATAATTATGTGCAAAGTGTGCAATGCACACGGGCGCCATCCTCTAAGGGCACCAAAGACAAGGGCCCAAAAAAAATCTTTAAAAAATATATCAAAAATAATTTTGAAATAGGAGTTGAGAACTTATAGGATTAGGTTTAAGTACCTACTAAAGACTTCAAATATTTGATCTCACTTTTAGATTAAAACTTGAAGTCCGGAAACGTTTTACTTTTAGAGCTGACTGCGTTCGCTCTTCTATGAAGAATTACCATGTCCTATTCCAAAAACCTAAAAAATTTCGCGCTCGCTTCCCTCGCGCATCAAATAAGGTTGACATTTGCTTTTCTTGAGCTCTCTTTTGATAGCTCATTTTTCTATTACAAATGCTTCTTAGTGGTCTACACAATTTAAAATTTTAAGTTTGTCTTTCTGGGTGTGAACTTTGAGTAGCAATTTATGGTTTATTTTGTGTTTAAGTTCCGAGGCGGCAAGCTTTATAGCCCGAGGGCGCTGAATTTTTAAATTCACCACTGACCTACACCCATAAAAAGATGATTCAAAATGCTTTAAGGGGCGCCAAATCCTTTTTTGCAAACAGGCGCCAAAATCCTTTTTGCACACAGGCGCCAGTAGTCCTTACGAGGGCCCTGGCGCTACGAAAATGCGCCACCACGAGGTAGCTGCGCTATGAAGATGCATAATGCGATACGAAGATGCGTAGCTGCGCTACGAAGATGCGCAGCTGCGCTACAAAGATGCGTAGCTGCGCTACAAAGATGCGCTGTCACAAGGTAGCCGCGCTATGAAGATGGGCTGTCACAAGGTAGCTACGCAGCTCGAGCTATGCGATGTATCGATTGTACGGAAAACGACCAATAGCATGTATCCATAGCACGCAGCGATAGCACGCAGCCACAGCACGCAGCCATAGCACGCATCTTTTCATATAAAAACACATTTTAGTTGAATCCGTTTCCACCAGTGCTGTGCTATGTAAATATGATTTGTGGATATCAAACGCATCCGCAGCAACGTAGGATAGCGCATGTCTGGTGGAAAAGTCTCAGCCTTAGGATTTTCACACAAAAATTAAAATTTTGGGCGTTCCCCATACTTAGAACTGAAACTCAAAAAAAAAACTCCAATTCCATACGTGTGGTGTGGGGTACCTATGGATAGGTCTTTAAAAATGTTATGGAATTTACAAACATTTTTTTTTCTAAACTGAAGAGTTTGCGCGAGATACACTTCCAAAGTGGTAAAATGTGTCCTGTAACTTCCAAAATAAGAGAATGACAAAACTGAAAAAAAATATATAATTATGATGTACACTACCATGCGAACTTCCTGCGAAAACTGTTGAACGAGATCAAGTAATTAGTTTTTTTTTTAATATGTCATAATTCGTAAACCGCAGTTTACCTTTTCAAGTTACAACCAACTACTAGAACTTTTATTTATTATGTTACTTGCTGCTACACGGAACCCTTTATGGGCGAGTCCAACTCGCCCTTGGCCGTTTCTTATATAGCAGAATAAAGTATTAAGAAAAAAAACTAAAAGAATCGACTGTTAGGCGGTACGAAGTTCGCCGGGTCAGCTAGTTTGGAATAAATTCTTAAAATAAAATAAATGTAAAAGTACGGATTTTTTTCACGAACCACTTCCACTCTACAGTCATCGTGTGAAGGCCTCTCATGTACTATGTTTAAGTCCAATACATATAATAGAGAACAAACCCAATGCTGTCATATGCAGTGGGTCGAAGTCAGAGTGGCAGAGCACCGCCGTGTCTTCACGGAGGCGATAGACGCAGGCGGCGGCGGCAGCAATCTCTCGCACCAGGCTTTGGTCAAGGCCATGCTGCGGTGTGAAAAGGAATGGAAAGCGGTCGCCTTCTTCTGCGAAGTAGTCATGCTAGCTAAGGAGGAGGCGAGGAATTTCCGGTCACTGTAGACGCAGGCATGCGGATGGCGAGTAATGGCGGGTGTTTCGGCGTCCAATCATGGACCTTGCCCGGGTTGACGGCGCGTCGTGTTAACTTGTGTTTCACGCGCGCCTCAAAGATCTGCCATCATTCTGACGGGCCCCCTTAGACGGGGCAAGCCTACCGGGGTGGCGGGACGGTCTTATAAGGTAAAAGTGACCTCGGAACGTAAAGGGCTATTGAAGGACCCCGTGGTTAAGGCTCTGGCCCGGACTCCGTGACTACATTTTGGAAACACACAATATCACTAAGTTCATCCAGGTTTCTAAGTTATGTTTAATTTCAGTTTGGTAGGGGCGACTTAAGTTTGCCGTATATTTCTTTTTTTCAAAATTTATAATAGTTTGAAAGTTACAAGCGCCTAAGAGTTACTTTTGAAAAAAAGAAAACCTATAAACCTAGTTTTTTACTGTGTCAGAAGTATTCTAAAAAATCATTGAGATAGGATAAAATTTAGGGGTAGGAAAACGTTTTCTCTTTTAGTATGGACGAGCGCTCGGTAGACGATCCTCTTAACATAAGTACAGCAGGTACTTATTATTTCAAGACATAATCGTGTATCGCCTACCGACTATTTTATTTATGTTCTATGTATCAGAAAATTATACAGGGTGGAATCGAAATCATGGGCAATTCTTTAATCTCAGGCTCTACTTTTTTTTTTTTTTTTTTTAGCGTGGTAAAATCATCAAATGAGTCCTCCAACCCCGGGCAGGGCGGGAGGGACTGTCCTTGGTCGGGCAGCGAGTTGCCCTTTACTCGCTGCCCGCATGCCCGCGCCTACGGTGGCCGGAGATCGTCTCGCGACGTCCGTCGCCGCGGGCGTGCACCACTGCTGGTGGGGCGGAGGGAGGACACTGCCCTCTCTCGCTCGCGGCCCGCCTCCTCCTTAGCGAGCATTACTGCTTCGCAGAAGGAGGCGACCGCTTCCCACTCCGTCTCGCCCCGCAGCATGGCCGCGACCAATGCTGGGCGCGAGAGGTCTCCGCCTATCGCAGCCGTGAGGACACGTCGGTGCCCTGCCCAAGCTGGGCAGTCTTGCACCGTATGCTCCACCGTGTCCTCCGGGCGATCTTGGCAGTGGTGACACCCAGGCGTTTCCTCCTTTCGCATCAGACACAGGTACCTCCCGAAACTTCCGTGTCCGGTGAGGACCTGCGTCAAGCGGTAGGTCAGGACGCCATGACTTCTCTCCAGCCACTCCTCAAAGAGGGGTCTTACCGCCGCAATTGCGGCGTGCCCGGCCTTCGGTCGCGACAGTCGTTCCTTCCATACTGCCCTGAGATCGCGCCGGAGCTCTTCCCGCCGCGCCTCGACTTCACGAGGCAGCGGGGTCACGCCCCGGCGCTGCGCCTCCACGCGCCACTCATAGACGCGCTGGAGGGCAGTCGCCTCCAGATCCCAGGGCAGCAATCTCAGGCTCTACTTAGGACACTGACTGCATTATGGCTAATAATTCGGATATCAAAATATTACAAAATAAAGCAATATTTGCTACTATGCACCAGCCACCAGCCACTTTGCACTTATTTTAACAATGCGCTATTTGTGTGTGTTTTCGCTTTAGTTCCGAATACGGTATTGGGAAAACGTATGTGTGAATTTGAGCGGAGATAATTTAACCGAATCAAGGCCAACGTATTTATGCTTGCAACTTATTTTAGTGCTGATTCTCTCAGTTATTGTAAGGCAACATTTAACGGCCAACAACATTGAATCGCAAAAGTCACAAACGTTCGGTTTTCTTTTTGAGATTGACGGTGTTTTCGATGTTAGACGAGCTTGCATTAACGCCTGAGGTCACAAACTTGAATTATGTTTCTGTGTTTCGTTCTCGAGATTAGATTTTACACTTGTAGTTTCACATATTACAATAATTGAACACCCGATTTGATGCAAACTCTGATCATTACTGATAATTCTGAATAACTGCATTCGATTCGTGTTTAATCTTCGTAAGTATAACCATGTGAAAGCGTGCATTCGAACTATAATAGTGTGTCGCAGTACAGTTTTGTCGCACAAGCGTTCATCGCACTTCCGTTTGTCGCACTAGCGTAGTACACTCGTGTCTGAACATCGGCTGATTTTAAAAACCCTTTGTTGGGGTATGTATGGTTTGTAGCGTGGTAGCCAAGGAAAACATGGATTCGATTTACACTTTGTTTAATATGTAATAACTCAGAGGGTTACATTTTTCATGTCGTCGTAGCACAGCGGTGGCGGAAGAGAGCATAGACAATCAACATTCACAGACTACAGCTGTCCACAGATAATTTATAAATCTGGGCACACCATAACACCCTTAAAACTTAAAACTCTTTTAGTTCAGTAGATTCTATTTGATGATATTAAAATAATGGTTTGACTTACCAATATGTGCACGCAATGTGTAGCTATGATTCCGACAAGAACTGTACCAACACAACCAGGAACCAGCCCTGTATTTTTGAAGGCAGCTGGCATCGCAAGCAATCCTGATCCTAATGATGATTTGAGCAAGTGGAAGAATGCGCCTAAAGTCCTGTGGAAAAAAAATTATAAAAAAATTACAAATAGTTTATGCCTAACATGCTAATTCAACTTCCATATAAAACTTAAAACAAGAAAAACTGTTATCGAAAACATGAAAATTAATTATTTTCAGAAGAGTGATAATCACATTTTATTTCACTTTTAAGTCTTGTTTTATAAATTGCATAGAATTCCGAAAATAAATCAAGCCTCTGATTTAAATTTTTCTTCAATCTCTACTGTTTTGGTTTGTGTGTTCTTCAGGGAAATAAAGCGACTCTTCCTGGTATAATGACTTATAATTGCTATAATTGCTTCTAATTACAAATAATAATTTTTATGTTGAAAAACCGTTATGAATTTAAATTGTCGTCAGTTAGAATACAATGCAAACGACAAGAAGTTTTGTCCAGAGTCCCCCTCGGCAGGCAAGCTCCGGTGCTTATATAGCTGCGGACAGCGCCATCTCGTCCGTCCCTCCGGAACTAGTGTGTCGTATCGATTTGTTGGGAAGGTTGCGTGCACTCATGCGTGCGCGCTGTTGCGTCGTCCCGTCCCTAGGTGGCGGTGTGTGTTATAAACATGCCGGCGGGCCTTGAGAGCTCCTCTCTTGCTCTCAACGGCTTTGAACTGGCTCTGTTGCTGCTGCATCCTCGTCGTTTGTGGAGGCAGGCAAGGGACAAATTTTTGAGAATGCCCTCTCGATGATCCCGTTAGCTGTTTGGATGCTAGCTACTCGTGGCACACCATCCTTCCCTGGGAACACAGATAAAATTCTTCCCAACCGCCACTTCAGCGGTGGGAGATTATCTTCTTTTATAAGCACCAAAGTGTTAGGTGCTAAGACTCCCTTTGTCTCCTTCCATTTTGTGCGGGTTTGTAGCTCTCCAATGTACTCAGCCGACCATCGCCTCCAGAAGTGTTGCCTCAGCTGTTCCAGACGCTTGTAGCGGGATAGTGCATGTAGTGGAGTACTGAGTGCAATGTCTTCGCTTGCATGTGAGGTCAGTGGTCGGCCAATCAGGAAGTGTGCAGGTGTGAGGGGGGTGTAATCTGATGGATCTGGGGATAAACAGTACATAGGACGGGAATTCAGGACAGCTTCTATTTGTGCCAGAACCGTACTGAACTCCTCGTAGGTTAAGTGACTATTGCCTAACACCCGTGTAATGTGGTGCTTGCAGGATTTCACCCCCGCTTCCCACAAACCGCCAAAATGAGGAGCATAAGGTGGTATAAATTTGAATTCTATACCATTAGATGAAGCGTAATTAACAATAGGTTGAGACTCCCTAGATAAGAAAGTTGTAAGTTCCCTTTTAGCTCCTACAAAATTCCTACCGTGGTCAGAGAATATGCAATGTGGTTTTCCTCTACGGGAGATAAACCTTTTTAAAGCTAAAATGTAGTATTCTGATGTTAAATTAGTGACAAGTTCCAGGTGCAACGCCTTAGTGGCGAAGCAAACAAATAAGCATAGATAACACTTCTCAAGTTTAGAGCCCCTTCCCTTTCGGTTCAAAATATAAAGTGGCCCTGCATAATCAACACCGCTATTCATGAAGGGAGAATCAATGGTTATCCGTTCCTGTGGCAAGTTTCCCATGATTGGTTGCACTGTTTCACCTTTCATGCGAGTACACATTTTACATTGTTTTACAACCTTTCTAGCTAAGTTCCTCCCACATAAGGGCCACCAGGTCTCTCTTATGTGAGCTAACAGCTGTTGAGGCCCAGCATGTAATAACCTCAAATGACCTTGCTCGAAAATAAGTTGAGTAACATAGTGCTTACCACATAATAGCATGGGATGCTTCTTGTTATATGAGAAGTCACGTGAATTAGACAATCGACCTCCCACTCGGATAATGCCTTTTTCATCTAGAAATAAAGTTAAACTTAGTAAGTTACGAGTTGATTTAATTGGCCGTTTGTTTACTAAGGCGTCATGTTCGTCTGGAAATGATTCTATTTGCACTCTTTTAGTGATAAAATTCAATGAATTATTTAATTCTTTTACTGACAAGGGGCCTGTCAAACGTTCAGACTTATTTTTTAATTTAGTATTATGAATGAATCTTAGAACGAATGCGTAAGCGCGTTGAAGTTTGCAAAATGAAGAAAACCCTTTGAAATCTACACAAGAATAATTATTATTGTTGCAAGACATGACAGTTATTTGGTTTGTTCTTAGTTCTGGCAAACAATCTTGAAAATTATGTGGTGTGATGGACGATTGAAATTCCGTTACCTTATTCCATAAAAAGGAAGGACCGTTCCACCACGTTTTATTTCGTATTAAATCGTTTAA
The DNA here is from genome assembly GCA_954870645.1 of Agrotis clavis. NCBI lineage: Eukaryota > Metazoa > Arthropoda > Insecta > Lepidoptera > Noctuidae > Agrotis > Agrotis clavis. Next base: position 4,289,580 of record OX940927.1, on the reverse strand, counting down.
ACTGGTACCTCGAGAAACTAAGTCGGCTGGATTATGTTTTCCATCGACGTGCAGCCATTTTGTATCGCTGCTGTATTCACTGATTTGCACTACACGATTTTGAACAAAGGGCTTTAGCTGTTGAGGCGACATTCTTAACCAGCCCAGCACAATAGTCGAGTCCGTCCAGCAAGTTATTTTATCAAATTTAAGCTTAAGTACTTTAGTTATTCGTTCTAATAAAGTTGCGCCGACGAGTGCGCCACACAATTCTAAACGCGGTATGCTAACCGGTTTGACAGGAGCGACACGGCTCTTTGAACAAATCAGTCTCACTGTTACGTCACCGGTCTCACTGAAGCTACGGCCGTATGCACACGCGCCATAAGCGTTTTCGCTAGCATCAGTGAATATATGCAACTCTGTTCGAATAGGGTTAGTACATATTATGTGACGAGGAACTCGAATATCGCGTAATGCGGATAATGAAGTAACGAACTTTTCCCACTTGTCTCTAATGTCAGGTGGTACTTCGTCGTCCCAATCTAGTTTGTATAACCACAATTTCTGTAATAGTATTTTTGCTTTAATGATAACAGGGCTAAGCAGACCCAATGGGTCGTACACTTGCGACACAACAGATAAGATTAAGCGTTTAGTTATCGGAGTTGAGATTTCTTTTATTCTAGAAGTGAAGTGAAATTCATCATGATTGTTCAACCAACCTAAACCCAGGGTTTTGTTTGAACAATTCTCATCTAGTGTGAAATGTTTCGACTGACCGTCCTCAGTTTTAACGATTTCTTTTGCAATTTCATCTGAATTGAATACCCACTTTCGTAACGGTAAACAACCTGACTTACATACTTCAATCACACCTTTACAAATGCGTATTAATTCCGCTTTATCATCATTTCCGAAAATACAGTCATCAACGTACATGTCATTTAAAAGTGTACGCGAAATATCTGCATCAGTGCATTCATGCCCTAACTGTCTAACGCATCGCATGCTAAGATAGGGTGCCGATGCAGTACCATATGTCACGGTATTAAGTTTAAACATAGAAAGTGGTTCAGATGGGGATTCACGCCATATGATCATCTGTAAATGTCTTTGATCCTCCTGTATTAATACCTGTCGGAACATCTTTTCGATGTCACCACACGCAACGTAGTTATATTGACGGAAGCGTAATAGAATCGCAAACAAATCATTTTGTAAAGGAGGGCCCGTCATCTGGAGGTCGTTAAGCGACTTTCCCGATGACGTTGGTTGACTAGCATTAAACACTACGCGTAGCTTTGTTGTGACACTATCCTCACGGAATACACCATGATGAGGTAGGAAATAATTAGTTGGTGCTGTGCAATGTTCAACACGAGTCATGTGTCCCAGCCTTAGGTATTCTTTCATGAAATCATTATACATCTGTTTGTACTGAGGTTTGCGTTCAAGTTTTCTTTCGAGTGTCAGAAACTGGCCTTTAGCAGTTTCATAACTATCACCGAGCTTATTTGTCGAGTCTTTAAGCGGTATGCGCACAGAGAACCGACCATCGGCTAAACGTTTAGTTGTATCTATAAATAGCTTCTCACAGGCTTGTTCTTCTTGTGAATAGAAGTTATTATTTTGGCATGACACTTCCTCTATCTCCCAAAATTTTCTTAATTGCTCCCCAATTTCTAAAGTTTGAGTAAAGTTACATTGAACCGGAATAATGCGCCTAGGTTCAAAGTGAATGGGGCCAGCGACTATCCACCCTAGCTTGGTGTTTTGGAGATGAGGTCCGTTACTTAAGCGAATTCTGCCTTCGATTAATAAATCCCAAAAATGATCAACCCCTAACAATAAATCTATATTGGACGGATTGCAGTAAGTGGGGTCTGCTAGACGTAATCCGTTAGGTATAGCTAATGAGTTAGAATTAATTTTAAAAGTAGGTATCATATTAGTTATTGTGGGTAGGACTAAACATTTAATATTTGTATGATAATTATTGTCGTTTAAAGATCTGAGTTTTATTTCACATATCTGAGCAGAATGTGAGACCGACTGTCCCACTCCTACGATCTGATAAGCGGACTGTATCGACTTCAATTTTAATTTATTGCGTAATGACTCAGAAATGAGACTATGCTGACTACCACTGTCAAGTAAAGCGCGTGCCTTATGATACTTGTTGTCTTTACCCGCGACTTCGATAATTGCAGTGGACAATAAAGCGGTATCTAATAATTCCGACTTCACGATAGGATACTCGTTATTACGTTCTGAACATAGATAAGTTTGCGTATGTAGAACTGCAGATGAATCAGAAGGTTCAGATATTAATGCGCTGTCATCACTACCTTCATCATGCAATAAATTGTTATGCTTGAGATTACATTGCTTACACGGACCAAAATAACAATCCTTCGGGGTGTGTCCCTTACGTAAACAATTTGCACACAGACTATTCTTGTTCACGGTATCCAACCTATCTTTCACTGATAATTTCAAGAACTGGTTGCACGTATATAACGCATGATTGCCGTTACACACAACACACTCACGAGTGTGCTTATTCTTAGATTTATTCTGAGTGGAGTTATTAGTTGATGCAAAACTATGAGTTCTTCGCGAGTTTGATTTATTCTCAGGGACTGACTTATTCCCTGGAGGGTGGAGATGATGATTAGCCTGCACCATCTCCAACGTATTAGCTTTATTCGTTAAGAACTCCAGTAACTGGGACAACTTTGATTTTTCACTACCTAGAATGCTTTTGTGTTGTTCCCATTCCTTTTCCGTAGCTACATCTAATTTTGAGACAACTATAAAAATAATGAGGGTATCCCACCACTCTGTGGGTTCCCCGAGCGTCTTTAACGCACGTAAATTCGTTAGCACTACATCTATTAATTTTCTGATATGATGAGGTGATTCTTTTGTCATTGACTGTGAAGAAAATAACGCTTTCACATGATTATGCACTAGTAAGTTGCTGTTGTTATATCTGTGGTTAAGCAAATCCCATGCTATCATGTAGTTTTCTGATGAAAACTCTAATGATTTTATTACCTGACTGGCATTCCCTGTTAGAGCAGATTTTAAATAATGAAACTTTTGAATTTCATCAAGTTGTGTTGATTTATGGACCAAGGAAAGGTAGGTATCTCTAAACCCAAGCCACGCATTGTATGACCCATCAAATGAAGGCAAAGTTATAGTGGGCAATTTAACCAACGGGTTTGAGTTGCACTTAGATTTATCACTAATAGCAGAACTAGGGTTATTAATGCTTTGCAATAAACAGTCAACCTCTGTGAAAACCGTATAGTAGGAACTTTCAAAGGATTCACGAATATCTAGTTGCTGAGATAATTCTTTCTCCGAAACTAATTCCTCTATAGCACTCTGAATTAAGTTAAAATCATGCATTAATGATTTAGCACTATCTGATCTTAACTTTAATTCCGTTAATTTTTTATCGTTTAACGGTTCACTGATCAGGGCAGTTACAAATTTCGTAAAAAGTGTCAACCTACCCCTTATTGTACCCCTTTTTCTATTTAAATCTTGAATCTTATCGTTAGCACTTTGTAACACTGGTATAGGAGATTTACTACGGACTGAAACTTTATCTAAATCTTCCGAACCTAGACTCATTCTGGCGATTTATGAAAAATAAGGGTACTCACGGTTTTCCTGCAAACACCTCGGTGTGATTACGCGAACCAAGGCGAATTACCTGTAATCAGTCACAGTTTTAGCACAAATAAAAGGGGGAGAAGGGAAGGAACGATACGGATGACCAACCCACTGCTGATTCCTCTTTTCTTCTATTCGGCTTCGGAGGTCCAATGTTTTGGTTTGTGTGTTCTTCAGGGAAATAAAGCGACTCTTCCTGGTATAATGACTTATAATTGCTATAATTGCTTCTAATTACAAATAATAATTTTTATGTTGAAAAACCGTTATGAATTTAAATTGTCGTCAGTTAGAATACAATGCAAACGACAAGAAGTTTTGTCCAGAGTCCCCCTCGGCAGGCAAGCTCCGGTGCTTATATAGCTGCGGACAGCGCCATCTCGTCCGTCCCTCCGGAACTAGTGTGTCGTATCGATTTGTTGGGAAGGTTGCGTGCACTCATGCGTGCGCGCTGTTGCGTCGTCCCGTCCCTAGGTGGCGGTGTGTGTTATAAACATCTACATTCTCTATGATTCTCTCAAAATAAAAGAAACATCATACTACAAAAGATAAAGGAGAAGACAGCTATTTCTAAGGGCGATATTTTTTTTTAAACGTTTACAATTGCAGGCTTTAAAATAAAATCCAAATACTAATGCATTTCAAACCTTTTTGTAAATCTGATCAAAGAAAGTTTAAATATTTTGCTTTTATTATCTTGAATCCACATTTTTATGTATTTTTTTATTTTTATTTATATATACAAAAATATAAATATTAAGAAATCTTTTTACAGAAAAAGATTTCTAAATATTTATATTTAAAAAAAATATAAATATTAAGAAATTTTTACAGAAAAATATTTCTCAATATTTATAATTTTTCAATAAAAATGTGGATTCAAGAAAATAAAAGCAAAATATTTGAACTTTCTTTATTCAGATCAGATTTACAAAAAGGTTTGAAATGCATTAGTATTTGGATTTTATTTTAAAGCCTGTAAGTTTAATTTAATAAAACGTGACTTAAATTAAACGTACAACTCACGTTTTATGAAATTAAACGTACATTAAGGCTTAAATGGGCTACAAATAAGCGATGCAAAATCTTGCTATAAAGCTTTTTTTTTACGTCGTAAAATTATAAAATGAGTCCTCCCGCCCAGGGCAGGGCAGGAGGGACTGTCAGATTCGTACTGATTAGAATCCACTATCCAATAGAATCCACGGTGTCCTTCAATAGGTTCGTTCCAGTTCGTTCCAGGGTCGCGGTAATTTGATAAGTCCCACGAACCCGATAGGCTTTGGCCCTCTAGAGGGGGGCCCCGTCATCATGCTGACACTCTTTGAGGCGTGCGTGGGCCACAACGCGCCGTCGACGCGGGCATGGACCATAGTCGGAGAGCGAATCGCACATTACTCGCCGCCCGCATGCTTATTTACTATATTGCTATTACGAATGTAAAATGAAGTGCCATTGCCCTAAAAATTACTGTTCTATGACTTCTTAAACACTCTATTGAGCAGATAGTTCAGTTTAGACTAGAAAAGGTAATAAACCAACTTATTTGAGCATTTATAATAATAATGTTAGGTTCAATTTATCAATTTACACCGACACGTGACGCAGCGCGCACATTTTAATAGAGCAACTCAAAAATCTAACTTTATTTACTACTCGAAAAGATATTATACATTTCCAATGTCATCGTCGCGTCGCTTCGCGTGACGTCTCGGTAAGTGCTGGCCTTTAGTAGTATGACGCGTGCCTTTGTAATTCAACTAATAAGCGTTAAACGGAATAGATAATAAACGACCATTCATTATCTACATTGCAATACGGGGATGGCCCCGCATAACCAGAAAGTTGGCAATGTTGTTAATAGCTGTCAAATATTCACAAGTTTTAATTAATTTGGCAATTGTACTGTATGAAAATTAGAAATATGGCTCTGTAATGCACTAGAAAATTGATATAGGAATGCAATTAAAACACTGAATTTGATGTTGTAACCGCAACTTTCTATTTGTTTACAAGTTGCCAAATGCTTTTTTGACGTCTGAAACTATTATATTCGGTGATATGATATTAATTATTGCATACCCTAATCTTTTTTTTAGTGCACTACAGAGCCAAAATTATTTCTTATTTTCATACAGCTTTGTAAAATTAATTAAAACTTGTTGATATTTGAGTTAATATTTGACAACTATTTGCGACGTTGCCATCAACTTTCATAATAAGCGCTCTTAACCGCTCGCGGCTATAAATATAAAATGCGGTAATAAAATCGTTACGTGTGAAAAGAGTCAACTGCAGCTTTTTGCAATTGCGATAAGTTTGCGACGTAGTTATGATGCTGTCACTATCATTCGCGCCATTGATAACGACGGACGACAAATGCGGTCTACGACAATCAAAGTAAGAACTCGTATTTATTGTCAACAACATTATATGCTTGCCCACGTCCGTTGCGTCGTGTCAGTGTCGTTGCGGTACGGATGAATAGAGCCTTGTTTGTCCAACATTGCAAATATTTGTTTTTATTTTGCTCGCAGCTAAGGCATTCCTTAGCTAAACGTCGGAAAACACAGATTCCGGCAGGAAATTCCATTGAATTTGCTGCCGGAATCTGTGTTTCCCGACGGATATAATCTAGGGGTTCTAAGTCAAGAGTGAAGTTCCTTCTAGGCAAGGCCGGCAAGGGTACTTCACCTAGCAAAATCATTGTTACTATCAGGCGAGATAGTGGTCAAACGTACACCTATCGTTTAAAAATAAAACTATTCCGAGAGAAAGCGCAATCTAATTCCAAGAAACGTTCAAACAAGGAAAGGAAAGACGCGGCCTCTAAAAGTGGTGTTGCGATAGCCTAATGGGGATGGCAACTGGGGAACTAATGCCGCTAGCACGGTAATAATATGTACAGTATTGGGACTCCCTACAAACGGACGAAACGCGAGCTATACCTACGCGCCTCGATGTCGGGGCGCGCTCGAGGCGCAGACAGTCACGGCCGTACCGTAGTGATGAACAGATGGTGCGTTGTTTTTTTTTAGCAAATATGACAAGTAGAAAATATTGTGCTGTGTTTGGGTGTTTAACGTCAACAATAACGCATCCAGACATAAGTTTTTTTAAATTACCTGCAACCTCTGAAAGGTGAGTACTAACTATAAAATAATTTTACTTACTAGTAGCTAGTAGCCGTGCTAGTAGGTAGGTACATGTGTGACTTTTTAATGGTTATGTATTTTCCTTTATCTCACGAAAAAAAGGGTATTTGGGTTAATAAATACAGTAAAATGAATAAAGTAAAGGAAAGTTACTGAGGCAAGTTAAATAGTTAAGTTATAGGCGGTTCTGAATGAATCATGATACGGTAGGTACTTACTCTTGTGTTAAAACTCCAGTGCATGTGTGTTTTGTTAGTTTGTATTATTCAAAGTAAAGTCATGGTGTAACAGCGCGGTGGGATTGTCGGCGGGCACGGAAATGAAGCAGTGAGCTTCATTTACCTACGGTACGGTGTACAATCAACGTATATTCAGTGTACTACATAAACTTTAACACAGTCATGAATCCTGGAACGTAAGAGTACATAGTACGCTCCGTATTTGAGTGTGCGCACTCGGTTGCATTAGGCCGACTGCCTGCGCGAGCGATGCACTGTACGAGGTACTGCGAGCGGCGCACTGACCTTGAAGGAGCGGTTGACGCGAATCCACACGACGACGTAATCAGACCCTTGTTATATCGTCACGGGTGCGTTTTACGTAACGGCGCTACAGTAAAATTTGTTTATTATCTGTGTTTTGTGTATGAATAATACTAGAAAAACCGGCCAAGAGCGTGTCGGGCCACGCACAGTGTAGGGTTCCGTAGTTGCCCATCAAAATACTTATGCGAACTAACTTAAACTGAGTCGCTGAATTTAATTTTAAAAAGAAGAAAGCTTTTTATTAGAATGCGAGAAGCTTTTTATTAGAATGCGAGTTTATTAAACTTTAAAATTCAATAATAAAGCATTTCGTACGAGTCAGTCAAGGCGCAAATATTTTTCGGTCGCAAATTTATAAGCACAATTTGTTTTTCAAACAAACATTTGTTTTTAAATTAAATCTATTAATAAAAAACAACACGCATTTTTATTGAACACTTCCTTTTCAATATACAAAGTATTTTATTTGTTTACTTAAATATAAGAAAAGTATATTTACAATTACAACACTAAATAGAAACAGAAAGTAGGCAAATGTAATTAAAATGCTGGAGACGGGCGTCGGACAGCCCTAACGCATGTTTACGTACCGCGCGGCTGTAGGTATTTATTTCTATCATGCGGCCGAGAGCCACTACTGTAGATATTTATACTGTGGCGCTAGTATACCTTGTTTCAAGCATCGTCATTGGTTCAAATCAGTTCAAATCTTAAAGAGTACTTCAAAATAGTACTACGTCATTGGTCGGATTAGGACTACTCTATGGTGGCGCCATCTACTATATCTTTGCGTTGCCAACCCCATACGGGAATTTGGAGTACCTACTCAGAAAACGCGGGTTGGAATTCCATTCGTCGATGAATTATTCATTCTTTATAAATCATAACGATAGGCGATGAAGACGTTAATGCGTAAAAATATAAAAAAAAGTACTTTTGTAAAAAGAGTCACGAAAATGGTACTTACGAAGTAGGATGTACAACATTCCTGTGTTCAAAGGGATTGTATTCTTCATCCTTATCTTCTTTTCTGTCAAGCGTGATCGTTGATTGTGTGGTTGACGGTACATTTTCCGTGCTGCTTCGTACACTGAAATTAAATAAATATTCGTTAAATATGTCTGTCATCATCTACCTAGCCTTTTTCCAACTGTATTGGGGTCAGCTTCCAGTTGAATCAGATTATCAGAGGCAGTTGAATACCAGTATTTTACATGGTGCAGTCGCTCCATGTAAATGTCCGTTACTCCGTTGTTGGGAGGTCCAATAGGCAGTCGCCTATTGGACCTCCCAACAAGGAGTAACGGACAACCCAGTAACTGGGTAATACGATACCCCTAAATATGTCTACGTACAGTCACTTAAGAAGTTAAAAAAAAAAAACATTATTTTCTTAGTGACTTTCAAAATATAGCATTGTTAGCTTATAATATTACCACTGCTCGGCACAGATCTACCTACTCTCTGTGAGAAGGAACGGGCCATAATTCACCACGCGGGCGGGCCCGGTGTGGGTTGGTAGATGTCATATGACTTCGATTTTTAGGTTCTAGGAATATCGGTTTCCTCGCGATGTTATCCTTTACCGTTTTGAGAGCGGTGGTGATGAAATAAATTACACAAAGTAAGGGTTGAACCATATCTGGCAGCACTAGTGATGGGCCGGAGGGAAGAAAAAAATGGGAGGGAAAAAAAAGATTGGAAAAATATGGGAAAATAAAATAAATTCCCGGAATTTTCCCAAACGACGGGAAAATAAATATTGAACCAATAACAATGTTAAAAATATGTAAATAATTATTGTATTAGGTGGTAATAAGGTGGTAGTAAGGCCTGCAACGGCTGGGTCATGCCAGTATTGATGTAGGTACTCTTTTGACATACTCATGGAGTCAAACAGAACTTAATTGTACGGACCCTCGTATCCAAGGTGATAGGAGGGTCCGTACATTGCTTACTAATAAAACGAAACTAATAAACTAACACTTACTGCTTATCGAATGCATCACTCACGGTCTTCGGTTATGAGATTGTATATTCGAGGTTGAGATTTTCTAAACATTAAGACTTTCCACAATCGTGAGATATGCAATCTCAGTGAATATTTCCTAAAAGCCGACGTGGGAATGCATCGAGATGTAGTAGCGGTGGACAAGGGCCTTACCCCACTCTCCTGGGCTAAAGAGAACGTGCGCAAACCTGCAGTGCTTGACACTAATGGTCGCATGGAAATATGACAGAACAAGGTCGGTAGCCTGGCTACGATCTGGAGACTCCTTTGGAGAAACCAAAGGTTTTGTCAGAGCAATAATGGATGAAGTTATGATGACTTAAACTACCGGAGATTTATTGTGAAGGATAGCAGGGCTGACATTTATGTCGGGCATGCCACCGTGTCAATCAATCTATCACATTTTCTCCGGGTTTTCTCGTCTCGCTAACGGAGAATATTTGCATAGACACAACCCTGTAGCCAGAATAATCCATCAACTTGCTCTAATATACAACCTTGTGGAATCAGAAGTGCCGTACTACAGGTATATGCTCGACCCAGTTCTTGAAAGTGGCAATATGACACTGCGATATGCACGCGCTGCGGGAAGAGCTCCGTCGCGATCTCAGGGCAGTATGGAGGGAGCGACGGTCGCAACAGAGATCCGGGTACGCTACAATCGCGGCGGTAACACCCTCTCTTAGAGGAGTGGCTGACCTACCGCATGACGCAGGTCCTCACCGGACACGGAAGTTTCATGAGGTACATGTGTCGGATGGGGAAGCAGGAAACGTCTGGGTGTCACCACTGCGAGGACCGCCCGGAGGACACGGTGGAGCATACGGTGCAGGACTGCCCCGCTTGAGCAGAGCACCGCCGTGTCCTCACGGCAATAGGCAGAGACCTCTCGCGCCCGGCTTTGGTCGAAGCCATGCTTCGGGGCGAGACGGTGTGGGATGCGGTGGACTCCTTCTGCGAAGCAGTCATGCATGGGCCGAGTGAGAGAGAGGACAGATTCAGCGTCCGTCCACCCCAGCCGCAGTGGTAGACGCCCACGGCGCCGGACTTCGGCAGACGGATCTCCAGCCACCGTAGGCGCAGGCATGCGGGCGGCGAGTAATGGGCGACTCGCTGTCCGACCATGAACCATGCCCGGGTCAACGGCGCGTTGTGTTCCACGCGCGCCTTTTCAAGCATTTATTTGTGACCGTATTAATGAATTTGATTTCTGTTTGAGTTCGTTCACCCGTGTGTAGCGTTCACAGCTGATTCCAATGTTTCCATCACATTTTGCAGACTTTGAACTGGCAATTCATCGAAATACTTACAAATAACTTATTTTATCTACTCTCATATCGTAAAATTCGAAATACAAAACTCAAAACGATTTTATAATGACATACTTTATACCATAGAGTATCGTAATGAAATTAAAAAATTAAATTATAACACTACTTCTCTAACAAAATAATGTTATAATAAAAAATTTTTTCATTATGATACAGTTTACAGATCATAGATACATCTATTTCATTTTTTATCTGTGGCTGCGCGCGCTCTAGATGGGAATGTTGGAATTTTGACGTTTGTGTTTCGGTGGATGACATGGTGGATGTTTATTAGTGTTTATTAATTTTTATCTTTTATTTGATATGTTCATGTTCAATGAGAGTAGATAAAGTAGTGTATGTAACTGTACATAATTAGGTATTATACCACTCGTGTGATACTATTAAAAAACTCGCTTCGCTCGTTTTTTAAACTCACACTCGTGTATAATACCCCTCATTATGTACCAGTTACATAAACTACTATTATTGGCCATATTAATAGGCCAAAGAAACATGCTTGAAAAAAAAAATTAAAAAAAAAAAAATTGATGATTTCTGAAAAACAATGCATTTTTTTTAATGTACTTGGTTATTGATACGAGTAAGCACACTTAATTCTTGCAGTTAATTTTTAAGGCCATATTTATTACGTTGAAAATCTGTTAGAGACTCGAGAGTTTACGTTTGCCATTTCTCTACAAAGCAAGACTAAAAAAATTATAAATTGTTAGATTAGAGCTATGATTATGTGGCTGTTTATACGTACAATACCCACTTTTCAGCGCACCAAGTAATAGATTTATCTTCAAAGTCAGCTGATTACTATTATAGGTATAAAGCCGCATTTATAGCAGAACTAATATTCAAAAAACAACCTAATAATCAGAAAAAGATCGGTGTGATACTTTTGAGACTTGTTCGAAGTTGATTTTAAGTCTTTTTAAATAAATACGTATCAACAAACATCTCCATACTAAAATCCCTTATACTTTTATAATTAATGTCTTTTTTTTTAACCACTCATATGCATGCACAGACACACAAATGCAAAACTTTGTAAAAAATAAATTAAATTGCATAATTTTAGACGAAAAATATTTTCCCGTCATTTGGGAATATTCCCGGGAAGAAATGGGAAAGTATCGGGAATTTTCCCAACTCGGGAAAATTCCCGGGCAAAAACCCATCACTAGGCAGCACGGAATCGCCTTTTTCCGTTGCCCTTTCTCTTTCCTGACCGAGACAATGCGACAGCAGCCGGCCGCCTCACGGATTCCGCCGCGTGCTATCGCATTATGCATTCTGTCTCGGTCTAGCAAATGGCAGTTCTAAGCGACAGAAAGAGAAAGGGCGACGGAAAAAGGCGATTCCGTGCTGCCAGATGTGGTGTAGCCCTAATGCGCCTGGCGAGGTTTGAACCCATTCGGGACCGATAACACGGGGCCACCACTGCTCCATGATCCTGTGATCGTCTGTAATCATCACGTGACATTACGCTAGCTTGCTGTGGTGACGCGATGCGAAGCAATTCGAGATATTTCAATAGCAAGCGAAAATCGTGAGTGTACGAGTACTACGCTATCGGATGCGCGATATCCGTACCACTATGACATAAGACATAGGTAAAACGTGCGATTGTCTACGGTACGGTACGAGGTAGATGAAAAACAAAACACGTTCGCCACGAAGACGTAATAAGACAGTCGAGTTCACTAATTATAATTATTGTAGTAGCAAGGACGATTTTCAGTTTTAGTACTTTAGAGGAAATTGCAAATCGCACGAATCGCGTCACGAGCATAGTTGGACTTGTTCGGGGAGGTCAGCCGAGTACTCCCCGATGAGTAGACGGCAGTCGACTTGTTCGGGGAGGTCAGCCGAGTACTCCCCGATGAGTAGACGGCAGTCGACTTGTTCGGGGAGGTCAGCCGAGTACTCCCCGATGAGTAGACGGCAGTCGACTTGTTCGGGGAGGTCAGCCGAGTACTCCCCGATGAGTAGACGGCAGTCGACTTGTTCGGGGAGGTCAGCCGAGTACTCCCCGATGAGTAGAAGGCAGTCGACTTGTTCGGGGAGGTCAGCCGAGTACTCCCCGATGAGCAGACGGCAGTCGACTTGTTCGGGGAGGTCAGCCGAGTACTCCCCAAAGAGTAGACGGCAGTCGACTTGTTCGGGGAGGTCAGCCGAGTACTCCCCGATGAGTAGACGGCAGTCGACTTGTTCGGGTAGGTCAGCCGAGTACTCCCCGATGAGTAGACGGCAGTCGACTTGTTCGGGGAGGTCAGCCGAGTACTCCCCGATGAGTAGACGGCTGTCGACGATCATTTCAGTCGAAGGTCAACGATCATGCTCGTCCATGATAACAATACGAATAATCGTTTGTTATCGCCGATAGTAAAGGGGAGCCTTTACAGTTTCATTGTAACGTTCGTATCTCTTTACTCACTTACACTAAAACCAATGATCCCAGTGAATGAGTGACTCGTTACTATTTCCAATGAAACTGAAAATCTTATCAAGCGATATAAGCTACTTTAAACAATTTTATCGTACTACAATAGATAAATGTATTAGGCTGTTTTTGTAAAAGAGTAAAGTAATTATTTTGTGGCACTCCGGGTAAGTTTATACGTAACAGGGTACTATCGATGGAGCCCCGCTTTGCAAGGCTCCTAATTTTGGTTGCTTTCATAAAAATATCCATAGGCTATGGTGTGATCTTTCAGACCCCGCTATCCCTGATATTTTTTTTGTATATTCTTCATAGTTTCTGATTGGTCACCTACGCCCAGTTGAAAAATTCACCCAGTTTTATTTCGCTTGAGGTTATCCACAGCAGTTATCAACAGCAATCGTGCTATGCATGTATGGTTGAAAAAAAATTATACTCATTTTCTTTTCGTATTTAATTATCCTTTGTGTGACTAAGTGGATAAGAATATCGCATTAGGTTCTTGTTTTTAATTATCTGTTAGTTGTTTCACTGTCATTACATTAATGACGGCATTAAACTCGTTTTCTGGGACATGTGTACATTATTTAGTGATTACTGAATGTAGGACAGGTTAAAGTAATCATTTTCTGAATCAAAAAATTCCGTAGGTAGCGAAATTAAACCTAACACCCCGCTTCGTTTAACTACTCGTATGTGTACACTGCATAGCATTTCTTACAGTATTTAAATCCTCGGATGAAGGCAAAGAGACTACGCTTTTGTATTTCTTTCACAAACACGCACTCAAAACACGTTTTTTGAATGTTTAAAAACTGCTTTGCGTTCGTCACGTCACTGTTCAGGTCCAGTTGAAAACCAGCGTTATCAAATACGAGTATGTAAATAGTAGAAGATATTAAATAAAAAAAAAGAATTACTTATATCGGACTTGTAGTTCCGGAGATATGCGAACACAAACATAATTTACTAAATCAGTCGATGCCGACTCCTTACTAGAGAAGTTGTACCTTCCATCATCAGCTCATCCACCTGAGATGATGATTTTATCAGATGCAAATACTTGAACAGCTTTAGAAAATATTATATGAAAATGGTACTATTTGCCTATAAAATTTGAAGGTTACCCTCGATTTCCCTAGGATCCCATCATGAGATCCTGACCTGATGATCATGGGACCAATTGGAAAGTATACCCTTTCAAACAAAAGAAAAATTTTCCAAATCGGTCCAGGCGTCTTCGAGAAATCGGGGAACATACATAAAAAAAAAAATGATTCCGTAGCCGTGTGTACATGCTCTTCACAAAGTATTCGATCAGTTTACACAGTGGTCAGTGTAACTACTATGTTCCACGATCATAGACCGGAAGTCATTGTCCGATTACGTGCGATCTCTTCACGCTCCTTGGGTTCGCTCTAAATGATTCATTAGTCTAGTTCCATTTAGTTATTGTTTCTATTAAGCGATCAAAACAGTGATCTTTACCGCAACTTTTTTATTCTCTTATACATAACATAAAACATGTTGAGTAAGGTCTTAAAAAAATAACTAAATATTTATAATGTTAATGAGAACGTTATATATCAAACGCCTTTATAGGCGTTAACCTATAAATGCGTTTGATATTTATTTGAATAGAGATAAAATTACCAAAAATATCACTTTACTCGTCAGTGACGTAGTGTAACGGTTAATGGTGGGTTAAAATAAAAGAACCCACCAACGTTTACAATTAATTTATTAAAGGTCGTGGTTCACAGCCGTCACTCGGTATTTATTCGTTCCGTGGAAGTAGGCGCACTATGTACTGCCCTGGCTTATCGCGTAGAGCAGGGACGCGATGCCGAGGAGTTGTCCCGAGGTGAGAGAGACCTCAGGGACGGGATGGTGGATGCGCCGGCAGGTCGGCTGTGCGCTGCTGGGTGTGTGTGGCAGGTCAGCGGTGTGCGCAGCTAGGTGCTGTGAGTGCGCAGGCCTCGAACGTTCGGTAGGGTGAGTCAGCTGAACTCAACGAACGACGAGGATGGGTATTTCTAACCCCAATCTTGTTCCCTGGAATCAACGTCCAGCGGTAAATAAAAGGTCCACTGTAAGTCCTCTCCGATGATGACCCCGCAGCGTAAGCGAAAGCCTAGGACGTTAAGCGCTTAAGGAGTTTGTGAGTTTGGTCATCAGCAGAACGGAGTTTACATGGTAGATACACAATTTATAATTAGCGTGAAGCATTAACACAACATTATTTCTAGGCCTACGAGCGTATGGAACATTCGAGGCTTAACAAAATAAAAACCTAACAAAGAAAAATTAGAACACAAAATAATAAGTCTGTAGGTAACTGCTCAATACGAAAATATAGAAACACAAGCTAGCAGTTATAAAGGTTTTGTTTGGCAAACTTACCCTTCACGGGGATAGACACTTCACAGGTGAATTAACAGGATTTTTAATATATCAAAATTAATTATAAATTGACTAAAATCTGACCAAGTCTGGAGCGAGCAAAATTAGATAGTCCTAATATAATGAGGAACCGTGTAGCCCGCGGTAAGATTTTTCTGTACTGAATCATGTCCCAGCTGGTTGCTACAAAATGCCTCGCTCAAAGAGAAGGGGAATTGGACTTTGCACGCGTGAGAGCGAGACCACAACATTTTCATTCACTCATCTGCTGCTGGAACATTCCACCGTTAAACTGTCAACGGATACTATCAATTTAGAAATACCCACTTAAAAATTACTTTTTGTCTCAACGTAATTCAAGAATATTTTACTAGATACCTACAAATTTATAATAATGAACTATTTATAGTTTTGAAATGCAACGTTGGTATTACACAACGTTACAATACCCCCTCGCGCAGTCAAGGATTTTGTCTTCTATAATGACAAAATCCGCACGAAGAATTAGATCTAACTATTGTTTTACCTATCAAAAATCATCATTCGTACTTCTCGCAATCATAACTAGCGGCAGCTATTCTATCCAGTGATACGAGAGATAGCTGTCGCACAATATAAAATAAATAGGAATCCTGTTGTCATTAACCTGATGCCTTACAATAGTTTTCTTCAAAGATGAAAGTGTACTAAGCGAGAGAATAATGCAATCTTATGTATCGAGTTCAATAAAATATTATTGTTAAATTATTTCTTTTCCTTTTAACCATCTACCGACCAATACTAATCCACCTACCAGTTTTAAATTTTACTGTAAGTAATTGAATCTAAATTTAGATGATAAAATTATGTTTTCGGTTTAAGGCTTATTTACGGAGTTACCAACCGCTCCTGCAAAGGCTTATTTAAAGAGTTGCGACCGCTCTATAGAAAACAACACAAATGGTGTAGACCATCAGTATTAAGTAAACAAGCTATGTCCTTTGGTTTTGTTTTTTGATTTATGGTTTATTTAAGGAGTAATCGACCGCTCCTGCAAGGGCTTATTTAAAGAGTTGCAACCGCTCTATAGACACAGTTGTGTTTTTTATGATGCAAGGGCTTATTTAAAGAGTTGCTACCGCTCTATAGACACAGTTGTGCTTCATGATTTATGGTTTATTTATGGAGTAATCGACCGCTCCTGCAAGGGCTTATTTAAAGAGTTGCTACCGCTCTAAAGGAAAACACAACCGTGAAAAAAAAAAAAAACACAACCATGTATTACAAAACCAAAGTGATCGATGGGTTAGAGCCACGATCAATAAAATAAATACCTTCGGAGTAGGGCCGATAGGTATAAAAAATAAAATATAATGAATGGGGTAGGCCATCATTATACAAAAATAACTATAGGGTAGACCGAAAGTAATAACAAAGAAAAGAATTGGTAGGTTAGATAGGTTCGGTATAGTAATAGGTATTCAAAACTAAAAAAAAAAAAGTTAAGATTTAAAATTTACGGGTATATTTACGAATGTCAAAATAATAAAGTTAAAGTTATAATTATGAAAGACTACTAGAATGTCAAAATTTAGTTAAAGTTATAAAGATAAAAGACTAACCAATATGTCATAATGGAAATAATGGTCCATATTTAGCTATCCGTTTATGTAAGTCCTGTACCGTGACAGAAGGTGATACGCCTATAATGTTCACTACGTACTCAAGTTCAGACTTATGAAGAGACATAAACGTTACCGGATAAGTCATGATTTAAAACTTTTTCAAAAGCAAAAAAAAAAAAATTGAAAGTGTAGGGTAAGTGCCAAAACAAAAAAAAAAAAAAAATTCAAAGAGAAAAATAAAATTAACGGTTATGTGTACTAACACTCCGTCTGTTACAATTTGAATTTAAAAATCTAATAACGTTTTGGTTGAGAACAATCTAGAAAACAAGCACAAAAAACAATTGCACCGAAATGAAAATAAAAAAAAAAAAACACACAAAAGGAGTTAATGCAACCAATGTGTACGCTTTACAAAAGGTTAAGCTTTAAAAAGCAATTACAATTTAAAACAAATTGAAAAAACAAATTGACAGAATATTGACAGAATGAGGTAGGGTCTGCAATAATATGTACCTAGGTTTTACAAAAGTTAAGTTAACTAAAAAAATGAAGAATTACAATTTAAAACGAATTGAGAGGAGAAAAAAAAATTGACAGATTGAGATAGTCTGCAATTATGTTCTGTTTACAAAAGTTAAGTTGTTTCAAAATATTACTATTGAACAAAATGAATTGAGAAAAAAAATGTTGTTGGTATTGACAGATTGAGGTAGTCTGCAATAACCAATAAAAAAAACAATTTACCTATATAAAAGAAAAGAAAGTAATAATTCTTTATAGGCAGACGAACCCAGGTGATAAGGTTGTATATTATGTGCCTGTAATAGAATCCCGGCACCCACACCCTACAACCGAACATAAAATGCTATGCGGTTGAAATAAGTGTGGTGGTAGTACTTCCCCGGACGGACCTTCACAAGGGCCCTACTACTACGATGAGTTTAAAAAAAATAAATAATTAAAACAAAAGTTAGAGAGAAAAAAAAAATCGTTACTTTCCTCTCTTTAAATTTTAACAATAGGAAAAAAAAAATGTGTAGGGTAGGGTACACCTTGGTTGCGTAAAAACGAAAACGTTTCACAACACAAAAACAATAAAAACACAAAACACACAAAACACCAAAATACCACACTTACTACCTCCACAGAACAAAAAAAACCAAGTGACCTATTTAAAAAAAAAAAAAACCACGTTAATGGGCGCCAATGTTACATTGGCCCCACGTTGGGCGCCAATGTAACGGTTAATGGTGGGTTAAAATAAAAGAACCCACCAACGTTTACAATTAATTTATTAAAGGTCGTGGTTCACAGCCGTCACTCGGTATTTATTCGTTCCGTGGAAGTAGGCGCACTATGTACTGCCCTGGCTTATCGCGTAGAGCAGGGACGCGATGCCGAGGAGTTGTCCCGAGGTGAGAGAGACCTCAGGGACGGGATGGTGGATGCGCCGGCAGGTCGGCTGTGCGCTGCTGGGTGTGTGTGGCAGGTCAGCGGTGTGCGCAGCTAGGTGCTGTGAGTGCGCAGGCCTCGAACGTTCGGTAGGGTGAGTCAGCTGAACTCAACGAACGACGAGGATGGGTATTTCTAACCCCAATCTTGTTCCCTGGAATCAACGTCCAGCGGTAAATAAAAGGTCCACTGTAAGTCCTCTCCGATGATGACCCCGCAGCGTAAGCGAAAGCCTAGGACGTTAAGCGCTTAAGGAGTTTGTGAGTTTGGTCATCAGCAGAACGGAGTTTACATGGTAGATACACAATTTATAATTAGCGTGAAGCATTAACACAACATTATTTCTAGGCCTACGAGCGTATGGAACATTCGAGGCTTAACAAAATAAAAACCTAACAAAGAAAAATTAGAACACAAAATAATAAGTCTGTAGGTAACTGCTCAATACGAAAATATAGAAACACAAGCTAGCAGTTATAAAGGTTTTGTTTGGCAAACTTACCCTTCACGGGGATAGACACTTCACAGGTGAATTAACAGGATTTTTAATATATCAAAATTAATTATAAATTGACTAAAATCTGACCAAGTCTGGAGCGAGCAAAATTAGATAGTCCTAATATAATGAGGAACCGTGTAGCCCGCGGTAAGATTTTTCTGTACTGAATCATGTCCCAGCTGGTTGCTACAAAATGCCTCGCTCAAAGAGAAGGGGAATTGGACTTTGCACGCGTGAGAGCGAGACCACAACATTTTCATTCACTCATCTGCTGCTGGAACATTCCACCGTTAAACTGTCAACGGATACTATCAATTTAGAAATACCCACTTAAAAATTACTTTTTGTCTCAACGTAATTCAAGAATATTTTACTAGATACCTACAAATTTATAATAATGAACTATTTATAGTTTTGAAATGCAACGTTGGTATTACACAACGTTACAGTAGTTAGGCTAGAAGGGGTCCGTAACAAAATTAGTTTGGGGCCTTTCTCATCTAAGTGTACAGTTTTTCAGAATAAAGAAAATAGCATCTTGTATAACCAATGCTATTACTGATGCCTTTAACTGAATTTAGAAAGGAGCTAGAAATTGAGAATGCTGGTTATCTGATCGAAGCTCATTTATCCGTGGTCACGTCACTGTCCCTTAGTTTTCATTTAAGAAAAAAATATTTATTTTTTAATTCCAAACGTCGTCGGGGGCCTTTAATTCTTGGGGCCCCGTTTCATTGATACGGCTGATACGGCGGTAACTACGCTCCTGTTACTCGTAATTCGTAAATTCTTAGAAATTTAATAACTTACAAACGCATACAAACAGCAATCACGTGCCTCCTGACTATCTATAATAAACTTTATGACTGTAGTAATACGTGTGTATACGTTGTAAGACTTGACTCGGAGGATCGCAGAGCTAAGAGGCTCATTGACAACGTAAAATTGGTGAATGCCAAGCTTCATAGCTTGACTCATCGCCACTTGGTTGCCTGCCTCTCGGTCTTCTACAGATTGTACTACGGTGAATGTGTCCAAGAATTCCACGACCTCATCCCACCAGCCCCCACCACACATCTAGACGCACAGCAAATTATCTTCATATCCTTGTTGCTACTCCACCAATTCGTGCTAAGCGTTTCCAAAATTCTTTTATAATACGAACAGCAAAGGACGAAAAAAAACTCGTCTCACATGCCCGTTTATAATAAATTTTGTTTTTATCTCAAAAATACAAGTACTTCTAGACATGATTGCAGTGTGATTATAAACACAGACGTACTATGTACATATTATACTGATGACATTAAGACTTAATAGCATGATATCAGAGCAGATTTTGCGATATCACGATGATAATTATGACTGCGTCAAAGGATGGCATGGTTGCCGCGCTCAGGTGTGTCGGCCTTAGTTACGGTTGTTTTGACAATGGCCCCCAAAGCCCAAAGTAAGAATGAATGGTGTTACGATTTGACAGATAGCTCCTTAAGAAGCATACCCATGGCGCGATGTGAATGCAATTCGACCAATTCTAACTAGAAGTGGAAATCAACCTTACCACTACGACATATATGACACAACACGTTGTTCGGGTAGATAAAAAAAAAACAAAACATGATCGCCACGACGACGTCAAGTCAATCGAATTGCATTATTATTTCTTGGTAGAAAGATTGATTTTCACTTTACTCGTAAATCAGAGCCACTGCTTCTAAAAGATACTGTCTTAATGTATGAAAATTAAAATAGTAGAGAAACGACACTTTAGTGATGCTATTTTATTTAGTTGTCGAAATAGGATCTTAAATGCAATCGGGAAATGTTCTTAGCATTCCATAATGCATAATGCTGATGACGTCATAATGTCAAACAATACGGGCGCATCGATGCTGAAATTATTTTTTCGACCACCTTTACAATGCATTCTGACTCACACTCTCACAGACCTTGACGCTAGCCGTCAACCGTTTAGCACAGTACAAGTTGGGTTATAACACGTTTTCGAATTTCACGACCTACGACACGTAAGTCGACAGTAGGCAGCTACTTGCGACAGAGCGAAACGAATTAAGCTATTGTCAAACAGACAGGCGTGGCGAACACGAAGCGAGGCGTTTTTGTTTGTAATGTATGGAATTGTTTGAAGCCAGTCACCTATAGTCATAGACTATCGGATCGCTTTCGCTTTTCTATTGTGACTGGATTCAAACAATTCCATACATTACAAATAAAAACGCTTCGGATCGCATTCGCTTCGCCTGTCTGTTTGACAATAGCCATGACGCGATGCGACGCAATTCGACATTATCATTCGTAAAATCATATGACATAAAACGTGCGATTGTCTACGGGTAAATGAAAAACAAAACACGCTCGCCACGACGACGTCAAGTCAATCGAATTGCATCATTATATCGTAGTAGCAAGCAGTGGCGATCTTTTCATACAAGCCCAAAAGCCTGGCATGCGTTAGAAATGCTCGATAGAGAATCAATATCAAACCCGAACTATTTAAAAATTCGCGCGCTTAATTCTTATCTAAATAACACAAAGTATCTACCTATGCCACACTACTACACATCGCGATTGGTCTAATGGTCGCGCGCAGAGTTTCGCATTAAGCAGCATCTACATAAATATAGCTATCACGCTTACACGTACCGGGCTTTTACCGGGCTTTCAAATACTATCTCTCGTCACTTTCGCACTTCTAGCGATGTGCCGTGTAACGAGTTAGAGCCTTGTGCGTCTACAAATCGATCTGTATGATGATTTAAGCCCTGCATGCGTATGAAGTTGTACGCGTATTGTCACTTTGCAAACTCTACAGTGTTGCCGTTTTAGCGACCGTCGTGAGATCTTGGAGATTTTTAAAAAGTTTAGAGACTTTAAGATTTAGCAACAATAAAAACTAGCGACTTAAATAACGAAATTAAATATTCAAGCAATATCATGAATATACAAAATTGCGACTTCTAGCTAGATTTTTCATATACCTGGGGACTTTTTTTGCCTAAATGACAACACTGCAACTCTGCGTAAGTAATTCCTGACACCCGAGTGCAACTCACTTCAGTTTCGTTTGCTTGAGTGGGAAAAAGTTTTGTTGATAAAGTTTTTTGTGTGTTTTCTTAGATTTTCTCAGTGATACAATTGTTTTAGTGACTTACCTACAACCATGGAAGTAATAGTACCTTGTGAGGATTTAAAATGCGTTCAAGTTTTGATTGGCGAAGATAAGGTAAAATCTTTAAACTTTGCTCAGAAAAAACAGGTAATTTCTTCATTAAAACCGACGCCTAATCTGTGTATTTCTCAGACCAGTAAATCGCATAAACGAAAATTTAATAGATCAGTGTTTAAAAGTTGGATTTACAATTATCACTCACATTTTCCTACAGAGAAATTATATTCATTACTTGACATTTATGTAAATTATTTCGACAAACAAACATTAAAAAGTCAATTGATTTGCTTGTATTTTAGTCCTGATCTGAAAGATCGTAATGTTTTCGAATTAATTGATTTCATTCATGAGAATAACCTCGAAGATGCCTTTCCCGAGCTGTTAAACTTAGCGTATCTTGTAACTATTCCGGCTACAAGTTCTTCCGCGGAACGTGCTTTTTCGTCTCATAAACGTATCCATACCTATCTGAAAAATATAATACAAGATCAAGAGCGTCTTTCCAAAGTATCAATGATAGCTATTGAAAAACAGATAATGGTAGAATTAAAACGATCACCAACATTTTACTCTGATGTAATTAAATCATTTCTTAAGAAAGATAAACGATTCCAATTAGAATATAAATAATTTATTTAAATTCCTTATTACCTACATTCTATCTAGATATTTTGTAACTTTCGTTTTGTAACTTTCTGTTTTGTTTTTTTTTTGTCTGTAACCTGTTAGCTGTTCTGATATGAACCAAGCAACTACTTACCATAACTTTGTTCCCTCAAGCAATGAAGCCAACCAAACGGCTTTTTTCAAAGCCACCGGAGGTATGCAATTGCTGATTTCGAAATCGGTTAAAATTTTATTGGGCTTGCATCGTTTTGAAACCCTAGGCCCGCCACTGGTAGCAAGGACGATTTTCATTTTTAGTTAGTAGAATATGCAAGTCGCAGGATTTGCTTCATGGGGAAGCTCCCTTAATCGTGGTATCGCTGACGTACCGTTCAGCCATATACGTGAGCATTTTTTTTTTAATGTTTCGGTTCGCGTCGCGGTCTACTGTAGCCTCGGCCTTTTTTAAAACACGCAGAAATAGCATGGTGCGGTAGGTCAATTTCAGTTTCAAAGTAATTTAAACCTTTTTTCCATTACATAGTGTCGCTTTCATACAAATGGCTTTCTTCCTCAATACCACATATTGCTAAGACAATGGCAAAAACGTTGAAAACAAAATTATCTATAACAATAATTAACAATGGTAATATTATCCTCTAAATGTCTGCATGACTTGAGGTGCTTGTTAGAAATGATCATATCTAAATTAAGAAAAATAACGTCATCGGCGTCATTTTTTTAGTTTAATGACAATGATTACCTAGTTATGAATACACCTCGCCCGTCTGCTCTAGATTAAGCTGAGCACGTATGTTGTGTCTCCACCTTAGTTATAAGAAGCCAATTGCAAACACAGCGGTCTATGCCCACCGAGGGAGCCTGTACATTTTTAGAATCAGAATAAAGTCGCCTCCAAATCGGCAGTACGTGTTCTCATTTTTCTCCTCAGTCAAAATCCTGAGTTAAGTGTAGTTTTAAATAGGGTGAGTGGGGACTCACCCCCACTCACCCTAACGGTTTCTCACGCTCCGAAACCAAAAGTGGCGCAGCCGGTAGGATTTCCGCCTAGAAATCCGTAGTTTCGCGTTTTTTTTTCTGTCGTCCAAATCCGATCGAAAAATAATAAGCGCAAACTTAACGAAGACGCGGAAATCCTTCGAACCAAATAAATATTCTTTTGAACCGCGGAGTGCAGAAATCATCGAGTATGGGAGTCGCGGACGGTTGGTGAGTAAAACTTTTCGCCAATCCTATGTTCCCCTAATCCTCCTATATTTTTCATAAAATCTATGTTATTTTCGAGATCGAAACTTGCTCATTATAACATTGTTTAATGTTTAGTCTTTAGCTGATAAATCTGTATGAAATTATATGGGCTTATATCTGTTCAATTCTTAGAACATAACACAGAGTAGTGTAAATGTTAGAGAGTTCACATTTTTAGAATTAAGTTTAATACATTATTATAATTGATTAAAATAAATCAATCGTATTAACTGTAAGGTTAATTAAAAAGTAGCTGTTAAGAAAAAAAAAAAAAAACTTTTTTGTTCCATATTATAATTTATAACAGAAGTTTTTCTAATGGGGATTGTCTTAATTTTTTAAACATTCGATTTTATTTTATTTTCTGCAAATATAGAGCATTTTGAGAAACTAATTTGAATATTTTAATGAATGGCTCAATAGTTTTTTTATTTTTAATATTTTAATTTTTGAGGTAGGTGACGTCACCATTGGCCTAAAAGTTGTGCCGTTTCCTTACTAGAGCAAAATTAAAAAACTGTCAACACAACGTCAACTGTCTAAACGACACTTACATCCCGCTAGGTTATTATTTACAAAACAAAATTACTTCTAGATGAACATACAAAGGAATCTAAGGCTTCTGAAATACTAACATCAAAGTGATCTTCGCAACAGTACATTGTATAAACCTTGCAACATTCCACGCCGTCATCACGACACCACTTTTCTCGTAAATAATCTTTAGTACGAACAAAATGTTGTTTGGATTAATATTAGTATTATTGTTGCAAGTTGGGACAAAGCACTTCCTGTATTCTATTTTACTTGTAGTATAAGTTATATTGCCGATGCCGATTTAACCGAGATAATGAAGCAATTTGCAGTTACAATAAAAACTTGTTTGTTTACATCTTTGACATTTACAAATTGACACTTGAGAAAATCAGGGATGTCAGACGGCCACTGTGATGTACCAATATGAAATATTGGTACATCGGTAAAATGTGTCGAAAATCAAATACGAATGATCTTTTTTTTTCTTTTACTGTTAATAGAGGGCAGTAAACACTAAACACGCAGTTTTACCAACCGTATAGTGGATAAATACTAACAACCGACTGCGATTTTTGTCCGTGCTATATTTGAATTCATGTTCAAAAAAAAAAAGATTTTTTAGTAAGAAATACTCGATTGTAACTAAAGAAATAGATAACAGAGTACAGCTAGCGTGGAAGAGATATTGGCCACACAAGGTTGTCAAAAATCTTCGGGTTCCTCCCAAATCTAAGAAAATATTTGATTCCTTCATTTTACCTATAATGACGTATGGATGTCAAACTTGGAGAATTACTAAACAAAATATGCGAAATCTAGAGACCTCTCAACATAGCATGGAGCGTAGCATGCTCAACGACAAGTTAAAAGACAAAATCAAACTAGAGACATTACGAAACCAAACTAAAATCAACGAAATCACATATTGCATAAGGAAATTGAAATGGAGATGGGCAGGTCATATGTTGAGGAGTACTAATAATAAATGGGCTAAGGACGTAACCAAATGGTGTCCAAGATATATTATTATAACAAAAGAAAGAAAGGAAGGCAACGCCTAAGATGGGAAGACGACTTTCGAAAGATGGCTGGTGCTACTTGGAGGAGGATGACCCATAATCGGAAGGAGTGGCAAGCTACAGGGGAGGCCTTTGCAAAATCGCAAGACAATCTCAATATCGGTGTCTAATAATACATAAATATAGATATATAAAATAGAGGGGAAAAAATGTAAACTGTCTTTTAATATTTCTGTTTTGTAAGATTGTTAAATAAAGGCTATTAATAATAATAATACTCGATTGCACCCTAAAATTTGTCGTTTATTCTGTATTGTTGGTCAACGTCCAATCTTGGTTTTTTTTTCTCGAGTAATAATCTTGGTACATGGTACGTGACACTGAAAACTGGTATGTATACCAAGAAATTGGTACTTATGCCTGACATCCCTGGAAAATACTTGTCACTTATTTTTTAGGGTTCCGTAGCCAATGGCAGAAAACGGAACCCTTATAGATTCGTCATGTCTGTCTGTCTGTCTGTTCGTCCGTATGTCACAGCCACTTTTTGTAGAAATTACAAGAGATAGCTCTTATAATTTCGACAAAAAGTTGAAACTTTGTAAGTAGATGTATTATGTGAACCGCGTTAGGACTTTCACACAAAAATAAAACCAAAACCAATTTTGGGGGTACCTCCCATACTTAGAATTGAAACTCAAAATATATTTTTTTTGTCCTTATCCATTCGTGTGGGATATCTATGAATAGGTCTTGAAAAATTATATTGAGGTAGTACTATTATTCTGTGATTGAGGTTACAAACATAATTTTTTCTAAGCTGAACAGTTTGCTCGAGAGACACTTCCAAAGTGGTAAAATGTCCCCCCCCCCTCTATAACTTCTAAACTAAGAGAATGATAAAACTAAAAAAAATATTTGATGTGCATTACCATGCAAACTTCAATTGAAAATTGTTTTGAACGAGATCGAGTTATTAGTTTTTTTTTTAATAAATCGTAAACCGCAATTTACCTTGCAAAGTTACAACCAACTTCAAGAACTTTACTTGCTGCTACGGAACCCTTTATGGGCGAGTCCGACTCGCACTTGGCCGGTTTTATATTTTTTATATTTTCTGTTTTCTGAGGCAAAGATACAAAACTGTGTACAGCCAAAGGTTTGAAGAAGGTGTTAAACATTTGAAGGGCAAGGAAGGTCAAACGTATTTTATTAAAAATATCAATGAAATATGAATATTTTTCATTTTTAATTAGTACATAATGATCAGTAACGCTATTCCTCGAAATGGTTTTTCAATTACAGCATATTAAAAAAAATGAACAATGCCCATTGTATGGTCAGTGGGTCATCTATGTTTCCATATTATCCATTATTTCTGATTATTATAATACTTTAATTGGGTGTTTGTTATATTTTAAGTATGTATGTTTGAATTTTAATAGGATTGTCTAATTGTGAGTTGCAACCTCTGAACACTTCATTACTCTATAATCATGTCGACGCCCACTACAATTACAGTTGAACCGATCCCAAATGAAATTGTACAATTAATTCCGCTGTATAATGGTGATAAAAGACAGTTAAACCTTTATCTGAGAAAATGTCAGTTATGTGGTTGATTGATTTAAGGGCAATGTAGAACAAATCCTTGTCTTTAATGTTTTAACGAGTAGGTTTAAAGAGGATGCAGCTGCACTCTTATCGGAACGCGAAGATATTGTTACATGGTCCGCATTGAAAGAATTGCTGATTCAACACTTTGGAGACCCTCGTAGTAAAGCGTGTATTAATATTGAATTAGAATATTTAAAAATTAATTCAGGTGAAAGTCGGTTTTATTTTTTGTAATAGAATCCAAAATGTTCGCCCGCTATTAATAGGCGAGGAGCCACCAATCCTGAAAGCTCCGTGATCACGGATTCTAATATTTTTAATAAAAAATATAAGTTAACGTTTAGACGAACAAGATTTGCTTGGTCGGCGTGGATTTGATTGGCCGGAAATATTTTAATGAAATTTTTTTATTATTAAATTTCCATAATTTTTTTCCGTCATCACGGATTTTGATTAATCTTATATAGAATTGTGTGAAATATTCTGTTCAACAAGAAAAAATCCGGCCGACCAATGATTTTTAGCCGGAAAGGTCACGCATACCTATTTGAACGGTGTGATAAGGGGTAAAATTTATCCATTATCACGGAAACCTTTTTTTTTTTTAATTCACGCGTTTTAATGTCACATTTATGATTATCTTGGTATGCGTGCTTACAAACTGCCGAAAGTATCGCGCATACCAAATTTTATTGTGTGAGTGAGGATCATACTATTATAGATTTCACTTACTTGATGACATTTCTTTTAGTCTTTCTTCTACCTCTGGTCTCTTCTTCAAGTTTTTAACTATTTATTATACTAATTAATATGGAAAAGAGGAAATACAGGAAAATTTTTATTTGGGTTGATTATATAAGAAATGAAGGTTGATACAAAAAATATGTTCAATTCAAGTTTATTAATTAATAATCATCTACATCATTATCATCAAAATTATCATTTCTCTCTTCTTCTGATTCTTCGTTTTCTTCCTCATTCTGTTGGCAACTTAATATTTCCTCAACCTTTAACGGTGCTGATGGGCCAATGTACCACAATGGTTCGAGTTTACTGGATTCATTTACTTGCCATCCACATTCTGTTGGATCATATAATGTACAAATGGGTTCAGTAGCATTTTGCCACATTGCGTTTACAAAAATGGTGCGTAATATTTTTTGCGTTAAAGTTTTCCAGCATGGTGGAATATTATTTGAATTGAAATTTATCATACCTTTGTAAAATTTTTCTTTGTCGGTTGTACTTGCAAAAAAATTTAAAAATAATTCAAATCTTGCCGCATTAACATTATTATTTTTTACGTTATACATTTCATTTGTAAATCTTTGGACTAAATCTGTCTTTTCTTTATCATTTATGTCTTCCGGATTTGTCAAATGCTCGAACATGTTCTGATATTCTTCATTTTCTAACAGGAGGTTGTAGGCTTTAATTTTTCCTTTACGAACAA
This sequence comes from Agrotis clavis, assembly GCA_954870645.1. NCBI lineage: Eukaryota > Metazoa > Arthropoda > Insecta > Lepidoptera > Noctuidae > Agrotis > Agrotis clavis. The sequence continues at coordinate 4,260,780 of OX940927.1, read as the reverse complement.
AAGCTGCTGTATAATCACAACCTGTAAAAGCATGGAAGCCCGGTAGAGCTCGACAGACTGATGAACCTAGCTTTTCTGCAAGTTGTGTACAATTTACGTAATTTATTTCGTTATTGGTTTTGGTTGTGATCCATACTTCTTGCTCTTTGAATTTATGTATGTTTCCGAGACAAATAATTAACACGTCAGTATCTAATGATTTTATGAGGATTTTTTGTTGAGGCGAACATTTATTCAAGTGGAAAAAAATTCTTGTATCAGCTTCTTCATGGTAGCATTCATAATTTTCATCTAGTATTCGAGTTATTATTCCATTACTATGAGTGTACACAAAACACTTGTCTTCAACTGTTAAAAAAACTTTTTTGTCTTTAATAATTGAGCTACATGTAGTGTCCGTCCAATGATTATGTAAAAAAGTAACTATTGCGTCTTTGAATTTTGGATTACTAATCTTTGAGGCAGGTAAATGTTAAATTCGTAGGGAATAGAAAGAGACGAACTCATGCAAGGTTTCAACTTGAACCAAAAATCTGTCTCACTCACTCTTTACAGAAATATAGAAACCGTTAAAAAGCGGAGAGTTAAATTTGGTATGCGCGATACTTTCGGCAGTTTGTAAGCACGCATACCAAGATAATCATAAATGTGACATTAAAACGCGTGAATTAAAAAAAAAAAAAAAGGATTCCGTGATAATGGATAAATTTTACCCCTTATCACACCATTCAAATAGGTATGCGTGACCTTTCCGGCTAAAAATCATTGGTCGGCCGGATTTTTTCTTGTGGAACAGAATATTTCACACAATTGTATATAAGATTAATCAAAATCCGTGATGACGGAAAAAAATTATGGAAATTTAATAATAAAAAAATTTAATTAAAATATTTCCGGCCAATCAAATCCACGCCGACCAAGCAAATCTTGTTCGTCTAAACGTTAACTTATATTTTTTATTAAAAATATTAGAATCCGTGATCACGGAGCTTTCAGGATTGGTGGCTCCTGGGCTATAATGTCAAAGGTGAATACAATAATTGATGACGTGGAACTAAGACGCGCTAAGACAACTATTTACAATAAAACGGCGCTTAATGTATTTTTGTATAACCTTCCTGATAACATGATGCGTATTGTTAGACTTAAGGCTCCTACAACCTTAGAAGCTGCGTTGAGCATCGTTCTTGAAGAAGTCAATTTTAGACCAATATAATATGCGTAACCGCATTCATGGTCATAGTCAAACGGGATCAAGTTCAAGGTCATCGATAACCCAACCAGTGGAGAACAAACCCACCTTACCTTTCAGTCAAAATCTAATGTAAATCCTCAAAATACACAAATTAAGATACCTCAAATCATAGGTCAAGGTCAATCGTTCAAGCCCGTATTCAGGTATCATCCTCAATTGGGCTTGCAATTGCCACAGTTTGGTTATAGACCAACTCAACAGATCGACTATAGGCCACCCTACAGTTAGGATACAAACCACCGCAACGATTCGGATACAATCCATTGCAACAATTCGGTTACAAACCGCCACCTCAGACTGGATCGAGTCTTCCCCAAGTATTAAAATCCCAAAATCAAGATAGTGATGTATCCATGAGAACAGCCCAACCTAAGCAACAAGGTTTTAATTTAAATGAACTTACTATGAATGATTACGAATATGTGTACGATCCCTATTGCGATGAATTATACTATTATAATCCCACAAATGAATATGATTTCTCAAATGAAATTAACTATTACTATGATGACGTCAGTGGCACGACGGATTCTAACACACATGATGACAAATTGGAACCAACAAAGGACAGTCAGAATGTGGATTTTCAGGACAAGGCCTCATTGAAGGACAAGAAATCTTAGAGCTAAACTGTGATCCTTTAAAGCTTCCCTATATTTTCCTAGAAGAAATAGACGCAAGAATGATGATTGACATTGGTAGCATGAAATCATTTATTAGCCCTCAGAAGGCTTATGAGTTTTTCTGTGAATATATTACAAAATAACCTTTTCAAGTTGTAAGTACTCATGCTTCTAGTAGACACGATGAAGTAATAGAAATTTCTCCACTAGGTACCTACTTTTGTAACTAACATTTGGCATAAATTCTATCTGTGTGATGTTGACGCACGATATGATGGACTTATTGGTAATGACCTTTTGTTACAATTAGGCGTAGTAATTGATTTAAAGAACCAAGTATTAACAACGAGCACTACTTCTATTCCAATAATTAATAATAATTTAAATTATATCATTGATATACCGCCTCGGACAGAACAACAAGTCAAGTTACCTGTCAATCAATATTCAGGCGATGCTATTCTTGATTTTCAAGGATTCGAAAATGGTCTGCGTATGCCCAGCGCTATAATGAATTGCGTAAATGGATACGCATATACAGTTATCCAGAATACTTCAGATAACCCAAAACGACTTAATATAAAACAACCATTTTCAGTGACAGAATATAAAAGTAACGATTATGATATAAATTTTACTCATAACAATACTGAAATAGATAAGTTACTTGAAGATAATTTGAGTAAACTCAGACTTGACCACACTAACGAAGAAGAACAAGAAAAGATTTATGGACTTTGTAAAGAATTCAAGGACATATTTTACTGTGACCAAATTCCCTTGACGTTTACTAATTATGTAAAACACCACATAAGGACTTAACATGATACAGAATTTACGGACTCTTTTTTGGACAGAATTAGGGCCATTAACATGAAAATTCAACTAGACAAATCAGAGTTTTTACGCAAGGAAGTACTTTACCTGGGACATACAATTACCAAAGAAGGATTAAGGCCCAACGACGACAAAATAACTGCTGTACTAAATTATCCCTTACCAAAAACCGAGACTGAGATTAAAAGTTTTCTTAGACTGGTTGAATACTACCGACGTTTCATTAAAGACTTCGCAAAAATCACCCAACCATTGGCATCCTGTTTAAAAAAGCGTAACAAAATTATAATCGACCAGAAATACATTGACGCATTTAACAATTGCAAGGAACTCTTGACGCACGCCCCTCTTCTACAATACCCTGACTATGAAAAGCCGTTCATACTTACGACTGATGCGTCGAACGTAGCTCTAGGTGCAGTTTTGTCACAAGGACAAATTGGTAGTGACAAACCTATTGCTTACGCTAGTCGCACTCTTAGTGATACCGAATCTCGTTACAGCACAATCGAACGCGAATTGCTTGCGATAATCTGGGCAGTTAAACATTTCAGACCATACTTGTATGGTCGAAAATTTTACATATACACCGACCACCGTCCTTTAGTATGGCTCCGATCTCTGAAAGATCCTAATAGTAAACTTACACGTTGGGGACTCCGCTTGCAAGATTATGACTTTGAATTGATTTACAAAAATGGCAAACAAAATACCAATGCCGACGCCTTTTCTAGAATTAAAATGCATACTTTAGAATCTGACGATGATAATGAATCTCTTGCTGTTAACGTTGACGAAAGGGATACGGAATACCTAGAGGGAAAGTCCACTGTCGAAAGGAAAAGAGAACGCAGCAACTCTTCAACTATAACTATATCAGATGCAAGTCGAACAGCAACTGCTAGTTCTCTAGATTTTACCGACGAAAAAAACGAATGAATATCCTGTTTCAGTCGAAGCTAGTAAATCAAACACAATTCATTCGGCCTGAAATGAGTCTACTGGAATATCTATTTTACACGAAGCTATAGACACTAAGCCAAATCAAATTTTAGTATTCTCATGGCTCTAAAATGAAATGCAAGTGAAGGATCTCTCGCGTGACAAACAGAAAGTATTAGTTTTCTTACCGACAAACAAACCGGAATTAATAAAAGATTTTTTGAAACAATACGTTAAACCAAAAATTAATTAAAAGTATTTTCTTTATTTTGAAGAGACCGAACAACGTACTACGTACTACTACGTAATACAATAATTCCGCTTTATAAGAAAGATTTAATGAATTTCTATGAATGCACGGAACGAGTCGTCCTAGTAGAAGATGAAGGCGAACAGAAAACTTTATTAGCTAAGCATCTTGAAGGAAACCCAGGTATATTCCCGGTAAAAGAAGGTATAGCACATTTTCAAACGAATCATTGGACAATAATCAAACTCATAAGTTTAGAACAGATTTATAATGACTTATATTACATATCCAGCAACTACCAACAAATGTGTCAACTTATCGATTGGAATGCATCATATTCTCAAGAATTAACAAGTATAAAAGTACATACAGAGTTTATACGCGATATAACTATAGAAAAATATCGACAACTAGTTCCACAGAAACGTTCAAAAAGGGGACTTATAAATCCATTGGGTTCTATTATAAAACTAATAACTGGCAACCTAGATCATGATGACGCCGTTAGGTATGAAGAACTTATTTCTAAATTAAACCACAAGCAAATAATTATTTCAAAAAAAAAATTTACAATTGTCTCCAAGATGTTTGATAGTTTCATTAATGTAACTGAAAGAACAAATCACAATACTGCACATTTTAATAATCGCCTGACAAAGATAGAACTGCTACTGAAAGATTTATCTGCTAAGCAAAACGATTGGATTTTCTTAACTTACCTTACGGGATTATTTTCTGTATTCACAAGCAGTTTTCGTACTATCTTTGCTAGGCTAAGTGAACTCGAAACAGCATTAGCGTTAAGTAAATTATCGATACTACATCAATCAATTGTGAACTCTACAGAATTATTGAATCATTTAAAATTGATTTCTAACTCAGGAAACTTAGTGTATCCTCCACTGGAAATAAATTTATTGAAAATAGAGGAGATCATTTGTGTAAAATCGTTCATTAAAGATAACCAGATCACATTTATAATGGACATTCCACTTTCGGATAATTTATCGTATAATTATTTTAAGTTATATTCCTTACCGATTTTTCATGAATCCGAAAATAAAACCTTGGCTATTACTCCCAAATACCCCTACCTTCTGGCGAAAGGAATGAAATACTTACCGCTACTAAAACCATGTCGACAACTCTCTGCGGGAGATCAGTTTTTATGCACTGCGGATAATCAAGCTCTATACTATGAACTTACCTGTATAGAAGAGTTAATGAAGTTCGAAGATGACCACACTTCATGCAAACAACGTGAGATACAAATTGAGGAAGTCAGGGTCCAGCAAATCAACGAAGCTAGTTGGCTCCCTTATAGTAGATTGAGAACAATTCTGAGAAAGCAATGCGGTGAGGACATCAGTAAACAACTTGTATTCGGTACTTACCTGGTGACAATGGACGAGCCCTGTGACCTGCAAATTTATGGAATTCACCTTCACCGTCACATCTTCATGGAGTTAGAAGTTGTGGAGAAGATTCCTATTGTCACGTTACCCCAGCTGCACGTGAATGCCAGTCTCTTCAAATCAAGTGTAATTAATATGAAAGAAATCAGTTTAGATGAAGTGAAATATATGGCCTTTTCGTTAAAACATAGTGAAGTGATCGAAAGCGTTTTGAATGGAAAGAAAGACTTTAACTTCAGTGAAAATTTAGGATATATCACTCTAGGTTTAATTATTTTTAGTTTCTTACATTTTTGGGTTATATAACCTGGCTAAAATCGCCTAAATGTCTAGTATATTGGCAAAATTGTCGGAAAGATTCTGAAATCGAACCTTCCGATAATTTCGCACTTAGGGTCGGAGGAGTTATGAATACACCTCGCCCGTCTGCTCTAGATTAAGCTGAGCACGTATGTTGTGTCTCCACCTTAGTTATAAGAAGCCAATTGCAAACACAGCGGTCTATGCCCACCGAGGGAGCCTGTACATTTTTAGAATCAGAATAAAGTCGCCTCCAAATCGGCAGTACGTGTTCTCATTTTTCTCCTCAGTCAAAATCCTGAGTTAAGTGTAGTTTTAAATAGGGTGAGTGGGGACTCACCCCCACTCACCCTAACGGTTTCTCACGCTCCGAAACCAAAAGTACCTATTTGTTGTTTAACGCATCACAACTCGGTAGTTGTGACGTCAGCCTATTGTTCCTACGATAAAAATACAATAAATTAAACAACATTTTAATTAACAGTTAGCTTAACGACTAAACAAACAACTGGCCTTAAGCAACTGTATGTCCTTGGTTTGTCTCAAATAGTTGTCGACTGGCTCTCACATTTTAAAGTAGGTATTATAATTATTACTGGTTTTAAACTTAACAGGTTTTTACCTGACAGCATTCATACGTTTAGTATAAAAAAACAAGCTTAGTCCGAGACGGACTTGCATGCAAAGCGTTCCAAACGAATTTCATTTATTGTAGCATGATACTTTTAAAATAAATACTACTAAGAGATTCTCCTGTTATAATAAAAACTAACAGGAAAATCTTTAAAATACCAATATTAGTACCTAACTATTTATTTTCAAGCAAAGTGTTACCACACCAATCGATCGACAGTCGATCGATGGTAGAATGGATTAGTCGACGTCGATCGACAGTCGATCGATGCCATCAATCGACCGATGCCGTCGACCGATGCCATCGACCGGCAATCGATCGTTTGGCTACCGGTTTGGTCGACCGGTATCCGTCGATCAATTAAGGCTATCACACCAATCGATCGACGTCGACCGATGTCGATCGATGGCATCGATCGACTGTCGATCGATTGGTGTGTTAACACCCTAAGACTCGGGTTTAATTGGGACACACACACTTACGGCAAACTTAACACTGACGTAGGTAGTGCAAGCTCCAACAGGATACCATTTGTTATTGGCCGCTTGCAAATTGGCGTTCTGTTGGCGCTTGCGCTACGTTAGTATTGTGTTAAGTTTGCCTTAAGTGTGTGATTTCCCATCATAGCCCGCGTGCCCGTCTTTTACTATGTTCCCTTAAACTGAAGTTTTTTTTTCAGAATTTTATATTATTCGTTTCGGTTGATGGCCCAATCTTAGTCAAATTTTTAAATGTTAAAACTATAGTAACCTGCTTATATATGTATAAATCGGTTAAGAATTGTGTATGAATCCAACCAAGCAATATACTATCTTGTTTACACGAGTCTTGTCACTCGAATATAATCTATGGATTAACTACAGTTCTTCGTGTCTTGATTGAAAGATATGATTATGCTACATCTATTTATACGTTTGTATTATTATTTTTATAATGTTTTGTTTATATTATAATAGTACACGATCTTACTTTCGATCATAGGCATACGATCATTCTGGACAATTATTATAAATGAGAATAATTCAAAACAATCAGTTGGCAATCCACAATCATTATTAATAATAGAAGTCAAATATACAGTGTGTTAAATCGACACTCACAAAAAGATTCTGAACCCAACACTAATTTTAGGTTTTAACCGGCCGAATAGGGGTACAATAAATATTACCTATATAATGTCTTTGAATACAGGAGACATCATACATTCCTGCAAGTAAACGTTACTTGCAAAGTTAACGTTGAGGCTATCGAAAAAATATCCAAAAGTTATCTGAATAAAAACCAAAAGACCAAAAAATCATCCAAAAAGGCCCCTGGGACCGCAATGAACTGACACCGCAGTCCCAGTTGCCGGATGCATTTCATAAAATGAAATGCATCCGGGATTTTATATTAGAAACAATTTCAGGTAACCTATTCCTGCCGAGAATTATTTTAATACATACCTGCCATTTCGGGCACGCCGCAATTGCGGCGGTAAGACCCCTCTTTGAGGAGTGGCTGGAGAGACGTCACGGCGTCCTGACCTATCGGATGACGCAGGTCCTCACCGGACACGGAAGTTTCGGGAGGTACCTGTGCCTGATGGGGAAGGAGGAAACGCCCGGGTGCCACTACTGCGAAGATCGCCCGGAGGACACAGTAGAGCATGCGGTGCAAGACTGCCCAGCTTGGGCGGTGCACCGACGTGTCCTCACGGCGGCGATAGGCGGAGACCTCTCGCGACCGGCATTGGTTGCGGCCATGCTGCGGGGCGAGACGGAGTGGGAAGCGGTCTGCTCCTTCTGCGAGGCAGTAATGCTCGTGAAGGAGGAGGCGGGCCGCAAGCGAGAGAGGACAGCGTCCTCCCTCCGCCCCAACCGCAGTGGTAGGCGCCCGCGGCGTCGGACGTCAGCAGATGATCTCCGGCCACCGTAGGCGCGGGCATGCGGGCAGCGAGTAAAGGGCAACTCGCTGCCCGACCAAGGACCATGCCCGGGTCGACGGCGCGTAGTGTCCCACGCGCGCCTCAAAGAGCGTCAGCATAATGACGGGGCCCCCCTCTCAGAGGGCCAAAGCCTGCCGGGGTCGCGGGATTATTTCCTTACCGTGACCCCGGAACGTAACATGCTATTGAAGGACACCGTGGATTTTAGTCAGTAGAAGTCTGACAGTCCCTCCCGCCCTGCGCGGGGCCGGAGGACTCATTTGATGATTTAACCACGCTAAAAAACAAACAAAAAAAAAATACATACCATTTTGAATCTATGCTAGCCTATCACTTTTGCTGGCTAATATTGAACAAGACAATTTTCATAGACGTTTGACTGTACTTTTTATGGATCTGTCCCAGTCGACGGAATACAAATGTTAAAATTAAATGCATCCGGCAACTGGGCCCGCGGTGTCAGTTTATTGCGGTCCCAGTCGCCGGAAACCTCGTATCGTCAATCCGAAACCAAACACACTGTATAGTACAAGCGTTTTTTTCTGGACTCTCAATAACTACGGAAAAAACCTTTATTGTTTCAAGCAAATAAAATAAAATACTTATTCAAATATTATCTCTTAGAGTTTTTGTTAAGTAGTTACCGTCGACGAATAAAAATTTAATATTTTGGCCTTGCCCTTGACCTGACGTTAAAATAAGTAAGAGGCCGCCTTTAAAACGTGGCAAAATCATCAAATGAGTCCTCCCACTCAGGGTGGGAAGGGAGGGACTGTCAGACTAATACAACGGTGACCCTTTAATAGCCCTTTACGTTCCACGATTACCTGATGAGAAAGTCCCGCGACCCCGGCAGGCTTTAGCCTTCCAAGGGGGGCCCGTCAGATTACTGACAGCTCTTTGTAGCGCGCGTGGAGTACGATGCGTCGTCAACCCGAGTACTGGTTGATGATTTGACGGCGAGTCACCCATTACTCTCCATTCGCAAGGCCGCGCCTACGGTGCAGTGGCTGGAAATCCCTCGCGGCGCCCGCCTCTTCCGTCGCTAGCATGACTGCTTCGCAGGAGGTCACTTTAAGATACTAAATAACTAATCCAATAAACTACCGAAGGCTGCGAGTATCCTGGAGCGGTCGTGGGACTGTTAACAGGAAAGTCACAGTTTCCTGTTTAGACTGTACCGCTGGAACGTAAAGAGCTATTGAAGGAACACCGTTTTTAGTCAATACGACACTGAGAGTCCCCTCCGACACTGTTTCGAGAATGTGTTGGAAGCGAGATGATAAAACGTGACGAAAGATGACAGAAATGAGACGTTTTTGCAATGAAGGGAAGCTTATGACCAACAGTGGACGTCTTTCAGTAAGTAAACCAAATTACCGTATAATTTGACCAATATAATGTGTGTACTTTAAAAAAGTGGTGACCTCAGAGATTGTGTTGGCTATTTCTTCTCAAAGTAGGCAGATACGAAACACCGGTTTCATCTAGTTTAAACCGACTTCATTAAAAAGACTATCAAAGTGTTGTCTAAACCTACTTGCATATATAAATATCATTAATTTCATCTACATTCGAATATACTAATACTACAAATCACGAAGCGAGTTACTGCGGTTGAAGCCGAATATTAATATTTTCGTTTATTTTTCTTTCTTTCACGGATTCTTGCATTTTCACCAAAACGTTTACTTTCTAAGAAATATCTTCTAGTATATGCTAGATATTTCTATGTAGATGTTTACTTTTAAATATCTTGTCGTCTGGTCGACACTTCACGTGACCGGTTGGCTCTCTTTGGTCAAAGAATTAGCGTTGACATTCAACGTGGCAATGCTGTCAGTGTTCTGGGCACGGTGCCGGATTACAGCGATGTTTTTTGATGCCGAAGTGTCCCGCCAGTGTTTTTATACATAATCATAATATTGTGCATTGTCGGTTAAACAAAAGGTGCTCTAAACGCAATGATATTATTATGCTATTAACAAATCATAATATTTCATGATCATAATTATACTGTACCGTAGATTCGCGTGTGGTCAGTGTATCTACTCAATATCAAACGGTAAATAATACATACTTGTAACATCGATAATATAAATACTTAACAAATCATTTGAAACACTGCAATCCTCTTAAAAACATTAAAACGAAACACTAGATTTTACCTTCCATTTTCCATGTTCATATTCATCATAATTTACAACTTAATCACTTTATAAATAGAGTTTCTTATGTTCTATCACTTGTTTACATTTTACACTCGCGAGTACAGACGTTCATCGTATAGCTGTTATCTTACTAATAGTAAAGTAAGGTTTTCATAACTGTAGGTTTGTAGTTAGAGTGGGGAGAGATGAACAGACAGGTATGTATACACTACATAGACCGCCGCGCAGTCTCAGATTAATTGACTATTGATCTATCCAATAAATGTACTGACCGTGTTAGTTAACGGTTAGCCCAAAACGAGCGCGCTAAATAAACGGATCGTAATTTAGAACGTTTAAATCGAAATTATGACTATAATATTGGGAATCATACATTGGAATATTTATTTACTTTCAATTTTAAATTCGTGTTCGCTTTAAGCCAAATTAAAGTTTAACATAATTAATATTTTAAATTGTCAAAATAACAACGTAAATGTAGGTGAGCCTGGTAAAGTCACAATTTGCTTGAAATTCGAGTTTAAAATAATTTAAATAAGATAAAATACGATATCGAAACGTTATTTTTGTTGTCAAAACCAACTGAACTACTAAAACACGTATAATAAACAGATTTCACAGACTAAAATCTACAAAGTAAACAATAATAATTATACTCTATTTATTTAAAACAGGATAAATTGATAAGGAAGTTATCTACTAATTTTTTTGTTTCCGTGACATTGGAACAAATGTAGTTTTATGGCGGATATTGTGACATGTTTAATAATATTCATTAAATAGATCTTATATTTCTATATAAAGAAAAAACAAATAAAAAAAGCACGCCTGCTATTATGTCAAAAAGTGAAATAAAAATAAAACAAGTTCATAATACAAAAAAAAAAAATTTCATTGCACTGCAATAACATTTTATTTTTCTGACAGTTCTCCAGACATTTTTTTTCAGTTCCCCCGCAGCACAGCCGAGTCAATCACTCAGCCATTACGTCAATGAAGCTGTTAAATTGAACGCCGGTGTCGGTTAACTGTTAATAATTTTTGCAACACACATTCCTTCTCAAAGGACAGTTAGATTAACTAGTCAAAAACGACCGATAAACCGATACTAGGTCAAGTTACGTCAATCTGAGAAGTCAATTCCCAGGTAACCATATTCCACCTGGGAATTGTTTTGATTGGCCCTAATTGGCAAGACTAGGAAGGTAAATACAGGGTTATAATTATGTAGTGTGGATAGTTTGTCAAGTTATTGCTTGACGAAAATTATTCATCATCTGCCTAGCCTTTTCCCAACTATATTGGGGTCGGCTTCCAGTCGAACCAGATTCAGCTGAATATCAGTATAGACTTCCATAACCCAGTAACTGGGAAATACGATACCCCATGGTAAGACTGTGTGGTTGTCAGACTTATGAGCTTCTGACTAATAGTAACGACTGTCAAAGATCTACAAATGACAGTCGGGACCAACGGCTTTACGTGCTTTCCGAGGCACGGAGGAAACTCGTCCAGACCAACCCCGCAAGCGCGGCTCAACCCGGAAGTTCGGCCTGTGCGGCTGTAATTATTTATTGTTATTAAATAGATTTTTTTTTCAATTTAACTAAAAAGTATTACTTAAACAATTATATTAAAGACGTTTTGTCTTTTTTCTGTTATATTTAGCCCATACTGCCCCACTGCTGGGCAAAGGCTTCGCCCAAGTAATCCAAGTGTTTTTTACCACTTGGAACCAGCCCTCAGGGTATGAGTAAAAGTTGGTATAAATAACATTTACTGTCGTTAATATGTAGAGTTCTTTGCAATGTCGCTAACGCAGGGCCGCGCCGAGCCCTGGCAGCGCCTGTGTGCAAAATGCAGGAAGCGCCTCTTTTTTTTTGGTCGCGTTTTAAAATTTGTTTTTATTGAAACGTAATATTATTAGCCTGATTTTAGAACTTAATACATGTATAATTTATTTAACTTTGCTCCACACTGTATCTTGAGTGCGTTTACAATCGTTGAAATTCACACACACAGACACCCAGACCCGAATCAATTACTTGCAGGTCATCCTATATTTGTCCCGTGCGGGAATCGAACCCGTGATTCGCAGCGCAGCAACCGCTCGCTTGCTCAGCCAGTACGTCAACCATGTCGGCTATATAAAATATTGCTAGTATAATCTTTATGAATGATAACAGCTGTATTGCTTTATGGGGTAATTTAAAACGCAGAAGGAACATCAGGTTTTTTTTAACATATTTTATAGGAAAGTAGGTACATAAAAAGTACATACCCCTGCTTAAAGCATTTTTTTTATCAGTTTTAACACCTTCATCGGTTCTATTTCGAAACACTTCTATAATTCCTTAGTAGTAAACGGCAGAGCCGTGAAATATTTATGTACTTATTTTAAAAGTGTTCATCACGTGTTTATTACGTTCTTTCTCTCGTCTTCTTTTTCTCAACACACAAACACACATAATTTCTTTATTTTTTCTTGTTCAGTATCACTCATCGTAAAAACACTTTAAAATAATCTGTAATACACCAACTAAGTATTGATTTGTAAGTAGTGTTAGAACTCGAAACTTAATTTTAATATAATATAAAACACGAGACGTTCATTCAATGAGCACCTAGCACCCACTTTGCATAAAATGTTTCTAATTGTTTATTAGGTACCACTCGTTAAAATCATGGACTCGCCGCCGCTGTCTCCGTATCGCATCATGTTGCGTTAATATAAACTCATGCTCCACAGCTCGCCTTTGTAATATAATAGTCAGCTATTTTATTGATTGCGGCGCTTCTTTTGATTTTAAAACGCAGACGCAGCGCTTGAAGATTGTATGTGTAAACACATACCCGAAATATAAACAGTGGGTCAATTCAAATAGTGCTTATGTCTTGGGAGACTTGTATCTACCTACTTATCGATACTGAGGTATTGTATGTGAAAAAATAATTTCATTAATTGGTTTTCGCATTTCATCTGGCGCCCCTGTAGTACTGGCGCCTGTGTGCGCCGCACACATCGCACACAGGGGCGGCGAGGCCCTGCGCTAACGAACGAAATAATTCTGTGGCTGCTGGATAGTTTTTCGGGGTCTGGCTGCTTGTTTTATATGTAGATATTATTTACCATTTTCTCTAGATCTATGAAAATACTACATTGAGATAAACGTACCTTAGTGCATAGTTTCGTAACAATATCAAACAATCTGTAATCCCCGAATGTAATGAATGTCAAACTCATTAAATATTTTCTTCAATTACAATACGATATCTCGTTATAATCATTTGCAAAATTCAGCAGTCGTTGTAGATTATATTATTTCTGTATTTAACGAAATAATTTACGAAAAATTAAGGACATTTTGTTATTGTTATCGGATGGAAATAGTGCTTAATTAATTTATTAATTACTAGTGGTTGCCCGCGGCTTCGCTTGCGTTAATTTAGAATTTGAGAAACAATACGGGTCGTGTAAATGGCGCCATCTGGAATATGAACGTAATTGTTTTCTCGGCAACAGCTGTCTTCTGTTATTCGGGATGAAAGATACCCTATATCCGTGTCTGTATAATAAAAAAAATTGGGACGATCAATTCATTATGTAGTTTTCGTGAAAACTTAAAAAACAAACATACTATTGCATTTATAATATTAGTTTAGATCAATAATGTTATAGGTACATAGTTTACAGTATCGCGATGAACGTACGATAGCATTGCTCTTCTCCCTTTAGCATACGAGTACCGCGTGATACCTAAAAACTAGCGTATTATTTGACTCGATGAGTAAAACTTGTCGTCATTGAAAACAGAATCTATGCACTGGTTTGAGCACCAATTCAAAACATAAATAAACACAAAATAATAGAATGGACTGATTGTGCTTTTTTTGCGGGCATGCGGGCGGCGAGTAATAAAGGGCAACTCGCTGTCCGACCATGGACCATGGCCGGGTCTACGTCGCGTTGTGTTCTACGCGCGCCTCAAAGAGCTTCAGCATAATGACGGCCCCCCTCTAGAGGGCCAAAGCCTGCCGGGACGCGGGACTTATCTCATTACCGTGACCCCGGAATATAAAGGGCTATTGAAGGACACCGTGGATTTGAGTCAGTACGAGTCTGACAGTCCCTCCCGCGCTGCCTGGGGTGGAAGGACTCATTTGATGATTTTACCACGCTAATTCCTAACTCCTAAACCTAAAATTCCTACTCCTCGAAACAATAAATTACGGTTTAAATAATATCCAACGTACTTACCAATAATTTAAATCAGCGCAGATTTATTATAGAAAAAAAACTGAAAAATATTAGAAAAAAATTAAATTGCAAATAATTTTGAAATAAAAGTATGCATAAAATTATTTTTAATTATTTAAAACTCTCACAGGATAAATAAAACCAAAAAAAAGAACCACAAAAAGTGAAAAGGAAAAAACCAAGATTTGATCCTGAGAACCGTTGCACGAGAGGCAAGCAGGTTATTAACCAGACTGGGTGGTTTGTTGACAGTAAGTTTAAATAGCGGTTCTTATACAAAATATATTAACAATGACTGAAAATCAACATACTATAACATTGCTAATCCCCCAAGGGGAATAGCGTTATTATACATACCCTATTAATTGAAGGGCAGTTTAAGGAATATTTGAGGAAAAATTGAATAAATAATATCCAGTGGTTTAGCTTCCAACTCCAAACATACATTTAAAAACAACAAAATTCAAAATTGCTTACCTCCCAGGGAAAATAGCCTAATAATACATAGCCTATTAACAGAAGCATATTATTAGGAATATTAGAGGAAAATTTATTTTTTATTTATTTATTTATTTACTTCAGGCTTCAAGGCCCATATGAAATACTATAATACAATACATTATGAAACTTAACTACAATTATAATAATACAATACATAAACAATACTATATAACACTAATTCACACGAAGAGTCGGCGTCGTATATCGCGCGGTGTCAGGTATCCGGCCTCGGAATCGCCGGAACACTACACCTCTCGGCCAAAATTCTTCCTTCGTGAAAGTCGACAGATGTTCAGTCGGCACCCTCACCACAAAAGAATTGAAGTTCACGTTGTGACGAGACTGCAACTGCTCGACCCTCAGGGTAAGCTTGGACTTGATGCGGACATACTCTACAATCATCTCGACCTTTGTAGTGTAGTGCAGCCGGGACACGTACAGCAGCGTCACTGGTACTGCAGGACGCAATAGATGATTCGGTCCGGTCGGTGCGGTACCGCACTGGTTCCGACAAGTGGGCTTCCTCTTCTTCTCAACTTTGATAAAACCATCCTTGTCACACTGGTCTTTCACAGGACCCTGCTGAGGCAGATCCCTTTGGATAGGGGGTAAGTAATATATGATATAACTACAAAATCTCTAAAATTTACAAGAGATAACGACTGAATATATAATTTTATTTGATATAACGGTCTGTTAATATAATAAACGATTGACATAATTTTATTATGACTAATTTCTTTAAGCATAACAATCAATGAATATAAATTCGTTTTGTATACCACTCAAAAGACATAAAACTTTTTTGCTCTAATTTTTTTTCTTCCTGGAAAGTAATTTAACACTGATGTGCCTAGTAATAGTACCACCTGCCATGAATGTTGGACGGAGCCCCGCTTCGCGGGGCTCCTATTTCTGCGTACCGGGTTTAAAGTAACCTAACACGAAGGGGATGGCGGGGTCTTTCAGACCCCGCCATCCCCTTCGAACCTAACCTGTCCGTGTCGGGGTGCCTCAACTCCCGAGCTCGCTTCGCTCGCTCTTGCATCCTAGGTCAAATAACTGATTACTACCTGTCATGCTGGCTCGACGGAGCCCCGCTTCGCGGGGCTCCTATTTCTGGGTGCAAGGTTTAAAGTAACCTAACACGAAGGGGATGGCGGGGTCTTTCAGACCCCGCCATCCCCTTCGAACCTAACCTGTCCGTGTCGGGGTGTCCCAAGTCTCGAGCTCGCTTCGCTCGCTCTTGGATACTAAATTTTTCTAATAACAATAGCAATCGTGAAGACAAACAATCAAAGTTCAAGGGATAAGCCAAAGTCATCAAATAAAATGTTTAAACGTTAAATTATATGTTTCAAACGTTATAAGTAATGATCTTCGCTTAAATAAACGTTATATCTAATAAAATTATATGAAATGAGTTTTAGAGTAACACAAACACTACGTGTAAAGAAATTATATCAACCGTTGGTATATCTCACGTTGATTATATCATGTGAACGTTATTGAAATGAAAATATATCAAATAAGTTTATAAGAAATGAGACGCACCCTTGGATAGGTACCTGCTTAGCCCCTTGCTGCTTAGATTGAGACGCAGCAGGTTTGTTAGTGGCAACCCAAAATTTGATCGACAACTTTACAGTAGTTTTGGAGATAGACCAAAAGAAAAAAACATAAAAAAAATCGAAAAAAAAAGTTGTTCTGGTATCAGAATCGCTCCTTTATCTCGAAAAAAATACAAAAAGAAAAAAAAAATCAATGCACAGGAATGACAGCTCTACGATTTTATTATATGTAAAGAAAGAAGATTCTTTTATTTATGTGTATATGTCGTTTCACTCACTCCTGATCACAGGCCCTTTTTAATAGATTCTTAAAAAGAAAACAAACATAAACAAAAAAAAGAACTGTGTAAATCATACAAGTCACTTTCCAAATAAAAAGAAAACGTTTCGTTTTAGAAGAAATTCGTAGTATTATCAAATTCACGCAGTCTTGATGTATTAACAATTAATTGAACCTTGGTTGTGTTGTGTTTTTAAAAAAATAAAATAAAAACTGTGGTGACGCCTGAGAGATTACACTGGCGATGTACTCATACATTATTTACAAATTCGTTAATAAAAAAAAAGATCAAAATGTCTAAGTAAAGCTGATTTTAGCCATTACAAAAAAAAATATTAACTGAAATAATAAATATTTACGTCTCAAATGAAAGGAAATCACAAATGTAGGGGGAATTGGTAATGAAAAAACTTCTGGAATATGTGACGAGCAAAATATTGCTGCTGACTGGCATGGTTTTCAGTATACCTACCTACTAAAAATATTCCATTAAAATACGTAGTAATATACCAAATGCGAATGTGTTCATTTTTTTGTGTTGTGTTGTAAGTTACAAACTAGCCATGAAAAACAACTTTATAATACACTAGCTGTTGCCAGCGGCTTCACCCGCTACAACTCGAAAATTATCCCACGGGAACATAAAATCGGGATAAAAACTATCCTATGTGTTAATCCAGGTTATAAATTATCTGTGTACCAAATTTAAGCCAAATCTGTTCAGTGGTTTTTGCGTGAAAGAGTAACAAACATACCTACATACATCCTCACAAACTTTCGCATTTATAATAGGCTTGTGTTTAAACACCGCCCAAAAAACACCTATACGGTAACAAAAAAAATCTATACGGTTACCAAAATGAATAAATGGTCACCAAGTAACGTTTCCTAAAATAACCTATTTTCTGTAATAATAAAAAAATCGACCTAAGTGGGTTCGAGGAAGCCTCGCTTCGCGACGCTTCTATTTCTGTTTTCAGGGTTGAAAGGAACCTAACAAAACCGAACTTCGGGGTGTCCCTGATTTCTTGCTAAAGCGATTTTTAGATTTGGTGACCATTTATCCATTTTTGTATACAAAAATAATAATTGATGAGCATTTAAATTGAATCGAAACCTGGGCAGTATTGCAGTCCCTCCAACGATGTCATATCGACTATAGGTATATCGAAGTGTTGAAGTGTTTGTATAGGAACGCCACCATGTCCATCCGACTTCAGGAAGAGAGCACGAAACCAATCCAATTGCAGAAAGGCGTGAGACAGGGAGACGTTATTTCTCCGAAACTGTTCACGAACGCGTTGGAGGACGTTTTCAAGCTCTTGGAATGGAACGGACTCGGCATCAACATCAATGGCGAATACATCACTCACCTTCGTTTTGCCGATGATATAGTCATCATGGCAGAATCGTTGGAGCACCTCAATGCTATGCTCAGCGACCTCAGTATCGTTTCCCAACGGGTCGGCCTTAAAATGAACATGGACAAGACGAAAGTCATGTCGAATGTCCATGTGGCACCCGTACCGGTTGTTGTTGGGAACGATACTCTCGAAGTTGTAGACCATTATACTTACCTTGGACAGATTGTTCAGTTAGGTAGGTCCAACTTCGAGAAAGAGGTCGCCCGAAGAATCCAACTCGGATGGGCAGCGTTTGGGAAGCTACGTGATATCTTCTCATCGAGAATCCCACAGTGTCTCAAGACAAGGGTGTTTAACCAGTGTGTGTTGCCAGTGATGATTTATGGCTCTGAAACGTGGTCTCTGACTGCTGGCCTTTTAGAGAGATTGAGAGTCACTCAACGAGCAATGGAAAGAGCTATGCTCGGAGTTTCTTTGCGGGATAAAATCCGGAACATGGATATTCGGCGAAGAACCAGAGTCACCGACATAGCTCATAAAATTTGCAAGTTGAAGTGGCAATGGGCAGGCCACATCGCTCGTAGAACTGACAACCGATGGGGAAGAAAAGTTCTCGAGTGGCGACCACGGACCGGAAGGCGCAGCGTAGGCAGGCCTCCCACTAGGTGGACCGACGACATCGTGAGGGTCGCGGGCAACGGATGGATGCAAGTGGCGAATTGTCGTTCGGCGTGGCGGTCTAAGGGGGAGGCCTATGTTCAGCAGTGGACGTCTTCCGGCTGATGATGATGATGATGATGATTTAAATTGTAGCCTTTATAATATTAGTAGGATTTTGTACCTCTCAATTACCTACCGTAGGTCGTGCTAGGAAGGTTACTTCCTAGCACGACCACGCTAAAATTGCAGCTTGCATTGAAGTTGAGGACACGGGACCATGCCTAATAATTTGTACTCATTTTATACTCCGAATTCATCATCGGTAAATTGTAAGAAAAATTAAAATAAAAAACCTGCCCACAAGCCAGCATTTAATTTTAAACTTGTCCCTAGATGGCGTCAAATAAAATATGAGCAGAATGTTTTTATTTTATTTTTTCTTACAATTTACCGGTAATTAATTGTGAGTATAAATGAGAACAAATTATTAGGCATGTTCCCGTGTCTTCAACTTCAATGCCAGCTGCAATTTTAGCGTGGTCGTGCTGGGAAGCAACCTTCCTAGCACGACCTTTATATCTACGGTAATTGAGAGGTAAAAAATTGCTAATTAGTGGTATATAATAGTACAAATAAGGAAAAATTTATTGCCATCAAAAGTAATAATGAATTATGTTCACGGTCGTGCTAGAAAGTACAACACTTTTCTACTACTAGCCATTTATGCAGCAAAAGCTTTATTCATTACTAGCTTCTGCCAGCGACTTCGTACG
The DNA here is from genome assembly GCA_954870645.1 of Agrotis clavis. Lineage (NCBI taxonomy): Eukaryota > Metazoa > Arthropoda > Insecta > Lepidoptera > Noctuidae > Agrotis > Agrotis clavis. The sequence goes on along the minus strand of OX940927.1, from coordinate 4,241,019 downwards.
CGGATTCTGTTGCTTATGCCAGCGACAATGAGGTCGTCAAAATTGAAGATCTGAAACGTCTGATGTCGAATTCTTAGAGCCTGGGGACGGGAAAACAACGGGACGCGCATGACGATTCCAGACGTTCCAGATCTTTCATTTTTTAAGTCAACAGGAAAAGCCCATCAGACTAAACAACTCTTGCTAAGATGTTATTCATATATATGTTAATAGTGTAGCTGGGCTCTTGGAATTCCACATGAGTGTTCCAGATCTTCAGTTTTTATAAGACAACAGGGAGTGCTCATCAGGCTGAACAACTCTTGCTAAGACGTCATTACTGTATATGTAATAGTGTAGCTGGGCTCTTGGAGTTCCACATCAGGTGTTCAAGTTTCCAAGATAAATTATAGCCTATATGTTACCCAGACTTAATAGCTATACAACAAAAAAAAAAAAAAACAATCAAATCCGTCCAGTAGTTCCGAAGATTAGCGTGTATGGAGTAACTTCTGCCGTTTTCCTAACATTTCCCTTCACTGCTCTGCTCCTTTTGATTGTAGAGTGATGAAAAGTATACTATAACCAGCGCAGGAGTATGAAAAATAATTGTACCAAGTTTCGTCAAAATCTGTCTAGAAGTTTTTGTTTCTATAACGGTTATACAGACAGACAGACAGACAATAATTTTATTAATTGCATTTTTGGCATCAGTATCGATCCCTAATCACCCCCTGATAGTTTTGGAAATATATTTCATGTACAGAATTGACCTCTCTACAGATTTATTATAAGTATAGATATAGATAGATAGATAGATTTGGAAGCACGCAGGAAGCTCGATATTTATAAAATGGATGGTCCCATCCATTGACTAAACACAACAAGCGGGGCTTAACCTTGAAGAATGATCTCTATGACTTATTATTTTTACATGAACTCCTCGTCTTTTTCATACGTATTTATAGACGCTATTTTCCAATAACAGACTTTATTTATTTTTTTATTTAAAGATAGGTTCGCGTTTGACCACTATCTCGCCTGATGGTGAGCGAAGTTGTGGTCGACGGTAAAGCACGCTTGCCTAGAAGTAACCTGTTCACTCTTGACTTGAAGACCCCAAGGTTATAGCTGTCGGGAAATATAGATGCGCAAGGAATTCCACTCCTTAGCTGTGCGTACAATAAAGGTATTGGCAAAACGCTTTGTACGTACCGGAGGGATGTCCACCATATATCGATGGTGCATTGATACGTCTTGTAGTCCGATGATGGAAAGGGCCAGACGGAATCATGTTATGCAGTTCGATTCTGAGGTCGGAATTAGGTAGAGTTATTTTAGTACCTACTTGCGTATGTTGATATTAATATCAATCTTGCCTCATTTCTAATAGACAATCTCTTGTGGAAAACAGTATTGCAGGTAAATGATCTTAATAAAAAACATCAGAGACAGATTACACAAATAATTTGTGTATAAAAAATTCTAAAACTCTTTGGATTTTTCTGCTCTTTAAAGTAATTCCAAGATTTGGGGCATATCCACTTTATTCTTTCGCTGTTTGAAATCAGTGTAAGTACCTACATGAATAACTCTACTTAATTTCGACGACCTATGTTATTACTACTTCAACTTCTATCTCAACTACTAACTAAATTTAAACTTGTACCTTTCAGACAAGGGTTGGTTTAGAAGTTATAAATTTATTTACATTTAAAGGTATACGTCGGATTTGCTGATCTACTGATTTATAAATAGAATACCTGATAAATAATCAATAAAGTTGAAGAGTTTATACGTGCTAATCTCAGAAACTGCTATTTCGAATACAAAAGTTCTTTTTTTGTTGGATATTTTATTTATCGAGGAAGGCTAGAGGCCCTATAGCTTTCCTCGATAAATAAAATATCCAACACAAACAACAAATATCCACGAAATGACCAATAGGAGCAGAACAGCGCGGAGCGGGGGTAAAACCTCGGAGAACAGCTAGTCTTTAAAAAACCCTAAGGCGGTAGCACGAGTACGTCATATAAACGTAAACTAAGTATTAGCCGTAGCCCGTGGCTCCGCTTACCTCTCTCATATTATTCTACGTGTAACGTTAAATGCGCAAAACCTCTCGTGGGAAAACTAAGCCCATATTGTTACTGAACAATGTTTGTTCTAAGAATTTTGGAAATTCGCAAAAAAATAATAATTGGTTTTTCATACAAAATGAGAAATCGATCGGGCCCATCAGTATGAAAAATCTTTTTTTTTTATTGTGAATTTCCAAAAGTCTTAGAACAAACATTGTTCAGTAACATGGGCTGAGTTACCCCACGAGAGGTTTTGCGCATTTAACGTTACACGTTGTATAGCCTCTAATCGTCTCCAAGGTCCAATCCCTCTATGTACGAACAATTATTAAGTTCAGCGGTTTTGACGAGAATCGAAAGATACAAACACACGTACATATATTTCGCATTTAAGGTAGGATTGATGTCAATGTTTTAAGCAATCTCTCATTGATTCCATTAATAATCCATTTGAGTAAGTTTCAAATCACTCAGTAGAAGTTTGCAGTATATTCACTAACTCACTTGTTTAATAGTTTTAAATCATTTTAACATAATAGGTGCTGATAGACTTCAGTGTTGTGAGCATTCACTTGTAGCAAAGATTACTTTCGAATACTCGTTAAATTCTATTGATATTGTTGTTTTTTATAATTAAGATAATTATGACTTAGAACCCTGGTTAAAATCTGGTAAATCGCTCGCACTGAAACAACAAAACTCATGACTGTTAAGCCAACATCTCATTTCCACAATTGAGTTGTTCATATCAAACAGAATTATCGAATTAATTTAGCTCTGTGCTATCCCGCCTTCGCTCAAGTGAGACAAATCATCAGTAATCGACGGAATAGTGATAATTGGATATCATTGAATATTGATTAAATTGCAACATTTGCGGTAGCTTTCACAATCTGTGGCTGGAAATCAATAAAATTATCTCGGTCTCAATGTTAATCCCAACGACGATATAATACTAAACTACGCATGCACGATCTAAGGAACAAAAATTATTCTGCCAACTCGCTGAGGTACTACGTAAGCGAGGGGGACGGGGTACTGCGTTGTGATTAGCTAACTCAAGGTCTGTTCTGTCTCAACGTATGTTTACGGCTCACAGGATTGGTCGAAATGAGACGGATATAAGACTTTTTTGCCTAATGTGTTGGCAGACATCGGTCGCCTGTCATTAGGAGTCTAGTATTATATCGTCGTTGGTTAATCCCGATCTTTTTCCTTACTTCACAAAATCCAGATTTGCTGACAGATAAAACGGACCAGTGTTTGGATTGAGAAAGAATATTAATTTCCGGCGTAAGAAATAAATAATTGATTTAGTATGTGTGTTACTCACCTATAAAATTTTCCATAAGTTTACCTACATCTACATAAATTATGTATCGACGGTCCCTACGTACAAACGGACATGTCGAAAATGTCATTTTTTTTTATTGCACAGTTCGCTTTAGATTTTTAAGATGCACATATCTGTATATTTATTTTTTTCTTATATTACGTATTTAACGAGATTTACCAATCGTATATGAGGACAAGTATTATATTTACAACGAATAAGTAACGTAGATGCGGACATCTATACATAACGCTTTGTACGGTGTTTTAAATTGCGCGCAAACGCGGTCATGTCTGACATAACGTCATTTACGGCGGGAGTTTCTCAATAGGGCGTGTACATGTCCTTATTGTATGTTTAAATGCTAAGAAGATTGTTAATTAACAATAAACAATTTCGCTTCGGTGACCTATTTGGGAATTTGTCTTTGCAATTGTACGATGTTATGATGACGAATAACTACCGAAAATAAACGTTTGACATATATGTCATGCATGCCACCGTCCGAGAAAATCGATCCGACACCATTAAAAAACCTCTAGGTGTTCTTGTCTGGCTAATTCAAATTCAATTTCATTTATTTCAATCAATTTCAGATCATACACCAATATCAAAATTCAATTAATGGAGAATATTTGCATAGACACAACCTCGTTTCCAGGATTATCCACCAGCAACTTGCTTTGAAGTACAACCTTGAGATATCAGAAGTGCCGTAATATAAGTATGCGCCTGACCCTGCCGGTCGCGGCACTAACGAGCTACCGTGACCCCGGAACGCAAAAGGCTTTTGAAGGACACCGTGGATTTTAGTCAGTACAAGTCTGACAGTTCCTCCTGCCCTGCTCTGGGTGGGAGGACTCGTTTGATGATTCTACTATGTTAAAAAAATGTATGCACCTGACTCAGTTCGCGAAGATGGCAATTTCCTTGTATTGGGATCGACCTATCATCACTGACAGAACTATTGTTGCCAAAAAGCATGACATTGTGGTGATAGATCGATCGGAACGTCCGTCACGCAATGTTTTGTTGTTTATATAACGTATCCGTATGACTAGAACCTCGTGGAGGCAGAAAAAGATAAATATTCAAGTATCTTGATCTGGCTCGCGAGGTTGTTGGCATATGGAAAGTGAACAGCAGTCATTGTGCCGATAGTCGTGTCGGCTAATGGCTTAATTGCCTAGAGCCTTGACCAATATCTAAGGAGGCTCTCAATTGGCCAAGCGTTTGATTCAGAAGGCAGTACTTCTGGACACGGCGCGTATCTTTAGGAAGTTCGTCTCTCAAGAGCCCTGACCACCGGTAGCCCGGACCTTATTCCCGGTACTTGTGGACTACATATCTTTGAGGAGTGACTGAAGACGCGCCACGGCGGCAGCGTCTGCCTGACGCAGGTCCTAACCAGACTGAAGTTTCGGGAGGTACGTTCCTGTGTCGGACTGAGAGGGTCCATTGTGCGGAACGCCCGGAGAACACGGTCGAGCATACGGTGGATCTGCCCCGCTTAGGCAGAGACCGCCGTGTCTTCACGGTGCCGATAGGCGGCGGCAACCTCTCGCGCCCGGCATTCAACCTCACAAATGATGACATGGGCGTCTCCCGTCACCGTTGCCGGGAGACGCCCATGGCAACGGTTATCACAAGGCGATTTCCGGCCACCGTAGGCACGGGCGGATGGCGAGTAATGGGTGACTCGCCGTTCGATCATGGGCCATGCCTGGATCGACGGAGCGTCGTGTTCCATGCGCGCCTCAAAGAGCCATCAGTAATCTGACGGGACCCCATAGAGGGCCATAGCCTGCTGGGGTCGTGGGACTATTTTATCAGGTAACCATGACCCTGGAACGTTATTAAGGGCCATTGAAAGAACACCGTGGATTTTACTCAGTATAAGTCTGTCAATCCCTTTCGCTCCACCCAGTGGGTGGGAGGACTCATTTGAAGAATTATACCACATTGAAAAAATTGACATGTCTTTATTTACATTGCAAGAACTATAGACACTTCGAATGAATGAAACCGCGTATAAAGCGATATGTCTTCGTCGATGTATATTTTATAACCATGGGTGGTGATTTTAAGATGTTTAACATATCCGTTTGAAAACTATAGCATTGTTCGACGTTTTCATAAAACGTCTTATTTAAATTCTATGTTATAAACTGATTTCTTCTTTCCTACGTATAAAAAGTTATCTAAGACATGTCCGACATTCTTTTATTTTAATATCAGCGTAGAAACAGTCATCACAGTCATCGATTTTGATCCAGTCTATAATTCCGCTGACCCGCAGTTTTGCATGACGTATGTAATTAAAAACTTACAGAATGCTATTCAGAAAAATACTGTCGTATCTCAGTTAAGTAGCAAAAATCACAACATAAAACCATGGATAACACCTGGTCTTATTCGCTGCATAAAACATAGAGATAAATTGCATATGAAAGCTAAATCATATCCAGAAAACACAGTACTGCAACTTTCATACAAAAGATACCGAAATTATTGCAATGATCTCCTTAAAAAGATTAAAAAAGATTACGACAAAACGGCTTTGGAAGAGGCTGGAACAAATACTAAAAAGATCTGGAAATATATTAAAAACGTAACGTATACTGCGAAACAATATGAATCATCCTCAGGTTTATTACAAGCACACTCGTCTCCGCTGGAATCCGCAAACATAGCAAATAATTTCTTTGTTAATGTTGGAAAGAGTCTAGCGGAAAAAAATCTAGGGCAATCCGAAAACCTAACGAGCACACCTTTAACATGTAATACTGCTTTATCATCCTTCGCGCTGCTAGATACTGACGAGACTGAAGTAGAAAATATAATCATGACCTTGAAAGAAGATTGTGCCGCTGGCTGGGACAACGTTCCGATTAAAATTATTAAAAAATTCAAGGACATTTTGGTACCTCCACTAACTTATATTTTCCGCATCTGTTTATCTTCAGGTCATTTTCCAGAGTGTCTCAAAAAAGCTGTAATTATCCCTGTCTATAAATCAGGCAGTAAAGATCAAGTATCGAATTATAGGCCTATTTCTTTGCTGCCTTCTACGTCAAAAATATTAGAGAAAATAATTAATAAAAGATTGCTGAAATATTTGGAAGAAAAATCAATTCTGTCTAAACGGCAGTTTGGATTTAGGCCTAAAGTTTCAACTGCAGATGCGGTACATCAACTGACTGACTATCTTGCACAAGAACTTGACAGGTGTAATCACACAGTAGGAATTTTCCTGGACCTCGCTAAAGCTTTTGATACAGTTTCCATTCCTATTCTGCTGCGCAAGCTTGAGACCATGGGCATCAGAGGCACCCAGTTGAAACTATTTCAAAGTTATTTAGAAAATCGTTCCCAGTGCGTAAAGATTGGCAATGTTCTCAGCGCTGTTCAAAAAAACACATTTTATGGTGTTCCCCAAGGAAGTATTTTAGGGCCCACTCTGTTTTTGATTTACATAAATGACCTTTGTAACCTAAAGCTAGAACATGGCACTATTATTACTTACGCTGATGACACTGCTCTACTTTTTTCGGCTGACTCAGAAAAAGAGGTCTACCGGCTTGCGCAACACGGATTCAATATTGTCAATAAATGGCTTCAAAATAATCTGCTAACTCTAAATGCGGAGAAGACAAATTTTATTAAGTTTTCGATGCGTAAGCAAACATCAAATATACCCTCAGTGTTACACGCCCATTTTTGCACCATCCCTTTAGATAGCCAGTGTAAGTGTCCCAATATTAATAAAACTGATCGAACAAAATATTTAGGCATAATAATAGATGAAACCCTTTCCTTCAAACACCATTTGGAAGTTATAAATAATAGAATTCGTAAGCTCATATTTGTATTCAAAAAGCTACGATTTATCTCAGATTCAAAAATAATTAGGCAAGTATATTTTGCTCTTTGTCAGTCAATTTTGACTTATTGTATTACTTCATGGGGTGGGGCAAGTAAAACCTTGTTATTGACCATTGAAAGAGCTCAAAGGGCTATTCTCAAGGTGGCTACTTGTCGGCCTTTCCTGTTTCCTACTAACCTCCTGTATAAATCTTGTGAAGTACTAACAGTTCGACAGTTATTTATAATGAGCACTGTACTAAAACAACACGCAGCTCTTCCTTATTGCACTGAATTGACTAATAAAAGACGGAAAGATATAGTTTGCCCCCAAATAAGTACAAAACATGCTTTTACAGCCAAATTTTATTTGTTCCTTGGACCACTGCTCTATAACAGACTTAATGAAAATGGCAACATCTACTCCTTAAATTATAGTAATTGCAGAAAATTCCTTAGGGAAACTTTACAAACAATGTCCTATGAAGATACAGAGAAGTTATTACTTGTGCTAAAGTAAAGATTACTTGTAATATTGTTATAGTGTGTTTTTTAAACTAAGTTAAGATAGTATTAAAATTATATTTTTTACACCTTTGATAAACATTAAATTAGTATGATTTTATATAATTATGTGATTATTTTTAATTAAATTAATGTTACCTTAAATCGCCTGAAACACAGGATTACCTAGTTCAGGCACAAATTTATTTGTGAATTTAATGTACTTAGCTATGAAAACTGTATAACCTTGTACCATAATATGGTACAAGGTTATACAGTTTTCATAGCTAAGTACATTAACCCTTGGGGAGCCTGGTAGGTAAAAATCACATGGCATGCCTGGTGGGTCTGACAGACCCGTAAACATAAATGGTTATTTTTATTTATTTTGATGTTACAAACTATAACAACAGGTTGTAATTTATATTCAATATTGTATCTTAATGAAAAAAGGGAAAAAATACGACAATATATTTTATAAAGTTATAAAAATAATAACTTACCAGTTAAAAGTTACGCCGCGTGCCTGGTCGGGTTTCTCAGACCCGAGCGCACATAAAACACGTGTTAAGCCCCTCGTACACAAGGCGACTCAAGTATCCGATACCTTACGATTTCGGTATCCAAGCGGCTATCGCAATACAAACCCATAGAGGTTCGAACACAAGCACGCGTCAGTGAATACCAAAATCGTAATGTATCGGAGACCCGCGTCGCCTAGTGTACGAAGGGGCTTACTCGAACGCGTGCGCGTTGCTGACTGCGGAAGGGGCGGCAATCTAGCCGCCAGTCTATATCACGAAGCTACTCAGGCACACAGCGGCGGTAGTTACGAATTTTCTAAAATATTGTCGATTCTTTTAAGTGACGGGTCTGTCAGACCCACCAGGCACCCCAAGGGTTAAATTAATAAAAATAATAATAATAATAATAATAATAATAATACATTTATTCAAAAACATATTATGTTTTTGAATAAATGTATTATTATTATTATTATTATTATTATTATCTATCAGTTTTTCTAAGAAAATGAAAAAAAAGAAAACATGTATAAATACCATTATAAAGTTCCTAAAGCTAATAAAACATCATAGAAAAAAAAAAAATTCAATATTGTACATAGAATTATTTCTAGAGCGATTTGAACATTAAAGTCGCTCTCCTGAAAACCTCGGTTTTTGACATGTCCGTTTGTACGTAGGGACCGTCGGTATGTTTCACAAATTTTCGTATCTAGGGCATGAAACTTGTGTGATTATAAAAGGTTGATGAGATCTAAGAAAAACACTCAAAAATAAATCATCTTTTATTGTAAAATTTTTAAATGAGAACGGCCAACATCAATTTTATTTTATTTGATAATTCAGTTAAAGTAGACATGCCGAGTAGAACAATCATCATTATAGCAGTCATAATTATTATTAGGTATTCATTACTAAGTAACACAGTTATTTATTATAAGAACATTTATATTAATTGAACAACCATTTCAAAACTGTATACACTAGGAATTTTGTCTGATTTCGGTGGAGGGCAAAAGAGCCAGAGTTCATAGCTAACAGATAAAACAAAAATAGTATGATTGTATTAAAATGTAGAGATGCCAGCTGCAGGTCAACCTACCCCAATCTGCCAAATTTTTGAAGATCTTTGTTAAATTGAGGTAGGTCGATGTGCTGACGTCTCTACTATTTTCCGTATAATAAAGTTAGACTTGACACAATGTTATCAGAAAATTCGTAGTAAATATTTACAACATTATAAAAAAGTCATTGATAAAGTTTTTTTAATAAAGTACGATTTTAAATTCCAGTCAGTAAAATGACATTTGTACATGAATGAAATGTACTAAAACATGAATGAAATGTACTAAATTTCTTTGTATCAGTGACAGTTGTACTGTCATTTTACTGACTCGAATTATTAATCGTACTTTAGTAAGTGTGTACATGATAAAGTGAAAGCTTCAGTGTAGCCTGTGATTTTTTTTCAATTAATATTTGAATACTTGCGACCGTAACAAAACGAGTAATCATAATAAATTATGAAGGTAGGTACTAGATACTTGAAATGAATTCATGAAATTTTAGGTTACCTCAATCACAGAGAATTTTTGTATTTGATTATTGGTATTAATGAATGATTATTATTTCTGTGATCATGCAAATCACGGGCTACATTTTTATACTTTTTCCACATTGATTTTTGATTTAAATGGAATAAACGTTACAGTGTTATAAAAAATGTAATAAATTTTACGGTGTTTTTATTTTTTATCACAAAGGTTCAATAACTTTTACTATATTTACATAACTTTATTTTATAATTATTAACTAAGAATAATCAGTTAATCGTTTCACACCCTTTTTATTTAATTTACACGATACATTATTTATTATTAAACCATTTTTCGTTTAAAATAAAAAATAGATATTTTTCTTCTTACAAATTAAAGTGACTTGGAGGTTTTTGGACCCGCTTTTCAAGCACCAAGTCGCGGGTTGAAAACCTGACATTAAATTGATTAATTGCATTCAATAGATAGGTATTTAAATAGTTTTTATTTACGACATCAAAAAATACAGTGATCTCACAACAATATTTGGTTTATAGGTTATTTACAAAAGGTACATTCTTAAAATAAACCGCAACAGCAATACTGCTGCTGCGATAAAACAGCCTGACGGCAGTGACCGACCGCACATCAGGCTCTAAGTCAAATGGCAACCGATAAACATAAACGCTCAGGAGTCTTTAATCGATTTTAATCTTTATAATCGAGCTCATAAAGTTGAAAATCTATTAAAAATAACAGAGCGTTTTCGTTTGTTTTGTTCGCTATCGCTCAGCAGTCCGTAATGGATTTTAAACTTAATGATTTTAGGTATTAAGATGACAATCTATTATAGCCTCCTGAGCGTTAACGTTTATTGCTGCCATTTGGCTATAGGGCCTAATAATAATGTCATTTTTCGCCATTATTATTGCCGCTTAAGTTTCGCTTTGCGGTCGCTTTTAAAGGTTTACATCAACATGGGGGTACAAGAATGAGCTAAATGAAATATAAAACGCATTGTGGTGAATAAAGCCACAAGTGGAATTCCAAACTTATTGAACACTTATTTATTTTTATCAAACACACAGCAACGCAAAAATGGTCAGTATTTTCAATTCGAAAAACATTTACATAATACAATCACTATATTTAAATTAATTATGGACTCATCAGTTTTACGATATGTCCTTACTAATAAAAAAAAATGGATGAAAAAAAAATACATATTATTTAGCTTTCTTTGCACTCGAAACTTCCTCTTATAAAATTAAATTGTGTTTAAATTTCATACTTTTTCCGGCATGTTATTTTCGTAGAAAAAAGTAACATAAATGCTAAGTTTTCGTTTTACCCTGGCTTCATACAGATGAAAACTGTAAAAATAAAATGAATCTACTTGTTTTTTGAGCCTAATAAAATATTAGAAACAAAAGTAATAATTATTTATTTTTAAAATATTATACCATATCCTATATTAGTGTAGATTATTGACGGTATTGCTAATACACATAAATAATAATATATACTTAAATAAATAAAATAAATGCTGTCATGTGAAGAATTGAGCACGGGCGGTGTTGAATTTATAGTGTTCAGTTTACCGCCGAGAGTTTAAAATTCAATAGCACGCACTATTCCCAGTAATATATTTTTCTTACAGTATTTTTTTAAATACCCTTTCAGTTTCTTACATCACATAAACAATGTACCTACTATTTTTAATGAGAATAATAACCAATATCACAATAATTATAACAATCAACAAAACAGCATTATCGTCTAATTGAGCACAATAATTCTTACATAAACATCAACAATACATTATTATTTCTTATCAAGCACAAAAACTCACATTTAAGAATAATTATGATCTTGTAACTTATTAAAACATACATACCTACGTTAAAGGACTGTTCTTGTTTAATAATATTTTATTACTGTTATTTATAATGCACTAAAAGTAACAGTTCAACAGCAAAAAAGAACAACTATTGGGGATGCCAATTTTCTATCTAATTAATATGTAGTTATTCACCCAGTCCTAATAATTTATTCAATAAAATAATAATACATTACCTCCTCACTATTTATCCCAAACAAAACAGTAGGTACCTATTTCCTTTACAATAACAATATATACAATACAACATTATTTACACGTGTTCAAAGAACAAATTCGAATGTCACCTTTCACAACACACTTCAGCTTGCCGCCTTCTGATCTACTGTTAGCAATTAAACGAAGATTTACTGTTGCGCAATATTGTGCAATAACGATAAATATGGTTGAAGGACGAGTGTTGTTAGCGTAGCGTACTCCTTGTGCAATGTAGATTGTACTTTATTTACTAGGAAAACAGATTAGTTATTTTTTGACGTCTTTCTGGACTATCAGAAAGTCTGGTGCAGAAAAAGAATTCAATTTGAAATTTCGTGGTATCTATATTGTCAGTTTTTGTATATCTCTACCCTAATATAACTTGGAATTGAAAACATTTCTGAACTGACCGGCCGGATGCGATAGAACTGCATGTTCTTTCGCATACGCCCGGAAATTTGATTTCACTTTGCTCATTCATCGGATTTCAAAATGTTCGGCAATGTGCCATCGGTACATGGTGGACATCCCACCCATAAATTCAAAGCGCTATGCGAAAACTTTCAAAAATTTGCGCTCATGTAAAACACTCTTGAGTGGTAAAGTTTATAAAATAAGAACACAAAGAAAAGAAACCTTAACTTCATCACAATTAATTACTATTTCGATTGACACCAAAGCAAAACAACAGTTCAGAAAGTGCACAACAAGCTTAAAATCTTTACTAGATCACTTCTTCAGTCACTAAAAAGTCAATGTAAACCCCTTAAAAGTAGGTACAGCACTGCAGTCAAAAAGGTCATCACAACACTGTCCTTTTCAGTGAACCTTGCATCGACAATTTAATGTGCACAATCGTATATCACTGACACATTCATAGAGTCTTTTACTCATAAAGTGGCTGAGTTGGTCCATTGGACTTTGAGAGACCCGTTCTGGCCCACGTGATGCGATACAGGAACTGGCTTCCTTCTTCTCCTGTTTCGATGACCTGAGGAAGAAAAGTAATTTAGTTTTTTTTTTTAACAAAAACATAGAACATTTTGTCCTTGTTCCAATTTTCTTTTAGTCATCATATAGGTGGTCGCGAAACTTTTCAAATTACCGTGACCCTGGAACGTAAAGAGCTATTGAAGGACACCGTGGATTTTAGTCAGTACGAGCCTGACAGTCCCTCGTCCCACCCTGCCCTGGGTGGGAAGGACTCATTTGATGATTGTACCACGTAAAAAAAAGACATCATAATAGGTATGACAACTGCACTAGTACATTTTCATTACTTTGTGTACCTAATTTATTTCATCACCAAGGCTCTCTTAAACAGTAAAGAGAAACAATGTGAAAATAATGACATATTCATAATCTTCCAATCAATACTGAGCCGATTGCAGCCGATTACAGTCGATTGCAGCCAGTGGTGGTATGATGATTATGGTTCAAAAGTGGGAACTACATAGGCTGATTAATGCTATGACTAGAGAGGGACTGACTATTGATAGTGGTCCCTTTCCTAGTCATATTATAAGTCTTTCATACAGTTCATCCAAAATTCTCGACTTACTACTCGTAAAGCTTTTAGTCGTTCGTTTTCAAATAAAAAGTAAAAAACTTTCCATGCCCTTGTAGTAACCAAAGTGTCAAAAAAATCACGAACTCTATACACACATTATTGTGTCATCTGACATCTAAAAGTGATAAGATTATTTTGGACATCGCTAACGTCAGTGTGGGGAAACCTGGACTCACATATCATTTTATCAAAAGGCATTCCACCCAAGACTTCATTCCAATGGATTTAATTTATCTCTGATAAAATTGGTGTGAGAATTTTAAAAATTGGTCCAGAAGTTTTAGGCAGTGGTCCGACCAACGGCGAGAGAACGAGTAACTCTCGGCGATTTTCTCTCTCAAGAAACGCACAATGAATGTACATTCCGTGTAAACGAAAGAGATGCATAATAAATAGTTGCTCTCTGACTGTTCACACTGCCGGCGACGACTCGTTTTACTCGTTCTGTCACTGAGCGACGAGCTTTCAAAAATTAACTCGCTCAGCGATACTCGTTCAGCTATGCTCGCGCACTCGTTGCTCGCGTTCGGTACAGTGAATGAAATATCACATAAAGCGACCGCGGGCGAGTAGCGCGAGTAATTGCTCGTCGCACTTGAACACTCGCTGTCGCCCGGCGACAAAACTATCGAAACAACACTCGCTTCCCGCCGATCGACAACTCTTTTTAGAGTGTATAGCTCTACTCGTTACATTCATCGTCGGCGGTCGGACCACTGCCTTAAGTTCCTCACAATATAACCGTTGTTACGAGTATTTATCAGTTTAAAGCCATTTCAGAGGCTTATGGGGATCAAATCTGACTGGCCTGTTGGTCTAGTGGTTAGTGACGCTGACTGCTATGCCGGAGGTCGTGGGTTCGATTCCCACCCAGGACAAATGTTTGTGTGATGAGCACGATCATTTGTTCTGTGTCTGGGTGTAATTTATCTATAATATGTATGTATTTAGAAATATATATGTATATTTATCAGTTGTCTAGTACCCATAACACAAGCTCTGCTTAGCTTGGGACTAGATGGCGTTGTGTGATAGTTGTGGAATATTATATTATTATTATTATAAAGACGATTGGCGCAGTGGCTGAGCAATCGACTGCAGCGCAGGGTGTCGCGGGTTCGATCCCCGCACGGAACAAATATTTGTATGATCTGCGAGTACTTGTTCCAGGTCTGGGTGTTTGCGTTATGTGAGTTTCTATGTTTTTAAACGCACCCACGATACAGGAAGAAATTCCTAGTGTGGAAAAACGTTTAAAAAAATAAATAAAGGCGGACGTCTCAGTTAAGTCTTACACCAGAACGTGCCACATACTGTCATGAAAAGAAAGAAGTATGTCTGTGTAGAGCTACCAAGTTATACCTCAAATAGGTTACGGTTCAAGTGTTTCTATTTATTTTTTGAGCAGATTGAGCTCCAGACGAAGTTATTTTGGTAAACCCTGGAACAGTTTCGGCATTCAAACGATGTCAGAAACACTAAAGGCATTAATTAAATAACTAGAATAATATATAAACATTATCTCGGTTGCTGAACCAAGAGCTTATAATTAGACGTTAATCTTCGCAAGATGGATCACAGAGAGGTGTATAAATTATGTATTATTATATACAGGGTGGAATTTTGTAATGCCACCTGGAGGGAAAGTACTCTTAATACTGCAGATAGAAAATTTTACTCAAAGGAAACATTCCTTTATTTTTGAATAGAAAGCAAACTGCATTCAAAGAATTTCGAAAATTCTCTTCTCCCACACCCGGGAATCGAACCGGCTAAAATCTGAAAAAAATTATACCCTGTACTTTTATTGCATCGATCGTTAGGGTCAATTATAAGGATGAAATCTCTCTAACAAACATGATAAATTAAATGAAAGGAAAACCAGGAAATCTGAAGTTTCAAATTCAATGAGTCAAGTTAAAGCAAAACATAAAATTAAAATTGATTTTGTCGCGTTGTGTTCCACGCACGCCCCAAAGAGCTGTTAGCAATATTACGGGGCCCCCTTAGAGGGCCAAAGCCTGCGGGAGCCACAGTTACTGGATGGTAACCGTGGCTCAAGAACGTAAAGGGCCATTGCCCTGTCCTGGGTGGGAGGACTCATTCGATGATTTTACCACGTAAAAAAAGGGGCCTCATTACTGACTCCGGGCTAGATTGATGCAAAGAGCAAACAAATTGAAAGCAAATAATGAAAGTCAAGAAAAAAAACATTTATTTACATAATACAGATTTATGGGATTTTACACATGGTTTAAAAAGACAAAACTTTTTAGGTGTGCAAATACTTAAACAGGTCGTTCACTTGTTCCATCACAATATACTCGTAATGTTATTTGAAATTCTGTTAATTTCTAAGTACTTTCTACTGTGTTTTATCGTTTGTAAAGTTGTACAAAGGTTATATTGTGCAGGAAGGTCGTGATCGTTACCATCGCACTTACTACGATAATTGACTAGAACGGTGTTCAAACCGAATTTCTAAATGTGCTATTTTGTTTCAACAATAATTATTTTTGACGTCTAACATGTTGAACAGTTCACTAAGAGTACTGAAGATGAAGTTACGTAAGAACAAAAAATATTATCCCACCAAAAACATTTCATGTAAAGTGTTGCCAAAACGAGCACATAAGGTTTGCCCTACAAAAAAGATATCAGATCTTATGTAGAACCAAGCTTCTGAATCTACACGGCCTAACTCTACCAGCTCTATCTTCACAAATTCTACACATCAGTAAAAATGTATGGCTTCACCGTTTCGCTGCCGTCGTGGAGGTGATGCTAATATTTAGTTTCTGAAGTAAGTAACGAAACAGCCAAGCCATACATTTTTGCTAATGTGTAGAATTTGTGAAGTTAGAGTTGGTAGAGTTAGGCCGTGTAGATTCAGAAGCTTGGTTCTACATAAGATCTGATATCTTTTTTGTAGGGCAAACCTTATGTGCTCGTTTTGGCAACACTTTACATGAAATGTTTTTGGTGGGATTTCAGTTCTTTTTGTAAGTTGCTAGCATCTTGGATTTATGACATCAAATTATTTTTCGAGTTGCTCTCAACGAGCACGTCTTTCATTTGATACCCATATTGCAGAAGTGCATTAAAAATAACTATTCCGCCATCTTGGATTTAGAATGACGTCACATTATTCATCGAGTTGCTCTCAACGAGCCCTTTCATTTGATTCCACATTGTAGAAGTGCATTAAACATAATTATTACGCCATTTTGGATTTATAATGTCATCACATTATTCTTCTAGTTGATCTCAACAAACCTTTTCATTTGATACCCATATTATAGAAGTGCATTAAAAATAACTATTCCGCCATCCTAGATGGTCCGCCATATTGGATTTGTAATTACGTCACATTATTTTTTGAGTTGCTTTCCACGAGCCTTTTCATTTGATACCCATATTGTAGAAGGGCATTAAAAATAACTATTCCGCCATCTCAGATGGTCCGCCATATTGGATTTACAATGACGTCACATTATTTTTGAAGTTGCTCTTAAAGAGCCCTTTCATTTGATACCCATATTGTAGAAGTGCATTCAAAATAACTATTCCGCCATCTTGGATTTAGAATTACGTCACATTATTCATCGAGTTGTTCTCAACGAGCCCTTTCATTTGATGCCCATATTGTAGAAGTGCATTAAATATAACTAATCCGCCATCATACATGGTCTGCCATATTGGATTTGTAATGACGTCACATCATTGTTCTAGTTTCTCTCAACCAGCCCTTTCTTTTGATATCCATATTGTAGAAATGCACTAAAATCAACTATTCTGCCATCTTAGATACTCCGCCATATTGGATTTAGGATGACGTCACATACCTAATCGTGCATTGTAATCCAAACTAAACGTGTATACAGAATTTCAGCTCAATCGGTTGAAGATAATTCTATTTAAAAATTAAGTTCAAAGATTATACCGAACAAACATACATACATGGCAAGTTCCACCCCCCCCCCCCCAATTTTAGGAGATGGGGGATGTTTTTTTGTATACTACATACCAAATTTCGGCTTTCGAGCACTTCAGGAAGAACCCTAACATTTTAAGGTCTCATATAAACTTCAACCCCCCATTTTAGGGGATAGGGGGTGAAAGTTATAGGTTTGTGAATTTTTATGTTGGTTGTGTACTAAACTTAGATTACATACCGAATTTCAGCTCTCTAGCACTTCAGGAAGTAGCCAAACATTTTGATGATCATCAGTGTGTCAGTGTATCAGTGAATCAGTGACGAAATCCGTGTATTTTAGATATCAATAAAATCTAAAGTATTATAGCTATTCTATTGAGACTTTGTATGCTTAATAAGACTATTGATGGCATCATATTCTGAGAATATGAACTATCTGGTACATCGGAAACCAAATCTATGAGGGTTCAAAAAAACGACGAAACACTTCGAGAAAAGGTAGGTAGTGCCCTTGCGCTTCGCTTGGCTCGTCTTGGCGGGGGCACTACCGTGCCCCCAGATCAAAGGAAAATGTAGTCCAATCGAAAAGTTTAGCTAAATTCTTTATTTGTTCGTGAAAAAAACAAAAAATTAGTAGTTAACATTAGAATTGTTTAGTCAAAGTTTAATTATGTTTTAGAACCTAAACTTTTCTTATTTTTTCAAAATACAGACTTGTGACTGAACACTCAAAAATGCTTTCAAGTATCAAGAAAGTAAAGAAGTATCTAAAATGTTCTCGACACTTAGTTCAAAACATTACAAAGCTCTATCGGATTGATCAACGAGGCAGACAGAGAATATCCAGGTGAAGTCAAATAATAAAATTCTATCGATTGAAATGTTCGAAAAGTCTGATTTATACAACCAGCTAAATGGAAGACAATCTACTATCTACCTACTGCGTGCCGCTATTATTATGGACGGACACTAGACAAACGACCTATCGAAGGTCGTGACATTTGGTCATTAATGACCCAGAACAGATCGTTTTCGAAATGTTTTGAGGAAAGTTTTATCCAATATTCAATGTAAAACCTGGCTTTTACGATAATATTGAAAACGTTGGACGTGTAGTGTCTGAAAAAACCAATAAAGACATAAAGAAAACTTTACGTTCCAGGGTCACGGTAATTCGGTAAGTCTCCGATAGGCTTTGGCCCTCCAAAGGGGGGCCGTCATAATGTCACTCTTTGAGGCGCGTGTGATTTTTTTTTTTATTGGGACAAACCCACCACACTATTCCCAAACCACTGCAACTCCTGAAAGCCAGAATCAACAGTGGCAACCACCAGAAAAGCGCCGAGACAATGAAGCTCGACGTGTCCCGGAGAATGAATTTACCTGTCTTGGATCCTGCAACGAAATTAATCAGAAAAGAATAGTGGAGGAGTAGGAAAAAATTTGTTTCCAATTCCCTCCATCCAAGCAGGAGACAGAACAAAACAAGGCCAACAGGCACAAAGGGACCATTACAACTGGGAGAAGCC
The DNA here is from genome assembly GCA_954870645.1 of Agrotis clavis. Classification (NCBI taxonomy): domain Eukaryota; kingdom Metazoa; phylum Arthropoda; class Insecta; order Lepidoptera; family Noctuidae; genus Agrotis; species Agrotis clavis. The sequence continues at coordinate 4,222,065 of OX940927.1, read as the reverse complement.
CAGTTGCCTAGCACCACGGGTAAAAATGACTACTAATGAAATGAAAGGCGCGTGTGATGGTATGGTGGTTTAAAATTTAATTGCTCACCTGTGTGATGGGTCGCGCGACTACCGGCGCGGGCAGCGCGGGGTGCACGCCGCTTCCCAAAGCAGTGCTGTGTGAACCGCTGCTAAACACAATCCTCACCTTCCAGTCCATCCAGCTCTATAACAAAATTTCTAAGTTATTGACGAAGAAACAGACTGCATCACGGATAGATGTTTTTTTATCGTGGTAAAGTCATCAAATAAGTCCTCGAACACAGGGCTGAGCGTGAGCAGGGACTGTCAAACATGTACTAACTAAAATCCACGGTGTCCTTCAATAGTCCTTTACATTCCGGGGTCACGGTAATTCGTTAGTTCCGCGACCATCATGGAAAGACTTCAAGAAGAAAAAAGACAGATACACAAGTTGGCGATATGAGTCTGAAATTTAAACTATATTTCAACCCAAACCTTGATCAACGTACTTAGACGAGAAATTGTCTTATTTTTTTGAGTGGACAATCATTAAAATATGTGTCCTCCCGGGTGGAGTAGACGAAACTATCAGACTAATAAAATATATTGATTTTAAACTACATTGTTCCTCCAGTGACCCTTTTGGTTTAACAGCCGGTTGCAGTATCCTGTTTCTACCTGTCATTTAGGATGCTTCTTAAGTTCTCACCCATTAGAAAATTACTGAAGTGAAAGTTAGTAACTGATATTTATAAGTTAGTGGAACTTCATCACTATCACTAACACATAGTATAAAACAAAGTTGGTTCCGTCTGTCTGTCCCTATTGTATGTTAGGCATACTTTCTAAAACTTTATCTTTAAAACTACTTAACGGGTTTTGATGCGGTTTTTTTTTAATAGACAGAGTAATTCAAAGTAACATGCATAATATAGTTTAAAACGCACCCGTGCGGAGCCGGGGTGAGTCACTAGTAAAACATGAATACCTTTCGTTAAGCTCATACTCTCACAAAGGTAAAACGCAAGCGCTCAGAAGCCACGTCAAAAGTGGAATGCAAAGCTTGTCCAACACAGATTGCAAACAAGTTTACAAGACAGAAATGTTAGAATTTATCTGAAATTACCGTACTGGAATTTACTTTACTAGAATTTATTGCAAATGTTTAAATTTTCCACATTATTAAATGCAAAAGTTAGTGAGGATATTAAACGTGTGGGTGAATGGATGTTTGTAACACTTTCATGAGAAATGATTTTCAACAAACCTTTAATAGTTATTTATGATACTAGTGCGGTAAGTTGGTTTTTACAAACGAGTAGACGAATGTAAGCCCGAGCGAAGCCGAGGGCTTACCATAGTCACGAGTTTGTAAATACCAATTTCTGCACGTGTGTCATACAATGTTTTTCAACACACATTTGCGAGAAAACAGTACAATATGAACAAACTCTCATTTGACTATTTTTAAAACAGTATAAACAAACTCTCATTTGACTATTTTTAACAGCAAATGAAAATTACCGTTTTCTGCAATTTGCGCCTCATTCAAAATATCAGGTGAAGTAGATTGCATACTTGTTAATATCAGATTCCTCGCTTGAACTCATATTATTATTTTGTTTACACTTAAATCAGTGGGAAAGTCGCAACAATTTTTGAAGTTTCTAATATGAAAATGGCGCGAATTTGCAAATGGCGCCACATGCACGTGGTGAAAAATTGAACTACATCTTTCGTCTCATTTACTCTTTAGTATTAAAGTGAGACAACGTATTGAACAAAAGCGCTTACAAGGAGGTTCAATCAGTCAGGTTGTTTATTCTCATAATGTCTTTGGTGGAATTCTTATTTTTTTATGGAAATAAAAAAAAAACCGTAAAGAAAACGCACGGTGCTGATACAACGGGGTGTGCCGTAAAATAGGTACTTAGGTGAGAGTACCTATTTTACCGCACGCTCCGTTGTATGGTGCGTAATTTTTAACTTTCGAACAATGTATACAGGCTTTGTAAATGCAATTTTCGAGCAAATGTGTTGAAAAATATATGACAGTAACTTACGATACATGCTGTGCGGGCACAGATACAACTGTTTGAACAAGTTATTACACTAAAAAGTACTATTCAGACTAACAACTAAATTAGAAAGTGCGTGTATTTTAAATGGTTCAGTCATATCTAAAGGATGAGTGAAAGGCGACCAACAAAATCAATTTTTAAGGCAGAGGCGATAACGTCGGAAGGGAACGCCTTAGACCTACACATACCTTATTGGTGAAGCGCTTCAGAAAGGTCAGATGCGTAGTACCAGCAAACGGCATGCTCGTTTGACCAGATGTATGAAGTAGACGAGCCGAAAAGAGTACGTGAGGACCGTAACAGGTCGTGCTCTGTAATTTCTGTCTTCCTTCATGGGAAAAGGACGTGATTATATGTATGTATGTAGTACGCGGATTTAAATATATAAAAAAATACTGTAATGACTTTTTTCTTTTCCCATCTCTGGCGGTGACCTAGTATTTGCTTAACTGCAATAATATCCAATAATGTACAATAATGTCGATAATTATGCATTATATAGTTCTAATAACTCCCCAAATCGCAGTGCGAATGAGAACGGACGCAGCTAAATCAAATTACATCTGACCCTTAAAGGAAAGTTTCCTAGTTAAAACATGACATCTAACAAAGTTACTGGTTTGGGACCTAGTTTAGTTTAGGTACACGCACGTGTCAATAAACCACAGACGATTCGTACAGTGTGTGGTTTCCGATTACCGATACCCGATACTCTAAGGGGATATTGCATTCTTATTTTTATCGACAAAATTGCTTATAAAACTTTCTTACCCAACACCTCGCAAATGGCGGCCATTTTAAGTAGTTTAGTTTTTAAGCGGGTATGCAAAATTAAATTCAAATACCTTTGAATCCAAGAGACCTACATAGTACATGTAATCGGAAACCAAACATTCTGTATAATATGTAGGTATCTATGTATGGTATTTGGTTTGTATTGATGTTTGTCGAACTTGTTTGTGAGTTGTTTCATGCATTTAATTAAAAACTTTGTTTGACAGTAGCCGAGTGACCAAAAAATACTCTAATAGTGAAACAGGTTTAAAACTGGTTGGATTTTGTTGGGGCTTTTTTATCGAGATTCTAGAGGTGCGAAAAAAAAACTAGGCTTACGACTATTTTTAATGAAATTTAAAAAAAAAAACGAAAATTATATCAGCCTAGGGTAATTTTAGGAACAGTCACAACTGCAAGAAGATTTATTATTGTTTTTGAAAATAGAATGCTTCTGACACAGTAAAAAACTAGGTTTATAGGTTTTCTTTTTTTTAAAAAGTAACTCTTAGGCGCCTGTAACTTTCAAACTATTATAAATTAAAACAAAAAGAAAACCTACAAACCTAGTTTTTTACTGTGTAGGAAGCATTTAAAAAAATCATTGAGATAGGATAACATTTAGGGATAGGAAAACGTTTTCTCTTTTAGTATGGACGAGCGCTCGGTAGACGATCCTCTTAATCGGTAAATAGTTGGTGGGAGGTCAGCAATTGGGTAGGTACTTTACCCTATTTTAGTTTCTGAAAGAATTGTAATTGGACGAATGTATACTGCGAGTAGAGGTAGAGGAGCATTCTCAAATAAGTGACAGTTTATCTTAAAAAACATAATTTATTTTATTTAGTACGATTACTATTTTGAGTACCTACTTTAATTTAAAATATCTGTAACATGAAATTTGACGGCTAAGGTTTTTACCTAAACAATTAAAACCCAACGAAAATCCATCCACTACAAACTTGTCTAATTTCATTCGGTAACAGCTGTTCAAAACATAATATTGTCAAAAACTGTTCTAAACAGCTGCTACCGAGCCTAAGGCTGCATTTCCACCAGAGAAGTGCGAGGATGTGTAGCGAGGAATGTGTTTGTAAAGAACCAATAGAATCGCTTCATTTACCTCGTCTCGGTCAGCACAGCTCTGGTGGAAACGGCTCAGCTGAGCTAGATTTTTGCACATACAAAACAAGTGAAGGATGCGTGCGAGGGATGTGTACGAGGAATGTGTGCGACGAATGTGTTGCGAGGGATGTGTACGAGGGATATGTTCTGTCTCCGCTCCCACTACACCGCAACCTCGTCGACACATTTCACAGCTGCGCAACGCATCCACGCACCACACATTAATGCTCATTTTCACAGCTCCGCTACACATCCTCGTAGGCACATTTTCATCGCACAGCTTTGGTGGAAACGCCCACACATTTTCACAGCACAGCTAGACATCCTCGCACGACACATTGCCACCACACATCTCTGGTGGAAACGCAGCCTTAAGGGCGCGTATTCTAAAAGTTGGCAACGTCGCAAATAGTTGTCAAATATTAACAACTTTTAATAAATTTGGAAATGTTACTATACGGAAATAAGAAATGTGGCTCTGTAGTGCACTAAAATATTCAGAAGAGAATGCAATAATTAATATCGTAACACCGAATATAATATAGTTTTTGATGTAAAAAAAGCATTCGGGAACTTTCAAAATGCCTTCTATACACCTTAAACGGTTATAACATCAAATTTAGCGTTTTAATTGCATTCCTTTATCATTTTTTTGTGCACTACAGAGCCATATTCTTAATTTCAAATAGTAAATATACCAAATTAATTAAAACTTGTAAATATTTTTTGCTAGCTATTTGCGACGTTGCCAACTTTCAGAATACCAGCTCTTAACATGATCTAATTATACATTGCTGATAGTTGTTCAAATTGTTATTTTTATTCTGCTGTTATTGGTTTTATTAATCCCGTGGGACTAAAATAGTCAAACCCAGAGCTTTATGGCTGCTACACACCTTACGATAAATCGTTACGATTAGTCGGTACAGTTCAAACTGCAACGATAAATCGACAAGTGTGTATGAGAAAAACTGTACAGTTTGTTCGATTTTACTCATACACACTTGTCGATTTATCGTTGCAGTTTGAACTGTACCAACTAATCGTAACGATTTATCGTAAGGTGTGTAGCAGCCATTAGACTTTTTGCGCGAGGCAGTTCCTTTTTTATTTATTTTATAGGCAGCGTGCAAATGGAAGAAATAATAAAAATAGTGTTAGAAAAATTCCAATTTCGAAACAATAATGTGCAGTGCAGGACATTTTTAACATTTGCCTGACACACAACAGTACCCAGACGCAACATAAAATTTTATATTGTGCTTATTTTATATTTTTAGTTTCGTATCTACTGTTGATTTTAAATTTAAAGGCCACTAGCACATTATTATGTTTGAAGACATAGCTAACGACCGTCTTTAAAGCATTTACGATTTTTGAGTAGAAATCAATTTAGCGTTAACAATAAGTTGCAAGTATAAAGTATAATAAGTTGTAAGTAACTATCTTTGTAACTGAAACCATATTTGAGTAATTTTAATAACATATTTGGGTTATAAAACGTGTCACTTTGAACGTAAAAAATCATTTTGAACCAAGCCAAGCCTAGCAAGCCAAGCCAACCGATAAAGGGTACAGTCACGAGCAATTGATTCAAATTTAATGAATCGAATCAAATGGCGCTTGATTTCACTAAAATATTATATTCCCGCAATATTTTTGACTACAGTTTGCTTCCATGTGAAATCACGGACGATTTTTAATACCCCAAAAGTCGACAGGATTCGGCCATCAACAAAACAATCTGGGAAATTGAGAATTAATACGATTTCTCAAATTAATATTTGAAATGGTAGCTGTGAAATAAATTACTCTTCGAGGAATTTTCACAGGTTTGATGGTTTATAATCTCGTGAAAGTTCTTCAAACAGACACATTGAAACGTGTCTTCTTTGAAATATCGAGGTAAAGAAAAAAAGAAAGGTGTGAATTTAACGTTTCATCACGTTTATAAATATATTTTTGTTACCTTATCACAACAAGATTTTACGACAATACTGAATACTGTAGAATTAATATACGCTGTGTGCGCGGTAATAGCGTTTCTTAGTACGTAACCATATTATTGGGTGCATTAAAATCTGTCAATCCATCCCAAAATACAAAAGAAATTCGGCTTATTTTAATGTTTTTTTTTTTAATTAATAATTTACATCAAAAGGTTGTGTTGCATATTAACCACTCTGCACGACAACATTTTGACACATGACACATCAGCTGAGTCGACCGGGTGATTCGAAATTTGAGCTATTACACAAGATTTTTTGTCAACTTTCAGCATCCAATTTTTGATCAAAAATATGTTACTACAGCTATTTCATGCGATAAGTTTGTGAGCAATATCTCTAAGAACATGTTGAGGTCAATAAAACTGCCTCATTCTGTTGTAAAATGTGTGTAACATACAAAATGCTACACCGTTCCAAAAACTAGGTAATTTAGATGTGCAGAAAAATATGTACATAAACAAGCTTATCACATGATAATAATGGTTACTCAGTGAAATAAATAAAATAACTTACTATATACATTATTAGATTTGCTAGTGTTCATACATAATTTCATAAATAATAACGATCAAAGTCTGGATAAAAATTAGCAAAAACTATGTTGCAACATGACTCTTTTTAGTGCTGACCGTAAACCCAATGTTCACAAAACGATTAAAAACGTTCATTCAGCCTAATCGATACTCGCAACATAATCGAACATGGAAAAAAAGTAAAACAAGACATAGAGCATGGACTGATTTATCCGCTTATTTGACTATAGAAAGCTCAGTCCATGCAATAAGTCTATGAAAGTAAATCTGAATCATGTTATAATTTTTCAAGTATTGTCGTTTACGCAATAATTTATTTAATTTTATTTTTATATAGTAATAAATATCGGTGTTTCATTGGAGGCTAAACATGTGTGTCTTCTAAACTTAAATTCAATCATAAGGTTTTGCCTATACCCATTTTGTGTTTTCGTTAATTAATTTAAATTTATCATTGTAAATTTATCTTTTTAAAACGGATCTAAAATACGTGAAAAGACAAACACCGGGTTCGGATCTAATGCTGACAGATGGGAGTACTTCTAAGTGATTCCTTGCAGTATAACAATAAGAATTTCCAACGGGGCGTTGTTTTTTTTTATTTTTTTTTTAACGTGGTAAAATCATCAAATGAGTCCTCCCACCCCGGGCAGGGCGGGAGGGACTGTCAGACTTGTACTGACTAAAATCCACGGTGTCCTTCAATAGCCCTTTATGTTCCGGGGTCACGGTAAGGAAATAATCCCGCGACCCCGGCAGGCTTTGGCCCTCTGAGAGAGGCTCAGAGGGGGGCCCCGTCATTATGCTCAAGCTCTTTGAGGCGCGCGTGGGACACAACGCGCCGTCGACCCGGGCATGGTCCATGGTCGGGCAGCGAGTTGCCCTTCACTCGCTGCCCGCATGCGCGCGCCTACGGTAGCCGGAGATCATCTGCTGAACGGGGCGTGGATGGCTAAATTTTGAACTATGAGGAATAGCGAAAAATCCTGAAGGCAGTCTCGAAGTCGATTTGATAAAAATTAAAATAACATCATAAAAATATTTTTTTGAAATATAAATTCTGCAATCAAACTATCAATATTCTGTGAAGTAGTAACATGCGACAAACTTGAGGTATAAGGATTTTTTTTAATAATTCGATTTTTTACGAGGGATGGAATCATATTCCATTAAATCAAATTTCGCTACATGTTCATAACATACTGTTCTCATTTCAAATTTTTATTATCACTTCGCGGTGCAAATACATTAAATATTTTTTTAAGTGAGTTTGCGCGAATTTTGATTTTGATCTGCTGAACAATGACTAAATTATTGTTTGTATATTAGTTCATATTTTACCAAATTATCATTACTTCACCGAATTTGATCCTCAACAGCGACATCGAATAGTGTAAAAATATACCTAGCATTTTCTTTTTTTAATTCAAAAGCTCGATTTCTGACGTGTAATACTTACATGACCGAACCAATCTCACGAAAAAATTTTTTACAATAAAATAATTAATTTGGCTATCTTTTATTTGGAGCCGCGAGAGGGAGAGGGACAGCGTCCTCCCTCCGCCCCAACCGTAGTGGTAGACGTTTGCGGCGTCGGAAGTCGGCAGACGACCTCCGGCCACCGTAGGCACGGGCATGCCACCATGGCCGACCATGGACCATGGACCATGCCCGGGTCGACAGCGCGTCGTGTTCCACACGCGCCTCAAAGAGCGTCAGCATAATGACTTAGAGGGCCAAAGCCTGCCGGGGTCGCGGGAGTTATTTCATTACCGTGACCCCGGAACATAAAGGGCTATTGAAGGACACTGTGGATTTTAAGTCTGACAGTCCCTCCCGCCCTGCCCGGGGTGGGAGGACTCATTTGATGATTTTTATTACCACGATTACCACGATATTATTATAGATTACCACGATAAAAAAAAAAAAAACTTTTATTTGGTAAGAAACAAACTCATTTATAAAAAGCCTATCAAGATCCAAGGCATTCTATATTCATTCAACCTTAAAAATTATAATATTGTACAAAATAAAATGTACAGTAAAAATTAGCTAATAAATTAAAATGTTATTACATAATATTTTGAATAGCGAGTACCACAAGAGCGCATTCCTAATTCAAAATTTTAGAATTAAATAATTGCCGCGCATTCAAACATTTTACTGACATTGTTCTTTTGTCTATTATTGTTTTTTGGGAATGAAAAATAAATGTACGTAATATTATTATAAAAGCTTTAAACAATATTTTAATAGATAATAATTTGATTCTAAGCTTAAAACAAATTATTTTAATTTTTATTAATCGATTTCCTAGTTTCCTTATTTTTTTCACTCGAGTTGACAAAAAAATCAATTATGGAATCGATTAGAATACTCGCTTTCACACATCATTACGATTAAAAAAAATAAACATGGTTGTCATTTACGAACACAAATTGAGTAGTGGTAATGAAAAATACGTGTTATTGGCCCTTTATTAGAGAATTACGCCAAGATCTGTACTTTTTTACGTTATTTATAACATTTGGCATGATATATATCATAATTGTTATTGAGTATAAGCGCGCGTATGTGATCAAAGTGAAAAATAAAAATGTAAACAAACAAAAGTGGCGCGAAAGTTCGAGTTCAGATATCAAATTCTTCATTACCACTGCTAATTTATGTTGAATGATGTATGAATTCGTTACAATACTAAATGAGAAGTTATTCATTCCTCCTATAATGATCCGTTGGATGTCCGAAAACCACGTTTTTTATGATTTTTAGCCCTACCCAGCACAGCCATCAAAATGGTGAAGATCGTATTTACACTTTTGGATATTGTTACGGTAAATTAAGAAAATAAGCGCTAAATGTAGAAGTTTTAATTTCGTGAATAAATCAGATTTTTATTGAACATTCTTAATTAATGCGCACTCATAGGATTTTACGCAGGGAATATTATATTTTTTTAATTTATAATGAGGATGTCGTATGACTACAACGTCTGCCCCTTTTGGACCCACTATTGAGCCAGCGTAGGTTTACTTGTCGCGCCCATTTCGGGGGCGGTACCGAACTATACGGTTAAACCCGACATTTCATTCCGTGAGAGCGCCCATTGATTATGTGAATAGCGCATCCACACAGAACGAGCAGCCTCGCGAAGTAATTGCCGCCGGAAGCAGCTCGGTTAGTGTGGACGTGCCTCGGCCCAGACAAGCGCGCGCACCTCGTTCGAGCCACGTCCACACAGAGCGAGCAGCCACCGAGCTGCTTCGCGCGGCATATGCCTCGCGAGGCTGCTCGTTCTGTGTGTACGCACCTTATTCAATTCTCTGTCACATCGCGCGCTGCGAACAATTTAAAGGTCCACCACTGGCATTGTAAAGCTAATTCAATATTATAACTATATCGCATTTTCCAAAATTATGAAATGATAACATTATTAGATTAACATAGACGGCACGGTTAGCAGTCTTACCATGGGGTATCGTATTACCCAGTTACTGGGTTGTGGAGGTCCGATAGGCAGTCGCTCCATGTAAAATACTGATATCCAGCTGAATCTGGTTTGACTGGAAGCCGACCCCAATATAGTTGGGAAAAGGCTATTTTTTTTTTTTTTTGGGACAAACCCACCACACTATTCCCAAACCACTGCAACTCCTGAAAGCCAGAATCAACAGTGGCAACCACCAGAAAAGCGCCGAGACAATGAAGTCTCGACGTGTCCCGGAGAATGAATTTACCTGTCTTGGATCCTGCACGAAATTAATCAGAAAAGAATAGTGGAGGAGTAGGAAAAATATGTTTCCACTTCCCTCCATGCAAGCAGGAGACAGAACAAAACAAGGCCAATTAGGCACAAAGGGACATTACAACTGGGAGAAGCCCAGTTGCCTAGCACCACGGGTAAAAATGACTACTAATATTAATGGGTCCTAAATTGTGAGCTGCTATATTTGATTCCAATAATAGGTATGGCAAAAACGCTTGAACGCACGGAAGTTTGTTCGAGTTTCCACAAGGTCCGTATAGTAAATGACTCCAGATGTAGCCTGTACAGTATCCAACATAATATTGCGCTCGTTCTGCCAAAGAATACACTCCCAAAGAATATGATGTGCTGATTGTTCATATTCACAGTCAGGTGTCGAACATTGACAAAAAGGCGAGGGAACAAGCTTGAAGGAAAACAATTTACTTTTAAAGTTACCATGTCCGGTGAGAAATTGGGCAACACAGTGATCCACCTCCAGCCACGTCCTAGCCAGCCGCTCACGAACGGATGGAAAGAACTGGTAGAGGTGCCGTCCCTTGATAGAATTATCCCACCTATTTTGCCATTCGGATAAAAGATCCTCCCAGACGTCGCTCTGGGGTTTGAATAATCGATATATCTTATCACGGTCACGTTGCGGTAGAAAATCAGCGTCAGTGGTCTCCCGTGCGGAAAAGTACATTGCAGCGCGTCGTTGCACTTCAAGATCTACTGGTAGAACACCAGCAAGCACCGGTAAAGCTTCAGTACTGACGGTCCTATACGCTTTACTTAAGAATAACAAAGCCAAGCGCTGACTTTGAAGCAATTTACGTCGTGCCGCACCTATGGTGGCTCTATCGGCCCAAACAGGTGCCCCGTAGCACACACAGCCCAAGTAAGTAGCCCCATAAATAGTTTTTAAGGTTAAAAATGACAAACCCCAAGTAGATTTAGATATTCTCGTTAGGGCATAAAAGTTATTTTTAGCTTTTTCACCAACCGTTTTTATATGTTCTATGAATGTGAAATTCCTCTCTAAGACCAAACCAAGATAGCACACCGATTGTTTTCTCTTAACGGGAACATTATTGAATTTAATACTAGGCCACGATTTAAGGTCACCCTTTAAAATGAGTTGATAGGTTTTTTGTGGTGCAAAGGTCAGGCGGTTTCGATCGCCCCACTGAGATATTAATCGTAGGCAAGTGTCAGCCAAATTCTCGAGTCCAGCACGAGTACTCGACTGAATGAGCAGAAGGCCATCGTCCGCATAACCAGTTAAAGAACAACCACTTGGAAGAGGAATCGCGAGGAAATCATCGAAGCCTAGATTCCATAAATGAGGACCGATAACCGAACCTTGAGGACAGCCCATGGTAAGAGCTTTCGATACGGAATGATGTCCGAGTTTAAGTTTAGCGGATCCATTAGAAAAGTACGAATAAAGAAGATTAAATATATTTTTATAGCAACCACGAGCTTTTATCTTAAGTAGTAGCATTGGCCACCATGCGTTATCAAAAGCCCCGGAAATGTCTAGAAAGATTCCTACTACGTACTTGTGCTCGGAGGTATTAACCATTTTTCTAACAGAAAGTGCCGCGTCAACGGTTGATTTGCCGACAGTAAAACCGAATTGATTTTTATGGAATTTGGGTCCGTCCGGTAACAATCGTGGGACGATAAGACGCTCCAAGAGTTTTCCCAAAGATGGTAATAATGTTATGGGCCGGTAAGACTTAGGGTCATCTGGTGGCTTGTCGCCGCTTTTAGGTATTATTCGTATAAAGCCATGTCTCCATATACGAGGAAAAACACCTTCAGCAATACACCGGTTGTAAACAGTTAATATCGCGTCGGCCGCTGTTTTACACGCTTCTTTTATCATACGATTGGATATTTTATCTTCACCTGATGATTTGTTAAGGGGCAGCCTCCTGACAACATTCATGAATTCGTCAGTAGTTGGAAGGTCTGACGCTGGTGATTCAGGCGGGACTGTAGCCCATGCTCTAATCTGTTGGTGGTAGTCAGTATCATTAACAGGTGAATCATCAGGGATAAGAGTATTTAATAAAACTTCCGTTGTTTCTTCAATACCGGTGGTGTGTTTATTATTTACTTTAATATTCTGAACATACGCGAGGTCGACCGATCGATTGGCTTTAAACTCATGATATAAAGGAGACCACGGACCTTCCTTTTCTAATTTATCCACTACTTTGCGCAACAATTTACCCTTAGACTTTTCAACCGATGCTCTGTAACGGGACCTGGCAACTCTAAATGTATTTAAAGCAGAGGTTAGTGAGTCTCCGGTGACTTGACGTTTTTTAAGCTTATTAAGATGTTTACGCGCTCGACGATAAATTTTACGCTGTTCGGTTAGGTAGTCACACCACCAATCACATCTACGTACATTGGTCATAGGTCCGCGACCAATAGCAATGTCAGCACAGTAAGTGAAGGTGTCTGACATAATTTCAGCACTTTCTTCAGCTGACAGCCCATCACGAGTGAAATCTTTGGCATGACACGCAAAAAGCGATCTAAAGAATTCCCAATTAGCACCCTTACTTTTATACCTAAAGTTACCAATTACATGTGAAGAACCATGAGTAGAAACCGGAACAAACTCATACACAATCAAGCGATGATCACTGCAAGACGCGTCCGGTAGGACACGCCACCTATCCAAGCGTACGTCGGCACTAGAAAGTGTGACGTCAATACAAGATTCGCCCATTGGGCTGCAAAAAGTAGGTGGTGCATCGGGGGTGTTATGAATGGTTAAGTTCATTTCAGCAATGAAGTCTTCAACAGCGCAACGCCGTACGTAATCCGTGGACCGGACTTTGCCATACCACAGGGACGAAGACGCATTAACGTCTGCGCCAACGATAACTTTGCAGCCCGCGAGTGACCGCAAGACGTGACGGAGGTTATGTATGTGAGGAGCAACAGGGTCTGAATATTGAAAATAGCAGCTGACAACGTAAACTTTAAAAGTAGCTGATGAGACTTCCGCAACTGCACAGTGAGGCGTCATCAGATTACGTAAAGACGTTACTGTATAGTTAGAAGAACGCGACACGTAAATTCCGGCTCGTGCCTTGCTATCCAACTGAACTACCTTGTGACGTAAGCGCGTGTTTTGGTATTGTTCTTGAACCAATACAATATCTAAGTTATAATCGATAATTAATTTGTCCAGTTCTGAAGTCGCTACCCTATCGTTATGTAGATTCAATTGACCTATTGTTAAACTATCCATTATATTAGTAATTAGTGTTGCGTATTAATTGTTCGAGCCTAACTTTATAGGTGGCACACTGTTGCGACCCACACCGATGGTCAAACGGTTTTTTAGAACGTTTACACGCCACACATACCGGTGTAAAATCAGAATTATCCTTATGCGGGCATTCTTTTGTTTCATGTGCTTCTGAGCAATTAGCACAGGTAGGCGATTTATTAACGCAGTATTTTTTCACGTGACCAAACTGCTGGCAATGTAAACAACGAACTACATCGATATCATCAAAAAATCGGCAAGTCGCGAAGTCAATAAAAAGCTTCTCTTTGGTACTAACTAAATGCTTTCGAATGGCGTTGTCGATTTCGATGCCTACCCACTTCCGACCGTTATCTAATACACGTCTACGTATAATTTTTGTCGACTTAATAAATTCTTCTTCACTAATTGCCAATTCGTCTTTTATATTTTGACGGAACAACGCATGCAAAAAAGGTTTGTCTTCCATTGAGGATGGGACGTCTTTAATTAATAAACGTGGCCTGCGGCCTTTCGGTTTTTCAAGTCTTAACCCGGCGGTCTTAATAGCATCAACCGATTGAAGTTTATTTAATTGACTGTCGTTAGCGACACGTAATACAACGCCCGATTTCGCGATTTTTTTCATGCCTACAATTTGGAAACCGTCGTCAGTTGGGTTAATCGCTTTTTTAAGCGCTTCTTTAGTGGCTGAGGAAGTTGCGAATTCAGCTGACCTTTCGTTGGAGGGGTAAGCTATTAAACACGGCAGCGGTGGTCTCGACTCCATCGCTGGAGCGACCTTCGGCAGACGGAGTTTCAGAGAATCTGAATAAGATAATTTATTGGAATCGGTTTTTACAATGCTGACATTATTATTTAATTTAACTTTGTCCAATTCGCGCTCAACATTGGCTAACTTCGTTTCATTAGAAGAAGACCGTAAGGCTAACAAAGAAACAATGGACGTAATCCGCTGTGTCATGTCCATAATCGCGGATTTATTGGCTACATTAATACGAGAACCCTGATCATTGACAAGGTCGTTTATTTTAGACAAGTATGCAGACGCCTGAGTAACTAAATCGCAGTAGTCTTCGTTTGAATTACTGACATTATTTATTGATAACGGCGATTTCTCGACAGAATCGGTCAAATGTTGTCTCTTCGGCCAATCCTCGGGTGTTAAATAGGACGGAGACATTTCGGTAAACAAGCGTTTAGAGTAAACGGAGGTCGGTGACCTGGGAGGTTTAGTTACGCGTCGCGAAGTGTTTTTTCCGCCCCCGTCCGGTGGATCATCATTACTGGACAACATTTTTAATGCAAAACTACTAAAAGATCGCAAAAACAAGACGAAACAACAAAAGATTTTTTTTTTCTTCCGCGGTACCCACACACCCAAAAAATAAAAAGTACTCACCGAGCGCTGATGAACTAATTTAAAACTATATTTACCAATGAATTACGCGTAATAACACTTAAAAAACTTACAATACCACCACTAAGCACAAAGGCACACAGTTATGATCAATTCACGAGCCGGTAATCGATAACGAGACACGAGAAACGTAATTATTAACGGCACCGATACAAATCACATCTACACAGCGCAGTTGCACAGAGGGAAGTGTGTGGGAAAAGGCTAGGCAGATGATGATGATGATAGACGGCACGGTTAGCGCAGTGGCTGAGCGATTGGACTGCTGCACTGCGTGTCGCGAGTTCGATTCCCACACGGAACAAACATTTGTATGACGTACAAAAGTTGTTCCGGGTCTGGGTGTCTGTGTGTGTGAGTTTCTATGTTTGTAAACGCACCCACGATACAGGAGAAATTCCTAGTGTGGGGGCAAGGTAAAAAAAATGTATGAAATGTAAAACGTGTTTGAGTCGGAATCCGAAGAATGATGGGTTCCGTAAAAAATCATGTCTATAACAGGCTCCCATGAAAAGATCACGTTTGTTGCATGTTAGCCCCTTAAATATTTATTTTTATTCTGTTTTTAGTACTTTCTTGTTATAGCTGCAATAGAAATTCATCATCTGTGAAAATTTCAACTGTCTAACTGTCACGTTTCATGAGATACAGCCTGGTGACTGACAGCGGAGTCGTCGTAATAGAGTCCCGTTTTACTCTTGTACGGAACCCTAGAAACTAGCTCCAAAAGTACAAGTCGAGTATGAGCCGAGTACGAGAGGTCACCTTATACCGAAAACTTAGATGTGTCGTAACACTTTCTTTTTATAACGTCTTGTTATCCATGAGAGCTAACATTTGCATTTTATCATGTCTTTTTATTTTCAATTTTACAAAAATAGGGTGAAGTCACGTAGCTTTAATAAAAGGGCCCCTGTAGGGTGTGTACAGGAGCCGTGACGAAGTCTGAATGTCAATTTAAGGTCGCGCTCTAACAAAGCCGTTTCAGTAGTACATCAAGCCTTTTAGAGAATATCTAAATACCCGCCTACATTCCTCCGACATTCCGCTAATTGGATCAACAACAACATGCTTGGTTGAATGTATAAAAAGATCTTATATTGAATGGTAATGTTAATACAAAATAATGGAACACGATGTAAGCATAAAGGTGAATGAAAAATACTCCAGAGTAGAAATTATTCCTTGGTTCTTAAAAAAAATCAATAATTATCCCATAGGTATATTTTGACGGCGAAACCTATTGTTATTTTGTATGAAGAGCTAGGAGAACGGTGTTGTCAACATAACGCAGATTTGAAATGCGCTTTCCATCAACAGCAAAGCCCTTTTCCCAGCCCTCAAGATTGTTTCGAATGATGACCTCTTCGTACACATTAAAAAGCGAAGGTGAGAGGACGCATCCCTGACTAACACCTTTCTTAATGGCACTGAGCAGACAAAATGAGTTTTTCACTGTCAATGTTAGTTTTAGTTTTGAAAGCTTTTATAAATATTATACCAGGTGCAATGTTCAATGACTGATAGACTTTACTGAATGGGTTTTCAGTACGCTAATCCTACATATTATCAAATTACACTTTGTAAATGCTTCACAATTCTTCACTGAACATTCTTTTATTAAGTTACAATTCGTTGAAATGAAGATTCTATTCACCGGCCATTGTTCTGTATGAATAATGAAAAGTCATTTAGAATATGGCTGGATAACACAAGTTTTTGAAGTTTTAATTACATAAAAAACAGACTCTCTAACCCCACGCGGTTATCCCACAATAATGGTTTTGCTCTCATCTAATTACCTTATATATATGAAATAAAAAATAAGGTTGCTAGGTGGCGCTTTCATCGCGCACAAAGCGTATAATGTCTCACGTTTACATAAAGTAATCTACTTTTCGTAAAGTTACGAAAATAAATCTACTTTCCGTAAACGTGATTAGGAAACAAGAAAATTGAGTAAAAGTCAAAGCAGTTTCAAAAAGTAAGTACATTATGTGTCAAAAAAAATGTAAACCGGAGTTAATATAACTTCTGAAGCGGCCGCACACATTTTTTATTGCTTTTGAAATTGGCTTTTACATTTTTTTTTTTACGAAATTAATATATGGTACAAAAATTTTCTAAAAATAGATCAATGGGTAATGAATCCAATTTTGTGGTTAAAGGAACGCAAAAAATGTAATTTACCGTTGATCGAAAGGGCAAGAGAGGCCATTTGCTTCGATATAATATTTTTACTTCATCTTTTTACATATTAAAGAATGCTTTGAGAATTAATTCAAAATTAGCCAGCAGTTATGAAATTGAATTATCCAGTTCTGCTGTATCCTGTCTTGAGCGACTGGCAGGGCATCCCTCTTCTTGGCATGACATGCCAATTTGATAGGTGATCAAATCGATTTGACACAACTTCAAATCGGCAGCAGCTAGCAGCAGATCTAGTTATTATTCCGTGACCGATAGCTACAATTTTATAAAGCTGCTAGAAAAGAACCTAAAAAGTGTTACTTGTGGCTAAACTTTTTAGCTACTTTTCTTAACAGGGACGGTTACCGTTACAAAACATATATTAACGTTAAACATAACGTTAATTTATAGGTTTTACCGCTATTTAAGTATCGTTACTGATAACGTTAATTCACTAAAAGCTAACAATTTCTGGTGCGACGTTGCCAAACTGATGACACGCCCCGCCCGCGCCTCTTTTCGTTCGTACCACGTCGTCTTTTCGTGCATCGTAACCAGGAAAATTAAGGCTTGTCGCACATGGGTCGCATGTACACTCGTAAAAAAAAGTGTTATTCATTTTATTTTAAACCAAAATAAGATTGAAAACTTGAGAGGTTTCAAGGGACCACGATATCAAGTTAAAAAAAGGTTCAAGCGATTTTCGATTATTGACATTTATGCAACACCTGATTTTAACGAAGGAGCAATGTTAACGAATGGGAATGTGAGAAAAAAAACTAAATTTTAAATGTCTGTTGAAGATGAGGATGGCTTGATGTAAAAGAAAATCACGACACACACTTTTTATCACGTTTATTAGTCGAGCTGTTTCTAGCTAACACATTTTTCTTCTTGTGTCTTTTCTAGCATGACACATAGTTTTTAAACAAAAGCATAAATCTAATAAAAAAGAAACTTAAAAGTAAAAAAAGAGGTTGGTTGCTGGTCGCCAACATGGCCCCCGACGGTGTGAAAACACCAATTTACTGGCCGGCGACTAGCAACACCACT
The DNA here is from genome assembly GCA_954870645.1 of Agrotis clavis. Classification (NCBI taxonomy): domain Eukaryota; kingdom Metazoa; phylum Arthropoda; class Insecta; order Lepidoptera; family Noctuidae; genus Agrotis; species Agrotis clavis. The sequence continues at coordinate 4,203,831 of OX940927.1, read as the reverse complement.
TTGCGAGTGGGTCGACGCAGCACGCCCCCCTTCGTGGTGACGTCGACAACTCTCACTACCCCGTCCCTTCCCAGGTGCACTGCCGTGATTCGCCCTCGGGGCCATTGGTTCCTGGGTAGTGTGCCGTCTGCGATAAAAACTAGATCGCCCACTTTCAACGGATGAGCCTCCTGTAGTCGCCTCCTGGGTGTAAGTGTGGGCAGGTACTCTCGTACAAAGCGCTGCCAAAAGTGGTCTGCCAGTCTCTGGGCCTTTCTCCAGTTAGCACGTCGGATTAAGTCGGTGTCGTCGAACACATTAATCTCAGGCTCGTTGCTTGGGCTTCCAATTAAGAAGGAGAAAGGAGTCAGGGCGTACTCTGCGTCCACATCTACTGAGACGTGTGTCAGGGGTCTTGAATTAATGATGCACTCCGCCTCTAGTAGCAGGGTGTTTATTACCTCCTCTTTGGGCGTCCTTTCCTTCAAGGTCACGGCGATGGTATTTTTCACCGAGCGGACTAGCCGCTCCCAACAGCCCCCCATAAATGGTGCGGATGGGGGGATGAATCGCCATTCTATTTTTCTATTTGCGCAGAAATTGAAGAGCTCTGACAGCATCTTTGCTGCGCCAACGAATGAAGTCCCGTTATCGGAGTAAATCCTTGACGGGCATCCCCTTCTAGCGATGAACCGTCTGAGTGCCATCAGGGCGGAGTCCGACGATAAGCTTTCCACGATCTCCAAATGCACGGCTCGCACCGTCATGCATGTGAAAAGTGCAATCCATCTCTTAGCTGTGCGTCTGCCAATAGAGACACTCAGGGGACCAAAATAATCCAACCCTACGTGGGTAAAGGGGCGCTGGTGATGTGCTAATCTGGCTTCTGGCAAGTCTCCCTCTGGTGGTGATTCCGGCTTAGCCTTTCGATTGCGACAAAACTGGCATCTCTGCGAAGTTCCTCTGACGGCTGGTCTGAGGCTTAGTACGTAGAACCTCTGGCGCAGTTCATTGACCACTAGTTCATTATGTCCGTGGGCGTATCTGACGTGATAGGAGTATATCAGTAGCTTGACGATAGGATGTCGGCCATCTAGGATAATCGGGCGTGACTCTACATGCTCTGCGACGGCAGTGCGACCAGAAAGATGAAGGAGCCCGTCTTCACAGAGTAAAAGCGAAAGGTTCCGAAGCCTACTATCACTTGAAACGGGACGTGCTGTTAAAACGTTCATCAAATCCTCGGGGAAGGAATCTTGTTGAACTTTACGAAACAAGTGAAGCTCAGCAACTTTGAGGTCCTCAACGGAAAGGGTGAAAAGGTTGCGAGCATCTCGAAGTGCGCTTTGAGAAAATTTAGAATTTGGGCGCAAAACTGCACGAAACTTGTCTAAACACTGATGGGTTCGCGCTGTGGCGCGAAGTAACCGGGTCCAACTGCTAAAGCGTTGGTGATCCACTACTACCGGTAAAGGTAGCTGTTGTGGTGAAGCAACTATCAATCCCACCGATTCCGAGACTCGTTTCAGTTCTTCGGTCACCGGAGGGACGGCACACGTCGGTTCACATGGCCAGTCAGAGGGTGAAGACAGACCATCTCCGTAAACTGTGGCGGGCATCGAACGCGGCAGGTCCTGCAGTACAGCGACACATCATCCCACTTCTGACACCAATGTTGAAGATGAGGATGGCTTGATGTAAAAGAAAATCACGACACACACTTTTTATCACGTTTATTAGTCGAGCTGTTTCTAGCTAACACATTTTTCTTCTTGTGTCTTTTCTAGCATGACACATAGTTTTTAAACAAAAGCATAAATCTAATAAAAAAGAAACTTAAAAGTAAAAAAGAGGTTGGTTGCTGGTCGCCAACAATGTCGATAAGGTCGAAAATCGCTTGCACCACTTTTTTTAACTTGCTATCGTTAAGCGAATGTTTTCCGACCTTCAAGCTATTTTCGACCTTATTGACACTGATGCAAACACCGGATTTTAATGAAGGAGCAATGTTAGCTAACGAGAATGTGAGAAAAACAAACTAAATTTTAAATGTCGATAAGGTCGAAAAGGTTACCTATCATATGATCGAAAAACGTTTGGCCGAATTTCATTTGACCGAAAACTTTTCAACTATTTTCATTTGGTTTTTTTTGTACTTCATCGAAGTCACGTTTGCCACTGTTTCAGTTAACCTATTATCTATTCGTTTTTTTTCGTTACTCCAACACTTCGTTTGGCCGAAAAACTTTTAACCGATGTTACACTTACTCGAAACGACGGTTGCTCGAAGTATTATGTTTCCAAACATTCAGTATATCACTGTTTTAATTGCCATATTTTCATTTCACCCAATGCCTAGAAATTTGTAGGCGCCATCGAAATGTAGGTAGACAATACAAAATAATGGTGCAAATGTCATATACTATAATATTACTCTGACGGGTATTGTATTATCATTAATGACATTTGCTGTTAATTACATAGTTGGACTATTAGGGGTGTTCTGGCTAGCGTGTGTTCGAATCTTTTTGCGCATTTTGTGTGATTCTTGATACTCTTTTGTGACTTTTTATTTCATATTCTGTTGTTCTTGTGATTGTAAAAAGGTTTATATTGTGATATACTTGCATACAGCATACAAACAGACATGCAACATGCAAACAAGCACCACAAAATCATGCAAGCAAGCATGCAGCATGCAAGCAATCATGCAGCATGCAAGCAAGCAAGCAGCATGCAACATGCAGCAAACACGCAGCATTCAAGCAAGCATGCAACATGCAACAAGCATTGTTTCTGTCATGGCTCCGGCGCTGCGGGGTTTTGGGTGGCTCTACGCGAGCTTATCGTCGCAGATGATTTGAACGCTCACCACCGCAGCTTCGGCTTACTGGCCGGCTCCGCCGGCCAGCCTCAGCCGCGGCGGAGGCCGTTCTAACGACCTGCTCCTCAGCTCGCGGGCGACCCCACCCCTCCGCGCCTACGCGATTTTAAATTACACTCTAGGGGTAGGGCAGACAAGACTACGTAAAGTCGGCTTTGCAGTATTTCGTTTCCGCCACAAAGTTTTGCAGCACAATATAATTATTTTTTATAACAGTTATTAAATTTTCGGTAAAACGTTGTTTCGGTATGGTGAAAATATGGCAAATAAATCATATGGCAACTGAAAAAAGTGAGGCTTCGGTCAATAGTAAAAAGTTATTTTGTTAATCGGCGGAAAATACTTCGGTAAAATAATACTTATGGCTAATGATACTTCGATGATCTGAAAATATTAATATGTCAAATAATGCATATAGCAAAAGAGATGTCGGTCAATAGTTTTCGGTGTAATGAAATTCGAACAAACAAAATTCGGTAAATTTATCGGTTCCCGGTCGAAAATTATTCAGTCTGTTCGGTCTGTTATTCATCCTCCGTTGCCTATTTACTGGTCTGTACTTGTATGGAAATACAAATGAAATGGTGCTAGAAAAAGTAGCTAAAAAGTTTAGCCACAAATTTTATAAAATTGTAGCTGTCATCACCGAATAATAGCCAGATCTAGCTATAAAGTTGCTGAGTTGGCATCACTGTTGCAGATTTGAAGTTGTGTCAAATCGATCGTACGATAGGCAGTATGGTGTATGGTGTATATGGACGAACTGCCAATTTGAAACAATTGCAAGCGTCAAATCGATCGTACGATAGGCAGGATGGTGTACGGCTACTATAACACAAACGTCAGGTGAATTGAACTTGGAAAGTATTAGTCGTGCCCGCTACTTCGCTCACGTGGATGACAGAACTTCATGCGTTTTTTAGGTGTAATGGTGGTGTTGATTAATTAGTTTTAGTTAAACAGTGATTCTAATGTAGTGAGAGAGCTCGTCAGTATAACCTGCTTCGTTGTTGTTGTGTCAATTTAATTTATTTGCTCTTACAACAAGGTCTTTTATTTCCGCCTTTTTTAATTTTGTAAGTTATTTTTTTTTTGTTAATCTTCTTTGACGCTTGCAGTGAATAATTTTGGAAATTACAGAGGCACAAGATTTCTGTATTAAATCAACACTTTACTTCAAGTATTTACCGTATTTATTGCATGGAAAATTAAAAAGCGCCTGCACTGTACGAATAAGGAACTATTTTTTTTAATTATTAAAAAAAATAGTTCCTCTTTGTAATACTAATTTTCTAAATTAATGTCAAACTTCAAGTTTACATCTCAAAAATGGGTAAGTCATGCCAGCGTCTCTGATCACTTTGCTTTATTCCTTTGCTGATTAAAGCAACTGAACAAAACTTGAACTCTTTTGAAAATCCATTCATAAAAGGAATACAGGTGAAAAATTTCACTGTTCATCGCATCTTTGAGCGGAGTGGTGTAGCTTGAAAAGTGCACTTTACGATACTTAGTCGGTACTCTGGTAAGCTAAGTACTTGCAAGTGCTTTACACTGCTTGTGTGAAAAGTGCTCTGACGTGGTAAAAGTGAATGCAAGTCAAGCAAAAAAGAATTATTTGTTTTCTGCGAAGTATTCTGTTTTGACAGAGACTGTTTCAAAAATTATTCCCACCGAAAAAAAGTTTTGATACCACAATTTGTCCTCATTTTCGGTAGGTTTGTGCTGGATTTTATAATTTAATTGTTCTGCTATCCCCGGGCGGGAAAAAAATGGGTCGAATTTACAATAACCAAAAAACTTTTTCAAAAAAAATTTAACCGACTTCAAAAACAACCACAAAAAAGGGTCGGAAGTCGGTGGCTTTGTTTTTTTGTTTCGTTGTCTTTTTGCCACCGTCTTCCGAAAGAAAAGTTATTTTGTAGGTTATTTTACCCTTTTTTGTGGTTGTTTTTGAAGTCGGTTAAATGTTTTTTGAAAAATTTTTTTATTTTACTCTTTTTAGTTTAAATATTCAACCCAAATTCTTGTCAAATACATTATTTTCTTACATGTGAACTAGAATTTTGTAATCCGTGGCACCGGTATTAACATCGCACGCGTACACATGCTAATAAAATTCCCTATCTCAAAAACTGCTGAACAGATTTTGATGAAACTTGCAGTATTCCCTAAGGTGAACGATCCCTAGTACAACAAAAAAAGAATTTTGAAAATCGGTCCACAATTGGCGGAGTAATCGCGTAACAAACACGCAAAAAGTAATATCATCCAAGTAGCCGAAGTCAATAAAAATGCTCACAAAATAAAAAGTACTGAACCAAATTGGATGAAATTGTTATGGGACTACACTGCAAGTATATTGCATCGAACAAAAAAAGAATCACACTAATCGAACAAGAAACCTCGGAGTAATCGATGTGGGCGCGCCAAAGTTCACCTAAAATTTAAACTCCGATCATCGGAAACCCGAAAATTGTATTCCTAACATTTTTAATCCTAATGATCACAACTCCTAATTGCACTGTCACTAATATTCGTAATTCCGAATCATTCGACTTCATAATGTCGGTAGCAATAAACATCTATTATACTATTATTTGTTTTCCTATATTTTCTCAACATAACCTCTTTTTACACGATTATTCAAAGTCATATCTTTTTTGTTTAGATTTATTTTTATTTTGTTGGCATATTAGCATGTATACTTGAGAAAGTGCTTGCTTCGCACTCACTAATTATATGAATTGTTTTTTTTTTTTTATTAGCGTCTTCTTTAATTTTATTTAAAGCGGTGTGTACCTGAAAAGATATCCATACGTTGGGTTAAGTTAGAACTGTGACCAGCTACTCGCGAGTCGAGCGAGCAAAGCGAGCGGTGCCGCGGCAGCGGCCGGCGAGCGCAACCTGGAAATTTGTCGCCAGTATTTTTTTCATAGTGACCCCAACACGACATTCTGACCAAAAACGACTGGGGGCACCCCGACTCGGACAGGTTAGGTTAGAAGGGGATGGCGGGGTCTGAAAGACCCCGCCATCCCCTTCGTGGTTATTTTTTTTTTATACCACCCAGAAGTAGGAGCACCGCGAAGCGGTGCTCCGTCGAATTTTCTCGACATTTTACTTTAGTTAGTTTGACTAAATTATCGACATTTTACTGGATTTAGTTTGACTAAATCCAGTAAAATGACTAAATAAAAATATCACCGTAATAATGTTTAGGGATAAAAACGTTATGATAAAAAACAGTAGGAGTTTCAATATATTTACAATAACGATATTATTGATAACAATTTTCGGAAAAATGAGTGTTATGAACATCGCCGGTAGCACTACAAAAAGTATGAATAAAAACTTTAGGATGAAAAATTTTAGGAAGAGTGATCATTCGGATTACAAATCGTTAGGAAGAACAATTTCGGGTAAACAACTTTAGGTGAGCCAATATGGACCCAATCGATGTACATACATAAAAAAAAAAAAAAACATACCGACCGAATTGAGAACCTCCTCCTTTTTTTGGAGTCGGTTAAAAATTTAAAAAAGACTAAAACCTTTGGCTATTATAAACATACTTTTTTCGTAGGGAATTATTTTTTCACCTCACACGCTCGGAAAGATTCTATTTCGCATTCAAAATCTGAGCGCAAAATCCATTTTGTGCTCTAGAGCACAAAGTGTTGTTCAAAATTCGAACACGTCTTGTATTCAATTATTTTCTACACTGACTGGCGAGCCGCCCCCACTACATTTCCTCGCTGTGTGAGGTGAAAAGTTGTGTGTTGCACTCGGCAGCAAAGTTTTTCTGCGTCTCGTACCTTTGAAAACTTCTCATCGCTCAGGATTCTATATTTGAACCGCTAGTTTCTCTCGCGGTTCAATCTTAGAATCCTTCGCTCGCTCAGTTTTCAATTCAAGTACTCGCGCCAAAAATCAATTTTGCAGCCTTGCATAACAAATAACTATTGTGGCGAACTTACGACAACCCTCGACCAGTGGAATTGACCCCGACATCCAAATTGTAGGTCGTGTACTTCGAAACTAACCATGGCGCATTACTTTGTGTAATTTATTTCAATACACTGCTCTCAAAACGGTAAAGGAAAACATCGTGAGGAAACCGACATGTCCTAGAACCAAAAATTCGAAGACACGTGACATCTACCAACCCGCACTGGGCCTGCGTGGTGGATTATGGCCCACTAAATATATTTTTTTCTCTACGTCAACCTTTAAATTAAATCGCACGAGGACGTAGAGTTGGGAGAAAAATAATCCTTTGTCATGTCCTAAAACATGACACATACATTTTTCATAGAACTTAATTTATATCTACATGCCGCAGCACGTAGGAAAACCCGATTTAGACACAGTAAGGGTGAGTGTATAATGGGTAGACCGATACTGTTGCTTTTTCATATTTTGTTGGTCTTTTTGCCTCCACAGATTAAAAATTCTTGACGAAAGGCACAGTTTGTACCTTCTATAGATTTTACATTTAGGACACTTCACAAAGGTAGCAAACACAACGTCAGCTTAAATTATATTACTAGTGTCAACTGTCAATATAATATGGCGCTTAAATCATACACTTTAAAGTTTTTCGGCTTCAGTCATCTATCTCAGCTAGCTCTAGTCAGCTATATTGTAATAACAGTCACTCTCGTTGATCTTCAAGGTTAAGCAGCGCTTACCGAGGTTGTTCTGTGGATGCAGCCATCAAAACGTGGTAACACAAATTCACCGCTAGATGCGCTAGTGTAGCTTGAGGTCTGTGAAATCACGTGAAATGTGAAATGTCAATGTTTGTGCGGGCTTAGTGGTTTTTTAATTTAAAAGTTATATTTATTTTGAGAGTATTTTGCTATACCTCAGATTAATTTTATAAACTTACAGATGTTTAATGACCCGTAATTCATAATATATGTGGAAAAAAAACTAGTTTTTGAAAGAGCTGGCCTTAAAAGCTTTTTTTCTAACGTTACTTTTATGCGTATTATAACGTCACAATATTTGTTCATGTTTCTAATTTAACACACACTAGCAGCAGGCTGCTTAGTTAACAGTACCTAAGTTCTCAGCTAATGTAATAGTAAACACAACAACAACATATAGTAAACAACTAAACACAGATCAAACTTGACTAACACGTTCAGCCTTGTCCATCACCTATCACGGGAAAAGCAGAAAATAATGTTTTCTTGACATTTCCCTTGATACCAAGCTTGTGAACTCAGGGGTGCCACAAACGTAAGGAGTGTTTATTTAAACGTAATATGTGCACTGCTAAGGAGTAGAATTCCCTAATCGGTACACCCAGTTGTAAGTCATGAGGTAACAAACTTAAGTAAAAATCATATTGAGAACTCGGAAGAAGAAACGTTACGTTTCTTTATAATTGTTGAGCACCCCTAACTTAAAAAACACAAAACTTATTACACATCAAAAACAACATGTAACTTGAAACAACACTCACAATCTTCTGACACGAAAACTTATTTATTTTCGGTGATTCATAACACATCACCGGTTAAACTGAAGATGTTTTCGCATAATTACGGAAACAAGACGTATTATCTGACAAACATTGTTAGTTTAGAAGAGTTAAATTGTGAATGAATAATGTAATGTTGATGATTTTGATCGTCGTTTATTACATGTAGAAATTCAAAAATATTGTATCTATCGGCGACATCTCGCATTTGATTCACGTGGATTTTTAATCAGGAAGAGTCTGACAGTCGCTTCCATTCCACTCAGGGGCGGGAGGACGTATGTGACAACTTCTAAAGGCTCATGTACACGATACCGCGCGGCGCCAACGCGCCTCCAACGCACCGCCATCGCGCCGCGCCTCCATAGGGCGTTTTTCTATTAGCCGGCACGGTACCGGCAACGACGCCCATATGCTATTATTTGATTTTCGGCGGCGGGCTGGCGGCAGCGGCGCGGTAACGGCGCGGTGGCGACGCAGTCGCAATACACAGCATTCCGGCGCGGTGGCGATGACGGAGCGGCGCGGCGGGGGCGCGGCGGGCGGCGGTACCGTGTACAATTTGTACATGAGCCCTTAAGGAGATTCTGGATTAAATACCTGTGCGTCCTGTGTGGCTGCCCCTGATCACGCAGGCTGTAGCATCCTGGCTGGAGCTCACCGGCGGAGGAGTAGCCTGCTTGCACTCCGACTTCTCAGAAAAACAAGCCCTGAAACAATGAAAACAGTTAAATTTATTACCGGCGATAAAGCGAACCACGAACTGCGGCTCGTAAAACACGGTTCGATACTCTTCTACGAATCGGTAATGATTTGTAAAGTAATTTGGCGGATTGAAAATGTTTAAGGCCAATCTGTAATATATTTTTCGTGTTTTACGGTTGAGTATTGAACATCAATTCAAGTCATTATGAAACATTTTAAGGTAAAATATTAGGTGAAGGTAAGTAGTAATAGGTACCTAATTAATTAATGTAGAAGTAGACATTAATGTATGACATTTATACCTGGGTTCTTGTAGTTCGTTGCAACTTTGATAGATTTTTTAACAATAGTGTGTTTTTTAAATTGCGTTTTACGACGTAAGTATTGAAAAAAAAAACCTTCTTACTATAGGTCTCGCTCAAACCAATTTTCGGTGGAAGTTTACATGGTAATGTACATCTATGTTTTTTTTAGTTTTATCATTCTTTTATTTTAGAAGGCAGGGGGCGGGGGGCACATTTTACCTCTTAGGAAGTGTCTGTCGCGCAAACTATTCAGTTTAGAAAAAAAGTATGTTATAAACCTCAATATTATTTCTGAAGAAATAGTTCTTCCATTCCATGGATGAGAAAAAAAATTGAGTTTCAGTTTTAAGTATCCTTCAATATCTTTTGTTTTCTTTTTTATATTTTTGTGTGAAAATCTTAATGCGGTTCACAGCATACATCTACTTACCAAGTTTCAACAGTATAGTTCTTATAGTTTCGGAAAAAGTGGCTGTGACATCCATTGAATAAAACCTGAATAAAATATTAATTGACTACCTAAGCCATTAAAATTAAACGACCATATACTCACTCTTTTCAGGACAGTCCCGCAACAAATTAAAAACACTTAGGCACGAGGTTTAGCATAAAATTCTAAGTAAGTAACCTGTCGCGATTTCAGTACATTGCACTCGACGTGCGAAACGTCTCGTTATTCTCATATACTCAGACTGCAAATGCTTCTAAAGTGTACGTACTCCACTTTGATCTTGATTAAAATTCTCGTCAGCAAGCAAAACCGATTGAACGCTTTACGTGACGAAGAAATTGAAAATAAAAAAAAAACGTAAATTTTTCCAAGAAATCGCAGTTCACAAATCCCATTGGAACAACACGATTCTGCATTCTAAGTGGTGACAATACTCGTATTTCAGAAGCAGAAATGAAATCGAAAGCTGTGAAGGAACGTTATAAAGCGAGTCTTTTCAACAGATGAACTCCAACACATGAGTTTAAATAGAATATTTCATACGTGTTCTGGTTACTGGAATATCTTGTTTAGCTAACCAAACAATCTCAATGTGAATGGACTGGACCTCTTGGCTCGTTTCAACACAAGCTGTTTGAGAATAAGACTGAGGCTACATGAGGCAGCGATTTGCAATGCGATACAGTGCAGCCAAATACGAGAGCATTCATTTATTTGTTTAAATCGCTTAGCCTTTTTTACCTTATTACCATATTATTAATGACCAGCTGTTGCCAGCGGCTTCACCCGCTACAACTCGAAAATTATCCCACGGGAATATAAAATCGGGATAAAACTATCCTATGTGTTAATCCAGGTTATAAACTATCTGTGTACCATATTTTAGCCAAATCCGTTCTGTGGTTTTTGCGTGAAAGAGTAACAAACATACCTACATACACATACACATACATACATCCTCACAAACTTTCGCATTTATAATATTAGTAGGATATAAATGATCTATGATAGATATTTATTGCGCTTTTAACAAAAAAAAGCATATGTAAGAGGACTAATTCAATATTCGATTCAGAAATCAGCGTATGTAATTCACGTTGGCCTAGTTGAAGAACGTGCGAACGTTAATTGTTTTAATAAATTATGCCACCCATACCTGATCCAGGGTCAAGGTACGCTTAGGGGCGTGCAGTAAACACGAACGTGTGTAATTACAAGTAGACTTGTGCAGGACCACACTGAGAACATTGATTTACTGCACATTGCTTCCAGCATCTTGCATAATTATAGTACAATTAACACCTCCATTGATTCAGGGCTGCCACAATTAACGCGAAAGCAAATCGATCAACAGCTCAAAGCTTTAATCAATTTCAAATGTATTTTCTATTTGAGTAAATATTGAACACTAAAATAATGCAAACTCCAATACCTATAAGCTTCCTTAATTGTATGTTTTGAGTGCTTGTTGCGGTCAAATCGTACAACAAACGAATATTCTGATGTAAATTAGGTTTCAGGAGAGCAATTATTTAAGTGGATTAACCAAATTTAGTGCTCTTCAAATGCTATTTTACGTTTGTTAAGTTTAAGTGCTTTAAAGAGCCTCAATAATGAACTGTTGTAGAAAAAAGTGAATATTTCCCGTATTCTTCCGTAAGAGAAAAATTACTAAAAATTAAAAATGAAGTTCTATCACGGGTTTCTAAGAGTATAAAGTAAATGTCGAAATTTTCAGTACCTAATGTTTTTTTTAGGCTGAGATTTAAATTGAAATCAAAATAAATGTTTAACCACTAAAAATTTTTCCCCCGATGAAATATACCGAAGCCACGTCTTGTAGCCAATAAAAATGAAATTGGCTTTACAGTTTTCTTATTATTAGCAATAAGTAGCACCTGTTGCGGTTGAAAGAAACCTTTATAGATCTATCTCTTGTCAATCTTCATTTTCTCAAGTTCTGAAATAACAAAATGAGAGTAGGTGCCTACCTGTAGCAGCTATTGCCAAAATTAACGTAAAATATTTTCACAAACCTACATAACCAATTAGTTATTAAAGATTGCTTTGAGGTTGCATAAACATAACATCGGATGTATTCGTTAGATAATGAAAACACGTATGTAGTGTAGAATCTACACGTACCTATGAAACGCCATTGAGCACAATTCCAATCTCTCTTTCTTTCGAGTGAGGATGTCGTCAATAGCCAACCTCTGAGGTCAAAGTTAATTAATATGGCTTTACACTCATTATCACAGGTACTTTTTACTGTCAAAAACGTGCCAGAAAGTAAAGATGCTACAGTTACGAGGCATAACTGTGGAAAAACTGTAGTTGCCCATTCCAAAGCGTGGATCACTATGGCCGTATACTGAAAGAAAGCTGGCAGCCTACCAGAGCTTAGGCCAGAACTCCGCCAAAGCGGAGACGAGAGGAGATGTGTTTGAATAACCAATCAGAAATCCACATCTCCCTCTCCACTTAGCTTCGGTGGAAATCTGATTGGTTATTCAAACACATCTCAAATCAGCAGAGCAGGCCAACAGTGGGTTCATTATAGGCTACTCTGCTTTCAATATAAAACAAAATATCAACAATGTGTCGGCGCGTTTGTTATTAAAACTACAACGCCATTATTAATGTCAATCACAATTGGTATTGTGATTATTTAACATTAGTAATGGCGCTGTAATTTCTATTATTCGCCCAGGTGGTCCTGGGCAAATAATAGTTTAAGACTTTTGTACACATTGTGTTATAAACAATGATTATATATAAGTTAATAGCAGCTCATTAATCATCCGAAATATAATAACCAAAAACTTAATTAAAGTTGAACTTTTAATTGAATTAATACGAGTAACTTCATTGTTGCTAGATTTGATAGAATTATAACTTCAAAGGTACACATTAAATATCATTATTTATTATTAACTTAAAATATCAGTCACTAGTTTATATCTACGCCTACGCCTCGCGTTATGGTGATGGGTTCGTGTTAATACGGTTTTTATTTCTTTCTTTCTTTCGTGCATATCTGGACTACCAGATCTAATAACTTGTAAAATAGTGATTAATTATGTAATCTAAATTATGTTATAAATGAAAACACGATTCAATGTATTAATTTTCAAGCAAGTCTCGGTCTATTTTTTCGTTTTTGGACTTTATGGCATGACTACTAAGATATATGAAAAAGACATTACCGTACTTTAAATTGTAGAGAATACCAGTCTCGTATCTAAAATTGACAAGTAAGTTTTGCATTGTTATGGTCAAGAAGTCAAACTATCCGGCTTATCGAAGAACGCTTTTGCATTAACCCAGGCCCTTAATTTAGAATTATAGAATATAATTATATGTATATTACTTCATCTGTTATTTGATAATCGTTCACCAGAATATCTAAATGATGATATTTTAATAAAAGGTACCCTAACAACGTCAATTTATAAAAATGAATGAAAAAAATAATGGTTGTCCATTTCCAACACCACCTAACAATTTAGTTGTCAAATCCATACCCCGTGTTTGTTGACATCCAATCGTGTTGCTGGGATCTTGGAAATGTTAAGCAGAATACGGTGGCCCTGGTACGCAAAGGACAATCGAAAGAACAGGACACATTTACGCAGTAAGAGTCTGACAGTCCCTTTCACTTCAACTACGACGGGTGGTCTTGATTTTACCAGCCCACAAAAAATCTAGACTGGAGATATTAAAGTCGTATTGTTGTTAAGCTAGAGAAATACTTAATCTGTTGGTTAATCCGCCTTATCATCCTCATAAATGGCCTCAGACTACAACTATTCAGAAATTTTCTAATAAACAAAGCCACGGTAGACACAGCTGGTGACTTAATAGGCGCCTATTATAATGTGCAATAAATCAAGACTAAAAGGATTTGGAGTTGATGAATGACAGGTCTTTTTGTAATTAAACTGAATCCTTGGTATTTTTGGTAGTATAAATTAGATATTCTGCCAACTCTACAGATTTTTTCTCATCAGAAAATATAAAATTAAATTAAAAATTTAATAAACCCCCGATACAAATACCAAATCCCCTTTAACCCTTAACCACCTAACATACGTCTCACAGACCCTGTTAGGTTTAAAATCGTGAATATTGAAGTGAAAACTTCTTTAGCGGCGTTGTACACTTTTTCTGTAATGGGTAAAAAATTTAAAACTCGCGTCAGGGTCACGTGACCCTGATCGAAAATGAGTAAGACGTCATTCAAATTAGTTAATTTCATATCTGTACTACTCCAGTTTTAAAATAAAACATAGTAACAAAAAAGTTTTCACTTCTACCGGCACTCCTGGAGTGCAACCTTTTTTTTTGCGAGGGAGTGTCGTGCCACCTTGTTCCTTCCTATACCTTTTCCCAGCGTCCCTAAATACTGTGCAACGGCTTGTCGGGGTTGGACGGTTGCGCGTTTGCCTCAGGTGAGCAAATAAATACAAGCTGGGGTCTGAGAGACGTATGTTAGGTGGTTACGTGATTACTGTAAATTGTGTATTTCTTTATTATTTTAGTTATAATAGTACATAGACAGTCCGTTATTAAGAGCTGGTTTTAAAAAGAATTATCACATGACGATAATATACCAAACGACAATTATAGTGATGCGGAGAATGTTGATACAAACCACGTTCTGGAAGAAAGTTGCGCGTTTGATTCCGAATGCGAATGGTTAGATACAGTTCAACTAAACTCTATCACACAGTGACATTCCTTCACATAGTGTTCGTCAAGTGTTTTTAAGTGAGGATGATGTGCCGTTGGAGGAAGTTCGGCCAAAAAGAAGTAAAGATATTTTATAATCGCTTTCGTTGGTCATCAGCCTCGACCTCTTCGCGATCGCAAACTTTATAACATAATATAGTGGAGGAAAGAGAAGGTATAAATACATCATACCGGAATGAGCTGAATGCATATGGCACGTCGTGAAAGTAATGTGAAATTTCACCGTAAGATACGTGTCGGTATACAACGTATCCTCCAGAACAACGTGAACCCTCTAGCAGTTGTCCCAGGCACCAGCAGTGCTGAAGAGCGATTGATAATTCATGAAAACAGTAGGTATTACTTGCCAGTGTACTAAGAAACGCAAAAAAAAAAATGTATTTCGAATGAAAGGCGCTAATTCTTCTTGAATGCTCAAATAAGATGTGTTTTCGATGTCATGAAAAGATATAAGTTTGGAGTCTGCAATTTTGTTTAATTTATTATTTTAATAAGAATTTTTATTTTTTTTCATGTTTCTCGTTGATTTAATATTACAAAAAAATTAATAAGAATTTTCTGCTGCTGAAAATATTTTTTGCAGACCTCAACTTCCAAACGTATTAGTAAGTAAGCCTAAAATAGGAGCTTGCAACAATTATTGGGTGTTAAAAATATAAAATGTTGAATTTCATGTGCTTTTTGTTTCTAATATTAGAGTTTAATAATGTTCAAAATAGATTTTTTACTGAAAACAATACCGTTCCTTAATATTTTTAACAATAGTGAATTATTTAACTCGGGGGTCCCACAGACGTATGTTAGGTGGTTGTGTGACAATAATATGTGCTAGGTAGTTAAGGGTTAAAAAGAGAAAAAAAAAAAAACTCAATCTTAAAGTACCTAAGTATGTATTAATATAATTATAAAAAAATACGTCGCGTTGGCGGACCGCTCCAAATTATTTATTATCTACGTTTTTTCAGGTCGGGGCAACGCGACGTATTTTTTTATAATTATTAAAACATACTTAGGTTCTTTAAGATTGAGTGTTTTTTTATTATTGGTTTTTGTGTCGGGGGTTTTTTAAATTTAATTTTTATTTTATGCTTGTTATAGGGAAACTCGTACGAGTATACTTGTTATATACAACATTATTTTTAGTATATGCGAAACCTGAATATAGTTTGTTCAGAATCAGTAACTGATTCGATTCGAATAGTTTTTACACCACGTTATATTTTTTTTTTCAAAAATATTTTAATAAAATTTTATGACCAGTTAATTACAATACAATCACCGTACGGTTAGGGACCTATTGCCAAACTATTATTACGAGTGTATAACACAGGAGACGCGATTTACGCGGGTGTACCGCGAAATGAGCATGTTTTTGAACGAAAAACCAGGTAATATACAAGCTTATAACTTTGTGATTTTTTATGATACGGTTTAAAATTTTGTACATAGATTCTTTACACAAAAATATTGGACAGGTGTATCGGGTTTCGCATAAACAAAAAATAATGTTGTATAGTTGGGCGGTTACAGCACATATTTAAGTTGTAAGGGACGACAGTTGAAATAGCTGTGGTTTACTTAGGCAAAAGGTCAAGCCTATGTAGCCTTAAGTAGAGTAAAATCCTTGGATGGTGTAGCAATTTGTGAGCTTGACCAAAGGAAACTATTTAATAACTCATATGACAAATCATCTTAGCAGCATTGCAAAGACTGAGATGTAGTAATTGACACTCGCTTGACAATCGGATTTCCATGTCCCAATTTTCCCACCCCCAATTTTCTCATCAAATGATGCTTTTTTTTAGCGTGTTAAAATCATCAAATGAGTCCTCCCATCCAGGGCAGGGCAGGAGGGATTGTCAGACTTGTAGGTACTGACTAAAATCCACAATGTCCATCAATAGCCCTTTACGTTCCCGGGTCACGGTATTCATTAGTCCTGCGACATCAAACGATGCTAAGAACATTCTCGATTAAGTCATCAATATTCCCTTTCAGTGCGCTTTCATTTGAGACCCCACTCGAGTATATTTTTGCAGACATTCGGTTATCCTTCCCCACTTTCACACCCACAAATTTTAAACGGCTCAACCGATTTTGATCAAACATGTCTGTCTAAGAACACTCGCACGTAAATCACTCTTAATATAAAAAAAAAAAAAAACTAAACTGAAATCGCTTCATCCGTTCGGGCTCTATGATGCCATAGACAGACAGACACGTCAAACTTATATCACCCCTCTTTTTCCGTCGAGGTTTTAAAATACAGACTGTATTGATGATATTGACAGAATAATAAAATAGTTTTGGTACCACGAGAGATTCGACTGAAAGCCGACCCCAATATAGTTGTGAAAAGGCTATATAGGCAGATGATGCTGGACGGGAAAAAACGTGTGTCGTAAGAAGCGACAAAACTTGACACTCGGTGGAAGGTGTTCGAGTGGCTAGCAACCGTATCTCGCTTAAGTCGATCAAATAGCTTGTCTGCTTTTCGTTGATTTCAAACTACAACAAATTACTAATAATTATGTTGATATTACAGTCAAATCAATGATGTAACAGATGACGTCTACCGAACCACAGAATACTTAATAGTGCTACGTACAGAAGGTGTCACTTCCCAAAAACAATGTTTGTCTCGAGGATAAAGCAAAAATACGTACGGAGCGCGTGCTAAACAGGCGGGGGGCGGCAGCCGATTTTGAAAACCGTCCAAGGCGACGCAAGTATCCGATACCTTACGACTTTGGCATCAATTGACGCGTGCTGCCTGTGTACGAATCTCAATGGATTTGTATTGCATTGTCGCTTGGATACCCAAGTCGTAAGGTATCGGAGACTTGCGTCGCCTTGTGTACGAAGGGGCTAAGAGGTAAGAGCATCGAATGTTGATGTCGGAGCACAATGGTTCAAATCTCTCTTGCGGTCCGAATTTTTCTTTCCATAGAAAATCTATGATTCCTATTTTACATGTTTATTCAATGTAACACCAGCTTTGTATAACATTGAATAGTTTTACGATTGAATTATTTCGGAACACCGTTTCAGCAATAACATTTATTAAATTTTAAGCAAACCTTTCTATAATACTAAAATTAATAATCGTTGAGTAAGCCACAAATTAATTAAGTTGCCGAAATTTTAAGCACACAGCTTTCATCAAATTATACTGGTCGAATGATTCCGTTGTAAATGGAAAAATGATGTACAATTTAATTAATCAGTGATTAAATTTCAGCAAGAACATTGGAATATAATTCAAGTAATGTGTTCATTACAGCTTCGCTTGCCAGGCGAGATATTGGTCAAATGCAAAAATATAGCAAACAAAAAACTGGCACGTTTTTACTAAAGTGTTAAATAGTTAAAGTAGAGCTGTGTCGTATTTGGAGACTAGCTACTTCCGTTGTTTCACCCGGTGCTGACCCGTTATTAGTCGTAGCGTGATATTATAAAGCTTACAGCCTTCCACAGTAAATGGACTATCCTACTATTGTAATGAGGATTATTGCGAATGTTACATCATGGCGGCTCCACATTAGTGCCGTGAATTCACGCCGCGAATTATCACCGTGAATTCTTGGCACAAGTCGTGCCCTCCACACTATCGGGATGCTCTCAGTCGTTCGTGGAACCTGCCGCGAAATGGACGTAGAAGCTGCTGCTGCAATAATTTTGTTTGCTGAATTTACTTTGTGGGAATATGATTAAAACTGTCTTTATTAATTAAACAAAATTCATTTCAGACTTTCTATGAAGAAACAGTTATCATAATTACATTAAAAATAAAAAACAATAATTAGCTAATTTAATTCACGGGCCGTGAATGTGGATGGGTACGCGTGAACGCCGCGCGAAGGAGGCGCGAACCCTTTGTCGCGCGACAAAATACCGACACCGATCGGGGAACCGGCACGAACGCGCGTGAACCCCGCGAAAACCATTCACATTCTCGTTCGCGCCTGTTCACGGGGCTTCACGGCACTAATGTGGAGCCGCCATTACAGAAAAACAAACGAGAGTGTTTTAGCGAGCAATATATCGAACTTTTTGGTCGCCGACTCTCAAGTCTGAAAATTTCATAAAGAATTTTTTTAACTACCATGGACTAGAGCGTTCGCTAGAATGATCGTGGAAACATTCGTAGCGCGTTTGGCTCTATGATTGGCTCTGTTCGTTGTTCTGGTCGACAAAATAAAAAACGGCGAAAGTTCAAATGCTCAACTCCATCAGCATCTGTATGAGAACGATGGAGAGTATAATTTGAACTTGAACTGATTGATGGCCTGTTAAATACTTAAGGTATTTCATTATTGAAATCTTTCAAATGAAAGAGTTCAAACTACAAAGTTACCCGCGCTACGAAATGGCTACGACGTAGCGCATCTTGCTACGAACTTGTGTAGTGTAGTTACTCGTATATACATAACTGTTATTTAGGGTGCTCACTCACCGCGAGCATTCACCTGTAATGTAACGTTACAGATTCGAACATTCGAAGACAATAGAGCATAAAATTGCGCACTTTTGTGTTACATTACAGGTGAATGTTTGCGGTGAGGGAGTGCCCTACGGGTGCATTCTTATTGGGGCATTTCCATGGGTCGTTTTCTCAGTCGATTTGTCTGGTATTAAACACTGTGGCTCGTTCGCCCCAGTCGCATCGCTTGTAAAAATGAGTAGTAAAAAACTAACAAATTGTCATTTAGAGGGTCTTTTTTGATCCCACGGCTAAATACAACCGGAATAACTACTCGTGTAAATTCCCTACTTGCAAACATTAAATTCATCTTGACATTTCTATTTACAACATTTCTGTATCTAAGTGCTACTAAATAGGTACCATTCTATACACATAAAGCAAGTTGGAAAGAATTGGTATAAAGCTAATTTTCGTATACATATAAAGCACATTTCATTAGAACACTACGTCTACGAGTAACATTAAATTCGTCAAAATCTAATTACTTAGTCTGGAATTGCGTGCGAATTACAAGTAAAATTGCGCAGTACAATGTAATGAAATATTGGTAAGATGTCCATTATTTCATTTTTAATACCATTCTGCCAAAAAATAGGTTTAATAACGGCAGGTAGATTGATAGCGACAAAAAATAAGCTTTAATAAACTTTCATTTCTTTTATTATAAGCCTATATGGGCCTTCATTATATTAAGCCACATTATCCAAAGTTATATTAAACTGGATTTCATAAAACTTTATTTTCTTCAAAATTATTTATGAAAAATAAATTTTATTGTTATCGCAAAAAATAATCACAACGATTAGAAATTAAGAAATAATGATACGTAGTCTTTATGATTGTTTAAAATTTTAGAAAATTATGAAGAAGATCATTCAATATTATTATATTTGTAAAAAAAAGTCAAAATATATTCTTTCTATTCTCAACAAAACATTATTTTCACTAAAATAATTATCAAGTAAGAATAAATCAAACTTTAACTGCAAAAACGAACTTACCCAAATATTCTGAAAGACTTGATCAAGCTGATGAAGGCCTGCTTAAACTTCCTGTTCATGAAGCAGTACGTGATGGGGTTGCAGCATGATGAGCAGTAGGCGAGGAGTTGCAGTAACACCACGCCTTTGGAGCCAATGTACTGGTACAGCTCGTCTGGGTAGAAAAGGTAGATCTGGAAAAGAGAATTGGAGTTAGAAGAAAGTCAAATATCCAAGAACAGTTGGGATCCCTCTGTCAGTCTGTCACCAGGGGCCTTATCATGAATTTCCAGTTTTTGTGACGTAAACTGGAATTGTGACATTAATTTCAAGGAAAAAATTAGTTCCTTCTTCGTACGCTAGAGGCGCTGTTCCATTTTTCCATCCAATAAACGCAGTAAATAATTCAAGTACGCTGTGAATAATAAAAAATCTAAAAACCCACGTTTTTAAATGTCCTAAAAATAAGAAAATTTACGGGGTCTGAGAGAGGGGCCACTCAAAACGGGTGTAACTTGCAAAGATACGCCCCCACGTTTTGAGTGGCTCCGCTCTCAGCCCCGTAGGGTTATTTTCTTATTTTTAGGACATTTAAAAACGTGGGTGTTTAGATTTTTAAAATGTATTAATTATTTTTATCTTTGCATGTTTTTGAAAATTCACTTACAACCTTTTCATATTTTCATGTTCCCTGAAAATTTCAGCCTGCTAGCTTATCGGGAAGTGCCTCAAAATTGAGTTGCAAAAATCTAATCGGAACGAAAAACAAACAAACAAGAAAAGTGAGTGTACGAGTATAATGATAAAAACGTTGTGATCGAGCTACAGGTTGTATCTCATAAACCGTGATGGTTGGACAGTTGAAACTTTAACTGATGATGTATTTCTGTTGGCACTAAAATAAAGAATGCAAAAAAATGCGTGTCGCACTCGGGGAATGCCGCGGTAAAGTTATTGCATAGCATTTTTTAGGCTATGGTCAGCCACGTCAATCAAGTGAAACGTCAAGGAAAACAAATACCGTGCCAAAGTTTGCCGAACTGAAACGACGTTAGTCGATGCGGGGTGTTATGTTTATTTTGCGTTACGGAATTTCTTGATCCGGTCGCCGCGCTCAGAGCCCGCGATAAACCGTGCCGTTTTTTTGTGTTTAGCCCTAAGCTCGCGTTTGATCACTATCTTATCTCATGGTAAGCGTTGTAACCATCTGAGGGCTAACTCTACCACCGAGCAGTTAATTAACCCAAAATATGTATTAATAAGACATTAAACATACACCTTTTTTTATAAATACAATTATTAAAATAATGTATTCGTGGTTAACAAAGCACGAAAACAGTATACACACAACAATGTATCAGATTTTCAGTTGTTTCGTTGTAACGTAAATAAATCATTATTCACTCAAACACTTGTGAGGTAGATAAATGGGAAAGGTTTTAAATGTAATGTTAAGTAATATGGTAGTTTTGGCACTCATACTCTTTTATACATTTAACGTGTACTGTTTATTTTATGGTAGTAAGTATACAATATAAACTAATATAGGAAGCCGCATCTGTCAACTGCACTACTAAATTATAACATTGGTTTGTTGTGTCACAAAGTTGATTCGTTACGAAAACAGTAGGTATGTCAGAAATGTGTATATTCGCCACATTTCTGTCCAGTTATTATTTCGAATATAGGTACTAATTATTATTAGGGACCACATCACCGGGCACACCGCAATCGTGGCGGTAAGACCCCTCTTTGAGGAGTGGCTGGATAGGCGGCACGGCGTCCTGAGTTTCTGACCTACCGCATGACGCAGGTCCTCACCGGACACGGAAGTTTCGCGAGGTACCTTTGTCGGATAAGGAGGGAAGAAACGCCTGGGTGTCACCACTGCGAAGATCACCCGGAGGACCCCCGGTGGAGCATACGGTGCAGAACTGCCCCGCTTGGACATAGCACCGCCGCCGCCGTGTCCTCACGACGGCGATAGACAGAGACCTCTCGCGCCCGGCATAGGTCGAGGCCATGCTGAAGGGTAAGACGGAATAGGAAGCGGTCGCCTCCTTCTGTGAAGCAGTCATGCTCGCGAAGGAGGAGGCGGGCCGCGTGAGGAAAAGGACAGCGTCCTTCCTTCACCCCAGCCGCAGTGGTAGATACTCACGGTGACGGACGTCGCTAGGCGATCTCCGGCCACCGTAGGCGCGGGCATGCGGGCGGCGAGTGATGGTCGATTCGCTGTCTGATCATGGACCATGCCCCGGTCGACGGCGTGTTGTGTTCCAGGCGCGCCTCAAAGAGTGTCAGCATAATGACGGGGCCCCCCTTTTGAGGGCCAAATCCTTCCGGGGACGCGGGACTCACGAATTACCGTGACCCCGGAACAATAAGGGCGATTGAAGGACACCGGGGATTTTAGTCAGTACGAGTCTGACAGTCCCATTTTGCCCTGGGTGGGAGGACTCATTTGATGATTTCACCACAATAATAAAAAAAAACTTGTGGAATAAAACTAGACTAACCTAGACATCCTTTCCTATACTTGGTGCAATTGAATTTCAATAATATTTACTATCGATAAGTTCTTGTTAATGTGCAATCGCGTATTTATAAACGCAATATTATATCAACAATAAAATTTCGCTTACACACTCCTCCCTCTTACATGCTGTTCCGAAACCCGGGGAGTAAGGGATAAGTAAACCCCCTCACGTACGAGAATTATAGAAAACTTGGGAAATGGAAAAACCTTAGAGGCAGTCAGTAGATACTGTGTTCAAAGTGCTGCCAAAGAGGATACTGCTTACAAAGGTAATATAGAAAGCTGTCATTTTGTAACGCGCTTCCCAAATTGTGATTCTGTGCCAATCCCCTTTATTTTAGAGGAATGGCTTTTAGGATCCACTCAGTTTTGAGTAAGAATACGGAAGTGAGTACCATTAATACTTGGAAAGATGGCAGTCGTTTCAAATACAGTCACTGTTTGTTTTTATACGAGATTGTTAGGCAAACAATAGAAAAAAAACACCTAAAAGTGGATAAAAGCAAACTGATATTAGTTTTTTGGGAGGGCAGGAAATAAAAGTAAAGAAACAATACCGCCTTGTGGAACAATAATTGTGAGTGCTACACAAACATGTAGTTTCTAAAATATTCTACTCGTAATAAACACAGATTATGATTAATAGTTACACTGAATGTTTACCCTCAATGGAGTGGAGGAATATAAAGTAGGACACATAACAGATACAATCGAAGGTATACAATTTATCACTATTATAAATGACATTTCGAAATGTGTGTTTTTAAAGTAGTTGACGTTTGAAACTAATTCAATGGAGTAACACCACTAAACCTACGTATTTTAACTAAGAACAGGGTTTGACCTTGGCATCATACAATTGGGAAAACTATGATCACTGTAGCACTTTCCCGAGGGAATTTCCAACCTCTGAAGCGGATGAAGCTGCAAAACGAAACGCGCGTGGAACACGATGCGTCGTCGACCCGGCCATGATCAATGATCGGACGGCAAGTCACCCATTACTCGCCATCCGCATACCCCGCCTACGGCGTCCGGAAATCCCTTCGCGACGTCCGTTGGTAGCAAAGTTAGTTTAAAATACATACATTCACGGCTATGCACTAACAGGTGTGTTGGCGACTGGAGCTTAATGAAAGCCAACTCTTTTGCTCACTTCGACGTTAGTTACATGACTCGTAAAGATGAAAATTGCGTAGAAAAATCAAAACGAAAATTCTAGAACGTTCGATTTATATTGCCAGCTTGTAATGTGACTAGGATGTAGGCGCTACGCGAGGCACCTGTCAGTCTGTTTCTAGCACTAAATCCTTCTTACAAATTATACCAAGACTAAGTGCAATGGTTATGTAAACATTAAAAGTAACTCAAGTTCAGTCTGTTAAAGTTCTAACAGCAATAAAAGCCCCACAAGGCAAGGTAAAACTTTTGCATAAACTTGGTCTTTGACTAACATCCAGCCAGAAGTTCATACTCAAAGTTTTCCAACGAGTAATGGAGCATAATAGTTTACTACTCGTAGGTATTTAATTGATGGATTCTGTTCGAAATACAATAGGTACCCGGTTCATCTATACATATAATAAAACTGTAGAAAAATCGTTTTTGTACATCAAAATAAAATCCAAAAAAAATAGCTAGGGTGTTGAAGGACAACCAACAGAACCCATTTCCAGCATTTTTAGAATTTTTGTCTGTTTGTCGGTTTGTCGGTTTGTCTGTTTATTTGTGGCTCCATCACGTAAAATGTACGAAGGCAATGTAGATAACCTTTATACACAACGATCGAGCGTAACTTGAGGACTAATTTAGTTTTTGTTTCATTGCAATCGGTTAAGTCTATCAAAAGATATTTGAATTTAAAGTGTTCCAGACCCAGTAGTAAAATTACGGTCAGTTTACACCGAGACGCGCAGTTCAGTAGCGCGATCTAGCTTGGAATAGAAAAACTACATACCTATTCAAATAATGTTGTGGACTGGAGTGGAGTGGTTTGGAGTGGAGTAGAGTAGAGTAAAGTAGAGTGTAATGGAATAGAATGGGATGGTTTGGGATGGAATGGAAAGAAAGAAAAGGTTTTTATTAGACTCACACTAGAATGGGAATGAGTGGGATGGAGTAGGATGGAGTGGGATGAAGTGGGAAGGAGTGGGATGGAGTGGGATAGAATCGGATGGAGTGGGATGGATTAGAATGGAGTGCGATGTAGTGAGATGGAGTGGGATGGAGTGGGATGGAGTGGGATGGAGTGGGATGGAATCGGATGGAGTGGGATGGATTAGGATAGAGTGGGATGTAGTGGGATGGAGTGGGTTGGAGTGGGATGGAGTGGGTTGGAGTGGGATGGAGTGGGATGGAGTGGGATGCAGTGGGATGCAGTGGGATGCAGTGGGATGGAGTGGGATGGAGTGGGATGGAGTGGGATGGAGTGGGATGTAGTGGGATGTTGTGGAATGGAGTGGGACTGAGTGGGATGGATTAGGATGGAGTGGGACTGAGTGGGATGGAGTGAGATGGAGTGGGATGGATTAGGATGGAGTGGGATGGAGTAGGATGAAATGGGCTGGAGGGGGATGGAGTGGGATGGAGTGGGATTGAGTGGGATGGAGTGGGATGGAGTGGGATGTAGTGGGATGGAGTGGGTTGGAGTGGGATGGAGTGGGTTGGAGTGGGTTGGAGTGGGATGGAGTGGGTTGGAGTGGGTTGTAGTGGGATGGAGTGGGATGGAGTGGGATGGATTAGGATGGAGTGGGACTGAGTGGGATGCAGTGGGATGGAGTGGGATGGATTAGGATGGAGTGGGATGTAGTGGGATGGAGTAGGATGAAATGGGCTGGAGTGGGATGGAGTGGGATTGAGTGGGATGGAGTGGGACTGAGTGGGATGGAATGGGATGGAGTGGGATGGCGGGGGATGGAGTGGGATGGAATGAGATAGAATGGGTGCTCTAATCCAGTAGCAATTCTTCTGAATCTGAACGACAGAGGGCGTTTATTATAATCACCTCAAATATTCTTGAAAAATAAATTCTAAATACAGGGATTATATGAAAACGATATGATTTATAAAAAAACGTGGCGAGAATTAAGCGCTTCGCACTAAAAAATACATTGTTAAATTCCGACATCCACGCGAACGGAGTCGCGGGCACAGCTAGTAACAAATAAAACTGACGTGGCTCAAAATGCTGCTCAACTCTTTCAGCATTAGTCGACTGATTATTTTCAATTAACTCCTGATTACATAAGTATCGTCATTATCATCATCATATCAGCCCTAGGACGTCCACTGCGTAACGTAGGCCTCCTCATAGATTTTTAATAGGATCGGTTAGAAGCGGCTTGCTCCGCTTGGGTCTGCCCAAGCGGGGAAGTCCCATGCGAAGCACCGCCGTTTCCTCACGACGGCGATAGGCGGAGACCTCTCGCGCCCGGCATTGGTCGAGGCCATGCTGCGGGGTGAGACGGAGTATTAGGAAGTTTATTATTTGAACAATTTCATTGAAAAAAATAAAAAACTTTAAAAAAAAATAATCGCCTTCAAAAACAACCACAAAAAAGGGTAAAATAACCTACAAAATAACTTTTCTTTCGGAAGTCGGTGGCTTTGTTTTTTTTATTTCTTTGTCTTTTTTGCCACCGACTTCCGAAAACAAACGCTTGATCGGCAGTGTGGACACCGATCGCTAACTGGACCATCAGCAGCCTATAATATTCCCACTGTTGGGACACAGGCCTCCTCTCTGTGAGAGGGAGTGGGCCATAATCCAACACGCGGGCCCAGTGCGGTTTGGTGGATGTCACATGTCTTCGAATTTTTAGTTCTAGGACATGCCGGTTTCCTCACGATGTTTTCCTTCACCGTTTTGAGAGCAGTGGTGATGAAATAAATTACACAAAGTAGTAGCGCCTGGCTGGGTTCGAACCCACGACCTCCAACTCGTAAGTCGGGGCCGATACCACAGGGCCACCACTGCTCCCTGGACAGCTCCACTCAAATCTGTGTGGTTCTTTCCTTAAAAGAGCATTTCAGACACCTGCATCGTCCTCGTATGGCTTGAATAGTTTAATGTCTGGATTTTAAAAGAGACAATGTCCTCTGAGTTTGTTTCGGATGTGTTTTCTCAGAGTAGTCTGGTACGAAACACCAGCCACATCTAGCTATAAAAATATTATTTGACGGGTAAAAGTATTTTTAACAACCAACTTGCAAAATAAATATCATTTATCAATCGTGCGGCGCCAACGGTGAGCGCTTTGCGCTTCCCGATTGGACGAACTCAAATTCCGTCGTATCGTGGAGTCCAGCAATGTGATTGCTTATTAAAAATAACAACACAAATATTTGTCTTTAGCTTATGCCAGCTACTCCGCCCACGCGGACTTTGTTAAGCCTCGCATTCATGGTAAACATTGGCTTACTAACAGTTGATCAGCGTTGTTGATGAACGGCGAGAATGCTGCTGGAAACTTTGTTTAAATCAATATGGGTTGCCCACACCCCAGTCTGCATGAAAATGTTGCTCGAGGAAGTAGTGCATTTGCTCCACACTACCGCCATGTTTATAAACAGTTGAAAACACGTCCACACAAGTCAACAGATGTTTTCACTCGCTGGGCGTCAACTCTGCAACATGTCGTGATCAACTACGCAACAAAAGTGTTGCCTGCGATATGTTGACAGCAACTCGGCAACATGTTAATGCAACCATGTTTCTAAATAAACAAAATGTTTACCATGAATACGAGCTTTAATGGTTCCAGGGGATTACACTACCGGGATAAAAATCGCTTATAATATACATATCTGTGTCGGGCTCGCAAAATTAGGCCTTCGCATTATGTGCAGTAAAGTAAATTAAATAATGTGTGCACTCAACCACTGAGTCAATCGTACCGATTCTATCTGCTTATAACCCACTGCAATTAGCCATCTGTTTGCTATTTCCCTTTGATTAATTCATTGGACCGGAATTTGCAAAGCCAATACTCAATACGATAGCATTGTGATATTGATTTCAGTCTGTAAGCTCTGTAGTAGAACTTAATAGAGCAGTCTGTTTACAAAATATCCCGGTGAATATAATTAGAACCGACTTAGACGTTTCATAACCATTTTAAAGTTATGAGCGTAGTTGGTGGTGAGAACTATCAAATCAATGCAGCAGAGCAGTGCCCGATGTGGCAGAGATGTGAATTAAGAGGTGCACCTGCGGAGGACGTACGAACTTGACGGAAATACGTGTCAAGTTTAATATCCACTAAGTACAAACTTTTTGAATTCAGATGAAGTACACGGCCAATTTTCTTTTAGCAAAAGATTTAGTTGTTAAGAGTTGACTGATGTTATGTAATATCCAAATCCAATAATGTCGTCATTAGGAGACGCTGTCATCGCACATACACTATACAGCGAATACGTAATACGCCGAATCAACAACTGCGTATCTGGCGATAAATCTAGGTGTACCTGTACCTAGTGGGTGAAAATCCCACACACCAAAGTTAAATCCTCAAAGCCAGTGACTTTTTGAAGGTTTCCACCGAAAACAATATAAAAGGTAGGTGGGAACTTGATTAACAGATCTACCTACACATGACACATCCTACATTATTTTTTATACAGGGTAATTTTCCAACTTGGCGTAGAGCTGGTTGACTTAGATACCAATTAAGGTACTTGAGGTGATTCTCACACGGCATCGCTTATACACGCGATCAGATGATGCAGTGGATTTCAAGTGCCTTACCCATTTATAACGCCCTATCGCACGGCGCACTGGAATGAAATAGTAGGTTAATTCTAGGCAAGCGTACTTCAGCTTTCCGCATCATCGCTTACCATCAGTCGAGAAACTGGTCAAATCTTTAACTAGATAAAGAAAGGAAACCGACTTCAAAACCAAACACAAAAAATCTGTAAAATAACTTTTCTTTCGGAAGTTGGTGGCTTTGTTTTTTATTTCATTGAAAATGGCCACCGCCGACTTCCGAAAGAAAAGTATTTCTCCCTTTTTACACATAATCATTTTACAAAATATAAAAAAAATCTTCATTATATTCGGCATTCGGCGTCTTTGAAAATCTACAATCCTAGTAGGTAAGCAACAAAAACGGATCTATGCGGGCAACTACACGAGGTATCCATTGTTGGTATATACATAAACCTTCTCCAGAAAGTAACGAACACTTTTCTGAAAACCACATCAAAATCGGTTCAGCCGAACGCGAGATAATCGCGGACAAACATACATACATACATACAAACATACCGACTCATCCGAAGAATAAAGTCCGATGTGACCATAGGCCAAAAATCAGTTTAATAGCTTAATGAGATAAGCAATTAAAACTCTACAAACGTGTGTTTTTAGAATTTTGATATTTTATTTAGTTCCGGAAATATAGAATTTCAGATGAGACGTTATTCTCATCTGAAATTCGTTCCGCAGAACAACGCACGAAGTGTATAAGTGACGGTACGCAGGCATCTGGGGCCTCGTCTCTTCGTCAGATCGGCCATTGTTTGTTGGAGAGAGAATATTTTCGTTGCATGATCTTATTTTTATACACTGTATAGTCTAAGTCACACATCACGTTTATATACTTTTTAGTCTAAGTAAACAGTTGTGGACTATCGATGTTTACATAGAACGGTTTTCGACGGAAATGTTATGAAACGCATTTTTTTCGATGGTATGATTATTTTTGTAAATATTCACTGGCACTCATGAACTTTTAAGACGCTGTTATACGAATTTAAATAATCTTCTAAGCGTTTTATTTTAAAATAGAACGTTTCTGTGCGGAATCAGTGATACGATTTATGGGTTCCATGTTAAGATGGGACGTTGTTCCTGGTAGAATGAAATCAGTTAGGACGTTGTTCGTTTAAAATGTTTGCTAAATATAAAAAAATATGTATTTATGAGTGGGTAAATTAATTCCTACGTGCAAAGTCTTGCACTTCACATAAATGATATTTCTTGAATATTCTATTTTACAGTTTTATTTTATTTCATATGTCAATTTAGAAGGAAATATCAATGAGTCCTTTTTGTGGCCTTTGCACCCTGATGCAGAAGAAATAAGCCAATAATTAGCAGAAATATAAAATTAAGAACTTCTACGTGAAGATCATAACACCAAAGACATCATCGGTGATAGCTAAAAACAGGTTGTCACGTCAACTCAGACAGCAGAATTTATTTACAGTAATCAACCTAGTACATTTTCTTTGGAATGCCTTCTAATCTCGAAATTTCACCATTAATACAACATGAGGACTTAGGACTTTATCTACCTACACATGACACATCCTACATTATTTTTTATACAGGGTAATTTTCCAACTTGGCGTAGAGCTGGTTGACTTAGATACCAATTAAGGTACTTGAGGTGATTCTCACACGGCATCGCTTATACACGCGATCAGATGATGCAGTGGATTTCAAGTGCCTTACCCATTTATAACGCCCTATCGCACGGCGCACTGGAATGAAATAGTAGGTTAATTCTAGGCAAGCGTACTTCAGCTTTCCGCATCATCGCTTACCATCAGTCGAGAAACTGGTCAAATCTTTAACTAGATAAAGAAAGGAAACCGACTTCAAAACCAAACACAAAAAATCTGTAAAATAACTTTTCTTTCGGAAGTTGGTGGCTTTGTTTTTTATTTCATTGAAAATGGCCACCGCCGACTTCCGAAAGAAAAGTATTTCTCCCTTTTTACACATAATCATTTTACAAAATATAAAAAAAATCTTCATTATATTCGGCATTCGGCGTCTTTGAAAATCTACAATCCTAGTAGGTAAGCAACAAAAACGGATCTATGCGGGCAACTACACGAGGTATCCATTGTTGGTATATACATAAACCTTCTCCAGAAAGTAACGAACACTTTTCTGAAAACCACATCAAAATCGGTTCAGCCGAACGCGAGATAATCGCGGACAAACATACATACATACATACAAACATACCGACTCATCCGAAGAATAAAGTCCGATGTGACCATAGGCCAAAAATCAGTTTAATAGCTTAATGAGATAAGCAATTAAAACTCTACAAACGTGTGTTTTTAGAATTTTGATATTTTATTTAGTTCCGGAAATATAGAATTTCAGATGAGACGTTATTCTCATCTGAAATTCGTTCCGCAGAACAACGCACGAAGTGTATAAGTGACGGTACGCAGGCATCTGGGGCCTCGTCTCTTCGTCAGATCGGCCATTGTTTGTTGGAGAGAGAATATTTTCGTTGCATGATCTTATTTTTATACACTGTATAGTCTAAGTCACACATCACGTTTATATACTTTTTAGTCTAAGTAAACAGTTGTGGACTATCGATGTTTACATAGAACGGTTTTCGACGGAAATGTTATGAAACGCATTTTTTTCGATGGTATGATTATTTTTGTAAATATTCACTGGCACTCATGAACTTTTAAGACGCTGTTATACGAATTTAAATAATCTTCTAAGCGTTTTATTTTAAAATAGAACGTTTCTGTGCGGAATCAGTGATACGATTTATGGGTTCCATGTTAAGATGGGACGTTGTTCCTGGTAGAATGAAATCAGTTAGGACGTTGTTCGTTTAAAATGTTTGCTAAATATAAAAAAATATGTATTTATGAGTGGGTAAATTAATTCCTACGTGCAAAGTCTTGCACTTCACATAAATGATATTTCTTGAATATTCTATTTTACAGTTTTATTTTATTTCATATGTCAATTTAGAAGGAAATATCAATGAGTCCTTTTTGTGGCCTTTGCACCCTGATGCAGAAGAAATAAGCCAATAATTAGCAGAAATATAAAATTAAGAACTTCTACGTGAAGATCATAACACCAAAGACATCATCGGTGATAGCTAAAAACAGGTTGTCACGTCAACTCAGACAGCAGAATTTATTTACAGTAATCAACCTAGTACATTTTCTTTGGAATGCCTTCTAATCTCGAAATTTCACCATTAATACAACATGAGGACTTAGGACTTTATCTACCTACACATGACACATCCTACATTATTTTTTATACAGGGTAATTTTCCAACTTGGCGTAGAGCTGGTTGACTTAGATACCAATTAAGGTACTTGAGGTGATTCTCACACGGCATCGCTTATACACGCGATCAGATGATGCAGTGGATTTCAAGTGCCTTACCCATTTATAACGCCCTATCGCACGGCGCACTGGAATGAAATAGTAGGTTAATTCTAGGCAAGCGTACTTCAGCTTTCCGCATCATCGCTTACCATCAGTCGAGAAACTGGTCAAATCTTTAACTAGATAAAGAAAGGAAACCGACTTCAAAACCAAACACAAAAAATCTGTAAAATAACTTTTCTTTCGGAAGTTGGTGGCTTTGTTTTTTATTTCATTGAAAATGGCCACCGCCGACTTCCGAAAGAAAAGTATTTCTCCCTTTTTACACATAATCATTTTACAAAATATAAAAAAAATCTTCATTATATTCGGCATTCGGCGTCTTTGAAAATCTACAATCCTAGTAGGTAAGCAACAAAAACGGATCTATGCGGGCAACTACACGAGGTATCCATTGTTGGTATATACATAAACCTTCTCCAGAAAGTAACGAACACTTTTCTGAAAACCACATCAAAATCGGTTCAGCCGAACGCGAGATAATCGCGGACAAACATACATACATACATACAAACATACCGACTCATCCGAAGAATAAAGTCCGATGTGACCATAGGCCAAAAATCAGTTTAATAGCTTAATGAGATAAGCAATTAAAACTCTACAAACGTGTGTTTTTAGAATTTTGATATTTTATTTAGTTCCGGAAATATAGAATTTCAGATGAGACGTTATTCTCATCTGAAATTCGTTCCGCAGAACAACGCACGAAGTGTATAAGTGACGGTACGCAGGCATCTGGGGCCTCGTCTCTTCGTCAGATCGGCCATTGTTTGTTGGAGAGAGAATATTTTCGTTGCATGATCTTATTTTTATACACTGTATAGTCTAAGTCACACATCACGTTTATATACTTTTTAGTCTAAGTAAACAGTTGTGGACTATCGATGTTTACATAGAACGGTTTTCGACGGAAATGTTATGAAACGCATTTTTTTCG
This sequence comes from Agrotis clavis, assembly GCA_954870645.1. Lineage (NCBI taxonomy): Eukaryota > Metazoa > Arthropoda > Insecta > Lepidoptera > Noctuidae > Agrotis > Agrotis clavis. The sequence continues at coordinate 4,171,138 of OX940927.1, read as the reverse complement.
ATGGTATGATTATTTTTGTAAATATTCACTGGCACTCATGAACTTTTAAGACGCTGTTATACGAATTTAAATAATCTTCTAAGCGTTTTATTTTAAAATAGAACGTTTCTGTGCGGAATCAGTGATACGATTTATGGGTTCCATGTTAAGATGGGACGTTGTTCCTGGTAGAATGAAATCAGTTAGGACGTTGTTCGTTTAAAATGTTTGCTAAATATAAAAAAATATGTATTTATGAGTGGGTAAATTAATTCCTACGTGCAAAGTCTTGCACTTCACATAAATGATATTTCTTGAATATTCTATTTTACAGTTTTATTTTATTTCATATGTCAATTTAGAAGGAAATATCAATGAGTCCTTTTTGTGGCCTTTGCACCCTGATGCAGAAGAAATAAGCCAATAATTAGCAGAAATATAAAATTAAGAACTTCTACGTGAAGATCATAACACCAAAGAAATCATCGGTGATAGCTAAAAACAGGTTGTCACGTCAACTCAGACAGCAGAATTTATTTACAGTAATCAACCTAGTACATTTTCTTTGGAATGCCTTCTAATCTCGAAATTTCACCATTAATACAACATGAGGACTTAGAATTTTCTCATCATAATATTTAGTATCTACCCCAGTTATTTAAAACTATCAGAGCCAACTCCTACCACTGTTCATTCGATCTGCGATAACTCATGTAGACAATTTCTCTGCGATTCCTTTTTCGTCATTAGGCGCCACAAACTCCCTTGCTATTGCTACTTTCCTACTCCAAAACATACAGTACCAGTACGCATACGGACTAATCGTGTGTAGATCGGAATGCAAAGCATGCATAAAGTTGCATGCTTACCATTTTGATTTGCCTCTCCTTCAATTCCATGGTAATACCTATCAGCATTTCTATTTTAAACATTGCATAATACAAACCCATTTTTTACGCGTATGAACCAAAACAAAACGGTCAACGTCAGGGCACCCCAAGGATTTAAGACGGTAATAGGCATCTCTGTTGACTTGACATAGACCACCCTGCATCAAAGTCCCCGCCTCCGCCAACACTGCCGAACCCTCACACTACACACCTTCAATTATTTCGCAAGACTGAATCAAGTTAACGGAGCCTCACTTGGCGGGACTACTATCTGGGGTCGGCCTGCATTATTTATAGGAACCTAACTAAATGGTTTGGTACGGTTTGGTTCTGTTTTCGGTCCTCACCCTTGAGGTCGGTTCTTCTCGTTCAAAAAAGCACAAAGGTCAACATTATTATACTAAAAACATCTTAAACTCTTGTCAGGCATATGTTATGAAAAGCAACTAGGTGTTCGAAGCATGCACTGAAGTTTCGTCATGAAAATAATGGAGAGATAATTTTATTTTAATGTGCGATGTGAAATCTCGTTTCTCCTTTCTGACTAAACAAGGGCACGCAGCCAAGTTCACTAAAATGATCTATGCCTGAATTAGGTATTCCTATATTTCAGGCAGAGGAAGGTTTATAATAAAGAGGCGTAACGGTTATGTTAAGCTACATTTTTGAGATTTTTTTAAATATAATAAACTTTTGAAATAATAATATCAGTTTTATTGACTCTAAGGAAATGTAATTATTTAACACATCGAAAATTATACTTAAATATTTCAAGGTAGGTAGTCAGATAGGACTCATTAGGTGTCATCAGGGAATGTCCCATTCCAACAAAAAGACACTTGTTAATATAGAACGTCACTAAAGTTGAGGCGTTTCCGTAAAACAACGTCTAATATTCACTACGGACCCACTTTTTTCTTCGTTCTTTCACTATAAAACGTCTTATGTTGATATGGAACTCACTATATCGTGTATTAAAAGGATTATAAATACACAATACCTGTCATTTAACTAGTCTAGGGTAATATAATAACATACCAAAAAATCAAAATGTCAAGTATCGTAGTTTTAGAGTTACACAGAGTTACACAAGTCAACAACTTCTACAAGCTCTACTGAAAACCATCAATCTTGCAAATCGGACTTTATTCTTCGGATGAGTCGATACATACAGGTCGAACTGAGAACCTACTTTTTTTTGAAGTCAGTTAAAAAGCGAGAAGTCGTAGGTATTAGAATCGCCTAAAACCAAAACCGTTCTAAACGGTCGAACGGACAATTTCATCACGAAGTTCTAGGGTCCTACCATGACGTCTTAAATCGAGAGTAGTTCCCTTGTGGGAAAGAGACAGAGCTATACAAGCCGACTAGCGCCATCTCGTTCCTACAAATAAAGTAGGTATCTACTCTTATTTCTTTGAACGATATAAATGTATCAAAAACTTTTATGAAGTATTGTCGTGTGATACTTCCTGGCCGCGCCAGGAAGTATCACAATCTTCGCCACCTAGCCACTTTTGAAACTTCCCTTCGTTTGATAAATGGGAAATTTCGTATTTATCTTTTCTTGTCTGCTGGTACTATAAATGCTTGTTTTAAAACAAGCTTTGTAGTTCCGAGTGAGGAAACCGCAAAAAAGTGAGTTTTAGCCTCCGCCGCGTTATTTTTTGTTTATACTTCAGGATTCTATATTTGAACCGCTCGTTTCTCTCGCGGTTCAATCTTAGAATCCTTCGCTCGCCGCACTCAACTGTCAAATTATTCCTGTCAAATTACTTTTAGAAAGGGTTAAGTTAAAGTCTTGATATTTAGATCTTTCTTTTATGTATTTCAATGTTCAATTTTAGAATAAAAGAATTGTACCTCGGACTGAAGTTTCTAGGTCACAATGTTTCATATTATCGAGGTACCTTTTTCAAATGTAACCTACGAATAAAGCACAATCAAACAACAACAGCTTTTCACTAAACTCGTATGAAAATATGAATATTCCGGAAAAATACAATAATAGAATTAAAAAAAAATAGTTTTACCAAAATAATTAAATTAATTTTGATTTTCTTCCGCGTTTTGCTTCCGCCAGTAGAATGAGAAGCAAAGGTATCTCGCTATAAGCCATAGAAGCCGAGCAACTCAAAACCGCGGGGAATAGGTAATTTAACCCTAAGGTGCTGGCCACACAGAGAAGATGTAAGACGCAGACGGGGCGGAAACTTTTATCTCTACAGCGTCCCTTGCATACGAAATTTATAGAAGCGGCGCAACGCAAAACATACAGAAGAGTCACGTCGCGGGCGCAACGCTGGTGCATCTGCGCCTATCCGCGACGCGTCCACGTCTTACGTCTCTTCTGTCTGGCCTGCGCCTAAAGTGGTATGCGTCTTTTTTTTATAGTGGTAAGATCATCAAATGGTTTCTCAACCCAGAGATGGGGACCGTCAGACTCGTATTGACTTAAATTCACGGTGTCCTTCAATAGCCCTTTACGTTCCGAGGTCACGGTACGACACGCCTGTTGGTCTAGTGGTTAGTGACCCTGACTGCTGTGCTGGAGGTCGTGGATTCGATTTTCATCCAAGACAAATGTTTGTGTAATGAGCACGATCATTTGTTCTGTATCTGGGTGTAATTTATCTATAATATTTATGTATTTGGAAATATTATATAAATACGTTTATCAGTTGTCTAGTACCCATAACACAAGCTCTGCTTAGCTTGGGACTAGATGGCGTTGTGTAATAGTTGTGGAATATTATTATTATTATATTAATATTATTATAATTCGTGAGTCCCGCGACAAAATGGTATGACTCTTACTGAGTTTAAATGAATGTTTTGACGGCATGGTTAGCGCAGTGGCTGAACGATTGGACTGCTGCGCTGCGTGACGCGGGTTCGATTCCCGCACGGAACAAATATTTGTATGATCTACAAGTAGTTGTTCCGGGTCTGGGCGTGTTTGTGAGTTTCTGTGTTTGTAAACGTACGATACAGGAGAAATTCCCAGTGTGGGGCAACGTTTTAAAAAAAATGAATGAATGCCAATTAGATAATTATACGCATCATCAGCCTATTAATGTTCCCACTGCTGGGACACAGGCCTCCTCTCTGTGAGAGGGAGTGGGCCAAAACGCGAGCCCAGTGCGGATTGGTGGATGTCACATGTCTTCGAATTTTTGGTTCTAGGACATGCCGGTTTCCTCACGATGTTTTCCTTCACCGTTTTGAGAGCAGTGGTGATGAAATAAATTACACAAAGTAATGCGCCTGCCTGGATTCGAACCCGCGACCTACAACTCGTAAGTCGGGGCCGATACCACTGGGCCACCACTGCTCTAATTCAATATAAGCTTCAATAGATTCTAAAGTTAAATATTTGTATTTAGTCTGCGTTTTAACTAAAAGGTCCATGTATTTTGATCTTAGGTCTCAAAGCCACGTAAATGTTTCACGTGTTTACAACTATCTATTTACATACTGACCGTAGCAATATAAGCTAGTCTACCCACAAAATCAATCGAATTGGACGGCTGGTATTTATCTATAAACCAGCCTTATTTACCAAAGAATGGTTGCGTTATTTCGAAACTTAATGCTTAAAGAAGATTGGAAATATAATCCTAATGTTCCTTTTGTTCTGAAGCTTATTTATTTATTTTTATGTAAGTATAAGTTTAAAAAAATTGTGACTTTTTTTTAATTTACCCTTTTTTGTTTGGTAAACTAGCTGTAAAAAAAGGAATGATTCTAAAATAAAAGTGGCCTAAGTTACTCGATCCTTATTACATCAGTTACCTGACAATAGCAGTCCCGTCAAAATCAGCCCAGCCATTTCAGAGATTAGTCATTACAAACAGACAGACAAAAATTGAAAAAAATGTTATTTTGGTGTATGTACCGTATAATTCGTATGCATTTAGTAAAAAACGGTTATTTCAATATTACAAACACTCCAATTTTATTTAGATGTAGGTATAGACGTGTTATATTGTGCCATGTGATTGCGTAAGCAATGCACAGATAGGACAGCAGCAAACGCTGATGATTTGCTGTGATTAATGTAGGAGTTCCTTCAATTCATCCGAGATCCCGACTGTAAAATAAATAATTATGCTTTCAACAAAAAAAAAAAAAAAAAACATTTTCCAAATCGGTCCAGGCGTCAGCAAGAAAACAGCGGGAACATGCATAATGAAAAAAAAAAGTTTCTAACGAATTGAAATGACGGTTAGAAAATAATGATGACAAATCTCGACCTGACCTTGAGGCAGAAATCCACACGTGCCTAGACTAAAAATATCTAGTAAATAAATGATAGGTTTCAGAATAGAACCCAATACTGTCAGTCTTGTTTAATCAAAGCAGACCTTAATAAATATTTATTTTTCTTTCTAAACACTCACATTCGAGTTCAATTTTTTTTATTAGCATACGCTTTATCAAACAGAATTTTCGTTTTAAATCTGATTTACATCTTTTTAATATTTTTATGATCTGCTTTTTATAAAAAGAAAAAAAAAAACATTGAGAGAGAAACCACTTTTGAGAAGCCATGGTAACCACTGTATAAATAGTACAGAATCATTGAAAAGGCTGGCAAAAAGGCCGAATTTTATTAATTATTACCATTTTTTTTTGCAAGTTTCAAAATCTTTGAAAAAAAAAAGGTTGCGCTGAAGTCGGCACTTAGTGATAAAAAGCAAAAAAAAAATTGTCTTGCAAATTACAAATAAACAAAGTTAACAAACAAAGTGCTCCGCGCAAAAAAAAAAGTGTGATTATTTAAAAAAACATACTGCACGGATGCCAAAATTTTAATACGAGTAGTAAGCAAAGATATTTTGAGGAAAGAAAAATTCTGCAGCGAGCGGGGTTTGAACCTGCGTCTTCTGGATAGGTACTCCAGACTCCTTACCAACTAGGCCATCGCAACCACCAATTTCGAAGCTGAATTATTTTTCAATACCTAGTTTTTGAACGTTTTACACGTACGAGATTCTGAAAACCCAATATCTATGCAGGCGAAATTGTGAACATAAATTAGTTCCATCATGCAAGCTAGTAGTGTGGTCATAATTCTAAGTGATTGATTGTTTCAATGGTTGGTTTCAATTTGCAATAATTCCGTATCAATTAGTACATAGTTAATGTAAGAAATGAGTTTTCTAAACCTTATTGCGATGTTAATACGGATTCTCTCCGTTTCCATTTAGATTATGGGTTCCTACATTACTACTGACGGTATACGGTGGATACCTTGTAGCTTTTTATTCTTTGCAAATCGTCGAAAAAAAAAGCTTACGCCCCAGTGATTAAGGGAACATTTTTCAACATATTTCAACTGTTACAATGATTAGGTAATAAGAAATTCTTACCGTATTGATAACGTGCAGGGGCGTCCAACACACGAAGAACTCCATTATGATGACAAACAGCATTCGTATTACCTGAAACAAAAATCGAGTTAGAATTTGTATAAGCTTTCGCATCTATGTTGCTTTTTATTGCTGTTGCTTTTTCCTTTTCAGTGAAAATCAACTTTAAATAATTGATATTAATGTTCACTTTAGGATGGTTTAGTGTAGTGAAAGGTTTAACATCTGTTGAACACTCGTCTAAAACAAGTGTAACTGCAAAACAACCTTTATTTCAACGTCAAATGCCGTTTTGAAGTTGATAGTTTTTAGACAAGTGTTCATGTTCAACAGATGTTTAACTTTGCGATAACTTTACGGTAAGACGGTTTAAGTATACAAACATGGCAAATATCTGTGGTGTATCCCAGTAGAGAATCCTCAACTTAAGAGTTAGGTTGAACGTTAGAACCCAGTCAGGCAATACTTTATGTATTTTTTTTTTTCATTCCCACTGCTCATAGTACGGTGAAGGAAAACATTGTGAGGAAACCGGTACGTCCTACAGCAAAAAATTCAAACATTATGTGGCATCTACCTAACCCACACTGTCCACGTTGTGGATGTATCCCACTCCGTCCTATAAAGAGGGGGCCTGTGTCCTAGTTGTAGGAACATCATAGGCTGATTGCGCTTATGCCGTTAACACTAATTATCAAAATAACGATAAAATCTCATCGTACTACGATACATCGTAGTACAATGAGATATTATCGTTATTTCTTCTTTAGTCTTGAAATACATTTCAAGACTGATAAGTATGAAGTTATGTACCTATGAAGATCGTGTGTAAACATCAGTGTTTATTGATTACAATAAGTTTACCATAGCAACAACAACTCATAATAATATATACCTATTGACCTTTACTTTACAGTGTAAGGGACGCGTCTTTTATCAGAACGTTAACGTAACTAGTAATGAAAGTCTTTTTTAATTTTATCTGAGCCCATAACACGAGTTTTCACTATTTTACTTTACAGCGGCGTCTTTCCAGTATTTACGTCGTTTCTTGTATGGAAAAATGGAACAGCGCCTCTGGTGTGCGAAGAAGGAACTAATTCTTTCCTAGAAATTTGTCAATTTTAAAATGTCAAAGTTCCAGTTTACGTCAGAATAACTGAAACTAAGGGTGCTTATACACGGTGCATGTAACCCGCTCAAGTAAGTGTGCGGGTTACCCGCGCGAGTAACATGCGCAAGCTACTTTATCAAGTTACCCGCGGGGTGCTTGTACACGGCGCACGTAGCTTGAGCATGTTGAGGCACTTGCGCGGGTTACATGCGCCGTGTACAAGCAGCCAAATGATAGGGCCTCTAAAACTTATCAATGAACAGAGCCAATCATAGAGCCAAACATTACTACAAAGTTTTTCACTATCTTTCTAGCAAACGCTCTAGTCGATGATCATAAAAAATCAGAATGCTCTCAGTCACAAGAATGCTGGAAGACGCATACGGCATCGAATGTGGGAAAGGATTTACGGCCACTGTAGTTGCGGGAATGCGGACGGCGAGTAGTGGGTTACGCGCCGTCCGATCATGGGCCATGCCCGAGCGCCGTGTTCCACACGCGCCTCAAAGAGCTTTCAAACCAAAAATCGATGCGTGTAAAGTTCCATTAAAGCTGTCAGAACAATTACTGCTCAGCCATGCTATCTGAACCGAATAATATACAGTTTTCCAGTTCAGTCGGTTTACACGATTCCAGATTGCGTATCTATTGAATCTCAGATGGAATTTCAACCGACTTCGGAAAATGGAAGAGTTTCTCATTTTGACGATATCTTTTTATGTAATATGTTTCCCGATTATTCGAAGACACCTAGACCAAAAAATCTATGACGGGGTCTTAGAGAAATCAAGGGAACTCATCAGTAAATAACTGCAAAACAGCGATTGCTGCTATCGCATATCTATACATTGTTATAATACGCAATCACATAATATTACGCCTATATCCACAAAAAAGTGTAAAATGTAAGACATTTTTTATTTTTTTTCAAAAGTTTTCATTACTTTTTTCCTATACGCGTTGTTAGGGTTGTTAATCTGACCATTCAATTATACGTCACTGTGCATCCCCAATTCATCCCAAATTATTCAACTAACCTTTTTAGAAACGGTCGTAAAAAAAGATGATATTTATAAAACACGGTCATATTAAAAATGTTTGGGGTAAAAATGTTTTTTTTTTCCAATTCTGTATCGTACACAGGACAATTACATTATCCCATAGTTACGATAAAAGCATGTCCTGTCCAATCCTTTTGTTTCAGGAGAAAACAAAAATGGGAAACCTAAGAGCAAAATCTAATTTAGTGGAGTTTATTATATTTATGAAGGAAGTTGGCATTTTAAAAGTATAGGAAAGAAAAAAATAATCCAGTCACGTTATAAAGTAGGAAAAGAAAACAAAAAAACTTCTGTATTATGTGGGCAGCATAATTATTCAATCAAATACAGAGAATGATGTTTTAAATTCTACCTACAAGTCAAACAGAAAAGTAATAACATTTTAAAGAGCATTCATTTCGCCGACAATTTCTTTTTACTTTGGAACTGCAAATAAAGTGCTGTAGTTGACTTATTAAAATGAATAATGCGAGCATAGTGTTTTGTACTACTTTTAATAGACTTGTTCTTCTTATGGGTCTTTTTTCAAGACAACGGGACGGGATAAACGGGAATATTATTATATTAAGCTATTGCATAGCTTTTAACGCGTGCTCTGAGTGCGGCGACCGAATCAAAAAAATCCGTAACGAAAATAAACCTAACACCCTGCATCGTCTAACGTCGCGTTAGTTTGGCAGACTACGGCACGGTGCTTTGACGTTTCACTTGATAGACGTGGCTGACCATAGGCTAAAAAAAAGAAAAAACTTAGGTTTAGGCGTTAAAAGGTAACAACCAAACTTTTGCGTTATAACATTACCTAAGAAATTGGGATAAGCCGCCAATTCACTGATGTTCGTAGACCTTATTATGATAAATTTTATATTACTTACGGTATGAGGTTAAATATAGGGTACTAAGACGGTTGCTCCTTCTAAAGCATGTGACTGTTATGCTCCTTCACCAAAGCAATCGCCTTTAATGAGCATAACGTTACAAGACCAATAACATAGTATGACCTCCACAAAATGCTTTGGTTCCCTTAGTTCGGTATTTTGAAATTCGGGATTTTAATACGTACCCAATAATTTGGTATATAAATAAGGTAATGCGAAAGCTAATTGTGTCTGTTTGTTACGCTTTCATGGCTCAACGCTTAAAATAATTTTGATATTTTATATTGAGGTATCTTGAACCCTGACGGTCAAAGGTGCTGTCAGAAGTTAGTATTATTGTAAAACTTTTAATTCTTTATTTAATTTTAAGACCCCGATGAAGAATCTCCATCAGCTGTTGAGAATATAACACGACATCCATCTCCGGACTGCACAACAAGATGATTTATCATCTTGATTGTGAAAACCACTTTTGACCCTGGTTTGTTGAAAAAGATATTTCGCCATTACATTCTGTTGATTCAACTTTCACAGATTAATTTATACTCCGCAAGCGAAGACGCTTGTGGTGTCGCTTCTGACATCGAAGATAGAGTCTTCGATATCAGAAGCGACACCACAAGCTTCCAGAAAACGGAAGACCAAACCGAGAAAGGACAAGGGAAATATCAGAAGTCGCCATGTTGCCGAATGGAAAGAGAACAAAAGGAAAATGTTAAAAAACTTGGGCAAGGAGTATAATTATAAGTCGTGATGGTACCGTAAGACATGGTAAAACTTTGGGTCCTATGTGTCCTATGAACTGTAGGCTAAAATATACAACAAAAATAAGTGATGATGAAAGAATATTGCTTTTCAATAGGTTTTTGGGATTTAGGGAACCGTGAAAAGCAATGGGCTTTTATTGCAAACTTGGTTGTCAAACAAAACAAACGAAAGGTTTTATCTGACACGGAATCTAGGCGTAAGTTTAATTTATAGACTGCCAAGGGCTTTTGTAGAAGAACAGGAAAACTATTTAAATGTGTGCAGAAAGGTGTTTCTAAACACATTTTCATTAAGTGAATAGTTTGTCTATAAATGTTTAGAAAAAAGATAACATAAGTGGCTTGATACAAGCGGATCTGCGAGGGCGTCATTCTAATCATCGCAAAGTAATAACTGAGGATGGTACTACAAGTGATTTTATTTGTTCATTTTATAACAATTTTTTTTAATGGGGTGTTGTTTTGACAAAATTCTATTTACTTTGAATTATAAGCATTTGGATGATGAATATCATCAGAATCATCAGAATGGTACTATGAGAAAAGACTAATTAAGTGAAAATACCATTGATAAATAATTAAAATTTTTGTTTTTCTAACAGAGATTGTTTATTACGAAATACAACAGTATGTTTCAGAATATATTTTATTTCAATTCTACCCGTTAATAGCACTTACGATACGAATTCTCATTTTTGTTCCATTGTATATAATAGTAACTGTAACCTACGCCACATTATCACTTTATTAGTTCCAAAGTAAGTTATCGTAAGTGTAACATACGCTACTTAATCCTACGCAAATATCGACGTAAAGTATAGTAAGTACTACATACAACCAAATACTACTGATGTTTTCCATAGTAGAAATCCGTAAGTGACTTTTAAGAAATTCTAATAACCATTTCAATAATCGTTTTTGAAGGTTACATTCCTTTCCTAAAAATATATCTGTATGCCAAATTTGGTTTCTAAATGAGCTTATTTGACTTCACTACCATCAATAAACTGTTTGCATATCTTTGAATTGCGATACTGAAAAGTTGATTAAATACAGTTACGATATTATACGTAGGAGGTGTCGATATATTACTATTCTTTAAGTATTTTTGGGTTAGCAGTAATTTTTTGGAGTCAGTTTGCTTAAATAGGACATCGAGATATTTAAACTTTGGTTGAACATCCATTAAAATGCGGGTTAAATTTTGGTGATCACTTACTTTTTGTCTATTAAATGTTCATATATATATGGTGGTTAGGGACACTTAAGCCTTTATGACGTAATGTTCAAATTAGGAACATGAATTAATACATTACAGACGAATGTTCCTAGCAAGGAGCCTTTCCTTTAAACTGAAATCGATCGAATATTCTAACTGAGCGCCTTGTTAATCTATGTTGCTAACCAGTGACGTAGCTAGGCCTCATATCAAAACGTTGTGTGGAGCCCTTCTAATCCAAATGTATAGTTTTGCAGAATAACGACAACAGCATTCTGACTCTTGTAATTAATGCTATTACTGATATCATTCAAGCTATTGTCAAACAGACAGGCGTAGGTGTGGCGAACGCGAAGCGAGGCGTTTTTGTTTGTAATGTATGCAATTGTTTGAAGTCCGTCACATAGACTATTGGATCGCTTTCGCTTTTCTATGTGACTGGATTCAAACAATTTCATACAATACAAATAAAAACGCTTCGGATCGCATTCGCTTCGCCTGTCTGTTTGACAATAGCTTAAGAGAACGTTGAAAGGAGCTAGAAAATTGAGAATGCTGATCGACTGATCGTAGCTCATTTATGACAACAACATAATATAGCCTTTTTGAGAATTGAGCTATGTGTTTGATAATTGGAGCTTTATGGCCGCGATAAGTTTTCATTTAAGAGCAACATTTTATGTTTTTATTTTTATTCCAATCGTCGGGGGCCTTTGACACTTGGGGGCCCCGTATTATTGGCGGTAGCTACGCCTCTGTTGCTAACACAAAACACAAGTGTCCAACTTACGTCTGGACTACATAGCTAGGTTTGTTGGATGGTCTAGTTTGTAAAGGCCTTTCAATTCATCCGAGTGCATTTCGTAATTGGAATGTGGTCCTCTACAGGCTACATTCTAAGACACATAAGCCATTTAGAACTTCCTCGGCTTTCTCTGCTAGAGGTAGCATTCTCAAAATTTTCTATACAAAGCAAAGCAAGCGTGCCCGGGTCGACGACGCGTTCCACGCGCGCCTTAAGGAGTGTCAGCATACTGACACCGGAACGTAAAGGGCTATTGAAGGACACCGTGGATTTTAGTCACTATGAGTCAGACAGTCCCTCCCGGTCTGCCCTGGGTGGGAGGACTCATTTGATGATATTAACACTAATAAAAATACAAAGCAAGCGCGTACTTTCACTTGCAATAAGTTATAAAATTAATTTTAAAAGATTGAGTTATTAAATTAATTAAAAAAAAAGCCGACCAAGTGCGAGTCAGACTCGCGCAAGAAAGGTTCCGCTTCATTCGTTATCTATTAAAACGGTAAATAAAAAATTATATTTTAAAAAAACCCCGACACGAAAATCAAAGTTCTCAATTTTTAACAAAAATAAATTGTTTTTAATTTAGAATTTTGCTGCAAGTTAATAATTTTGCATGTTAGTGGATACGTATTTTTTAGTGGAAGTAGAATTTGTGTTTAATTAAAAATGTAAATGTTTGTATTCTAGATCATTATGTATGGCACAGCTATACTGTATTTAAATTTTTATGTATTTACACACTCCAATTCATTTTAATAAAAAAAAAATACGTGTGGCACTCGGGGACTGCCGCGGTAAAGCTATTGCATAGCATTTTTTATCAACTTATGCAATTATAATTTTATTTATTTATTTTATTCATGCAGTATTGCTTTTTCTTTTATATTAATTCGTTACATTTTTAAATATTTCTTAAAAAAAAAAAAAAAATATTATTATTATGGTTTTATTATTATTATTTTTTTTATTTTAATAAATTAATAATTAATTAACTTTAATAATTAATTTAATAAATTAATAATTTAATAAAATTAATAATTTAATAATTTAATTAAATTAAATGAGCGTGAGGTTTTTTCGTTACGGAATTTCTGGATTCGGTCCCCGCGCTCAAGGCCCGCGATAGAAGCTATGCAATAGCTTAAAAAAATTAAACCGTGTTACCGTAACAATTTAGGTATTTCAAAATAGAGAACTTTTCTGGGTAAATTTTACAATCACACAAATAATATTTTTATACAATAGACAATCAAACTGGCAAACTTCGATCAATAAAAATTTCACCCATAAAAAAACTTATTGTTGTGAAAAAATGTTTTTAAAAATTTAACTTTAGTCCCTTAAGGTAAGACTCATTTTCTCTCTTCATTCAGTTTTCTTTGAAAAGTTAATCGTATTGTGTTGTGTATGTGTACTTATAATGTCTATGTGTGCGTGGCTGCGCCCGCGCTGTGTCCAACAGTTAATAAATCAGTGTGTCATTAGCCCTCGCTTGTTTCACTTGTCTTCCTTATAACGTACTTAAGAGGATTGTATAGCGGCTGCCTTTTCAAAAAATAGGTATTTAGAAAAACTCGTGCTGTCCCTCTCGCGCGTTGAAAAACCCCCGATCGTGCGATAGAGAGCGTTGCAGCTCGTATCTGACTGTGAGTATTTTTTATATGAAATTTGTCTCTTGGGAGAAAACGTTTTTCACATACTAAATCACGTCCAATCTCTTAGATTCTGGTGTCAATCGTTTCAGCATATTATATTCTAGGTTTGTAGGTTTTGTTTTTTTTTCTAAAACTTCTTTGTTTTTAAAATACAAAGGTTTTACTTCAATGAAGATTTTGTCATAAAAATAGTAACTTTTAGGCGCCTGTTACTTTCAAACTATTACAAATTTTGAAAAAAAGAAAACCTATAAACCAAGTTTTTTACAGTGTCAGAAGCATTCTAAAAAATCATTGAGATAGGATAACATTTAGGGGCAGAAAAACGTTTTCTCTTTTAGTATGGACGAGCGCTCGGTAGACAATAGTCTTAACAGTGGCGACGAGTTACCCACATCTTCATTTTATAATTCAAAAATGAATAGTTTTGGAATTTTGTCTACATTCGATCACAACGTGCAAGAATGGAAGTCATACAAAGGCCGTATTACGCAATGGTTTATTGCAAATGACGTCGTCCCGAAAAATGATGCAGCTGGAGCCAAGAGACGGGCGATCCTGCTCAGCGCACTTAGTGACGGTACTTACAAGTTGGCAGCGGATCTGGCCCTGCCAAAGGATATCCAAGAAGTACCGTATGACGACATAGTGCAGTTATTGGATGAGCATTTTCTCCCAAAGATATGCGGATTCAGCGAGCGTTACAATTTTTACGCGGCTGTACAGCAGCCGGGCGAGACGTACACGCAATGGGCGTCCAGGCTAAGAGGACTTACAGCACATTGTGGGTTTAGTAACGTCGAGGAAGCGTTACGAGATCGATTCGTCATGGGAATGGGAGCCGGCCAGGAACGGGAGAAGCTGTTCGCGCAGGACATCGACAAGCTCACCCTGGCCAAGGCGGTGGAGCTGGCGGAGAGCGTGCGATGCGCGCGCGCTGGAGCCGCCACTACGACGGCTGGCCACGGGCAGCAGGTTCCGGTGTTCAAGATCGCGAAAGAAGAAAGCAGTGCTAAAAACGTTAGTGCCGGTAAAAAAAAGTGTACAGTGTGCGGTCGTAATAATCATGAGTCATCCCAGTGTCGGTTTGCAAGCTATAAATGCAATAGGTGCAACACCAAGGGTCACCTGCGTAAAGTTTGTAAAAAGGTTAATTACGTGTCAACAGGTGATGTGACCGGGGATGACGACGACGGTAAGTCATTGTTTAACATACGCTCAGTCCGTGGGGAACCTATGACAGAATCAGTTTCAATTTATGGGAAGAATTTACAATTTCAAATAGACAGTGGATCAGCAGTGTCAGTTATATCTGAAAGTACTTATAAAAACATGTTCAGTAATATTCCGTTACTAGATTCAAATAAAAGTTTTTTTAGTTACACCGGCAATATTATGAATTGTGTAGGGTACGTAAACTTGCCAGTGATGTACATGCGACACACTCACACACTGGATGTGTACGTCATTCGTAATGGCGGACCACCGTTATTAGGCAGAGATTTTATATCAAAATTTAAACTCAAGCTAACGCCTTGTCATTTTCTGAAGGGTCAGACTATGGTGGATCAATTACAATTAAGTTTCCCAGAAGTATTTTCTGATAAGCTGGGTACTTTTAATAAATATCGTGTTAAATTAAAATTAAAGGATAATGTAAAACCGATATTTTGCAAAGCGCGTCCAATTGCGTTCGCGTTACGTGATAAGGTCGACAAAGAAATAACACGTTTAGTTGATCTAGGTGTTCTGAAACCGGTTTCGCATTCTGAGTACGCGTCACCTATTGTTCCCGTACTTAAGCACAACGGTTCGGTTAGATTGTGCGCGGACTATTCAGTTACTATTAACAAACAGCTGATGATAGATCAATACCCTTTACCCACGGTACACGAACTATTTTCAAGACTGCACGGAGGTCAACAGTTTTCAAAAATTGACTTGTCGATGGCCTATAATCAATTTTTGTTAGACGAAGAGTCCCAACCGGTTACATGTATCAATACACATCGAGGTCTATTTAATTATACTCGACTCGTTTTTGGGCTATCTAGTGCCCCGTCTATATTCCAACGCGCTATGGAAACAATGCTTTCGGGACTAGAAGGTGTCTTATGTCTCCTTGACGACATTTTAGTGACTGACCGAACCCCAGAGGGGCATTTGAAGATGTTGAACATAGTTCTACAAAGGCTTCAGAATGCGGGGTTAACAGTTCAGAAAGAAAAATGCGAATTTTTTAAAAACGAAATTAAATATTTAGGTTACATAATAAACAAGGATGGATTACAGAAAGATCCGGCAAAGGTGAAAGCTATAGCTGATGCTCCCGTTCCTTCTGATGTGAATACCCTGCAATCATTTTTAGGACTTGTAAATTATTACAGGAATTTCGTACCTGGAGCATCCTGTATCCTGAGTCCTTTGGGTAAAGTGGAACTGGTCTACGATACATCAACATGCGTTTGATAAAATTAAGGAATGTCTGACATCTGATCAGGTTTTAACACACTTTAACCCAAATGCTAAAATAGTGTTAACTGTTGATGCCTCTCCGTGTGGCTTAGGGGCTATTTTGTCCCAAATAGATAAGGATGGTTTAGAGCGCCCGGTGGCATTCGCTTCCCGTACGTTGAACTCGGCTGAAAAAAATTACTCGCAGATACAGAAGGAGGCGACTGCAATAATATTTGGAGTACGTCGGTTCCATCAGTATTTATACGGCAGATCAGATCCTTTTGTATTACGCACGGACCATAAGCCATTAATATCTATTTTCGGCCCACATAAAGGTATACCGGAAGTGTCCGCTAATAGATTGCAGAGATACGCGATGTTTTTAGGAGCGTATAATTATTTAATTGAGTATGTTCGCAGTGCTGATAACAACGCCGATTACCTTTCTCGCGCGAGTTTACAGTGTGAGTCAGGGCGTGTTCGCGCCGAGGGTGGGGGAGACGACATCGGCGCACACGCCGCCGCAGCCGCCGCTCCCATTGATCGCGCATCATACGTCAACTTTGTTATAGAAGGCGACATGCCGTTGACCTTAAAGGAGTTACGCAATGCTACTAGAGAGGATACGGTATTACGGTTAGTTGTAAAATATGTTCAAAACGGTTGGCCTAACAAAATAGTGAATTCGCAGTTGAAACCCTATCAATTGTGTAAGACCCAATTATCTTATGAAGATGGTTGTTTAATGAGGGGCCATAAGGTGGTACTACCAGAATCTTTGCGCTCGAAGGTTTTATCAGAGTTACATAGCTCGCACTTAGGCGTTGTAAAAACGAAATCAGAGGCTAGGTCACGGGTTTGGTTCCCGGGCATAGATGCGGCGTTAGAAAAAATGATTTACTCATGCGAAATATGCAAACAGCTGCGGCCGTCGCCGCCCCGGGCGCCGCTAGCACCCTGGAAGTTTCCCCATGCACCGTTCTATAGGTTACACGTAGATTTTCTTGGGCCGTTGAATAATCAAATGTTCTTGGTAGTGGTAGATGCTCACACCAAATGGTTAGAAGTGTATGACGTCACGACTTCTACCACCTCAGCGGCCGTTGTTGAAAAACTTTACGATTTTATGTCTAAATACGGATTACCTCACACAATTGTGAGCGATAACGGTACTGCGTTTACATCAGCTGAATTTGCGAAATTTTGCTTATTAAATGGGATTACCCACCTTACATCACCCCCATACAACCCTGCTAGTAATGGACAAGCGGAAAGTTTTGTAAAAATTGTAAAAAAGGGTATAAAATCAAGTGTATTAAGTTCTCGCAATAGGAATGAGTGTAGACTAAAATTATTAAAATATTTATTCGATTATAGAAATTCAGTGCATTCTGTCACGGGTTTCTCGCCAGCTGAGTTGGTGTTCGGGCGAAAGCTAAGAACACGTCTGGATTTACTTCAACCAAATTTAACGTCAACCCCACTCACATCACTTATTAACGATGTTAAACAAAAGCAGTGCTCGCAAATTAAGTGCTATGGTGGCAATAACAACCAAGTGTATAAATAAAAGAAAGACATGTCTAATTTTTTTTGAACTCAGTCCTCTAACTTTTTAAATATTAAGTTAAAACTGCTAAATTTCTTACATTTTTTCTTACAATTTGCCCCCGCGCGCAGCTGCTTCACCCCCGCAACTACCTTTGCTACATAGAGCTTGGATACAGCGCCTTAACCTAGGATTTCTATATTGTGTCACGTTGAGATACAGGGTTAAAAAGAGTTACTGAAAGAACTTCAGAACGCCTTTCCGAAAATGGAGGTACAATTTAAATTCAAGCTACATTTCGTTCAAAACCTTTTCATACGAAAAACCTTGAGTAATTTAATTATTTTTACACACACAATTCCCGTACGTGACATTGGAATGTATAATTAAGCGCTTCAACGCGTTAAATTAATTTAGCTTTATTCTGATCATGTCAGGTCATAAAAAACACGAGTGGCCTCGTCAATCAAAACAAGTCAGGAAACAATTTTGATTGCAAAGTTGTGTGTTTGAGTTAGTAATTTTATCGTGTTAATTTCATGTTTTTTTTTTAGCGTGGTAAAATCATCACATGAGTCCTCTCATCCCGTGCAGGGTGGGAGGGACTGTCAGACTCGTACTGACTAAATCGTGTTAATTTCATGCTGCGTTATGTTTTCTGTTCGTGTGTCACGTAGCCTATGAATGTTCACGGAATTTGTTTTTTACAACTTTTCTCTACGCTTGAAAATGAACACACTTCTCATCCCGCTTCTTCATCATCCCTGTTGGGATGATTAAAACACGTTGTTTAAAAACATAATTGTATGAAACAGTTTGAATTTTAGCCGTGTTTTTATCACACTTAAATAATTATTTTCGTGGCGCATATAACACACTTTTTTCATAACGGATGAATGGATATAAAATTAAAATAAATTAATATTTAAGAGTTAAAATAGCTTTGCATAAAACCATTTATATTAACTGCCAAAATCTATTTTTGAAGTTGTCTTTTTTATCGTGGTAAGAGAGCAGTGGTGGCCCAGTGGCATCGGTCCCGACTTACGAGTTGTAGGTCGTGGGTTCGGACCCCGCCAGGCGCATTTTTTTGTTTAATTTATTTTCATCACCACTGCTCTCAAAACGGTGAAGGAAAACATCGTGTGGAAACCGGCATGTCCTAGAACCAAAATTCGAAGACATGTGACATCCACCAATTCGCACTGGGCCCCCGTGGTAGATTATGGCTCACGGAGAGGAGGCCTGTGTCCCAGCAGTGGGAACATTATAGGCTGATGATGATGATCGTGGTAAAATCATCAAATGAGTCCTCCTACCCAGAGCACTACGGGAGGGACTGTCAGACTTGTACTGACTAAAATCTACGGTGACCTTCAGTAGGTCTTTGCGTACCGGAGTCACGGTATGCGTGTGTCCCGCGACCCTGGCAGGCTTTGGCCCTCTATAGGGGGGCCCCTTTTCTTTTATGCTGACGCTTTTGAAGTTATCTTGGCATTGTAATTAAATGAAAACATTGCGATGTATATCCATCCATTAATATTTTTTGGTATATTATGTATATTTGGTTTACTTCAGCAAATTAATTGAAAAAATGTAGTCTAGAAATAAAACATAATACTTTCAAATTAACTGGACGGCATGGCAGGATGAATTAATTTGAAATTAAGTCCTAAACGAAAAATAAAAAAAAAAACACTTCTTGTTCAATAAAATTTGAAGTGTTGTTTTAGCTTTTTTACAACCCAGGTTAAAAGACATTGCATTTCAGTAATGATAAAGAAGGCTTATACCAGTACGCTGTCAATAAAAAAGTTTTCCTATCCAGAAAATATTGTTTTTACAACAACAAAATATCGGTTAACATTTTTCACGTTTCATGTAGCAGATATGTTTTCGGGGACATTTTATTTTTTTTACCCATAAAATGTGGGACGGTTTTTACCTGGCAATTCACGCGTTAATAGCTCCCAGATTTATGTTTTGTCCTCGTATTAAAACCATCATCATGATCTGCCGAGCTTTTTCCCAACTATATTAGGGTCGGCTTTCAATCGAACCAAATGCAGCTGGATATCAGTATTTTACATGGAGCGACTGCCTGTCAGACCTCCACAACCCAGTAACTGGGCAATACAGTAGGGGAACCTGTTGTACCTTGACACCCTTTGTACCTAGAGCCACTTATGTTTTTGAAATGTTCGCGCCTTTTTTCCGTCTCTTTGTCTATGGTAATAGTGAACTTTGACAAGACTAATCAACATGAAGTTAGTTGCAGGCGGCCATTGCATCAAGTTTGCATGGGAGAACACTTTAACGTTTTCGCAGCAAAAAAGTAAGTTATCTAATATTTTTCATTTCTTTCATTACTTCTGTTATTTACTACATACATTTTTAAAACTATTTGATTTAAACAAGTATTTTAGTCAAGTTTAGAATGTAGTATGCTTATTTGAGTAAATCATAACCTCCAAATTAACATGAGCGAATAAACATAAAAGGGTAGGGGTGTTGTACCTACCCCATGGTAAGACTGGTTGTCAGACTTTACAGCTTCTGACTAACATTATCGACTGTCAAAGATCTACAAATGACAGCCGGGACCAACGGCTTTACATGCTTTCCGAGGCACGGAGGAAACTCGCTATGACAGATGGTCACCCACCACAGACCAACCTCGGCTTAACCTGGAAGATCAGCCTGTGCGGCTGTAATTATTTAGCCACGAGCTCCTTGTATTAAAATGTGAACATTTAATTGGGGTTGACCACGTAATCGGCTTAGTATCTAAAACTTTAATGTTCCACTAACATAATGATGATGATGAATTAAAAGGAGGAGGGAGGGGGCTAGCCCCCCCCCCCCCCTCCGCAGAATCTCATTGTTACGGAAATATCCTTGGTTAAAATTTTGAGGTTAGGTTAAGGTATATTTTTTTATGCACGTCGAGGTGCCCTAAACACTACCCTACCTGCCAAGATAGTTCGACGAAGCCCTGCTCTGCGGGGCTCCTGCTTCTGGGTGGTTAAACAATAAATCCAAGTTGTGGTGCCCTATTATAAAATTCGGATAAAAATGATCTTCCAACTCGATGGTCCATAGTGGAAAGTTTATCCAGACCATTTTACAAGCATTAATTTATTGAACGTACAAACATACCGTTAAGACTATCGTCTACCGAGCGCTTGTCCATAATAAAAGAGAAAACGTTTTCCTGCCCCTAAATGTTATCCTATCTCAATGATTTTTTAGAATGCTTCTGACACTGTAAAAAACTAGGTTTATAGGTTTTCTTTTTTTCAAAATTTATAATAGTTTGAAAGTAACAGGCGCCTAAAAGTTACTATTTTTATGACAAAATCTTCATTGAAGTAAAACCTTTGTATTTTAAAAACAAAGAAGTTTTAGAAAAAAAAGAAAACCTACAAACCTAAAATATAATATGCTGAAACGATTGACACTAGAATCTAAGAGATTGGACGTGATTTAGTATGTGAAAAACGTTTTCTCCCGAGAGACAAATTTCATATAAAAAATACTCAGTCAGTCGCGAGCTGCAACGCTCTCTATCGCACGATCGGGGGTTTTTCAACGAGCGAGAGGGACAGCACGAGTTTTTCTAAATACCTATTTTTTGAAAAGGCAGCCGTTATACAATCCTCTTAAAACCATTGCGTATGTCTGTATGGCCAGATAACGGTAACTCGATGCTATGACATATTGTTTTCTAAACTGTAATAACAATTGGATTTCAATAGTTTTGTTTTTATCACTTCACTCGTATAGTTTGGTGTACTGTTTTATTTGATTTGACAGTTTTTAAAAGTATTGTCATACTGTAGGCAATGGAGATTGCGAGGTCGTAATAAATATAATACTGCCACTCCAAGAAATGATGAAATAATTGTAAAGCAAGTTATTACCTTGAAACTTAATGGGAAAATACATAAACAATGTTAATGCGACCCATTTACCTAGAATTAGCATAAAACATTATTTTTACGGAAGCGAGCGATTATTATGTTTTTATTTCCTCAGGAAAATGTTACTTTGTTTACAATGTCTCCCCCCGTTTGGTAATGGATGTTCTTGTATTAAGCTTCTGAAACCTTTAGGGCCTATTAATAACTACGTATTTTACATAGGTACAGTACATCCAGCTACCCCAATCTCTCAAAATAGATTCTCAACTTTATCACTAAACTAGAAGATTCATTTTCGACTAGGAACATTTGACGCTGACAAACAAAGGGCAAAAGAACAGATTGGATATTTAGTCAGTAACCGCCTTACCACAAAAAGATAAACACCGGTTGAACACTTGTCTAAAAAAAAATTAACCGCCTTCAAAAGCAATCACAAAAAAGGGTAAAATAACCTACAAAATAACTTTTCTTTCGGAAGTCGGTGGCTTTGTTTTTTATTTCGTTGTCTTTTTGCCACCGACTTCCGAAAGAAAAGTTATTTTGTAGGTTATTTTACCCTTTTTTGTGATTGCTTTTGAAGGCGGTTAATTTTTTTTTGAAAAAAGTTTTTTATTTTACTCTTTTTAGTTTAAATATTCAACCCAAATTCTTGCCAAATACATCATTTTCTTACATGTGCACTAGAATTTTGTAATCCGTGGTACCGGTATTAACATCGCTCATGTACACACGCTAATAAAATTCCCTATCTCAAAAACTACTGAACAGATTTTGATGAAACTTGCAGTATTGCCTAAGGTGAACGATTCCTAGTCCAACAAAAAAAGAATTTTGAAAATCGGTCCACAATTGGCGGAGTGATCGCGTAACAAACACGCAAAAAGTAATGTCATCCAAGTAGCCGAAATCAATAAAATGCTCACAAAATAAAAAGTACTGAACCAAATTGAATGAAATTTTTATGGGACCACACTGCAAATATACTGCATCGAACAAAAAAAGAATCACACTAATCGGACTAGAAACCTCGGAGTAATCGATGTACATACATAAAAAAAAAAAAAAACATACCGACCGAATTGAGAACCTCCTCCTTTTTTTGAAGTCGGTTAAAAAGGTGTAACTGCAAAACGACCCTTATATCAAGGAGAAATGTCGTTTTGACGTTGTCAATTTTTTTAGACAAGTGTTCAACGGGTGTTTAATTTTTTTGTGGTAAGACGGTAAGAGTCTGACAGTCTCTTTCGCTCCACACGGGGTGGGATAACGTATTTGATGATTTTACTACGCCAAAAAAGGCCTCATTACTCTTATGAAATATTAGATTACTTCAAGAATCACAAAATTTTCCGAATCCAATGTTATTCCGTTACTAATAAAATAACAATGACAATACCAAATCCTAGTTAACGCTCTGGGCTATATAGTCGATCAAATAAGGAAAATCAGATTATTTTAAGGAAAAAATTTAGTTACCTAATACAACGCGATAAACTTATATAATACACAATCATTAATTTTTTTTATTATGGTTATGAAAATCGTAATCGTTTTTCCTAATTTTTATCTTTTTTGACCACTATTTTTAGGGAGAACAGTACCTACAATTAGAGTCATCATCTTCTGCCTAGCCTTTTCCCAACAACGTAGGCGTTGACTTCCAGTCGAACTGGATACAGCTGAATGTTTGTCAGTATTTTACATGAAACGACGGTCTCCGGCCTCCACAATTAAGTAACTGGGTACCTACTACGATTCCCCTTGTTAAGACTGGATGTCGGAATTTTGAGCTTCTGACTAAAAGTCAAAGATCTACAAATCATAGCAAGGACGTTATCTATGACAGATAAAATGCAGATCACACTATAAATATAGACAAAAATAAAAATGTCCGTCCACTTAAAATATTAAAATAAACGATTATGCGGCCTAAGGTGCTTTGTTGCCAATACTTTTCAATTTTACCCTTTTATGAATTCTATGAGCCTAAAAGGTTTTTACACATGAATGTAAAAAAAGGATATCGCTACGACCCAATTTTGGTCACGGTGGCTAACCTGAATAGAAAATAGTTACATGCATAAACACCTTACTACACATAATTTTAAATGCTACTTTCACTTGAAATTCTGAATTTTGAAAGGTGAAAGATGTATTTCTACGGCAAGTCTTGCATACAAGTATAACTTCAAAGCATACAAGTAGCTTGAATTGGAAATATATTTTCGAGAGTGTGCAATTGTATGCAGTTTTATATTGCATACCTAGTTTCCAATTGAGTAAGCTTGACAGTTACTAGAACCAAAATATACAACTTCAAACACCTACCTACTTGCAACTTGTAAGTTGTGTGTTCAAGTTGCGTACAATTCGGAACTTTCTTCGCTTCGCTAGCTTCGATTTCAAGTAAAAGGTTCTAGTCTTTTTCTTTCAAATAAAGAAATACGTGTGGCACTCGAGGACCACCGCGGTAAAGCTATTGCATAGCATTTTTTATCAACTTACGCAATTATAATTATTTATTTATTTAATTTATTACTCTTCTAATTAGGATATGGCGTCAATCATAATTATGAATAGTCAAGAAAAAAAAAATATTTTTCAAATTTTCATTCATTCACGTTGACATGACAGATGTTATAACGACATTAATTGATTATGACTCAGTAGTGGCTAAAAGAGATAGAATCAGTAATGAGCAGTAAGCAGCTAGTCAACATGCATACGTCTAGACGCACGCACACAAACACCGTGCCCAAAAGTATGCCGAACTGAAAGACGTTAGACGATGCACGGCTTTCTATGCCGCACCGCTGTGTCGGTCAGAGTGGGGGGTGTTAGGTTTATTTTCGTTACGGAATTTCTTGATTCGGTCGCTGCACTCAAAGCCTGCGATAAAAGCTATGCAATAGTTTAAAAAGAATAGACAAGAAAAAGTACTTACTTTCCTCTTAGCTTCTATACTCTTGTCGATGTGCGTAGACCTAACCACGTGCCTGAACTCCATGTCCACAGTGTGCATACAATACGACTGTGTACTGGTATTGTCCACGTCAAGCCGTTGTTCCGAGTCATCCTGTGGACAAAAAGATAAAAGTCAGATTAGTAAAAAAAAAAGAATGGGATTATGGATCAGTTTGTGCTCATCATAACAGTGTGTTTTCGTTTCTCTGAAAGAGTTAGCGTAACCTGCGTAACTGTACCTTCAGAGGAGGACATTAAAGTTGCTGATAAACTTGAACATTCAATTGTAATGAGCATAGAACATTATAACTACCCTTTTATAATCGTTACGAAGTGAAAGTAAGTATGAAGCTAGGGTTGCCATCCGTCCGGGTTTCCCCAGATTGGTCCTAGTTTAATTTAAAGGGCATCCGGGGAGACGCACACTTCACCGTCCCCCCACCCCTTCCGACGACGCACTGACGAATCCGGGGTTTATCAGTGCGTCTTGTCATGGTTTCCAAATTTTAGAGATGGCAATAACCCTATATGAAGCGAGTCAATCGCTGAGTAAAAACTAATAAGACACTGTTAGCGCCACTTACTTTTGAAGATAAAAAAGTCTATTGTGTTATCTTAGTCTTGTAAAGAAATAATACAAATATTATATCTACCATATTGTTCGAGGCCATATCAAAAGAGAATCGATATTATTAAAAGAATGTAATTAGTGTAGGTAGCAATAATAATCACAATAGCTGAAAAAATATATCTGCCGTGGTACAAAAAGTTTTTTTTTTGTAAAGATTTATTGTACCATTAATTGATTTAATTTTGATATTTCGATATCCAATATTTGAACTACAACCCTGCACGTTGTAGTTCAAATATTGAATGCTTTAAATAACAGTGTCAACGTGGTCATTAATTGTGTCCTATGATCCATCTAGACACGCGATAGCATGGCCAGCCAAAGCACAGGCGCGCTCACAGTGTGTAATATTACACGAACCATTTGGAGGCACTTTTTAGCCCCTCATAACTCAAAAACTATTTAACCTAGACTTGTCTTTGGCAAATATATTGATACTGGCGAGATCGATATGTGTTCCAAATTTTATAAACATATCTCAAACGGTTATTTAGTTATTAACGACCAAAAATCGTCATTTTTATGACTGACCTATAGATCAAAACTATATCCCAGTTCCAGATGACCTAGAAAGTTTAAATTTGGCATGCAGATAGGTAATTACGTGAATACAAAGGAAAAAATCAGAAACTGGTAATTTTTTATCATTTTACTATAATTTTCACTTAACTTATAATTAGTGCCTCTAAATCTCTACATGTGGATTTTATGATCTTTACGTGAATATTTATCGAGTTGAATACCACCCTAATTTTTTTAATGCAAATATTCTCGTTTTTGTACTTAAAAATAAGAATTATAGGAGGTTTTGGTATTTATGACGCGTAAGTAACCGTATTCAACAACCAGTAGCGCCATCTATTATCATATTCAGGAACTCCTGCACCATGCACAAAATCAATGAAGGATTGATTTATTCAACAGAACACTAGATGGCGTTGCTCAATTAGTGCCGAAACTCTATTTGTGAAATGTAGATTTTTATGATCTTTACGTGAATATTATAACTAGTTAAACACCACCCTAATTTTTTTAATTCAAATATTCCCAATTTTGTACTTATAATTAAGAATATAGTTGATTTTCGTATTTATTACGCGTAACTAACCGTATCCTACAAACACTAACGCCACCTTTTATCATTTTCAGTAACTCACTGCACCACGCACTAAATCAATGAAGAATTGATTTATTCAAGTAACACTAGATGGCATTGCTTAATTAGTGCCTAAACTCTATTTGTGAAATGTGGATTTTATGATCTTTACGTGAATATATAACGAGTTAAACACCACCCTAATTTTTTTCCCGTCTTTGTACTTATTATTAAGAACAGTTGATTTTCGTATTTATTACACGTAAGTAACCGTATTCCATAACACCTAGCACCCACTAGATGGCGTTGTGCAATTACGTCACGATCCTGAATCGCGGTGTGGCAGGCGATTAGTATGAGGTTTAGTGAACATGGAATATTAATGATATGATATTATTAATGCGACTTGTTGGTATTAAATCCTTGTCTGAAAAAACCGAACTTCCTTTCTTGCCGGCAACGAACGGTGTCCCGTGTCTAGCATCCCCTAAGTTATTAACTGGCATTTATTATTATTTATTGTTTCAATATTTAGCGATCAATAGTGTAAGATCATTATTTGTGTACAAAAAGTAATGATATCCCATGACCCATCAAAAACATAAATGTGAAATGAGAGCCAAAGCCAAGCACAATAGTTTGATATTATGCCTTGGTTGTTGACTTCAACGAAAAAAGAAGTGAAATCTAAATGGGTGCCAAGTTCAATGGTCAGTTCTGAAATTTATTTAAAACAACATAAACTATACCTATTTCTTTTTATAACTAGGGATCATACATTGTAGCCTAATTTCTTGCTTGGCTAGTTCTCATATACGAATTGTTCGATGGTTAGTACTTAGTTACTAGATGGTTAGTAGTAGTTACTAGATGGTTAGTTAGTACCAGCAAGCCAAATTTTGGAATAATAAAATAAAACTGAGAAGTTACAGGTTTAGAAATTATGAAGGTTATAATGTAATTCGTATTTTATGAGAAATAGCCAAGTCAGAAATTAGGCTACAATGTATGATCCTTAGTTATAAAAAGAAATATAGTTTATGTTGTTTTAAATAAATTTTAGAACTGACCATTGAACTTGGCACCCATTTAGATTTCACTTCTTTTTTCGTTGAAGTCAACAACCAAGGCATAATATCAAAATATTGTGCTTGGCTTTGGCTCTCATTTCACATTTATGTTTTTGATGGGTTAAATCATTTTGATTCATGTTTATTTATTTACAATGTTTGACCAGAGAAAACTGCTAATTGGAAGGTATGGTAGGTTCTGGAGGATACTTTTCCGCAGCAGTGGAAAAAATATGTGTTAAAAAAACATTACAATGGCTTTCAGTGGTTTCCACCAAGCCCCACGCATCAAAAGGTCTGAGCTTTTGTTATATTTATAATTTATAAATGAGTTCGTTTTGGCCTCAATCTAGCCCAGCGTGGTAAAATCATCAAATCTTGCGGAGGGGACTGTCAGACTCGTACTGACTAAAACCATGGTGTTACGTAAAGGGTTCAAGAGCCCTTTACGTTCTACGGTCACGGTTACCTGGTTCGACAGTCCCGCGACCCTATAAAGATGAGACCTAAGTTGGAGCGATCTCACCCAGAAGGTACTGATGCTCGTGTGCATCGACGAACCACAGTAAAAACTAATGGTGGTCGCGAGTTAAGTGACCTTGGTGAGGCCTAAAACCGCTAGCTGGAACTTTCAGCTAAAATTTTAGGTTATAGGCAGCTTGTCGTGCCGTTGCCCAGGTGTACCGGTAGCAGGTTGATCCTATCCACACCATCATCTGCCTAGCCTTTTCCCAACTATATTGAGGTCGGCTTCCAGTTGAACCAGATGCAGGTGAATATCAGTATTTTACATGGAGCGACTGCCTATCGGACCTCCACAATCCAGTTACTGGGTTACCCTGGTAAAACTGGTTGTCAGACTTTAGAGCTTCTGATTGTAATAGTAACGACTATCAAAGATCTAAAATTACAGCCGTAAGCAACGGCTTTACGTGCATTCCGAGACACGGAGGAAACTCGCTATAACACGGTCAATCGGTCACTCATCCACAAACCAACCTTGGCAAGCGCGGCTTAACCCGGAAGACCGGCCTGTTCAGCTGTTATTATTTAGCCACGATTTCCTCCTAAATATTTTATCCTTGATCCCCCCACCAACACCCAGAAAGAAGAAAGTTTATTAAACTAAAATATGGTATTATCGACTTACTTTTTTTAATAATTGTAGTCAATTTCCTGATCACATTTCAAACTGAACCAATCAATTATCAACGAGAAGTTTGCCGCTAAACGGTCATAATTATTATATCCAAACTTTATAATAAGCTTTCGTGACTCAAATTGCTGTTTAATTTTAGTCCTAAACGTTATTTTAAGTTGTTACTTTATAGCTGGTGATATGACCCTTTTTTCAGTGGCAAAATCATCAAATAGAGTCCTTTCAACCAGGGTAGGGCGGGAGAGACAGTCAGACTTGTACTGACTAAAATCTAAGGTGATCCTTCAATAGACCTTTATGTTCCGGGGTCACGGATACCTGATAAAACCGTCCCGCAACCCCGCTTGGGATACCAAGTATATCCAGTTCGGTTTCCAATATAAACACATGCAGTTGAATGTATTATTTTATATTGAGAGTTTACCTCTGCCCTGCTCATCCTAACCCATTTTTACAGCACCTATAGACCTATCGAATTCCAATTCGCTAGGTCTATAGGTGCTGATAAACTTAAGCATTCACTTATTAAGCATTCTTGCGAATGTTAAATTACAGAAAAACAAACAAGAGCGAATTTGCGGGCATTCTGGCGAATTATTCCCGTTGGATCCCACTTTTGAATCCCACTTGAATATTTTTCCCATTGGATCCCACAAAAAATTAAAATGTATTCCCATTGAATCCCATAGCAAAAGAAAAACGTTTTATTCCCGTTGAATCCCAAAAACTACGTTGGATCCCACATGCTATTTTTTTTTTTTTAGCGTGGTAAAATCATCAAATGAGTCCTCCCACCCCGGGCAGGGCGGGAGGGACTGTCAGACTTGTACTGACTAAAATCCACGGTGTCCTTCAATAGCCCTTTATGTTCCGGGGTCACGGTGAGGAAATAAAATCCCGCGACCCCGGCAGGCTTTGGCCCTCTGAGAGGGGGCCCCGTCATTTTTGCTGACGCTCTTTGAGGCGTGCGTGGAACACGACGCGCCGTCGACCCGGGCATGGTCCATGGTCGCCCATCAAATAGAGCGTTCGTTGGAATGTTCGTGGCACCGTTGCTTGGCTCCGTTCGTTGCTCAGTTCGATAAAATAAAATAAAAACGGCAAATGCTCGAAGTTCTGCTACAAGTGAATGCTCAAATCTATCAGCACCTTCTGCACCTTAAGGCGAATGAGGATCATTGGTCGTTTATTGACCGAGCTGAACATATATTATGTTGCTATCTTTTTCGGGAAACTGCGCAATGTCTTTTCGTCCGACATACCTCAGTGTCTCAAGACGAAAGTCTTCAACCAATGTGTGTTACCAGTGATGAGTTACGGCACCGAAACGTGGTCTTTCACTATTGGCCTCATCTCAAAGCTCAAAGTCGCTCAACGAGCTATGGAGAGGGCTATGCTCGGTGTTTCTCTACGTGATCGAATCCGAAATGAGGAGATCCGTAGACGAACTAAAGTCACCGATGTAGCCCACCGGATTAGCAAGCTGAAGTGGCAATGGGCAGGCCATATTGCTCGCAGAGCAGATGGCCGATGGGGTTGAAAAGTACTAGAGTGGAGACCACGGACTAGCAAGCGCAGCGTAGGACGTCCACCAGCAAGGTGGACAGACGACCTTATAAAGGTCGCCGGAAGACGCTGGATGCAGGTCGCTTCCAACCGGTATAAGTGGAAATCAAAAGGGGAGGCCTATGTTCAGCAGTGGACGTCCTACGGCTGAGATGATGATGATGATGATGATCTTTTACGAGGTTAATCATTATTTTCATCTAGAGAACGCGCATCATCCACATAGCAATTAGCAGCATTGTTAGCGACGAATAATAATCGCACTAAGCAAATCTTGTAAATATGTAGTACTTAGAGATTAGGATAGTTTTAAACAATAAAACTATTGTTATAATGAATAATAAGGGTCGGGTAAATGTAGAAATGTGCATTTAGTAAGTACCTTCTAATAAATTGATAAGTTGTTCTGTTTTTTATTTGTCCCTCCTGGTGTCTCTGCTGATGCCACAAAATAAACCCACAGTTGGGTAGACATATAAATGCGCATTTTACATATACCGTCAAATAAATTGAGAAACTGTATTGATCACTATTTTTGCCGCTTGGAGCACCACTTGTCCCGAAAATGTAAGCGAAGTGTCAGGTAGTCATAAAAAGTGTACATTTTAGAAATACCCTCAAACACAGTGATAAATTGTTGTAATTCCTATTTCTGGCACTTGGTGTCTCTGCCTGTAGGTTGATGTAAATTTAGTTTTTCACCATTTTTTAGGTCTAAAAATTAAGGTTTTGCTAAGGTTTTTATGTAATTAGATAGACTAAGTTAACCCTTAGGCTATAAGATAAATTGTAAAACAAAAAGGGAAGGTTTACTATAGAAAACTGCCAAATTAAAGTTCCCCATACAAAGTCGCATTAGTGCCGTGTGCAAAAATAGATTGCTCTGATTGGCTAAAGGGAAAAATATTAGGAACGTGTGCAAATTTTAAGGATTCTGATTGGTCAGAGCTTTCTATAAAAGAGGAGCAGTTTTCTATGGGATTCATTCCGAAACCAGCAGTATTATAATAAACAAGAAATAAGAAAAGTACTCCGAAGTCTCATTAGCGCCGAACCTACTTCAAGCCTCCAGTTTCTACCGCCAGCGAACCAATCCTACAAGTTCAACAGTTTACAAGTGGTCCTTCGTGAAGCCGGATCGGGTTCAAGAAAACTGAAGATGCCTTCTACAAGATCAGGATCAGTGCAGTCCAAGGCTACGGGAGATAGTACTTCGTCAGTCGACGGGAGTGCAAGCACGCCAAGTGAAACCACAAGCGAAGCGACTACGAGCGCGTCAATTACAAGTCGGTCAACGCTCACTAGAAGATCGCCGCCGCCTAGCGTACGAGCCCACCAGTCGTCTATTCGTCAGCAAAATACTGCCGGGAGGGAATCAGCATTGGGGGGAGCGACTCGCACCGCGCCCCTAGCCAGCACCGTGGAAGAGGAAGTTGAAGCGTCTGATCCCGCACGCCGAGAAGAAAGCCACAACACTACGCTGCAGAACCCAGACAGAAGTGTTGCCGTGAAGTTACGTCGAGATGAAGGAAGTGTACCGACGTCAATAGAAGGGAGTCTGCAGCAGCCTCGCCCTAAGAAGCCGACCCGCGAAATAGACACGCAGTCCGTCCGCTCGTCGCATAGGAAGAGAGCAGAAGCGCAAGCAAAGTTAACAGTGGCACTAAGGGAATTGGAATTGGCAGAAGCGCGATCAAGAGTGGCTCAGGCTGAACTAGAACTAGCAACAGCAGAGTCAGAAGAAGAAGATGGTGCCGGAGAAGAGATGTACGAGCAAACTCAAGAAGTCGAGAGGTGGTTCATCCAAGCTGGGGTCAAGCCTAGCAATGATAGCAGGCCGACTGAAACTGAAGAAAAGAAGAGTGACATCCACGAGTTAGCCCAAGTTATAGTCAAGCTGTCCGAGAAGTCACGTGATGTTGCAACACCGAAGCACTTCGAGCTCCCTCACTTCAGCGGGTCCTGTGAAGAATGGTTGCCGTTCAAGAGATCGTATGAAGACGGGGCTGCCTCCTTCAGCGACGCACAGAACTTAGCGCGCCTCAGAAGAGCAATTCAAGGCGCAGCCAGAGAAGCCGTCCAGAGCCTGCTGTTTACAGCTGAAGATCCACGCGAAGTTGTCAAGGGACTAGAAGCCAGATTCGGAAGACCTGGGGCATTGGCACTGGCAGAACTAGAGAAGATGAAGAACCTGTCAAAGGTGGGCGAGAACCCAAGCGATATATGTGTCTTCGCAAGCAGAGTGAAGAACGCCGTCCAAACCATCAAGGCATTGAAGAAGTCGCAATACCTCAGTTCTCCTGAAACTCTGAAGGCCATAGTAGACAAGATGCCACCGTCAATGAAATTCCGATGGTTCGCCTACCATAGAACCAGAAGGGAGGAAGAAATTCAAGAGTTGCTACTCATCGAAGCGTTTCTAGAAATAGAAAGCGACATGTGCGGGGACTTTGCTCCACCTGAAGTGTTTTCGGAGCAAAAGAAGGGGTCAAGAAAACCTGTACACACAGTGCAAGAAGTGTCTCAAGAGAAATATAAGAAGTCGTGTCCAATCTGTGAAGAAGAGCATTTTGTGATAGAATGCAAGAAGTTTAAAGAAGCCAACATAGATGAAAAATGGGGCATTATCAAGAAGGCTAGACTATGCTTCAAGTGTCTTCGGTTCAGGCACTCAAGAA
Organism: Agrotis clavis; assembly: GCA_954870645.1. Taxonomy (NCBI): domain Eukaryota; kingdom Metazoa; phylum Arthropoda; class Insecta; order Lepidoptera; family Noctuidae; genus Agrotis; species Agrotis clavis. The sequence continues at coordinate 4,138,296 of OX940927.1, read as the reverse complement.
TCAACTGCAAAGCTCCAGTCTGCAAGAAGTGTAGAAGATGGCATCATACTATCCTGCACTCTGAAAAACCACCAGAGTCAGCAGAAAAGAAAGAAGACAAGGAAAGTGCATCAGAAGAGACAGTCGCCTCGATCCACAACAGCAAAGGGGAAGAGAAAATTTATTTGAAGATAATTCCAGTGGATCTCTACGGACCGAAAGGTCACGCTCGCGTGCTGGCGCTGCTAGATGAAGGCTCAACAGTCACACTCTTGGACGCATCAATAGCCAAGAAGATCGGAGCCGAGGGAACTAAAGAAACTCTCGCAATCGAAACAGTCGGCGGGAAAGTAATAAAGAAAGATAGTTCTCAGAAGATCCAGTTGAAGATAAAAGGGGCTCATAGAAGAGACAAGAGGCGAATCATAGCAAGAACCATCGACGACCTGAAGCTTTCAGAGCAAAGCATTAACAAGAACACTGTGAAGAACTGTCAGCATCTGAAGACAATTGAAGAGCAACTTCTCTACGTCACAGAAAGGCCCAAGCTGTTGATAGGTCAAGACAACTGGGGACTCATAGTTACAAGAAGACTGAAGAAAGGCAAGCCAGCCGATCCCGTGGCTTCTCTCACTAGCCTCGGGTGGGTGCTGCATGGATGTGAATCAGGGACGAATGCCATTGTAAACTTCATTCACCATGGCAAGTCTACAGTCGAAGAGCAGAATCTAGAAGAGTTAATAAGAGAACACTTCCAGTTAGAATCGCTTGGGGTCCAGAATCGCTTACCAACTAATGACAGCGATAGAAGAGCACTAGAAACCCTCGAAAAGACTACGAAGAGATTAGCCAGCGGTCGATTCGAGACAGGGCTCTTGTGGAAGAAAGAAGACGAGTCCCTACCCAACAACTACAGACAAGCACTCCGTCGCCTAGTCAATATTGAAAAGAAGTTGGATCAAGATGAAGAAATCAAAGAGTCCTATGAGAAGCAGATCCGAAGCTTGATTGAAAATGGATACGCAGAGAAGGTTCCAGAGTCTGCGAATAAAAGAAGATTATTTTACTTACCACACTTTGCCGTCGTGCACCCAGTCAAGAAGAAGCCAAGAATAGTCTTCGACGCAGCTGCCAAGTATGAAGGGAAGAGCCTCAATGACGCCTTGTTATCGGGGCCAGACTTACTACAATCATTGTTCGGCGTATTGCTGCGCTTCAGAGAAGGTCCAGTGGCTGTCATGGCTGATATCCAAGAAATGTTTCTTCGAATCAAAGTAAGAGAAAGTGACCGAGATAGCCTTCGATTCCTGTGGCGTGGAAGTCAAAGAACGGGCAAGCCTGAAGAGTTTCGAATGTCCTCAATCATCTTCGGGGCAGCATCATCACCGGCAACAGCAATATATGTGATGAATAAGAACGCAGCAGACTTTAAGAAGACTCATCCTGAAGCGGTGAAAGCAATAGAAAGGAATCATTACATGGATGACTATCTCCAGAGCTTTCCAACTACAGCCGAAGCAAAGAAGATATCAAAAGAAGTAAAGGAAATTCACGCAGTAGCAAGCTTCCATTTGAAAGGCTGGGCCAGCAACGACGCGAAGGTTCTGTCAGAAGTAGCAGATACTAATAAAGAAGACTCCCTACAACTGACGAAAGAGGAGAAGACACTGGGGCTAAGATGGCTGGTGAAGGAAGACGCGCTAGCGTTCAATGTTGGTCTGCGCAATACATCACAAGACCTTCTTGAAGGAAGAAAAACTCCGACGAAGAGAGAAGTTACAAGCGCCGTAATGTCAACCTTTGATCCTATGGGCTTCGCGACGCCAGTCTTAATACAAGGAAAGAAATTAATTCAAGACATTTGGCGAACAAAAATTGGCTGGGATGAAGTAATCAACGAAAAGCAGAAAGAGGCCTGGTTGAAGTACCTAGAAGAGGTGTCGGCGCTGACGAGACTTCGGATACCAAGATGCTTTTCACCCCGCAGTAGAAAAGGGCAACTGCACACATTCACCGACGCAAGTGAAGAAGCATACGCAGCGGTAGTTTACTGGAGGACGGTTGAACCTGGTGATAAGATTCACATCTCCATGATCGCCGGCAAAGCAAGAGTGACACCAACAAAACCAGTGTCAATTCCAAGGCTTGAATTACAAGCAGCCTTGCTTGGCACCAGGCTGGCAACCACAATAGAGAAAGAGATGGAACTTGAGGCAACAGTCCGCACCTACTGGACGGACTCCAGCACAGTGCTTCAGTGGATCAAGGCAGAACCAAGAAGGTTCAAAACCTTTGTGGCCAACCGACTGGCAGAGATCGAGGAGCAGACCAAGCCCGAAGACTGGAGATGGGTACCTACTAAAGAAAACCCAGCAGATGACGCCACGAGGGGAACCCCGACTGAATTCGATCACAACGCAAGGTGGTTCCAAGGTCCGTCATTTCTCCGTCAACCAGAAGAAGAGTGGCCATATAAAGACTTCAAACCAGAGGGTACTATGTTGGAAGAAAAGAACAAGCAAAGAGTGACGGCGATAAAGGCTGAGGAGGTCTTACTCAACCTGGAGAGGTTCTCGAGCTGGGAGCGACTGCTGCGCGTGACGGCCAGAGTGGTTGCTTTCGCATGCCTCTTATTGAAGAAGACCCGTAAAGCAACCAACGCCGCCGTCCGTCAGAAGGAAGAGCCCTGGAGACCCCATAGAAGATCCCAGAAGAAGAAGACACAAATCGCCAAACGACCAGTCAGCAAAGAGAAGAAGAGGTTGTACCTACCGCTGGAAGACGAACACTTAAGAAAAGCAGAAGAATTATTAATGAAAATAAGTCAGAATGACAGTTTCAAGTCAGATATAAGGAATTTAAAGGCAAAGAAACCCTTGGAAAACGCAAGTCGGCTTAAGAAAATCGACGTCTACCTAAATGACGCCGATATCATTAAATTAAGAAGTAGAACAATGAAGTTTCAAGGCGAAGAAAGAAGAAAAATGAATCCTATCATCCTAGATGGGAAACAGAAAATCACGCGTCTCATCATACAACACTATCACAAGAAGTTTCTCCACGGGAACACTGCCACAGTAATGAACGAGCTACGCCAGAAATATTGGATTCTGGGCTTAAGAGCGACCTTAAAGGCGGTTGCCCACAGCTGTCAGCGATGCAAGACAAAGAAGAGTTTGCCAGAGGTGCCCCCGACAGGAGATCTACCAAGCGAGAGACTGCAACATCATCAGTTTCCGTTCGCTTGCACTGCGGTAGATTACTTTGGACCGATGCAGGTCACTATCGGGAGAAGAGTCGAGAAGCGCTGGGGGGCGCTATTCACTTGTCTTACAACCAGAGCCATTCACCTGGAGTTGGTACCCTCTCTCAGTACCAGCTCAATGATAATGGCACTTCGACGAATGGCAGCAAGAAGAGGTACCCCAAAAACCATATTCAGCGACAACGGAACCAATTTCGTTGGGGCAAGCAAGGAGCTGGAAGAGGCTGCGCAAGAAAGGGGCATCAAGTGGAAATTTATTCCCCCGGGAAGTCCAAACATGGGGGGCGCCTGGGAAAGACTCGTGCGAACAGTCAAGACGGCACTAGCGGCAGTGCTCAACGAAAGAAACCCCCCTGAAGAAGTGCTTCATACTCTTATGACTGAGGTTGAACACATAGTAAACTCCAGACCTCTAACCCCAATCAGTATGGAGCCAGAAGATGAAGAAAGTCTGACACCAAACCACTTTCTACTGGGAAGATCGTGTGGAGCAATGGCGCCGGGAGAATTCGACAACACAGAGTTGATCGGGAGGCCAAGCTGGAAAACTACCCAAAGGCTTGCTGACCACTTCTGGAAGAGATGGATCAATGAGTACCTACCACTCTTGATGCCAAGGCAAATCAAAGGGAGGGAGACAACCGACCCGAGGGAAGGAGACATCGTGTTAATAGTCGACGCATCGCTACCCAGAAACTCATGGCCTCGAGGGGAAGTTATCAAGGCGTACCCTGGGCCAGATGGAAGAACCAGAGTGCTGGACGTGAGGACATCAGGCGGAGTTCTTCGGCGACCTACACGACGGGTCATCGTGCTAGTCCCCGCGGCTTCGTCGCTTCAAGAAGATGATGTGCTGCGCACCGTGGGGGAGAATGTTAGCGACGAATAATAATCGCACTAAGCAAATCTTGTAAATATGTAGTACTTAGAGATTAGGATAGTTTTAAACAATAAAACTATTGTTATAATGAATAATAAGGGTCGGGTAAATGTAGAAATGTGCATTTAGTAAGTACCTTCTAATAAATTGATAAGTTGTTCTGTTTTTTATTTGTCCCTCCTGGTGTCTCTGCTGATGCCACAAAATAAACCCACAGTTGGGTAGACATATAAATGCGCATTTTACATATACCGTCAAATAAATTGAGAAACTGTATTGATCACTATTTTTGCCGCTTGGAGCACCACTTGTCCCGAAAATGTAAGCGAAGTGTCAGGTAGTCATAAAAAGTGTACATTTTAGAAATACCCTCAAACACAGTGATAAATTGTTGTAATTCCTATTTCTGGCACTTGGTGTCTCTGCCTGTAGGTTGATGTAAATTTAGTTTTTCACCATTTTTTAGGTCTAAAAATTAAGGTTTTGCTAAGGTTTTTATGTAATTAGATAGACTAAGTTAACCCTTAGGCTATAAGATAAATTGTAAAACAAAAAGGGAAGGTTTACTATAGAAAACTGCCAAATTAAAGTTCCCCATACAAAGTCGCATTAGTGCCGTGTGCAAAAATAGATTGCTCTGATTGGCTAAAGGGAAAAATATTAGGAACGTGTGCAAATTTTAAGGATTCTGATTGGTCAGAGCTTTCTATAAAAGAGGAGCAGTTTTCTATGGGATTCATTCCGAAACCAGCAGTATTATAATAAACAAGAAATAAGAAAAGTACTCCGAAGTCTCATTAGCGCCGAACCTACTTCAAGCCTCCAGTTTCTACCGCCAGCGAACCAATCCTACAAGTTCAACAGTTTACAAGCATACTCAAAAATAAACCTCATTTTATTATTTCAGATGTCAGTAAAAATTCTAAGAAACGCTTGTTTGACGATTAGTCATGAAATTCAGAAACAGCAGGATCAGCATCCTTTTGAGGACAATGATGGACATTTAGCGATAAGACTGCCAATTAATTAATAAATGAAATGTTTTATGTTTCAAAAAATGTCACCCTTTGAATACCCCTACGAGTATTACATTTGAATAAGATATATCTGTAAATACCCGTAATTTGTATAGTGTGCATAATAAAGAGTATTCTATCTATTACCATGCAACGCTCCGTTGCCTCTAGATATGTTCACGTCTATCGACGTAGTGTCGTATTTGGGCAAGCGAACAAATATCCAGCATGACACTACGTCTGGAGACGTCCTCGTCTGTCGACGTAGTGTCGTTTGACAGACAAAAATAATTTTATTATGGCCTTCAGGACACTACGTCGTGAAAGAAAGAAAGAAAAAATATTTATTTGGCACAAAACCACGACAAACACACAACAAAATAAAATAAAAACAAGAAACAGAAAAATGGAAACCTAAGCTAAAAACAAAAAATAAAATAAAAGGAAGAAGTGAAAAACAAAGATTTGATGTGTGTCCCATGGCTGCGCCAAATAGGCCCAGTTCAGCAAAATGTCGAGCAACTGGTGCTGGACGCTGGTTTTCAACTGGACCTGTATTTGTGATGTAACGGATGAAACGTGTGTCATTTAGTATGAAAAAGTTAACTGTTGTAATGTGGTGTCAGGGTAAGTACTCATTGTCCAGCGAACGCGTTCTACTTTTGAAGTCGGTTAAATTATTGCAGTCTTTTGAAATCAAAAATATAGAAATCTTTAATTTTCTTCTTCTTTGAATAACTTTATCCTGATAGCAAAACGTGGGTGTTTTGCCACCAGTAGTCTGTAAATCCCTCAGGGAACAAAAAACGTGACTTCAGCTTTGATAACATACTTCGAAGTGTTATCAAAGTAAACCTTTGGATTTTTATGGTGTCGAGGGGTATTTTTACGTCACCGACCGACTATCGTAAAATGTTATAGCCTATAATCGTAAAGAAAACGGCACAACGCTATGGCTGTACATTATAATTAAGTTAAGCATTTTGATATTTGCCGTATACAAAATGAATTGTGGGTAAAAATAGCCACCGTGTTAGGCAGGTTTTTGGTACTTCGCCAAGCTTTTACTTTGCTGAAGTTGATAGCAATTTTACACAATATCATCAATAGCAATGATAGCCTAGTGGTATCAGTTGAAGAAAGCATGTCCTTGAACCAAAAATTCGAAAAAATATGGTATCTGGGGCATTTCACGTCAAGCGGACAGCGAAAATAAAGTCAGATCTTAGATTTTGTTCATATTTAGATTAAAAGTTTATTATAATATCATTGATTAAAAGTAATACTATTATGACGTGAATGAATGTACATCATTCTTTTTTTTCATATGAAGCTTATTTACTTTTTCCCACGTTTTTATAAACTCACTTTTCTTGTTTGTTTGTTTGTTTGTCGTTCCGGTTGGACTTTTGCAACTCAATTTTGAGGCACTTCCCGATAAGCTAGAAGGCTGAAATTTTGCACACGCTCTGAATTCTGATGACATTTAAATACATGAATAGCTAACAAACGTCATAACAAATCCAATATGGCGGCCTCCCCGAGATGGCGGACTGACTGTTTGAAACCCACCCCCACGATATGGGTATCAAATCAAAGGGTTTGCTGTCAGAAATACGAAAAAAATAGTCACGTGACTTAAATCCAATATGGCGGACGTCCAAGATGGCAGACAGGCTATTTGAAATGCACTCCTATGATATGGATATCAAATGAAAGGGTTTGCTGTCAGGAATACGAAAAAAATAGTCACGTGACTTAAATCCAATATGGCGGACGTCCAAGATGGCAGACAGGCTATTTGAAATGCACCCCTATGATATGGATATCAAATGAGACGGTTTGCTGTCAGGAGTACAAAAAAATAGTCACTTGACTTAAATCCAATATGGCGGACGTCCAAGATGGCAGACAGGCTATTTGAAATGCACCCCTATGATATGGATATCAAATGAGAGGGTTTGCTGTCAGGAGTACGAAAAAAATAGTCACGTGACTTAAATCCAATATGGCGGACGTCCAAGATGGCAGACTGGCTGTTTGAAATCAACCCCCATGCTATGGGTATCAAATGAAAGGGTTTGCTGTCAGGAATACGAAAAATATAGCCATGAGACTTAAATCCAATATGGCGGACAGGCTTTGAGGCACTTCCCAATAAGCTAGCAGGCTGAAATTTTCAGGGTAGCTTCAAACCCGATGAACAAAGATAAAAATAATAAAATAATTAATAGATTAAAAAAAAAAACTAAAAACCCACGTTTTTTAATATCCTAAAAATAAGAAAATAACCCTACGGGGTTGAGAGAGGGGCCACTCAAAACGTGCGGGCGTATCTTTGCAAGTTAAACCCACGATCTATACACTTCATGTAAATATATCCCATAAAAATAATCCCTTATATAATATACGCCCCCACGTTTTGAGTGGCCCCTCTCTCAACCCCGTAGGGTTATTTTCTTATTTTTAGGATATTTAAAAACGTGGGTTTTTAGATTTTTTAAAATCTATTAATTATTTTTAAAAGCCATTAAGGAATTGGCAAATTTTGAGGAACAGAATTTTTAAAAACACTTATTGTTATTATTACATTTTATAAAAATAAAGTAATTATTGGACCTTTGAGAAAAAAGAAAAGTGTTTCTTGTCCTTTACTACAGGATTTTTTTATTTTTTTACATAGAAAACCGGAAGTAAACTTTACATTTCAACCGCAAAACACCGCGAAATGAGCAAACAGTTTTGAAATTTTGTAGATAAATTCATTATACAAAAATACTAGACAGGTGTATCGGGTTTCGCATATACTAAAAATAATGTTGTGTAAATCGTCCCACTAAACGTCAGCGCTAGCGTGTTTGTTTTGAGTGATGAGCCTATTTGGCAAACTCACCACAAAAAGATAAACATTGTTGAACGCTTGCCTGAAAAAAGTGTAACTGCAAACCGACCCTTATATCAACGTAAAATGTCGTTTTGTCGTTAACAGTTTTTTTAGACAAGTGTTCAACAGGTGTTTTTCTTTTATGTGGTAAGAAGTTTAATGTTTGGAATGTGCTAAGTGCCTGTTTATGCTTCAACTATAGAACAAGTGCTTAACACAACATGCCTGGATCATTCCCTGCACACAAGAAGTAATTAACGAAATTAAATTATACGAACATTAATTAGACAGACATGGAATATTCAGGTTCAAGTAATCAGATATTACATTGGATCCGAGTCTAGCATCGTCTGAATTTAATTTGAGAGACAGGTTATTGCAAAATGGTGTACGGCTAAAGTAGAGCCGAGCGTTGAGCAGGGCGGGACTTGCGGGCTTATTAAACACATGCAAACACTCACGAGTGTCCTAAGGGCCTAGACAAATTGATGGGGCTTTTATAGAGTCACGGGTCTGTCTGAACAGGTAACCGTGACCGAACGTACAGGGTTATTGAAGGAACACCATGGATTTACTTTGGTTCCATCCAGTCTACCTATGTTGGGAGAATTCAAGTATTTTTTTTATCTTTTGAAAATCATCAAATGAGTGCCACCCCGGGCAGAGCGGGAGGGACTTTCAGACTGTCAGATTCGTACTGACTAAAATCCACGGTGTTCTTCAATAGCCCTTTAAATCCGGGATCACGGTAAATCGTAAGTTCCGCGACCCCGGCTGGCTTTGGCCCTCTAATGCCTTTGTCAAACTGACAGACGAACCGAATGCGTGGCGTAGCGTTTTTGTTTGTAATGTATGGAACTGTTTGAAGCCTGTCACATAGAGTATCGGATCGCTTTCGCATTTTTATATGACACGATTCGGTTCGGTTCGCTATCGCCTGTCTGCTTTGACAAAGGCCTTAGAGGGGGGGGGCTCATTATACTGACACTCTTTGAGGCGCGCGTGGAACACAACGGGCATGGTGCCTGTTCGGACAACGAGTCGCCCATTATTCGCCGCCCGCATGCCGCACCTACGGTGGCCGGTGGACTCACTTGATGATAATTATAACCACTTAAAAAAAAGCTTGAAGCACGGCTTGAATATACGTACTTTTGTATAAGCATGTTTTCTAACGTTGATTCTCTGGTGATCTGCTGTTTCAGACCATAAGCTCTTTTATTTATGCGATTAATAATTTGAAACAAAGAAATGTTCGCTTACCTTCTGTAGTTTCTTCGTGTACCATTTCTTGCAGCATATTTCTGCTGAATTGCTTTTTATGATCGGTGTTGTTGGAATTGGGTGGCTGCTCTTACAACTGGTTACTGCGGACAAAAAGTAAACAAACGGATAAGACTGCGGGTCTTATAACAATGATCATATTCTTTTTTTATCCAGTAAACTCTATTGCTTTAGCAATAAAATACAATATTCCGTGTCACGAATTTCATCGCAATCAAACTGTTAGCATAATTACGAATGATTGTGTTAAAAAATGAATGTTGATAAATTAATATTATAAGATAAGCGCAGTGGAGAGCAGTGGTGGCCCAGTGGTATCGGTCCCGACTTACGAGTTGTAGGTCGTGGGTTCGAACCCCGCCAGGCGCATTAATTTGTGTAATTTATTTCATCACTACTGCTCTCTAAACGGTGAAGGAAAACATCGTGAGGAAACCGGCATGTCCTAGAACCAAAAATTTGAAGACATGTGACATCTACCAACCGGCACTGGGCCCGCGTGGTGGACTATGGCCCACTCCCTCTCACAGAGAGGAGGCCTGTGTCCCAGCAGTGGGAACATTATAGGCTGATGATGATGAAGCGCAGTGACTAATATAAGCAATCAGGTACGTAGCACCAGTTACATTTTTGGTTAGCGATCTGAATGTTTGTGTGAGTTTAAAGATTGATAATTTTTGCGCAATACTTTTATTTTTTAAGTTTCCCCACACTTTTTTTTTTTTTTTTTTTTTTAGCGTGGTAAAATCATCAAATGAGTCCTCCAACCCCGGGCAGGGCGGGAGGGACTGTCAGACTTTTACTGACTAAAATCCACGGTGTCCTTCAATAGCCCTTTCTGTTCCAGGGTCACGGTAAGGAAATAATCCCGCGACCCCGGCAGGCTTTGGCCCTCTGAGAGGGGGGCCCCGTCATTATGCTGACGCTCTTTGAGGCGCGCGTGGGACACAACGCGCCGTCGACCCGGGCATGGTCCTTGGTCGGGCAGCGAGTTGCCCTTTACTCGCTGCCCGCATGCCCGCGCCTACGGTGGCCGGAGATCATCTAGCGACGTCCGTCGCCGTGGGCGTCTACTACCGCGGATGGGGCGGAGGGAGGACTCTGTCCTCTCTCGCTCGCGGCCCGCCTCCTCCTTCACGAGCATTACTGCTTCGCAGAAGGAGGCGACCGCTTCCCACTCCGTCTCGCCCCGCAGCATGGCCGCGACCAATGCTGGGCGCGAGAGGTCTCCGCCTATCGCAGCCGTGAGGACACGTCGGTGCTCTGCCCAAGCTGGGCAGTCTTGCACCGTATGCTCCACCGTGTCCTCCGGGCGATCTTCGCAGTGGTGACACCCAGGCGTCTCCTCCTTTCGCATCAGACACAGGTACCTCCCGAAACTTCCGTGTCCGGTGAGGACCTGCGTCAAGCGGTAGGTCAGGACGCCATGACTTCTCTCCAGCCACTCCTCAAAGAGGGGTCTTACCGCCGCAATTGCGGCGTGCCCGAAGTTTCCCCACACTAAGAATTATTTTCTCGTGTGTCGTGAGTGCGTTTACAAACATATAAACTTACATACACAGACCCGGAATCCTAGTTATTCCGGGTCTGTGTATGTAAGTTGTAGATCATACAAATATTTGCTCCGTGCGGGAATCGAACCCGTGACTCGCAGCGCAGCAGTCCTACCGCTCAGCCACTGCGCTAACCGTGTCGTCGAATAATTTTTCGTCTTTACTTTGATTTGAAAGTAAGTTGTTTCCTTTACAAAAAAAAACGAATGACTGTGTTAAACCCTAAGAGGTACCTTCTAGTCTTGTATCCATTTTAAATAAATACTTATCTATTCGCTGAGCTTCCTACGAATATCAATCCTATTTTTAATCATTGTAAAAATACACCAAATAAAAGCGATTGTGTTTTGCCTCTTTTGTAAAATACAGCCTGTCTGTAAAATAAATAGGCGTATTAAAGCCTACCCTTCTTTTGATATCGTTAGATCTTTCATTTATAATTCTGAGTATTGAAACACCGACGCTTTCTATGAAATACACGGACATCCATTACTTGGCTACCTACACGTTGTACAGTCAGCATTAAAAGTCGATGACCACATTCAGATTTTCAAAATTATTGTACATTATATCACCCATAAATCGCTCAACAAGATAGGTACCAGTATTGAATGAACATCATTAAAGTTCAAAATTAACTGAACACTAATTGTCAAAAGTCACTGAACACCATTTTGTCAAAAATTGCTGATCGTTATGATACCCGAAAATATCATAACATTCAGTTTTACAAAAGTTAATGAACAATACAAAATGCTTGTTTTGGTTATCCAGTATAATCACGGCAACGTCCAAGAGTAACTTAACATCATAAATAACAAAAGTCACTGAACAATCTAAAATGCTTGTTTTAGTTAAATCTAGTGAAATCACGGCAACGTCCAAAATTAGCTTAACATCATAAATGACAAAAGTCACTGAACATTACTTTGTTTCGGATACGTAGTGTGTAAACTTATAACTACTATGAAAAGTAGCTGAACTGCAAACTAAAAAATCTTCAGAGTTATAAATCCAATCTTGCCCTATCCAAACTAAAGCATGTAAAAAGAAAATTAAATGGAAAATTAAAAATTATAATTTTTTGATGGGATTTCATTACTTTTTGAACATAAATATTATTAGTAAGTAGCCTGTGCTGATTGTTACATGTATAATTACAGTTACAGGCAGTAAGTATAAAAGTGTGCCTAAGGGAAAAAAAATATTAAAACTAGAACTCCGCCGAACTTAGGTCTCTTCCTCTTTGAATTACAATTTAAATTTTTTCGTGGGATACTTTCGGAAAATCTAAATACATGCCGTGTCACCTCAGTTGATTTTAGGTTTGAAAAGGAAGGGGTTGTGGATGGGTCAAAATTAAGTCCAATAGGGCTTAATTAACTTATTTTGACTTCATTTTGAGGGAAAATTAATAACAATAACCTGTATTAAAAGAGAAATATGGTTTCTAGATACTAAACCGAACGAATAAGATATACAACGAAAACAGATTAATACGCATCTTTTAATAAATTGAAAGAATATATAGGCCAAGTTTTGCTTTTATTAAAGCATGCAATAAAATCCTTCCTTTAAAACTTGAATACCCCTTTTCACTAAATTGGGGGGTGATTTTCTAAAAATCTAAAAAAGGCGTGTTTGATCAATTTTATCTCATTTCTGTAGGTATACTGAGTTTTAAATTTGTCCGCTTGCGTGTTATGTTATTTTCCCATACAAAATTTTACGTCATCAAAATCACCAAATGAGATTAGTTTTAAAAAACTAATAATGCCAATCTTTTTCCTGTGTTTTAAATTATAATCCCAAGTAATTAGATTTCAAATAAAAAGGTTTTCACTCTCTTAGAGTTGGATTCTCGTAAATCCTTTCTTAATGATAACTTTCTTACTAGCGGTTTTTTTTTACGTGGCAAAATCATCAAATGAGTCCTCCCACCCCGGGCAGGGCGGGAGGGACTGTCAGACTTGTACTGACTAAAATCCACGGTGTCCTTCGGTAGCCCTTTCTGTGCCGGAGTCGCGGTATACGTATGTCCCGCAACCCCGGCAGGACTGTGGCCCTCTATAGGGGGGCCCCGTCATTATGCTGACGCTCCTTGAGGCGCGCGTGGAACACAACGCGCCGTCGACCCGGGCATGGTCCATGGTCGGGCAGCGAGTTGCCCTTTACTCGCCGCCCGCATGCCCGCGCCTACGGTGGCCGGAGATCGTCCCGCGACATCCGTCGCCGTGGGCGTCTACCACTGCGTCTGGGGCGGAGGTAGGACGGTATCCTCTCTCTCAAGCGGCCCGCCTCCTCCTTGGCGAGCATGACTGCTTCGCAGAAGGAGGCTACCGCCTCCCACTCCGTCTCACCCCGCAGCATGGCCGCGACCAATGCCGGGCGCGAGAGGTCTCCGCCTATCGCAGCCGTGAGGACACGTCGGTGCTCCGCCCAAGCTGGGCAGTCCTGCACCGTATGCTCCACCGTGTCCTCCGGGCGGTCCTATTGGACTTAATTTTGACTCATCCACAACCCCTTCCTCTTGAAAACCTAAAATCAACTGAGGTGACACGGCATGTATTTAGATTTTCCGAAAGTATCCCACGAAAAAAATTAAATTGAAATTCACAGAGGAAGAGACCTAAGTTCGGCGGAGTTCTAGTTTTAATATTTTTTTTCCCTTAGGCACACTATACTTACTGCGTGTAACTGTAATTACACATGTAACAATCAGCACAGGCTACTTACTAATAATATTTATGTTCAAAAAGTAATGAAATCCCATCAAAAACATAAATGTGAAATAAGAGCCAAGTTCTAATTTCTCATTTATTTTCGTTTTCGCTCGTTCGTTCTACAGAACCATAAAATAAAAAATGTGCTTGTCGCTTGAACACCCTCTTCTAATATTTCTCATTGATACTTAGTATGAAAAAATAATTATTTTGGAAAGTTAAATTCGTAATTTACATCCATTTAATTTTCTTTTTTTACCGACTTCAAAAGGAGGTTATCAATTCGACCCGTATGTATGTAATATTTCTAGAACTGTCCAGTTTTCGAATATGTTGGTCTATATAAGCGTCTGAACAAATGTGCCAAATTTCGAAAGCGTATATATGTATGTATGTGTATAAATGTATGTTTTTATGTTTGTGTTCGCATATCTCCGGAACTACAAGTCCGATTTAATATATAAGGATAAATTCTTTTTTTGTTATACTAGGTATTGTTCAACTTAGGGTACACTGCAAGTTTCATCAAAATCGGTTCAGTAGTTTTTGAGAAATGGATATTTATGTGGTGACGGATTACAAGATATTGACAAATACCTATGTATTTTACAATACAAGAATTTGGGTTGATTAAATAATAAATAAATAAACTAAAAAGGGTAAAATAAAAACTTTTTCAAAAAAAGTAACCGACTTCAAAAACAACAACAAAAAAGGGTGAAATAACCTAATTAATAACTTCTTTCGGAAGTCGGTGGCAAAAATCAATGAAAATAAAAATATAGCCACCGACTTCCGAAAGAAGTTATTAATTAGGTTATTTCACCCTTTTTGTTGTTGTTTTTGAAGTCGGTTACTTTTTTTAAAAAAGTTTTTTTACATGCTTTAGTTTGGATAGGACAAGATTGGATTTATAACTCTGAAGATTTTTTAGTTTGCAGTTCAGCTACTTTTCATAGTAGTTATAAGTTTACACACTACGTATCCGAAACAAAGTAATGTTCAGTGACTTTTGTCATTTATGATGTTAAGCTAATTTTGGACGTTGCCGTGATTTCACTAGATTTAACTAAAACAAGCATTTTAGATTGTTCAGTGACTTTTGTTATTTATGATGTTAAGTTACTCTTGGACGTTGCCGTGATTATACTGGATAACCAAAACAAGCATTTTGTATTGTTCATTAACTTTTGTAAAACTGAATGTTATGATATTTTCGGGTATCATAACGATCAGCAATTTTTGACAAAATGGTGTTCAGTGACTTTTGACAATTAGTGTTCAGTTAATTTTGAACTTTAATGATGTTCATTCAATACTGGTACCTATCCTGTTGAGCGATTTATGGGTGATATAATGTACAGTCATTTTGAAAATCTGAATGTGGTCATCGACTTTTAATGCTGACTGTACTGTCATAATGGGAAAAGTTGGCATAATATTGTGTTAGGAGGGTGAAATGCGTGGGAAGAACATCTGTTTTGTGGTTGTTTTCCCACTGACAAGGAAGCTTTTAACGATCAGCAATTTCTTTCTCAATAAACGTACAAATAAAATAATAGATATAGGTACATTCCGTGACAACAAAAGACATGTATACAACATTATTTTTAGTATAAGCGAAACCTGAATATAGTTCGTTCAGAATCCGTAAACTGAATCGATTCCAATAATTCTTACACCATGTTTTATTTTGTTCCAAAAATATTTTTTAAATTTTATCACCAGTTAATTACAATAAAATCACCGGACGGTTAAGTACCTCAACGCCGCGCCACCCGGGGTGAATTTCAGCTGCCTCGAGGTGCTAGGAGAAGAGTTTCGGTGCGATCTTACAACGCTACGGAGGAAACGTCGCTTTCCGAGATGGCCAACTATCGGGGATTGATATTGGCAATGAACACCTTAGACTTGAAGAATCCTCTAATCCTATTATAATTATAACAATGAACCTACGTCTTAAGTTAGCATTACATGCAGCCATGCAAATTCTCATGAACATGAACCGTTAAGTGAGAACTAATTTGATTCGGAGGCTTGTAAGCCGCTCATGCCTTAACAAATTTTCGTTCAATGAACATGAAATGTAAATTGGTTGACGAATACGGATGGAATTGTAAAA
The DNA here is from genome assembly GCA_954870645.1 of Agrotis clavis. Lineage (NCBI taxonomy): Eukaryota > Metazoa > Arthropoda > Insecta > Lepidoptera > Noctuidae > Agrotis > Agrotis clavis. The sequence goes on along the minus strand of OX940927.1, from coordinate 4,122,590 downwards.
CAGCACGTAATACTGAATTATTTATCATTCTGCGGCATCAGAATGCTAAATATGAATTCTGTATTGTTCGACAGTTCTTTTGAGGTATTTGTAAAGGTGATGATAAACTCGAGCGTTCACTTGTAATGAGCATGAGCATTCATGTGAATGTAAAATTGTGTCGCTTAACTTAAAACTCGGATAAATCCAAGTCTGACATTTTTTTTTTAATTTTGGTGTCGAACGAAAGGGAAAAAGAATTTTTAAAAACAATTTTATCAGTTCTGTATAAATCCGCGTGGTTCTTGAGAAATAAACCGTCAAAGTTATAAAATTTTATCTAAGTCCCATAGATCCATGAGACAGTTTTTAGGGTTCCGTAGCCAAATGGCAAAAACCGGAACCCGTAGAGATTCGTCATATCTGTCTGTCTGTCTATCCGTCCGTATGCATATATCACAGCCACTTTTTGATGAAAGTATAAGAGCTGTTGAAACTTGGTAAGTAGATGTATTATGTGAACCGCATTAGGATTCTCACACAAAAATAAAACAAAAACCAATTTTGGGGGTACACCCCGTTACTACCCCATTAGTACCCCTTATAATAGAAACTAAAAATTATTTTTTCGCCTGACTCATACGTGTGGGGTATCTATGAATAGGTCTTAAAAAATGATATTGAGGTTACTAACATCATTTTTTTCTTCCCCTTATAACTTCTAAAATAAGAGAATGATAAAACTAAAAAAAATATATGATGTACATTACCATGCAAACTTCGATTGAAAATTGGTTTGAACGAGATCGAGTAATTTTTTTTAATACGTAAACAGCAATTTACCTTGCAAAGTTACAACCAACTACAAGAACTTTTATATTATATTACTTGCTGCTACGGAACCCTTTATGGGCGAGTCCGACTCGCACTTGGCCGGTTTTTTCAAATAATAATAATAAACCTGATATAGTGGTGGTAGATCGCCGAGAGCGCCGTGCAATGATTGTTGACATCACCGTCCCTCATGACGAGAACCTCGTGAAAGCTAAAAATGATAAAAAATCAAGTACCTATCTTGATTTAGCACACGAGATGAGGGTGAGGGTAGTAAAGTGTACACATCTTTTTACAGAGCTCTCATTTAATTTTAAAATTAAAATAGTTAATCTGGATATTTTATATTGTATATGCACTCAATGTTTTAATTATCCTTGGATGCACTCACAGTCTTCATAACTTTTCTTCTTTTCCTCTCACTTCACCTGCTCAAACACAATTGTCACTATGGACCTGTATGCCAAGCTGTCAACCTGTATGGAGGAACTATCTGCAACATTTGCTTCACGGATGGACACCTATGAAGAGGAGTTGAAGAATGCAAGCAGCAATGAGGTCACCCACAAAACAATTGCCAGCCTGTCCCGGGACTTCACGGAGTTCAAGTGTCTTATCTGGAGAACAATGACTGCTCTGAAGACTCAGATGGAGCTGCTGACAGTTGGTCTGGATCGTCATGAGATGGCTTCACGCAAGCAGGTTCTCCTCCTTCATGGTCTCCCTGAACAGGGGGATGAGGATCACACTTCCCGGGCTGTCACAACTCTGACAGATAAGTTGAAGATGCCTAATATCTCTTCTGCAGACATCACATCCTGTCATCGCCTGGGAATCGATTCAGGCAAGCCTCGTCCTTTACTTATTAGGTTTTTAAGCCACAGTTTGCGCAGCGAGGTTTGGAATAAGAAAACTCTGCTGAAAGGTTCTGGACTAGTATTTTCGGAGTTCCTGACTAAACCCAGGCATGACACATTTCTTGCCGCTCGCAAACACTTTGGGGTGAAGCAGTGTTGGACTCCGAGGGCAAGATCGTCATCCTGCTCCCAGACAAGTCTCGACGGAGGATAGAAACTTTAACTGAACTCCAAAAACTTGAGGCTCAGTTTCCTTTGACCAGTGATGCGACACAGGGCACTGGCGAACAGTCACCGATGAGTAAATCTCCTTTGGTAAGAAGACCACGAAGGCAACCAAAATAATAGATAGCTTTGGAATTTACTTTGTTGATCACTCTGTTATTATTTGTGTTTGACAATTGACAATGACATTTTATTTCTAGTCCTAAAACTTGCTCGTTCGGAAACATTGTCAATGTTATTTTTTTTTTTTTTTTGGGCTTTGGATACAAGGCCTTTTAATTTTATATAATTTTAACCACAGACTTTTTAGCAACTGGCGGGTGCATCGAGGATTTTTGAATACTAGTTAACTGATAATTATATATATTTATTTATTTGTTTATTATAAATAGAACATATCGACGCTTGAAAGGCAAAAGTTACCAAGCGACATTTTGGGCGATATTGAGTTATATATATCATTGAAATCAGAAAAAAATTCTGCGTCGATTGATCCTACTCTCGTACCGCTAGGAAGACTTTTGCTGTCGCTTGGTAACTTAAAAAAGTACACATTTTCATCAATTTCGGCGACTAAGCGACCAAAATTTTACCGATTTATGAACAAACTTCACTTGGTAGATATTTTATTTCAAGTTTTAACACTTAGTAACTTTTGCCTTGACTTGAATTAATGCGTTTTAACATTAAGTATTTTTTGCTTTACGGTATCTGTTGTATGAGCATTGATTAAGAAATTTTACCTGATTATTATTTTATATTTTTCTTCATTTAAGACATTTTGACACACCTTAATTATGTATTCATTTTCATTTAGTATTTTCTTCCTAAATACAGTGTACTTTAAAACGTAATATAGTACTATTTTTCCTGCCTAAAAAAAATAAATTTTGTCGTTTGGTAAAATTTTACCTGCCGTTTTTTTTTACTGTTTTTGTCAGTTAGATAACTATTTCCGATATGAAATTTGTACAAAAATCAGTTTATTCCCGTTGCACCTATTTTGTTTTGTCGCATGAACGCGTTGCAAATCAGAACATGAATGGCTGTTGGTCAAATAATTTCGATTAGTCTTCACTCAACTGTCGCTTAGGCTAACCGCGTAATCGCGCGCATCGCACGTAGTACGTCGCGTAGCTCGGAATATTGATGTATCACCTACTCGTCCTGCCTATCATAAGTTCGAAAAATATTTAACCGAATTTCATTTCACCTCAAACCTTTCGCCGTATCCCAGCAGTTCCATTATGGAACTACTGGTTTTTTTATCCCAGTAGTTACCCAAATAAACGTTTTTTCTTTTATTTCTTTCTTTCTTTCTATAAGTCTTTTAGATCCCGCCGTGCAAATAGACCTCAGAAACTTTCCGACATCAATCTCAACCTCATGACTGAACAACGCTTATTAAGACTGTAGACTTTCAGTGACGCCGAGTCATATAGGCAGATCAATAGACAAATTCAAAATCCTTGCGGCACGGTGATCTCTTTAATCATCATCATCAGCCTATAAATGTTCCCACTGCTGGGACACAGGCCTCCTCTCTGTGAGAGGGAGTGGGCCATAATCCACCACGCGGGCCCAGTGCGAGTTGGTGGATGTCACAATGTCTTCGAATTTTTGGTTCTAGGACATGCCGGTTTCCTCACGAATTCACGATGTTTTCCTTCACCGTTTTGAGAGCAGTGGTGATGAAATAAATTACACAAAGTAATGCGCCTGGCGGGGTTCGAACCCACGACCTACAACTCGTAAGTCGGGGCCGATACCACCCGGCCACCACTGCTCTCCTATTCTCTCTGATCTCTTTAATACTAACCACATTAAAGAGTCAACGAACGACGACGACGATAGTGTTTGCAAGAGATGTATCTATTGGGCAAAGCCAGCTGACAAAGCTGAAACGAGAAGATGCAAAGAAAGCAGAGGTATTGAAGGAGGTCGAAAACCTTTATGCACAGCTATAAGCTTCGGTTGCCAAACCTGTTAGCAGCGTGGCCACAGATCCAAGGGCCAAGATAACCCGACACTACATTGAAGACATCCTGGGCATTAGCCTTTACGAAATTAGGATGGCCCCTAATCAGCTGAAAATAATAAGGCGCCGAGTGAAGATGGAGTCATTTCAGAGTTTTTGAAAGTGGATGGAAATTGGTGGTTCTTTTCTTTAAGAAGGATGACAACACCTTATTAAGAAATTACTCGCTCTTGAGACACGTTTATAAGTTGTTTTCAAGGGAACATCATCACGAACCGTCTCGACCGCAGGTTTGATGACTTTCAGCCTTCCAAACAAGCCGGTTTCCGAAAAGGTTACCATATGGTCACACACACCCGCTGCGGAAAGTTATACAGAACACCGGAGAGTATAACTTGCCCTTATGTTTGGCGTTTGTGGACTATGAGAAAGACTTTAAATCGGTGGAGATGTGGGCAACTGGGCAGTTCTTGAATCTCTCCAACGATGTCGTATTGACTATTGGTATATCGAAGTGTTTAGGTGCTTAAACAATAATACCACTATGTCGGCCCGAGTACAGGTGCAGAGTTGGAAGGCGATTCCTTTGAAAAAAGCGTATGACAGGGAAACGTGATATCATACAGACGTGATAAGTTGTTGACTTGTATATCTACTTGGAACAAACCGTCGGACTAGGCAGGTTGAACTTCAAAAAAGAGGTCAACCGCCGAATCCAACACGGCCGGGCAGCGTTCGGGAAACTGCGTAACGTTTCCTCGTCCAGAATACCTCAGTGCCTCATAGTTTTCAGCAAATGTGTGACGACTTATGGAAAATGAATGAAACGTGGTCTCTTACTACGGGCCTCATTAGTAAGGGTCAGCTCAGGGTAGCCCAACGAGCTATGGCGAGGGCTATGTTCGGAGTCCCTCTGCGTGCTATGTGGTCTGCCTACTGCCACTTGAACTTGCTGGTTTTCTGGGCTATGTCTGCAACTTTAATTCGCCTACGAATCTTTTCATTTCTGATTCGATCGAATCACGCACGCAGAACGATGGCCGATGAGGCCGCAAAGTTCCCGAATGGAGACCATGCTCTAAGGCAACGCTGCTAGGTGGACAGACGATCTGATGAAAATCACAGAATCGCGCTGACTGCAAGCAGCTTCCAACCGGACCTATTGGAAATATATGGGGCAGGCCTATGTACAGCAGTGGACGTCCTACGGCTGATTTGATGATGATGAATTTCATTACGATATACAGGATGAATTTTTGAACTGGGCGTTGATTGCCATATACGAAACTATGACGAATATCGAAAAACGTTGAAAGGAGTCTCGAGGCCGATTTTGACTAAAACTAAAACTGCATGATTGGCTTTTAGACAATTCAATAATTCTGGAAAGGAATCGAACCCGCTGGTTTTGGAAAAAAATTACACCCTGTAGCCCTGTACTATTACACCATTCGATAGTGTTGCTAATAAGGATTAAATTCTGGGAAGTAATCATATACCGCAAACTGATAGACATCATCTAATTTTTTTTTAAGTGATAAATCTTCAAGGCAATGACTGTATTCGAAACAACTTAACCGTTTCTTCTTTAAAATAATGGTTTTTTTTTTCAACTCAGTAATATCGAGTAGCTGAATACAGTGCGATAGTTGACACGTGTCAAATCCAGTGAAAGATTGAAAACTGTGATGATGGTGACGAAAAGCTTTAACCGAAAGTTTTTAATTTTGTGTATTAAAACCTAAATTTATTGTTGCTTATTCAAAAAAAACCTACACTAACTTTATTTAATTTGTACCATGGTTAAAATTGGCTGTTAGAAAAATATATTTGTTTTCTATATAGATCATTTTACCTGAAAGTCAAACATGCGCCAATCCATGATACGTCATCTTGCTTCAAACACAATAATAAAATAATCGGGTTTAGTTAATTTTAGTTATTTTATCATTAAATTTTGATGTCGGTAAGTAACTTTTGCCTGTTTGTGATTTTTTATAAAATTATTACCAACCGACACTATTTCATAAACTAATGAGAAAATCTATAATCTTTAAATGCCAGTTTATTAAGCCTGAAAAATGTATTTAAAATTCGTTGGAATTACGTAATTATGACAAATATGTGATTTTATACGACTTTTTTTCCAAAAATAAAAACTTTAAAATGCTCTCCTGTAAAGTTGGCTACATGTCGCTTGGTAATTTTTGCCTTTCAAGCGTCGATATTATATATTTCTTATTTATTTTAAATTAATATTGTGTCATGCTAGATAATTCTGACGATAGTTTTGTTTCTTGTTTTTCTTCTTGTGCTTCTGATGACAGCTTTGCTGGTGCGCTCAGTGATGATTCTGTACACCTATGTGAACAGCTTTCTTCTCACTTTACATCTCTCAGCAAATTTTTCAATGCGGTCCACATAAACGCTCAAAGTATTCCTGCTCATCATTCTGACTTACTGTCCTCTTTCGATTCCAATCTTATCCATGCTGTGCTTGTTTCTGAAACATTCCTTAAACCAGCACTTCCTTCAACACAATATTCCTTGCCCGGCTATAAGCTTGTGCGTAATGACAGAACAGGCAAGGGAGGTGGAGGAGTCGCTATTTATCTCCGTGGAGATATTACTTATAGGGTTGTTGATCAGTCTCCGAGTCATTATTCGAAATTTGCGGAACATCTTTTTATTGAAATTGTTTTTAACCACACTAAACTACTTTTAGGTGTTTACTATAGTCCTTCTTGTCAAATTGATTATTTTTCCTCCTTTGAATCAAAACTAGAACTTTTAACATCATTATATGACCACACTATTATCCTCGGAGACTTCAACACCTGCTTGATCAAGGATGATGTGCGCAGCCGTAAACTTCAATCTCTTGTCTCTTCTGTCAATATGCACATCCTTCAGCTAAACGCTACCCACCATGCTCCTCATTGCAATCCCTCATTATTGGACCTCATTATTGTTTCCGACTCTAGTAAAGTAGCCACTCATGGACAACTTTCCGCCCCCTTCTCTTATCATGACCTTCTCTTTTTGTCATACAAAATTCGTCCGCCTAAACGCAAATCCAAATTTCTCTTCCTTCGCAGTTTCAAAAACATTAACATGGAGCGTTTGAGGGAGGATGCGGGCAACATAGACTGGTCTCTTGTTTACAACTGTGATGAGCTAGATTCAAAGGTTGAGGAATTCAATCAGATTGTGTTGAACCTCTTTGATGAGCATGCTCCACTGAAAAAGGTTAGAGTGAAGCATCTTCCAGCCCCTTGGTTGTCTGACACCATAAAAAGCGCGATGTCGAAGAGGGATAAAGCCAAGAGGCGTTATAGAAGGGATCCTACTGATGAGAACTGGTCTTTTTACAAGAAGCTGCGTAATAGCTGTGGTCGTTTGTGTAGGGATGCAAAAAGACGCCACATTCACGATTCTGTTCAAAACATTAATACAGCACAAGTATGGCAATTTCTCAAGTCCCTCGGTATCGGCAAAGTCGCTATTGATAGCACTTCCGATATAGACCTGGACGCAATTAACACCCATTTTTCAAAATCTCCAGTCACTTTGGATGACAGCACTAAATCTTCTACTCTCAACAATCTTTCTAACCTTCCTCTGCCATTGTGTACTTCTTTCTCTTTCCAGCCGGTTGCAGAAGGGGATATTAAACGGGCAATTTTATCCATTTCCACAAAAGCGGTGGGTGTTGATGGTATTCAACTCCAGATGCTTCTTCCTATCCTAGATACACTGGTCCCAGTAATTTCCCACATTATCAACTACTCTCTATTCACTGGTTCCTTTCCTTCTGGGTGGAAGAATGCCCTTGTACTACCTCTTCCTAAAGTCTCCAATCCCTCTTCCGTGTCACAGTTCCGTCCAATTTCAATACTTCCTGTCCTATCCAAAGTCCTTGAGAGTGTTGTCAACAGTCAACTGTCTTTTTATCTCTCTTCTAATGGCCTGTTGAGTCCATACCAATCTGGTTTCCGTCCTGGCCATAGCACAGTATCGGCATTGGTTAAAATAACCGATGACATCCGACTGGCCATGGAGAATAAGCTCCTTACGATTTTAGTGCTATTGGACTTCAGCAGTGCGTTTAATTCAGTTGACTTTGACATACTCTTGGGTATCCTTTCCTCTCTAAACATATCTCCTTCTGTAATTGGTTGGTTTAATTCTTATCTTCGGGGTCGTTCGCAGTCGGTTCGCTGTAATGAGGCTTCCTCTGAATGGTGCAATCTTACTGCGGGGGTTCCCCAAGGTGGTGTCCTTTCTCCACTTCTTTTTTCTATCTTTATTAACGCTATCACTAAGATCCTAGTTTCACGCTTCCATCTCTACGCAGACGACTTACAGATTTATCGCCATTTCAAGCTTGAGGAGCTTCCTGAATCTTTGGCTGCCATCAATAATGATTTAAAGAATATCGCTCAGTGGGCTAAAAGTTTTGGACTTTTAATTAATCCAGCAAAATCTCAAACAATCATTATTGGTGGTAGGTATTTTATCAACTTATTGAATCTCCAGTCTCTCCCACCAGTCATGTACGATTCTGTTCCGATACCCTATTCCAGCAATGTTAAAAACTTAGGTGTATTTCTTGACTGCAATCTTTCCTGGAATGTTCACATTGCGGAAGTGAGCAGGAGGGTGTTTTGCTCGTTTCAGTCCCTCAAACGTCTCCAAAAGTTTCTGCCATTACCAACTAAAATAACTCTCGCTCAGTCTCTTCTTCTACCTTTACTAGACTATGCTGATGTCTCCTTTCTCGACGCAACTGAGGAACTTCTCGACAAGCTCGAACGTCTGCAGAATTTGTGTATCCGCTTCATTTTCGGTCTTCGAAAGTACGACCATGTGTCGGAATTTCGGAGACAGCTGAAGTGGCTGCCTATTCGGCAGCGTCGAGATTCTCATGTCCTTGCTTTCCTGTTTTCCGTGCTTCATAATCCTAATTCTCCTATTTATCTCCGGGAGCGGTTTGAGTTTCTTGTCCCTAGAGGAAAGCCTTGTCGCTCATCCTCATCTCTTCTCCTTCGTGTCCCTTCTCATACTTCGAGTCGTTATGATGGATCTTTTACTGTGCGTGCTGTTCGCCTTTGGAATTCTCTTCCTCACTCCTTACGCGATAGCCCGTCGTTGGAAGTTTTCAGGAGAAGAATTAGGGAGCATTTCCTGTCATCATGACTAATAGGTATGTAAGTATGTATTATTTTATATATTATATTGTATGTATTATGTTTATACACGTATTTGTTTATTTAAGTATGCATTAAATATTATTGTTAAATGTTTGTACACCGAATATCCTCACTAAAATAAAATAATAATCACTCTATCGCTCTAAGGTTTGCTGTTAGAAAACCCAATTCTGGGTTAAGCTCGCCTTTGTACATAACTTACCCTTATGTGAAGTGTTATTTTAATTGTATATGTGTACAATAAAGAATAAGAATAAGAATAAGAGATTGTTGACATGTGGGACGTGGACTCAGCAGTCATTGTACCGATAGTCAATGGACTAATCGGAGGCTCTCATTGTGCAGTTGGCTCAAGGGCTTGATGCAGAAAGCAGTTCTCTTGGACACGGCGCGCATAGTGAGGAGGTTCCTCTCTCTGGAGCCCTAACCACCGGCAGCTTGGACCCTGTTCCCGATGGTGCTGGGCACCTATTTTTTATATATTTAATAGTTTTTATTTATTTTTGTAAAAATATCTGAAAATGTTTAAAATATGATAGAAAATGAATAAAGGAGATAATAATACAAATATTCCACAACTATGACACAACGCCATCTAGTCCCAAGCTAAGCAGAGCTTGTGTTATGGGTACTAGACAACTGATAAACATACTTATACTTATATTTCTAAATACATACATTTATTATAGATAAATTACACCCAGACACAGAACAAATGATCGTGCTCATCACACAAACATTGGTCCTGGGTGGGAATCGAACCCACGACCTCCGGCATAGCAGTCAGGGTCAGTAACCACTAGACCAATAGGCCAGTCAGTAAATGTAGTTAAGTCCATGAGAGCCAATCAGGTAATTGCATTTTTCAACATGGCCGTCAATCAACGTAACTCTGCGACAGTAACACCATACACTCACACACTGAGTTTTTTCAAAGATAGATAAATTGCATTCCATTCTACCAAATGAAGGTAAATCCAATCTAAATTACATATTTGAAAGGATGAGCGATTTTTATACCCCAGCGAGTTAAGTTGAAAATCTATTGAAGTTTACAGATCGTTTTCGTTTGTTTCGTTCGTTATCGCGCAGCAGTCTTTAATCGATTTCTAACTTTATGCGCTACGGTATAAAGTTGAAAATGTATTAGTGACTGCAGAGCGATAACGATTGTCGTCTGCTGTCTTCGTCTGTTTGTCTCAGTACCTAGATCGATTTCTAATCTAAACATTATGCAGCTAAATTTATTATTTTGTATTGAGCCTCTGCCATCCGCAACTTAGTACCTTACCATTTTTTTACAGTTATTAATATGAATGTCCAATTCCTTAGCATTCACTTGTAATGGACACTCTTGCGAATTTTACATTACAGGAAAACAAATGAAAGTGATACGGGAATTTTATTTCAGGAGAGCTTTTTTGCCGAGCCGTCTGATAAGTCTGAAATCTAGATATTTTTTTAAAAGATCATGAAAATGTTCGTTGTTCAGATCGACATTTGATTTGATACTTGATTTAAAGAAAATAATCAAAATTTGTCTTCCACAAAATTTGGATGGTATAATAACATTTTTGTAACAGTAAAGAATTTAACATAATCATTTTGTGGGCTGTATTTTTCGGCCAGTTCCTAACTCAATGAGACTTTTCACGACCTCATGTTCAGAAGTTGCGCGACTAAACAAAAACCACTTAGTTTAGGTTTATTTTCTAGATAATATACTTCTATGGCGTGGTATATATCTATTCTGTGGGATATGGGTCTTGGAGTAAATAATCGACAGATGTTCAGGTATAAGCCGGAGCATTGAAGAAAGGATTCTAAAATGGCGGCTTGTACTTGCGTTGACAGATAGTACAGTCAGCATATAAGATTTCAAATTAATTTTTTTTTGAAATTGAAAATAAAAAAAGCAAGACTGGATCAAAATTATTCTCAAACTTAATCTAACAATAAAACAAAATTCAACAACAATAATCAACAGGTAACAACGGAAAAATAACAGAAATCTATAAAACATTTTTTAAAAAAATATCACTGAGCGCGTCAAGACACATCAAGACTATTTTTTTTCTGCTTACGCTACACGCGGGAGTGAGTATAGACGGAACTAGAGTGCGAGTGAGAAGACACGATAAGCGCCGCCATTTTAGAATCCTTTCTTCATTGACCCAGGTTATATATAGTGTGGAAGCCATATTACGCAAAACCATTATGGCCATGTAAATTGCTTCGAAACTACCCGTTACACGTGTATCTTATTACAGTACAGTAGGTAAACCCTGCTCGGGATCCTTTCACAGTTTGTTGTACTTCTGAAATGAACTTTATGACCAAATGAATATAGTACAATGAGTGTAGGCGTCCTCAAATATTTTCAATTCTGAAAGTGAATATTTTTAAGGGTACCGTAGCGTACTCAAAGGGTAAAACAGGACCCTATTACCAAGACTTTCGCGTCCGTATGACTGTCTGTCCGTCACCAGACTGTGTCTTAAACCATGATAGATAAACAGTTGTAATTGATGTATTCTATTTCCGCTATGACATCAAAAAATACTTAAATAAAACATTAAATCCGAGTGCTCCCGGTGAGAGAGCGCCTTTACGGTTCGATAGAATACGAACAACATTCGTACTAACTAGCTTAGATTCGAATTCTCAAAGACATTTTCATGTGTGTGTGAGCCACATTGGCCTTTTAAAAGTGTTCATGGTTGAATTACTATGTGTGCATATCAATTTGTCCACTGTACTGCAATGTATTCAGAACATTGATTACTCATGATAGCAACGACGATATAATACTAGACTCCGCATGCACGATCTAAGGAACAAAAATTATTCTGCCAACTCGCTGAGGTACTACGTAAGCGAGGGGGGCGGGGTACTGCGTTGTGATTGGCTTACTCAAGGTCTGTTCTGTCTCAACGTATGTTTACGGCTCACAGGGTTGGTCAAAATGAGACGAATATAAGACTTTTTTGCCTAATGTGTTGACAGACATCGGTCGCCTGTTATTAGGAGTCTAGTATTATAATTATCGTCATTGCATGATAGTCTGAATGCATTCGTATCAGTTAATGTTCAGCTTTGATAGATAGTCATCAATGCTGTATACATCAACTCGGAGAATGGAATCTATGATTGCAATTTGGCTCCACTAACTTTGGTGCTAGAAATGGTATCGGTATTTACAGGAAAGCAGTCGAGAACCAGTCAATGTCTACTTATGATGGTTCGTATACATTAAGCTATCTAAAACCAGTATAAGCTGAACGTTCACTTTGTGAAAGGATAAACTAGTTTTGTCTACCTGCTGGTTTTGGGAACGTTTCGGGTCGCTCAACGCAAACAGGCTTTGATTCTCTTTGGGGGCCCCGTAAAATTGCTGAGGACTATTTCTTCGGCGTGTCGTGTTGCATGCCTCTAAGGGCCTATTCACACAACATTTTTTAAACGCGCCGTTGACCGCGTTTGAAGCGACACCTATACAGACGCGATACGCATGCAATTCGGCTGTAACTACGAACAATGAGTGTTAGGTAGGTATCGCGTAAACCCTTCACTAGGGAGACAATTCGCTATTTTTTACTCTGTGTTTTTTTTCAAATATAATTTCTTTATTATTTCTTAAAAAAAAACTGCATCAAAATCCGTTGCATACATAGGGACAGACAGATAAACAGCCATTGATCCATGAAGATAAAAACCGGCCAAGTGCGTGTCGGGCCACGCACAGTGTAGGGTTCCGTAGTTGCCCATCAAAATACCTATGCGAACTAATTAAACTGATTCGCTGAATTTAATTTTAAAAAGAAGAATTTTCAAAATCGGTCCAGGCGTCTTTGAGAAATCGGGGAAAATACATTAAAAAAATTAGGACGAATTGAGAACCTCCTCCTTTTTTTGAAGTTAGTTAAAAATAGTTGACAATAAAAACCTACCTATCCCCAAAACATACCCACCTATTATTATAGCTGTAAAAATAAAGTTGACAAACTTACATTTGCAGTTGAAGAACATATATTATGTTCTCCTATACATTTTGTTTAGGAAATTATTATGGTCGACTATTACTCGTAAACTTGTAAAGCCTACTTAGTCATGATAATTTTCCTTAAAACTTCGTTATAATTATAATTACTACTATTGCGAATTTTTTCACACCCCCAAACATAACCGTTTAGCTGGTAGAGGGGGGGGACACTCGAGTTGAGCAAAAATTAGCACTTTAAAGCTTAATATTTCACAAACGAATCTTTTTATCAAAAAATTGTTAATGGAAACTATCAATATTTTTTAAAGACCTATTTAATGATACCCCACACTAAGGGGTACGCGAGAAATAAAAAAAACATCCCCACTTTACGTGTACAGGAGGTACCCTAAAAAAAAATATTTTACGAGATTTTATTTTACCACTTTTTCGACGCAACAAATCCGTATATTTACACCAAATTACAGCTTTCTAGTACTGGGCGTCTCTGAGCTAAGCTGCGGACAGACGGACGGACGGACGGACGGACGGACATGGCGAAACTATAAGGGTTCCTTGTTGACTACGGAACCCTAAAAATTACCCTGCAAAAATGTTTTATTCATAAAGCAAAAAGACGTATAGTACAAACGTGTTCTTTGACGTTAATTTTTGATGGATAGAAATTGGCACATGAAAGGCACTTTTTACTATCCTGACAACTCACACGTAAATAATTAAAGTACGAAGTACCTCCAAATACGTAGAATTCGAGCTAGGGCTTTTGATCTCGGGATGGTAGATGATTGTTTTGAATAATAATTAACGTTGAATTTCCCGTTTACTTTACGTCCTTAAAACGTGATAGTGGTGATAACCCATGCTAGAGCCTCTGTTGTCGTGAGGTGGTGACGTATTTCAGCTCTTTATACAACGGCCCATTAGCTCAGTTGGTTAGAGCGTCGTGCTAATAACGCGAAGGTTGCGGGTTCGATCCCCTCATGGGCCACTAATTTTTGTTTTTGCAATATATTATATTAATTCTTCTCATAGAAATACTAGCTTTTTGAACATAAGTAGGCAGTCAAATCAAATCAATCAAATATTTTATTATATAAACATTACTAAAAAATACAAATAAACCTATGAAAATAATGATAGTCCTGAAAAATTCGGTGCCTGTAGTAGGTACCGTCAAACGGTATTTACATTTTATTTTAGTGTGGGGTAATGTTTTATAAAAAAAAAAAACATGGAATGGGAAAGAAAAAAAATATCTGGGCAGCAGAATCCAAAATCTATTCCCACGTTTTTATAAACTCACTTTTCTTGTTTGTTTATTTGTTTGTTTGTTTGTCGTTCCAGTTGGACTTTTGCAACTCAATTTTGAGGCACTTCCCGATAAGCTAGCAGGCTGAAATTTTGCACACACTCTGAGTTCTGATGACAATACATGACTAGCTAAGAAACGTCATAACAAATCCAATATGGCGGCCTCCCCAAGATGGCGGACGGGCTGTTTGAAATCAACCCCCATGATATGGGTATCAAATGAAAGAGTTTGCTGTCAGAAATACGAAAAAAAAATAGTCACGTGACTTAAATCCAATATGGCGGACGTCCAAGATGGCGGACAGGCTATTTGAAATGCACCCCCATCATATGGGTATCAAATGAAAGGGTTTGCTGTCAGGAATATGAAAAAGGTAGTCACGTGTCTTAAATTCAACACGGCGGACATGCAAGATGGCGGATTGGCTATTTGAAATGCACCCCCACGATATGGGTATTAAACGAAAGGGTTTGCTGTCAGGAATATGAAAAGTAAGATAAAAATAATAAAATAACTAATAGATTTGTAGTCTTTCGACTAGTATCAGGTTCGGAATCTTCGTGCAAATGTAGGATGTAATCTGCGTACTGGGCGTGGATGGTGATTGTGAAGGATTGGTCATCACAGTCATAGGGCTACTTTAATAGGATTTCTCCTGTAACTATCACTTTTGGAAGATAACGTCCGCCGAGTACATGGCTGTGTGCTCTGTGTAACCTACTACACTGTCAAAAACTGACGTTCTAATAGCTAATGGCCTCCTCACCAGTACTCGGAGTTCGTTAAGAAGGTCATAGGAATGAGGCGCGCCGACAGATTTAAAAAATCTAAAAACCCACGTTTTTAAATTTCCTAAAAATAAGAAAATAACCCTACGGGGCTGAGAGGGGCCACTCAAAACGTAGGGTTCAAATCAACTGATTATTATTGTTTTGTCGTGAAAAATATATGAACACGATCCACCCTTTGTAAGATCATCAATTTGCACAAATAGACTTCAAAATCTGTTACAGACTACAGAGCGTTTCCTATATTGTTTGCCACTTACCTGGAGGGCGGTCTTTTGCGTGACAAGTCCACAAGTCTTGTCTATGCTCCAAACAATTTGTTTCCCTCTGTTGAGGATCAGAAGGTTTACAATAAGGAGGAGTCTTGGAAAGGAGTCCCACATCACTCCCCCCTTAAGTGAAGCGCACCACAGGCTTCACGGCTCTGCCGGCTCTGGTGGTGTAAGGCTGAGGAGGTCCTTGATCTTGGTCGTCCTCAACCTGACATGACTCGTTAAACATGTAAGCCGGTTTGAGTCTGTCTAACGATATCACCGAAGTACGTAGCGGTAATTTAATTTTGAAGAACTTGTCGTAGCGCTTGATTACTTCATACGGTCCATCGTAAGGTGGTGTTAGCGGCGATCGAACAGTGTCATTCCTTACAAAAACATGTGTGCACGTTGCGAGGTCCTTATGAATGAATGACTTATGATTGCTGTTCGAGAGCGGCGTGCTTCTGACCGATGACATTGTTTCCATAAGGCGGCGTACGTAGTCGCTTTCATTAATGTTTGTTTCTGTAGACGTGATGAAATCTGATGGCAGACGAAGTGTTGCTCCGTAGGTCATCATTGCCGGGCTTAGATTATAATCGCGTAAAGCTGTGCGTAGACCTAATAACACAGTGGGTAGTTCCTCTGTCCAGCGATTGGTGGCACCTCTTGCCATTAGTGCTGCCTTCAAGGTTCGATGCCATCTTTCAATCTGCCCATTTGACTGTGGGTGATAAGCTGTAGTGCGTATACGATTTATGCCCAATTTCATCATTAGTGATCGGAAAAGCTGAGATTCAAATTGACGACCTTGATCTGTAGAAATACGCAGTGGACATCCAAATCTAGTTATCCAGTTGTCATACAAGGCTTTAGCAACGTTTTCGGCTGTTATGTCAAGCAACGGGACTGCTTCAGGCCATTTGGTGCAGCGATCTATGATGGTCACGCAGTAGCGGTAATCATTTGACATTCGCAGAGGGCCGACAATATCTATATGTATGTGTTCAAAGCGTTCAGACACTGGGAACTCGCTCAGTGGAGTTACAACGTGGCGATGTACTTTCGCTCGCTGACAATCGATGCACGCTCTGGTCCAATTACCGACATCTTTGTTCATGTTCGGCCAAAAGAATTTTGATGTCATCTGCTTCCGTGTTGTTCTGATACCGGGATGACATAAATCATGTTGTGCTTTAAATGCAACAAAACGATATGTTTTCGGTAGATACGGTCGGGATGTCCCAGTCGATGTTTCACACGTAATTGGTCGGCTTATTCCAGGCATTGTGACGTCAGTAAACCTTAAGTTAGATTGGTTCTTTAACTCTTTAAGCACGGGATCATTTGCTTGTTCGCTTGCCAAGTTATTGTAGTCGATAACATTGGGGCATTGTATATATGTCTTCTATGCGTGACAGGGCGTCGGCTACGGCGTTGTTGTCTGCTTGCACATACTTAATATCGGTGCAAAACTGGCTGATAAAATGTAGTTGTCGCTCTCGACGCGGTGTGTCACTGCTGCTTGTCGGGCGTATTAATGCACGGGCAAGTGGCTTATGGTCTGTAAACACCGTAACGTTGCCTCCTTCTATTAGCGTTCGAAAATGCTTCACAGATGAATATATCGCTAGTAATTCGCGATCGTAAACACTGTAACGCTGTTGTGTCATACTCATCGCCTTTGAGAAATAAGCGAGAGGTCTCCATGCGTTATCAATTTTCTGTTGTAGTACAGCACCAAGACTGTAGTTCGATGCGTCTGTCATTATAGCCAGGGGACAGCCGGGAACTGGATGTGTCAGCTCTGTAGCTTCTAAAATGCTTTGACGGCACCTTTCAAAAGCTTTTTCGGCAGCTGGGTTCCACTCGATTGGCGTTTTATCGTTGCGTTTGCGGTTATGTAGGAACTTGTTGAGTTCACTTTGTAATTCGGCTTGGCGGGGTAAGCAGCTACGGTAAAAATTAAGCATGCCTAAGAAACGTCGTAGCTAGAGATGTGCCTGATGGCAATATTCCCACTGCCGGCAATATTCCCAATATTGCCACTGCCGGTAAAATACCAAAATTGCCGGCAACTTTGGCAATATTGCCAAAGTTGCCAGTCAAATAACACCAGTATATTTTATTATTACTGCGGGTGCAGTTTATATTACTGTAGATAATACGTTGCGGCATTAAGTCCGCCTTATAAAAACTACTAAGTTGTTACTCTAAACGGTGATTTACTGATTATGTAAGAATTACCGAAACAAATGCATTAAAATAATGTTATTTTTGTTGATTGTTTGTAGTTTTGACAGAGATTTATACTTCCATATTGTATAGGTACTTATATTCGTTGTTTTTGCTATGTGATTTAGCATGAAAAACTAGTAGCCCACTCAACGAACAGTTATAGAGGGAAATTCTTGGAACACGATTTTGGACTACGTTACTTTGTTTGAACTAGTTAGGAGGTGAATATAATTATCAAAAGTCCCCGCCACTAGCCCTTGAGCTGTGGGGGAGGGGGGTTTAAAGGTTCCATTTTTTGATTTACACTTATAACTCGGAAACCATGCCTCCTAGCGGCATGGATTGTATGAATAAAACAAAGGCTGAATAAAGGACCATGCCCATATTAGTATGGAGCTGAAAGTCAGCAATGTCATGCAATGCCCAAATTGCAGCTCTATGTCATACGATAGCTTTTTAGCGATATTTTTATGATATCTAGGTTTAATGTTATTTAAAGCACCGATTCAAAAGATATTGGACATTAAACATGATAACTTCCTGCTGGTTTTTTAAACATTTTATCGTTTATAGACAGCATTGCTAATAGTTTTTCACTAGGAACTTCATGATCATCTTATTGACTTATCTTTGTTATCAACTATACATGTAAGTTAAGATTTTTTATCGAACAGAAGAGCAAATCGGAAAACACACAAACACAGCAGCAGACGCGCAGGCAGAGTGAATGAGTGAATGAGTGTCAGGCATTTTCATTTTAGTTTTTTGTTTGGAATGTTTTTGACTTGGAGCTAAGTCTTTTGAGCCTTTACTTCATTAGGTTTTGACTTCAATTATTATGTTTAATTGAAGCCTAGATATACTTTTATGATTTTGCCACGTAAAAAAAAAAAAGAAAGATATACTTTAACATTACCACAAAGTACTTTTATCTTTTACTGTTGAGTGTCTGGAGACATCCTTTAGATCTTTTAGTAAAGCAGTAATTATTAATCACTTTTGTGACTAATATCAATCATGTTGGGTTTTATCTTGCCGATCGAATCAATAATAATACGCAAATAAAACCGCAACACTACAATAATAGGTATTCGTTATCATTAGTAACAAAACTATCACAACGAATGAATTTATATAAATGGGCCAAAGGACATGATTCCAAACCGTAATAAATGAAGAATGATTGAATGATGATAAGTACTGCAATGTCAACAAAAAGTCTTATTTTTTTTATTTTTTAACCGGTGCTTTATATGATTCCAAATAAACATCATAATTCTAGTTTTTTTTTACTAAAACAATCTTGTAATATACTTTATCTGGGCGTTTCTGGGGCACAGATGGGCATGGTCCTTTCCTATAAGTTTTATTTAGTAACCATTTCGATATCTTGTATAGTTTTCAAAAAAACATATTTACCTTTTTGCATTCGGAAAGTCTTATTTAATATTGCCATAAATCCAGAAAGCAGCAGCAGTCTTTTCAGGCTCTCCCTGTAGTACAGTCACGAGCAATAGTATGTTTACACTAAGAAGTATTCAAAAGCGATGTTCTGCTACCATATTGATTAAACTTTTGCCTTTTGGTTAGACTGCTATTTATGAAGCCATACTATTACGAAATAGGTCTTATTTCAAAGTGGAAACCATTATTTTACGAGTAAATTGCGTTTGAATTTTGTTAAGTGTTTACATGTTATTGCTCGTGACTGTACCTACTCCTCCCTGTATTTTTGTGGGCAACTCACACTTGACCAAAAATTAATACGTACCTATACGAAAATTGTTTACAACAAAAAAGAACTAAAGTTTCCAAAGATAGTTTTTCCGCATCTCTTATGGGTGCGGATTTCCTCCTACATAGTACAGTCCTACCTAGTCTGTAAGTACCTAGTATAATTTAAATGAGTTTCTAAGCTAATTTTTACTGCTCCCTCGGTGGGGGAAGACAAGACATATCAAGCTTGATGGTGGTCACCGAATTTAAGAACTACTTATACCTGGTGGACATTGAGAGATACCCGAAGGGGTCTCTCTCAATGTCCGTGGGCCTCCAGATAAAGATCTGGAGGCCCATATCACCTCAAGATGCAGCATGCTGGCTCTGTTCATCGCAGGTGGTGAAGGGAGGGTCTGAATCAACTGCTACTGCTTTCTGGATCTATGGCGATATCAAATACAACTTTCCAAATGCGCGAAACTAAAAATATTTTTTCCCCTAAATTACAGACCTTCAAAAGCGGATACCTCGAAAACTATGAAAACTCGAAAACTTACAAGATATTGAAATGCTTACTGAGTAAAACTTACGGAAAATTGATTTAGTTTTTTATTTTGTTCACACACGCTGTGCTGCTAGAACGCATGGTTTTCCGAGATGTAAGCGAAACATCAAAAAATGGTACCTTCCACCCCAGAGCTCATGGTTTTGATATGTTCACCTCCTAACTAGTCCAAACAAAAAATGTGAAAAATGTGTTTCTAGAATTTCCCTCTATGCTTTGTGCATTCGTTGACTAGATTAAACTACAACATTAAAATAAATTATTCGAATTTATGCCTTTTTATTCAATATTTATTCAATATACAATGATCGTCAATTCTTATCTTAAAATGTATGTGTAATTTCTTATATTCACAGTCGTGTCCGGCAACAATGGGCAATATTGCCGGTAAAATACCGGGAATATTGCCAAAATTGCCGGCAATTTTGGCAATTTTACGAAAAAAAAATTTTTTTTTGTATATAATGTATACCATGATCTGTAAATAATAATTTTAAGTGTGTTACATAGTTTTCGCACTCACTTTGACTTAAAATTAAGCAATATTCCCAAATATTTCCACTCCCGGCAATATTGCCGGCAATATTTCCACCTATATTCCCACCTTGGGCAATATTGCCGGCAACGGCACATCTCTAGTCGTAGCTCAGCGACAGTATTCGGTTTTGGATACTTTGAAATAACTTCAGTTCGTTCTCCTGTAGGTTTGATACCGTTTCTTGACACTTCGTAGCCAAGGAAATTGATCTTTTCCTTACCAAACTCGCATTTTTCTACTTTTAACATGACGCCGTATTCCTTGAGACGTTCCAATACTTGATGTAAGAGAAGTTTGTGATCCTCTTCAGTTTGTGAATAGAGCAAAATATCGTCAATATAACAGAAGCAGTTGTTTAAACCACGGAGTACTTGATGCATAAATCTTTGGAACGTTTGGCTAGCGTTACGTAATCCGAACGTCATACATTTAAATTCGAACAGACCAAACGGTGTAATAATTGCTGTTTTCTGTGCATCTTCTTCTTTCATTGGTATCCAGTAGTATGCCATCTTAAGATCAAGTTTAGAAAATATCTTCATGTCTCGTAGCTGGTAAGTAAAATCTTGAATACGAGGTATCGGGTACCGATCGGGCAGAGTGACTGCGTTTAGCCTACGATAGTCACCGCAAACTCGTAATCCGCCATCCTTCTTTTTCACAATATGAAGTGGACTCGCCCATGGGCTCTTAGAAGGTCTGCAGATGCCCATCTCTAGCATGTTATCAAACTCCTCTTTTGCAGCTTTGTACTTATCAGGAGGCAATGGGCGGGGTCGGGCAAATAGCGGTGGACCGTTTGTCTCTATGTGATGAACTACGTCGTGTTTTGCTGGTTCCTTCAGAGACATTGGACGAAGAACCTCTGGATATTGTTTCAAAATTTCGTAGTAAACTTGATCGGAGCTAATGACGTGTACAGTTTCATCGCCGGTCGTTGTTTCGAAAGCGTCGATCGATAAGTCCGTCACATTGTCGATGAGTTTTTTTCTGTGAAGATCTACTAATAATTTGAAATGACGCAGAAAATCGGCTCCCAGTATGGAGGTTTTAACATCAGCAACGACGAACTGCCATAGAAAACTGCGACGAAGACCAAGATTCAATCTGAGCGTCTTTTGACCGTACGTTGTTATGGGCGAATTGTTAGCTGCGTATAATCTGTACGCGCTGGCAGTTTTCATTTTCCTTTTGCTTGTAGCGGCTAATACCGAAATATCGGCGCCTGTGTCCACAAGAAAACGTTCTCTGGTATCACGATCGAAAACACAAAGGCGGTTAGTAGTACACGGAACACCGACGTCCGCCACCGTCGATGTCGGAGTTAGTTTAACGACGGCTGAGTATTCTTCCTTCTAGAGCAGGGTGATTCGCAACGCCTTGCCTTGTCACCGAAGCGATAATGAAATCTGCACTCCCACGTAGTATCGCCGGGTCTGACTGAAGGCTTGTTCCCCTTTCTCGATCGTGACTGTGACCGCGACCGGGAACGGAACGGGCGTCTGTAGCGAATAGATGAGCGTCCACGTAACTCGGCGACTTCTAGGCATAGTTTTTCCATCTGTTTTGTCAAGACTTCCAATTGTGTGGACATTATTGAGGCTTGCGACATTTTTTAGTCGTCGGGGTCACCAGTTGTTGAGGATCAGAAGGTTTACAATAAAACTGCGTAACTTTGCGAACAATAATTACATATAATACAATTTTTAAAACGTCACAAATTTTTACTGTCAACGTAATTCTTTTTCTTCATAATATTTTTCTTTTTTGTGGAAAGGAGTCCCACACCTCCAACTTGACTGTGTTGCTTCTGACCAAGAGGTTAAACACACATGTCCCTCGTAAAGCTTGTCTAATTACCGTAATTACTGAATCCAAGAGCCAGACTTCATTACCTCATTAACTTAATTTATTTTCCGAAAAAGCCAGATTCTTATCTCACATTCGAATTATCACACGTAGAACCGAATTAACAACTTTGATATATAGTTCATCCATTCATCCTCACAAACTTTGACATTTATAATGTTTGTTACAAGACAGAAAATAAATCAAAACAGAATTAAAAAAGGCATGTCCTACATAATAATTATCTTTGGCACGAGCTTGCAATTATAGGAATTCGTACTAAAAGCTTGTGCCAAGTACAATAAAAAAGCTTCGTACGTTTTACCGACGTTTCTATTGATCTACAAACGGACGTCTGATGGAATTTCCCGTCGGCATAAATGACGAACTTTCAATCGCTTTAACAGCACCTTTCCATTTGAGAATGAATAAATTTTGACTACGTAATCCTTTCTAAGTGCTTTTCATCGATAGCTTTTTTTACGTAGTAATATCATCCATTGAATCCAGAGCAAGACGGGAGGTACTATTAGACCAGTACTGACTAAAATCCACGGTGTCCTTCAATAGCCCTTTACGTTTCGTGGTACGGTTACCTGATAAAGACGGTTCCGCGACCCCGGCAGGTTTTAGCCCTTTAAGGGGGGGGGGGGGCGTCAGATTGCTGGACGCGCCGTGGCACCCGGGCATGATCCGTGATCTGACGACGAGTCGCCCATTACTCGTCGTCCGCATGCCCGCGCCTACGGTGGACGGAAGTCACCTCGCGACGTCCGATGCCGTGGGCGTCTCCCGCGGCTGATGGGTTGTGAGGTTGAGGCTGTCCTCTCCCTCACGGTGCACGCCTCCTCCTTCGCTAGCATGACTGCTTCGCAGAAGGAGCTATAGACGACCGCTTCCCATACCATCTCGTCTTCATCGATAGCTTATGGTTGACGTTTTGGATGAATAATACCTATACAATCTTTGATTATATTGAAATAAAATGAAGGCAGTTAGGCGAGCAAGGTTTCATGCAAAAATCTTCCATTCCAATCTTCTCTTCGTAGAAAAAAACTAGTAGCACGACAGGCCTCACGACTAATTAATCGACCCGTTGTAAATATTAATATTTCACATGGAACCGTCTAGTCCAGTCTATAGTCTGTTTATTGGATTGATAGTGCATTGTACGAGTATAAAACTACTACTGTATAAAATTCCTGAAACATTTTATGTAAAATGTTCGTGGTAATTAATTATTTTAAACGCATTAACGCATGCGACGCGCATCGTAAAGATGATTTTTTTGAGGAAAGAAAAATTTCAAGTTGCAAGTGGGATTCGAACCCGCGTCTTCTGGATAGGTACTCCAGACGCCTTAACCAACTAGGCTATTGCAACCCACACCTGCAAGCTGAAATTCTCTATTCCTCGTTTACGCTTTTCGGTAGCGTAGCGCCATCTCTTGGATTAGTGTTAAACTAACTTCCAACCCAACACGTTGACATTACAGCCAAATCAATGTTGTATAATGAGATAGCAACTACCATACTTATTAATTATTTTAAACGCATTAACGCATGCGACGCGCATCGTAAAGATGATTTTTTGAGGAAAGAAAAATTTTTTTGAGGAAAGAAAATTTTTTTTTTTTTTTTTTTTTTTTTTTTTTTTTTTCAAGTTGCAAGTGGGATTCGAACCCGCGTCTTCTGGATAGGTACTCCAGACGCCTTAACCAATTATGCTATTGCAACCCACACCTGCAAGCTGAAATTCTCTATTCCTCGTTTACGCTTTTCGGTAGCGTAGCGCCATCTCTTGGATTAGTGTTAAACTAACTTCCAACCCAACACGTTGACATTACAGCCAAATCAATGTTGTATAATGAGATAGCAACTACCATACTTATTAATTATTTTAAACGCATTAACGCATGCGACGCGCATCGTAAAGATGATTTTTTGAGGAAAGAAAAATTTTTTTTTTTTAAAAAAAAAAAAAAAAAAAAAAAAAAAATTTTTCTTTCCTCAAAAAATCATTTTTAATGTTCGTGGTATTAGGTACTAAAAATAAACTAGGACCAAAATTGCTTACACGTGTCTGAATTGTAGGCTTTGTGGTGACGAAAAAAAACTATATACATTTCCCAATATACTAATTGTAATTTCCTTCATGAGGGTCCATCAAAGTTGTTTACGACAAGTGAAACTTGAAAAGTAATTAAGTGACTAAGGTTTATGGCACTTCTATAGTTAAACTAGCTTTTCCTGACGGCTTCACTAGCATTAATTTTAAATTTTACAATCAATTCGATGACATTGTGGCGCTATATATTTTTATCACTGTTATTTTTAGCGGGAACAGTTACGTTTTTCGGGATGAAAGGTACTCCATGTTTGTTTCTGTACTTAATTTCAGATGATCGGCTCAGGGCGTGAAAAGGTAGCAAACTTACTTTCGCATTTACAATATTAAGTCGGGATTCGGATTAGTTAAGAAGTTAGGTTAGTAAAAGTTAAGCGCACTAGACACCAAACCTATATAAAAAGTAACATGTCGGCAAAATAATTATATAAATAAATAAACATGCGCCCGCGCGCGATTTTGGCGGGTTTGCCGCCGACATTCGACACGTGGCAATCACTAACTGCGAAATCATTTCCTCATGTCGAGCCGCCGCCGCCGCCAAAGTTTTCCGACTTGCAATGAGTAAAGCCGCCGACTTAGCCCGGCAATAAAAAGTTGCCGACATAGGTCGGCGGCTTTGATGTGTATTACATGCGCGCAAACATTCGTACATCGTACGAATGTCTGCACGCATATGAAGGGCCGTCAGACATTCATTAGCAAACTTAGCGGATTTGTAAATGGGTTCGCATACTCTATTTGCGAAACTGTTTGCGCTTCCTCCTACACTTGTTTACGAATGTCTCAGTTAATTTTATCTTATCAAATCGATAGAGTTTCATGTACCGAATCGACCCTCCACGGGATTAAAAGGACAAAAATTTAACGGTGTATGTATGCCTGTACTTATACTAATCATACGCACAAAAATATAACGTATGTTCGTCACACAAAATATAACAACGACACGACCGTTTGCTTCGCAATCGTGTGCGCAACTGGTCACACGAATGTGTAGGACATTATAACGTGAAGGATCGCGGTTCGCGCGCTTTGATGTGCGTTAAAAAACCGACACAGCTTGGAAACCGCGAATGAAACGAAAACTTCGCACAATCATTTGCAAATGTCGTCCTACACTTGTGAGTTTGCATATTCGTGCGAATGTGAGTGGCCGGCATTACGCTATTGAACAGTATAATCCTAATCCTAACTAAATGTCAGGATTGATCTGCTCCGCTTCGACATTTCCGGCAATACGCTTTAATGAGCCGGAAATGTCGAAGCGGATTGCGTCAGGCATCAAAGCCTGACGAAATCAATAAACCTTGTTACGAGTACCTCGTCTACAGTTTCAATTAAGATCTAATTAAATAACTAGGTACACGTAGTTAGATGTACCTAGTTTTTTTTTTAAGTAGGTGCACCTTATAGTTATTCAGATAATGCTTAGATGCACACTGAGACTAATTACTGGATAGCTCTGGAGAAATCTGAGATAATACGGCGTTGGGTCAGAAGATGAATGGTTTGGCTTGCTTGGCGCTTATCAAAGTCTTGTTAGGTTTATAAGTGGAAAATTACTTCTTTGAAGAAATATTATAGAATACAGTTAATCTACATAATATTTACTGTTGCCTAACTAGAAATAAGCGTTCAGTATGTTTGAAAATATTCGCTCACCTATTAACATACATACATACCTGTATAACCTGACAATACTTTATTTTTAAAAACGTTGTCCCACTCTAGGACGAATGATTTTGTGAACGTTATGTTTTTGAAAAACATTGCCAAGCTCTAGACATTCCTCTTGTACCGTGAGAGCATTTACAAACATTTATGCCTTTGTCACACTGAAAAGCGTACCGAAGCGTTTTTGTTTTTAATGTACAGAATTGTTTGAAGCCTGTCACATAGACTATCGGACCGCTTTCGCTTTTTATATGACAGGATTTGGATCGCATTCGCTTCGCCCTGTCTGTTTGACAATAGCTTCAAACTGATATACTTAAGTAAATCGCATCAAAAATCTTAAAACCAAAGATTCTACTTACAATGTCGTTGCCACTTGAAGTTATGCTGGATCTCATGCCGCATACCCCTCCACAACTTGGTGACAATCAGGGAGTACGCGAACGACATGATGAAGATGGGTATCAGAAGAAGTCCAGCATCTATGCCGAGGTTGAAGGCCCGTTCTAACTCCAGGCTGGTCCAAACTTCTCTGCATTTGAAGGCTGTGAAAGAAAAATGGGTGTAAGATTTTGATAAAACAGTAACATTCAGTAAACAGTAACAACGCTTCCTGCTCAAAATTATGCCAGCCCAGTTGTATAGTTTTGCCTAGATATATTTATCTTACACAACCTAGAGGGCAGAGCCATTTACGATTACTTACAGGTCTCGGGGTGACATGACCATTGAACATGAGTTTGGTTTTAAATCTAAATTCATTCCGAGATCAACCCGCCTAGAATAAGCGCTCAGGCTGTTCCGCAATGCTTCCAGGTCCTGCAGAGACTTTACCATGACGACAATGTCATCGGCAAATTGGAGATACGAGATGAACTGACCGTTGATTGCTCCGTCTTTTCCAATCTATCATTAATATCAACAAAGTGGGTTCCAATTCAAAGCAAAAATATTGATGATAGGTCTATTATTTTAGTTTCTTTTTCAATACCTTAGGTCACTAGATCGAGTCGATAGTGAAAGCTATTGACTTTAATTGGATATCTTACTGACCTGCCGGTAGCAATCGGGTTAAGGGTTTTAAGTGTTGAGATAGATGATTAACATCCTAGCTAGTTAGAACAACGACTATAAGAAGGTGGTTGGAAAAGACTGAATGCGGAAGGTGTAGATCAGGGTGATATGGTGCAATCTGGGAGAGGTGTATGTCTAGCAGTGGACTATGATAGACTGAGTTGAGATTGATACACTGAAACTATGACACGGGACGTGACAGACGACAAAGGACATAGCGGAACTAATTTGATGAAGAAAAAGAAAAGATGAAGGTCTTATTGTATTTTGTCACTTGGGATGTGAATACAACAGTCATTGTATCGATAGACATGTCGGCCAATGACTAAATTGCCAAGAGCCTCGACCAACATATGAGGAGGCTCTCGCTTGGCAGTTAACTCAAGCGTTTGATTCAGAAAGCAGTACTTTTGGACAGGTTTTTTATAGGTTTCTCTTTCAAGAGCTCTGACCACCGCTACCTTCGACCTTGTTCCTACTGCTGTGCTAGTAGGGTAGCTATTTAATATTGTCCAATTTGTTTTTCGAATAGAATAAGTAGATTTTGAATAGAATAAGTTGCTGGGTAACTTGATGAAGATAAAATAAATTACTTAGTGTTTTACTATTATATTATGTTCTTCAACCGTAGAGAACCCAAACTAACTTTTAATTAGCTGTAGCATGTTTTAATATTAAAAGCATACCTAAATACGAGTACTAGAGGTCGTCGTCCGAAATTCGATCATACTTCATTTAAACAAATTGGATTGGATTGTTTATTTCCTGTCAAAAACCTCTTTATTCGATGTTTGACTTCAGTTAATGCTTGCTTCACACGTCGCCTCATATCACCTCGACATATCGTGAACGTAAATATGACTGTTACATACACACACTGTAGTTTCAATAGTAATAATACTTGCAGAACTCAAATAAAGTTGCTATAAAAAACAATAAAGAAAGAAACACCGTCACATTTTTGTTTTTATTCACAAAAGGTTTTTACAACACACGGACTGTATTTTTTGACTATCTGTCTGGGACAGAGGACGCTGTCTAAAAAAAGTAATGGCTGTCGGTTTGCTAAGGAATTCCGAAAAATGGGCAGTTTACATTGCCATCGTATCATAACTGCACCATTTCAGTCGGTATTTTGCTAAGCGCAGCACAAAAATTTCAAATCAAAACAAGCGAAACGAAAATTTTAACATTGCACAGTGCACACGTTTTGTTTTCACTTGCTGACAAATATTTGCTTTTTAAGCAATCACTTTTTAGTGCGAATAAATAAACTGGATGTTATGGAGGTAAAATATCTTTGCACGCTTCTCTACGCTGATACTTAAAAAAATACAGTAATTACTTCTATATATGGGATGCAAGTGGGTCTGCTGATCCTGTAGTCCTCAGTACGATTCGCAGGTTGGGCAAAGCATTACCAGGTTAGCTAAATCATTTCATAATTATGAATTCCTATTCGAAGGGGGTAGTTCTCTGAATGTACAAAAGTAATTCTACATACATCTCATCGTCCAAGAATATAAAGTTCATTTTTCAAATCCTGCTGCCACGCAAGCTTAACTTTAACTACGTCTCGGGAAAATGCTCGCACACGGCAGCACTGAGCTGGCGAGTTTAAGAAAATATGGCTGCCCGTCCGGGTTTCATAATAAACCTACATATTTTAACCGTTGCTTTTCCAAGAGCTTCATGCGGAAACCAGAAACTTGCATGTGAAATATACCATTACTAGCACTGTTGCCAGCAGTTTCCGGATGAAGTCGGTGCGGGTCGTTAATCATAAATGAAATAAAACCCACGGATTCCCAAAAAACCATATTTACCAGTTAGATACATAACAAAATAATAAACAATACTATTTCTGATTAGGATCTTGTATCATCTACTATCGGAAAGATACGGCAGAAGATAATTATAATCAAAATAATTTACTATCGTAAAAATAAGTATCAAGTACAGTCACGTCTAGCACTTCCATCACAATAGTTTTTACAGCTTATAGAAATAGAAAATCTGTTTAGTCCATCAGATAGAGTACTGATAAATAATGGACACGTATTTTTTGTTTTTCTAAATCAATGAATACTGATAAAGATAAAACGCTTCCAAGGCTTGTGACGTTAGAAATTCTCCTGTATCGTGGGTGCGTGCGTTTACAAACATAGAAACTCACACACACAAACACCCATTGAGATTTTTAGAAGCGTTGTATCTTCGTCATTTTAAAATAATATGTAACATTAGAAATAACACGGGTAAATCATTTTTTATAATATAACTTTTTGATTAGAAATATCGAAAATGTGAACATACCTACATTGATGCTCGTAACTGTACCAAAAGTCACACAGCAGCTATAATGTATATTAATGTACATTACATCCCGGGATGTATAGCTTTAAATTATCTTAATGTATCACACACACAACAGGTAATAATGTATCTTTCCCTTCATTTCTTATCATCCTTTTCGAAGAGAGATATACGGATATGTATTGAGATGTATTAAGAATATTAAGATGTATCGAAATGTGAATGTATATTTTAGTATCGCTCTGATTCGAAAATGTAAAAATATACATTATAGCTGTCGTGTGTGGTCTCCTGACGATTTCTATGGAAAGATGTAATGAGATGTATCGAGCTATAATGTACATCTTTTCATTATAGCTGCTGTGTGTGAAGCCCTTGAAGCCCTTCAGTGGTACATCTACATACATCAAAGTAATACCTTTTCATTTGAATTTTATTAGCTATCGATAAGAATTTTAAGGTGTTCGATAGTATTTTCTCGGAAGAGTACCGATAAAATCGAAATATATAGTGTTGTTTAAATAGGTAATATCGACAGCCTAAGTAGAGAAATCGTCGGATAACTAATACGCGCTAGAAAGATAACCTCATAAACACAGATAAAGAATTATAAACTCATTATTATTCTTTTATCGGTTTTTTAAACGTTTATAGTTAAAACGGACCGTTCGTCGGATTGTCGGAACGTTTACGGATGGAACATAAAATCGACTTAAAAACTATCCTAAGTGTTAACACAGGTTATAAACTATGTGTGTTTTTTTTTTTTTTTTTTTTTTTAGCGTGGTAAAATCATCAAATGAGTCCTCCAACCCCGGGCAGGGCGGGAGGGACTGTCAGACTTCTACTGACTAAAATCCACGGTGTCCTTCAATAGCCTGTTACGTTCCGGGGTCACGGTAAGGAAATAATCCCGCGACCCCGGCAGGCTTTGGCCCTCTGAGAGGGGGGCCCCGTCATTATGCTGACGCTCTTTGAGGCGCGCGTGGGACACAGCGCGCCGTCGACCCGAAACTATGTGTGTACCGAATTTAAACCAAACCCATTAATTGGTTTTTGCGTTAAAGAGGAACAAACATCTATCTATCCAAACTTTCACGGTCGTAATATTAGGGATTAACTCAAGATTGGTGCCCTGAAACAGTGTCATTAGTTCGTAGCGGACCACGAAAACTTAGTGGGATCAACTTGATGTTTTCCCTGAAGGATACGATCGTTGGAAGGAATTGAGGGAGTTGTCACTTATGGAAAAACTCAGTGGCACTTGCCAGATATCTCAAAGACATTTTCTAGGCTGTACGCTACGATGAGGTCGTCGTTGAGACAAAACCTTGTGATAAATGAGAGCAATCCGTTGCTGTCAATAGCTTAGTGAATTTAAATCTGTAAATCTGACGCAGGGGCAGCGCTGCACACTAAAGAATAAAACTGCTAGCTCAAATCCATTTTAACCGTGTTCAGGACTAAAGCCTTGTGTAAATAGATATTGTTGGCAACTTACATGCTCTGGTATCGCTACTGGTAACGCTATATGCCATTAAAATGAAACTCTAGAAACCAAGATTAACGGTAGTTATTCCTGTAAAAGAATATTCTATAAGTACTTTACAAGAATATAAAGCAGTTAGGTTAAAGTTATTTTGCATTTCATCCCCTGATTGTCAATGAAAGCCAATTTATTAAGTTAAAATGTCAATAGCGTGGAAATGAAAATAAGTGAACCAACCAAAAGTTTTTAATGTTATCGACATCTGAATTTTACAACATGATTTATTCATGAATTCTTGCGTAAGTTTAAGCGCTTGTAAAAGCGAATTATGTAACAGCAGAAGTTCGCAAATTTTCCATCGGATTTCATTTTATTAATCGACAGTATGTTTACGAACCGAGCTTTTTTATATCGTGGTAAAATCATCAAATGAGTCCTCCCACTCAGGGCAGAGCGTGCATAAGTTTACGTGTACTCTATTTCCGTTCCCTTGACGGAAATTGGACTATAGCTGACCAATATTCTCCTCTTTCAGTTTGTAACTACTTAGACTTCCGTTGGGAGCGGGTGCGATGTATGAACATTTTGGAGGTACCGGTTGCATTATATGTGTGGCATGTGCGGTCTTCTTGACATCAAAATCTACACTGACCCAGTACACCTCAGTTTCGAAGGTAAGAATGTAAAGAACCTAACATTATGTATTTTACTTTTCCCGCTTCCGTGAAGTAAAGTAAACTGGAACTTTGACGTTAATTAAATTGAAGGAAAAATTAGTTCCTCGTTTGAAGACTTGAGTTGGTTTTTCAATTTTCCATACAATACTAAGCTCGAGATAAGTCCCCTGTGTACTTTAATTATTGTGAGTGATGGTTTTGGTCATGTATTTTCTAGCATAATCTGCCTTTACAACCTTGTCTTTTTCAATCGGTTGCTGGTAAATAAATGGTTGAAAACTGTTTTTAAACTACATATTAAAAACTTAGTTTGCAACTACTTTCGATCATTAATTCTGTCACTAACGGAGATCTACAATATCTTTAAATATTAAAACGTTCGTTTGTACAATTTCCGTCACAAATTGCGCAAACGCGAAAAACTGCTTGTAAAAACTATTACAAAACAAACATTTAGAAATCTAAAAATCCTAGTATTTTACGTCAAGAATGGATTGTTATCGTCATAAAACGCTCCGCACGAGTATTGTTATTTCTGTAGAAAATCAACAATATTGTCGTGCATTAAATTGAGCCAACTAACTTGCCTGAGGTAATCTAAACAGAATTATGTGATTTTGAAATAAACAACAAGGAGACGCTACAACGGCGCATCTTAGCACAATTTTGCAATAAATCTTTGCTTTAGTTAGTGTAATTTTATTATAGCATTACGTAGGTATGTTATCCTTGAGAAGCTCGTGGCTAAAAAATGCAGCCGCCTCAGCCATCACATTTCTCTAGTTTAGCAGCTTTCCTCCGCGCCTCGGAAGGCACGTATAAAGCCTTTGGTCAGCAAATATAAGAAAAGAGAGCTCATTTGAAGGTGATATACAGATGACCTTTGTTTTTATCTATTTTTTATTACACGGTATTTATCGTAATTCCGCAAGCCGCCTGGCTTGGTCGCGGGACTTATCTCATTACCGTGACCCCGGAACATAAAGGGCTATTGAAGGACACCGTGGATTTTAGTCAGTACAAGTCTGACAGTCCCTACCGCCCTGCCCGGGGTGGGAGGCCACTTGATGATTTGACCACTAAAAAAAAGCCGCCTGGCTTTCGGCTACTATCACATCGAAGTCCGGCGCCAAATAGTTTTGAAAAACAAGAACCTTAAAAGTGCAATTGATATACAGCAAATTCAATAAACAACACGACGGCGACGGTCTAAAAAAAACTATGTTAAGATACGACAATGCCTTGAAATCTCAGTTGTCACTCATGAATGAAGAATGATTGATAAATGTAGCGAATGAATGATAGTCTGAACTATTTTCTAGGGTTGTACGCACATAATCTGAAAGTCACGGAAAACTACTTTATTCTACATTTTTTTCCAGATTTTTCTTCACACATTGCTTGACATAAGGGGATTATTCTTATTCAGTATTCGCAATGCGTGTTATTCGGAAGATATCTGTGTATCTCAGATTTGGCATGGTTGTTTGT
This sequence comes from Agrotis clavis, assembly GCA_954870645.1. NCBI lineage: Eukaryota > Metazoa > Arthropoda > Insecta > Lepidoptera > Noctuidae > Agrotis > Agrotis clavis. The sequence continues at coordinate 4,089,388 of OX940927.1, read as the reverse complement.
ATTGTGGAAAGGGCCTCTACACTATATCCTGGGTTATTCCTTATTTGTTATAGTTTTACGTACAAATCCGTGGACCTAATTTGGGGTTTGAATATTTTAGTTCCAGACAATCCGTTAGTTTTCGTATTTGGGTTAGGTTAGGTTAGTATATTTTTCTTGAAGAAATGTTAGTTTTACCAATCCGCACTGAGCCCACATGGTGGATTACAGCCCAGCGTTTATCCAAATAGTGAAAAAATTACTGTCTGATCTTGCTAAGATTTAATGGAGAAAATATTTTAGAAAAAAATACGTTTATCCCCAGAGCTGTGGGCGTTTTACGAATTTTGGCAGAACTGTACCATACATACCCTATTTTTATAAAATTAAAACTGGGCGGAAGACGCTGGATGCAGGTCGCTTCCAACCGGTATCTGTGGAGATCAAAAGGGGAGGCCTATGTTCAGCAGTGGACGTCCTATGGCTGAGATGATGATGATGATGATGATGATGATGAAAACTAGACTAGACTTCCTTATAATAATAGGTAATCAAAAAATGTTCCGACTCTCAGAATCTCAATTATACCGATAAGCTTTCCACCTGCGGTGGTGAAGTGAAGAACAAGTACTAAATTATTATTTAAAGTTAAATTTCGCTTCAACCGACCTGATAACGTTACACAAGAATAGCTCTTATCATAATAACAATAATACCGAAATATTAGTTAGACAGCTATCGCAATTGACAGCACATGGAACTTTTGACGCACATTTGGGCGCTTTTACATCAGGCGATAACGGGGACGCATGGGATGGGTAGTTTCATACATTCATATGGAAAATGAGCAAGAGAGGACTATATGCCAGTATCATGTTGTTACTGTCTTAAAGTGCTCTTTATGGGTCAACCTTGACCCCTAATCGCGTGTTCATAAAAATCAATAATTCACGACAAAATTAACAAGAGGAAATAACATTCAACCAAAATGATTGACTTCGACATAAGAAATGATGGAATTCATTATTCATGGCGACTTACTGAATAATTTTCCGATCGCCTTTTGTTATTATGAATAGGCAATTGAGCCGATTAGAGCTTGTCCAGAAGGGACAATTCTTTCGTATTTATCTCATATTTCGTATTTTCGATTTGCGAGGTATTTGCCGCAAAAGAGACTGCAGTTAGTAACTTAAACTTTCTCTTAATAAATAATACTGGCCTTTTGGCTGGAAAAATGTAATCCGGCCCGAATTCCATTTTTCCAGCCAGACTTATGAGTACTTAATTGTTCTTGCCGTACCGCTAGAATCCTTAGAATACCTAGATTATCTCAACCGTGCTTAAAGTCAATTTTATTAGACTACATTTGGATAAATTTGTCTCTCAGAAAAGTTTTATACGCAAGCTCTCTCTGACTCTCTCTCCCTCTGCTACTTTGCCATTTATACACTGTGTGCGAGACAACATTATCAGCGGAACCATGATCGTAATGGTAAAAAAAGAACAGCTAACAAAAAAAAACATTAGGTAATTAAACATTAAACCGATCTAAATAATATACTTAAAACGAACAAAATTTTTCAATAAGCTGATTCCCGTTGAAGCAATTAATTGCTCTCCCTAATTAGATGACACTGAAAGAGGATCATAATTCTACCTCAATGGAATAATAATAAATTTGGGAAGTAACTTCCGGGAAAATAATAAATTAATACGTTAAAGCTCTAAATAGAAATGAAATTAAAAACCCACGTTGTACATTGTCGTACAGATGCAAAGAGAATGAACATTTTTCAATTACTGTTTCCGAGAAAACAACGCTATTACGCTGCGATATTTTCCAAAAACCAATAAGTTTTTTTCTGCCGTGTATTAAAAATACAAGGAATTATACTTCGTATTACTTTCAGATTCAACTGATTGATTCATGAAATTGACTACAATAAAATTAGAAAATGTCTTTAGTCGGTCAGTTAGTGTATTGAAAAAGAACGGACTCCATTTTTTTGTTTTAAGCTATTGCATAGATTTTATCGTGGGCTTTGAGCACGGCGACCGAATCGAGAAATTCCGTAACGAAAATTAACCTAACACCCCTCACTCCGACCGGCACAGCAGTGCGGCGTTGAAAGCCGTGCATCGTCCAACGTCGTTTTAGTTCGGCAGACTTTGGCACGGTTATGGTGTGCGTGCGACTAGACGTATGCGAGTACGTCTAGTCGCACGCACACCAAGTCTACCTGCTTACTGCTCATAACTGATTCTATCTCTTTTAGCCACTACTGAGTCATCTCAAATGTCGTTAGAACATCTGACATGTCAACATGAATGAATAAATTTTCACTTGATTGATGTGGCTTATGTGGCTATGGTAAGCCACCTCAATCAAGTACGTTTATCTATTACTTTACTAATTACGATATGACCTAATTAGTAAAGTATTCAAAAAAAAAAAAAAATTGCATAAGTTGATAAATAATGCTACGCAATAGCTTTACCGCGGCAGTCCCCGAGTGCCACACGTATTTTTTTAAACAATGAATATTGAAAAACATAAAATACTTCGAAATTCGGGCTTGTGACGTCATAACGCCTGTAAAATAATACCGAATTAAATGTTACGGAACAAAAGCAAAAATATTGGTAAATATCATTTTTTGATAATTTATCTAATGGACTATGTTATTATTTTTTTCAGTTTAAGAGCCTAATCTGAGTTGTTTTTTATAAACCAGTTTGATATCAGGATTTAGCAGTTTGTGCTACATATCACATACTTGCAATAGCGCTTGCCTTTGATCCTGAGGCCACTGGAAAAGAGGTAATTTTGAGAGTTTTCGTATTGAAAATTTACCCTGCGTAAATAATTACGGCGTTACTTTTTTTTTTAGCGTGGTAAAATCATCAAATGAGTACTCCCAGCCCGGGCAGGGCGGGAGGACTCATTTGATGATAAAATCCACGGTGTCCTTCAATAGCCCTTTATGTTCCGTAGTCACGGCGAGGAAATAAAATCCCGCGACCCCGGCAGCTAGGCTTTGGCCCTCTGAGAGGCCCCGTCATTTTTGCTGACGCTCTTTGAGGCGCGCGTGGAACACGACGCGCCGTCGACCCGGGCATGGTCCATGGTCGGACAGCGAGTTGCCCTTTACTCGCTGTCCGCATGCCCGCAATTACGGCGTTACTAGGATAATTAGTGAGACAAGAATTATCATGGATACCTATCTCGCGAATAAAAATAAAAATCAACCTTAATACAAACAAATAGACATTTAAATGTCAGGTTTTAAGCAAATTATATTATTTGTTTACTAATAGCTTTGAATAAAAAGCCCAGGTCTAAAAGAAGCTTTTTGTCCGGATTTAACCAGATTACCGTCCTAAAAATAAGATGTACATCTAAAGCTGGGTTTTACTTTATTTTATTGTGTTTGATAGTTAAAGAAACGTGTTTAAAGAGTTAAGTTATTTAAGAGCTAACTCCAGGGTTATTTGTCTGCAAAAGTAGGTAAATTTCGGGCTCCTGAAGTTTCAACTCGCGTAGGCAAAGTGTAGTAAGACAGGAAGTAAGTAAGGGACATGATAACCTTAAAAAAAAACACGGGATCTTTTTTAGTCCCGGAATAAAGCTGTTATCGTTACAGTGAAGTAATAATCACCCTGATTTTTGTTTGCTTACACACACAGCCTTTATTTTTGCAGTATGAGAATGAGGATGAGGAAGAATGAACAACTTGATAATTATAATGCAAGCTGCATTTCAGGCGGAAAATCTTGACATCGAGATTAAGAACCCAAACTTAAACTAACAACGCCATCTATTGGTAAAAATGTAAAAAATTGTGAAAAATGACTGCCTTCATTTGTTGATTAATGACTCACTTGCAGAAATCACAGCCGATCTACTCTCGCATGGTAGGCCCCCTGCCTACCATGCGAAAGTAGATCCTTTGTAGGAAAGAGACAGAGCAATACATGTCATCTAACGCTATCTCGTTTCCACAGTGGGACTACCCGCGCTTTTAGACCTGATATTATAGTAGGCCACCAGTTCTAGGTATAACAGAAAACGCTACTAATAAAAGTGCGCAGTACTCGCAGCACAACGACGATATAATACTAGACTCCTAATAACAGGCGACCGATGTCTGCCAACACATTAGGCAAAAAAGTCTTAAATCCGTCTCATTTCGACCAATCCTGTGAGCCGTAAACATACGTTGAGACAGAACAGACCTTGAGTTAGCCAATCACAACGCAGTACCCCGCCCCCCTCGCTTACGTAGTACCTCAGCGAGTTGGCAGAATAGTTTTGTTCGTTAGATCGTGCAATGCGTAGTCTAGTATTATATATTATAGTCGTTGTCGCAGCATATAGATTGCTTAAACGAGATGCATTCCGAGAATCGGTCAAAGGCATGGAACATAATTATTTTAGGGAAGCCGAAAATACGTTCAGTGAACATCGCACATACTCAATGCTCAACACGTTTATTGCATTCCACCATGTGAACTTATTAACTAATGTATATAATCCTTATATACCCACCTACATAAGGACATACATTAGATTTGAAGAATTGAGGCACAACAAAATAAAAAATAATCCATAATTACACATAAGGCCTACTTTAGAGCATTTTTACATTACCTCACACCAGGAATTTTTCCTGCGTCGTGAGTGCGTTTACAAACATAGAAACTCACAAACACCCAGACCCGGAACAACTACTTGTAGGTCATGCAAATATTTGTTTCGTGCGGGAATTGAACCCGTGACACGCTGCGCAGCAGTCCAATCGCTCAGCCACTGCGCTAATCGTGTCGTCAATAAATCATTAGTTTTACACACTTTCATGGGAAGATGCTCATCTTACTATTAAAGCATTCGTATACAGGGTGATCCAGGCCAAATTAATATAATTTTTTTTAGGTAGTCCGTTTAGGGACCTATTAGTACCCGCCCGTGGTGTTTTCGAAAAATCTGTCGATTTCAAGGAAAGTAATTATTCTTTCATTGATAATATGAAATTAAATGCACTTCAAATTTGCAGATAACTCTGATTTTTTTTTTCTGAGAGAGTGCAATGCCTAAGTATGCAACTAAAATAAAAATATTATAATATAATTTTTCATTTTATAAAAATCATGAAAGCATTAAAAGTGGTGATAATTATTTCTATAATTACAAAAAAAAATCATGTCTTGTAAGCGGGTGACAAGCGATTTTTTTCCTGGCGTGTACAAATAGGTCCCTAAGCCGACTACCTAAAAAAATTTTTATATCCATCTGACCTGGATCACCCTGTATATCATTCCCAGAAATATCAATGTTCAAACGATTGACAGAATTGAAACGCCTTTGATTGAATTTCTCTTACTGAATAGCTAAATACTTTGAAATCTAAAATAGAATCTTTATAATTTCTTGAATATAATAATTTACGGCATAATATTTATATGAAAAGACACATTTTACACATCGACACCATAATTTTGATGATGAATGATCTGTTGATTTCCTAATTGGTTTAAAATTTCCTTTGCTAATTATGTATTACAAGATAATAAGCACTTCGTTAAACATGTGCTAATTTAATAATTTATTTGATCAGCTCATGTTTGCGATCAGATATTATTAGGATTAATTAGACATCATTAATGATATAGGATGCCAAATTGTAATTTCGCTTTTAATTACTCTGTCTAGAAACGTGATTATGGAGCCTATTGAAAATAATAATAAAATGTAAGTTTTTCTTGACCAAGTTAATTATAGTAACAAAGCGTTCAATACCAAATAAGTTCATGTGTGAGTCAAATTATCAAATAACTGGAATACGAACGTAAAAATACACGGGTACTATTAAAGCCGGTACAGAGCGCCCAGATGCTTTTTTATAATCTTAAAAAAACTTACCTTGACCCAGAAACCTCTCTTTGAGGAGTTCCACTAGAAGACGGGAACGGGCGCCCCGGCTTCCTGATGAGGATCAGCTTCATCAGGAAACCGGGGCGCACTGCGCACTCTCCGTCCGCATACCAGCCCATCGTGCTGTTAATGCGGATGGGACTGGATCTTGCGGAGACCCAGTTTGGTTTCCGCAGAGGGCGTTCTACGGTGGACGACATGGGCTAGGGCTCTTACGACGGGAGGTGCTGTATCCCAGAGCAGGGTCGTCTTGGTGGTGTCATAGGACATCAGGAATGTCTTCAACAACTTCGCCTAGATGATGAAAATTGAAAGCATTAAATCTAACTAAATAATTATTATGACAACGAAAATTTGAGAGAATGAATGAGTATTTGTTACACTTATTTTCATTCCAGTATAACGTTCCTGTAGAAAATTTTACTGCTAGCAACAGCTGTCTATAAAAATATTAAAATTGAATTCCCCGAAATTTTGCTTTTGAACTGACGAAAAAAAGGAGGGAAAAGTTCCATTATTTTTTTATATTTAATTTCTGCGTAAGCCTTTGACAGTTTTTCTCATTTCCTTAATTATGGTTACGATATTTTTTTTCTCACGCTTCTTAAGGGAACCATAAAAAATAATAGCTTGCTATAATATGGCGCGAAGTATGTGTGTAAAGGGCCATTTAGACGGGGAGAGTTTCACGACTCGAACATACGATAAATCGAAGGAATATAAAATATTGTCTTCGTCTAAACATTCACTCTTTTCGCCCGTTGACTTGGGCGATAATTGCCTCGCATAGGAAGATTTCTCGTAAGGGAAAGTGTCCGTCTAAACAGAATTTCGAAGCAGTAATCGCATTTTGAGTTTTTATGACAGTTGATGCTAGCATGAGTGCAGTACGTGGGGGTGTTTTGATTATTTCTGCTCTTCAGGCATGAAGTAATTAAACGGAAAAAGAAATAAAAGTGTTTGGTTAAAAAATGGATAGCGAGTCAAAATAATTTGGGAGCATCAGCTAACATGTTTTGCCGTTTTGCCTTGTTTTACAATTGGAATATAAAAAGACATTCAACAATATGTGCCATTTAAGAACAATGATCTCCGTGAATATCCTAGTAATCGCAAAACTCGAATGACAAAACTCGCACTCAAAACGGTTCAAACTGATTCGTACGATACTCGTATGAACGAGAAAAAATGTCATACGAGATCGTGTTTAGACAAGTCGAGATTCTCGTATGCGAGAATCTTCTTACAATAATATCGCCGTGTAAACAAAATTAGACATTATCGCCTACGATAATGTCATATGCGAATCTCGTATGATATAATTGTAGACGAGATTTTAGTTCTTGCCTGTGTGTAAACATCTTGATACGATTATGTTATGGCAGGCCTGGCTCACTCCGCAGTGTAGGCATAAAACTGCAAGCATTGGCGGGGACCACTTCGGAGTGGACATTTAGTCGGTTGCCGCGCGCCGCCCACTACGCACGCGCTTACTTAAATAATATTTAAGTTTGGTGTTTGGTTGAATTTACGCATGAGTTTAAAAAAAAAATATAATAATTATGATGAAGAAAAAAAAATACTGCATAACGTTTGGTTGTTTAAATAATGACAGTGATAGGAGCCTCACGTTTCACACACTACCGCGTGATTTCGAAAGGTAAGAAAAAAAGTGAATATTTATCTATGTAGTACATATTTAATAATGATCAAAAAACTATCTACCTGCTTGTGGCGTGCTTATTAATGTCATTAAAGTACCGGCTAGTAATCATGATTAGGTAGGTTACAAATTTGGCCTACAAGACGACCAAGATAAATAAAATAGACGATTATCAAACCTGACATCACTCTCACTCACCTAAGCTGAATACGTAGGTAGGTCGAATTATGATCGGTAGAAAGTAGGAAGATGTTTACGTTATTGTTTAGACACGTTCAAACTCAGAAAATGGCTACACTACGCATTCAAGGTCAGCGATCGTAATTCTCTTCGCGACTTTTTTACCTACTTACCTACAAAGACACGCAACACGGGGCCTGTGACAATGAAATGAATGAAATGATAAGGACTAGTTATCTATTTTGCCGTAAACGATAACGATCGATCTTTAAAGTTATGACTACAGCTTGGCCAGAACGGATTGAAACGGAACTAATCTTTTTGTTTCTGACAACGTTTTAAAATCTTTGATATTTGATGTAAGCAAAGACCGCAGGTTTTATATTATTTTATTTTTAAATTTTGAAATCTCTTAAATACATATTTTATATTATAAACGTGTTTTAGTGATTGGATACATGAACTGGGCTGCCGTTGTAAGGCGACTAAAAAGTCACGGTGTATATATTATTCCTCACGTAAGGTGCCGTAGGTACCTACTGTTAACATTCTGTGCTACCAATCGATATGAATATGAAGTAATCGATGACGAAACAGAAAAAAGATATAGGCTGATGATAAAAACAAAATTCCTTGAGGGACTTAAGGAGGTAATGAGGAGTGATATATATTTATGTTAATTAATAATGTAATTAAACAATGCATAAAATACGTATTCCTACCTAACTGTGCCCAAACTCGCGAGTCGCAACCCTATTGAGCTTGACCGACAGTAACCTTTTAATGTCGTTGGCGTCAGATAAACTAAAATGAACTCTCGCGCGTTACTATTCAGTTCATTTTTGCTTGCGAATGGGAAGTTTAGGCTATTATAAAAGTAGGTGGGTGATGCGGGTGCAAGTAAAAATGGACTCTATTCTTTCGTGTATAGATTTTACATTTGTTTGTTTTCTTTTTGGGAGTAATGCTTCTGTGCCTTTAGGTACTATTATATATTCTGTGGTTATGGCGATTATTGCTTGCGATAGTTGCTTAGACATTCTCGAACGGAAACGTAAGAGAAACTCTCCCCGTCTAAATGGCGCTTTATTAGTCTGTTATTACACGCTCGATATTCTTTATTAAGTCTGAATTTATTCAATAATTACGAACGAGTATTGTAATGACTATGACTTAAGCCTTTTCTTCGCTGAAAGTAAAGATTTGGTCCAAAATTATAGGCCGATAAAGTGACAAATGAAAAGGGTATGCTTGAATGGATCAGACGTTGAGGAGATGAGGAATTTCTTAGGTCGATTAGAGTTTTTTTTTACGTTTTAGTTTTTTCGTTTTCTTTGTTTACATGATGTGTTCTTTTGGTTTATGTCAATAAAGTGTTACTTTCTTTATTAAAAATGGCCTTCTATTTCTCGTTGAAGGTTTCTCTAACGCCTTGTATTAAATTCCACCCACCTACGCCAAACTAACTCCTGAATTTACCTACACAACAGCGCAATCAAGAACACGTATTCTCCACGTTTCCCAAGTAATTTTCCATAAAGCCTCCTGTATAAACTTATATTTATAGAACTATTATTAATATAATCTTTGACGAAGGCGCCCCCATTATTTCTAAAGCTTAAATCGTCTAATTTGACGTTTATTTATTTATTTATGACGTTTTACCATTTAAACATCTAATATATGTATAAAATTCTCGTGTCACAGTGTTAGTTACCATCTCCTCTGAAACGTCTTGACCGAGATGTTTATGAAATTTTATATGCATAATTGCATATTCAGTTGGTCTAAGAATCGGCTACTATCTATTTTTTTCATAACCCTATTATCTATACTAATATTATAAAGCTGAAGAGTTTGTTTGTTTGTTTGTTTGTTTGAACGCGCTAATCTCAGGAACGACTGGTTGGAATTGAAAAATTCTTTTTGTGTTGGATAGTCCATTTATCGAGGAAGGCTATAGGCTATATAACATCACGCTATCATCAAAAGGAACGGAGCAGCAATGAGAAATGTTTCAAAATCGGGAAAATGTATTCCTTTTTGAGAGCTTTCGTTGCGTGCGCTGCGTAAACGGTTGAAGATACGCAAAAATTATGTACTACAGAATTATTCCCCATAAAAAGTTCTAAAATAAAGACCGCGAGAGCATATATCTATCTTTTAAGATTAAGTCACTATAACCTTTTTTAAGGAAATCAAATTTGTTTTAAAGTAATGCATTATTTGCGAAGGTATTTTCATTAATATGACATTAATCCTTATCAAAATAAATACGTTAATCATCACAAGCATTTAATTTTGAACAAAATTGCCCTTAACATCGTTTGATTTCAATGAATATCTTAGGAGATATCATAGTTTCAAAATAATGTCACAACAAAATTATTACTGCCTGGGCAATACTGAGCATAATTATTATCATAATTGCGCGTGAGGGAAAGTGCACCCTCTACCTCTCACCCGAGCCACCGCTGAAGACGCCCAGGGCGTCGGAAATAGTGGGTCATATTCCAGCCGCTTACGGACGGGGAGTAATGGGTAGCTTGCCGTCCGACGGCATGTATTTATAAAGAAGCACTGGCCAATCCCCGCTGCATAGACAAGTCGAGGCGCGGCGGGAAGAGCTCCGGCGCCATCTCAGGGGGCGGTATGGATCCTGTATCGAATGGGGAAGGAAGAAACGCCTGGGTGTCACCACTACGAGGATCGCCCGGAGGACACGGTAGAACATACGGTGCAGGACTGCCCCGCTTGGGCAGAGCACCGCCGTGTCCTCACAGCGGCGATAGGCACTGGTCGAGGCCATGCTGTGGGGCGAGACGGAATGGGAAGCGGTCGCCTCCTTCTGCGAAGCAGTAATGCTAACAAAGGAGGAGGTGGAACGCGTGAGGGAGAGGACAGCGTCCATCTCACGACGCAGCCGCCGCGGGAGACGCCCACGGCAACGGACGTCGTAAGACGATCTCCGGCCACCGTAGGCGCGGGCATGCGGGCGGCGAGTAATGGGTGACTCGCCGTCCGATCATGGACCATGCCCGGGTCGACGGCGCCTTGTGTTCCACGCGCACCTCAAAGAGCTGTCAGCAATCTGATGGGGCCCCCTAAGAGGGCCAGAGCCTACCGGGGTCGCGGGACTGTCTCACTCGGCAACAGTGACCCTGGTTCATAAAGGGCTATTGAAGGAACACCGTGGATTTTAGTCAGTACAAGTCTGATAGTCCCTCCTGTCCCGCCCTGGGCGGGAGGACTCATTTGATAATTTTGCCACGTTAAAAAAAAAGAGGGCGGTATGGAGGGAGCGACTATTGAAACCGAGGTTCGGGCACGCCTCAATCGCGGCGGTAAGACCTCTCTTTGAGGATTTCATTAATATGATATTAATCCTTATCAAAATAAATACGTTTATCATCACAAGCATTTAATCTTGAACAAAATTGCCCTTGACATCGTTTGATTTCAATGAATATCTTAGGAGATATCATAATTTCAAAATAATGCCACAACAAAATAATTACTGCTTGGGCAATTACTAGGCATGTCATAATTGCGCGTGAGGGAAAGGGCACCCTCTACCTCTCACCCCAACCACCGCTGGAGACGCCCAAGGCGTCGGAAATAGCGGGTCATATTCCAGCCGTTTACGAACGGGGAGTAATGGGTAGTTTGCCGTCCGACAGCACGTATTTATAAAGAAGCACTGGCCAATCCCCGCTGCATCGACAAGTCGAGGCGCGGCGGAAAGAGCTCCGGCGCCATCTCAGGGCGGTATGGAGGGAGCGACTATCGAAACCGAGGTTTGGGCACGCCTCAATCGCGGCGGTAAGACCTCTCTTTGAGGAGTGGCTGGATAGGTGTCACGGCTTCCTGACCAACCGCCTGATGCAGGTCCTCACCGGACACGGAAGTTTTGGAAGGTGCCTTTGTCGGGGAAGGAAGAAACGCTTGGATGTCACCACTACGAGGTTATGGGGGGGGTGGGGGTCTAAGGTAGAGCATACGGTGCAGAATTGCCGCGCTTGCTTGGGCAGAGCATCGCACATGTCTTCACAACGGCAAGGTGATAAGCGGCGACCTCTCGCGCTCGGCATTGGTTGACGCCATGCTGCGGGGTGAAATAAAGTGGGAACCGGTCGCCTCCTTCTGCGAAGCAGTCATGCCAGCGAAGGAGGAGGCGGGACGCGTGAGGAAGAGGACAGCGTCTACCTCACGACCCAGCCGCAGTGGTAGACGCCCACGGTGACGGACGTCGCAAGACTATCTCTGGCCAACAGGCGTGGGCATTCGGGCAGCGAGTAATCGGGCGACTTGCTGTTCGATCATGGACTATGCCCGGGTCGACGTCCCGTTGTGTTCCACGAGCGCCTTAAAGAGTGTCAGCACAATGACGGAGCCCCCCTTAGAGGGCCAAAGCCAGCCGGGGTCGTGGGACTTACGAGCTACCGTGACCCCGGAACGTAAAAGGCTATTGAAGGACGCCGTGGATTTTAGTCAGGACAAGTCTGACAGTCCCTCTTGGGTGAGAAGACTAATTTGACGATTTTATGACGCTAAAAAAAGCATAAAGAAAATGATTTGTATCGGTATCTTCCAACAGCGCTTCGCACTAAACAATACATTGTTAAGTTCCGGCATCCACGCGAACGAAGTCGCGGGCACAGCTAGTAAGTGATAAGGGTTATCCACCCTTAACCTTTTTCTTATTTTTTGTTTTTTTTTTTTTTATAATGTGGCACTAGAAATAATTTATAAATGGCAAAACAATGTTTGCGGGGTCAGCTAGTTTAATTATAAAACGAAGTCTGTCAATACTCAATATCTTTATTGCTGATTTATGCTTGAGATATAACGAAACATGAGCCCTTTCGTTCACTAGGCGATGCAAGTCTCCGATACCTACGCGTGCCTGTGTACTTACCTCTGTGAATTTGTTTTGTGATAGTCACCTGGATACCAAGGTCGTAAGGTATGGACTTGCGTCGCCTAGTGTATGAAGAGGTTAATGCTTTACTACCTGGGCGGAGCAGAGGCGTACCAAATATCGGAAAATTTATCAACTTTGTATTTTCATTGCGTTTAATATTTTTTTTTCTGATTGTGTTGGCGTTGTCTCACCTACACAGTCTGGCTATTGTTAAAAAACAACACGGTTTCGCTCGAATACCTAAAAAAGACCCTTCATTTTTAACATGGAATTACGCAATTAAATTGTAATAGGTGAATTACTTTTTTAAAAACTGAGCCGTAGAATCCACTACTGTCAGATCAGTGAGTTTTCAGAAAATTCGTTTATAATTTTATTTATCTACTCTCATATCGTAAAATTCGAAATACAAAACTCAAAACGAGTTTATAATGACATACTTTATACCATAGAGTATCGTAATGAAATTAAAAAATTAAATTATAACACTGTTTCTCTAACAAAACAATGTTATAATTTAATTTTTTTTCATTATGATACAGATTACTGACCATCTCACTGCTGGGACACAGGCCTCCTCTCTGTGAGAGGGAGCGGCCCATAATCCACCACGCGGGCCCAGTGCGGGTTGGTGGATGTCACATGTCTTCGAATTTTTGGTTCTAGGACATGCCGGTTTCCTCACGATGTTTTCCTTCACCGTTTTGAGAGCAGTGGTGATGAAATAAATTACACAAAGTAATGCGCCTGATTACTGACCATAGATACATCTATTTCATTTTTTATCTGTGGCTGCGCGCTCTTTAAATAGGAATGTTGGAATTTTGACGTTTGTATTTCGGTGGATGAATATTAGTGTTAATTAATTTTTATCTTTTATTTGATATGTTCGTATTCAATGAGAGTAGATAAAGTAGTGTATGAAACTGTACATAACTAGGTATTATACCACTCGTGTGATACTAATATAGAATTCGCTTCGCTCGTTTTTTAAACTCACACTCGTGTATAAAACCCCTCATTATGTACTAGTTACATAAACTACTATTATAGGTATTATATTATATCCTTATCGGTCACGCGAATCTTAATGTCATTCGAAATGCCCGATAAGTTTACTGAACTAGCTGTAGCATTCTTTTATAAAATCAATCCTTAAAAGCTTTACCATCTTGATGTGCTCAGAATCTTGTGTTGCAGATTTATGAACTAAATAAATGTCAGTTTTGAGAACCCCTAAAATAAAGATCATCGTACTTTGGATCACATTATTCCAGTACCTATTCATTTCTAGCTAAGTAAAAAATATAGAACAGACTTTTTTTTTTACTTTAATGACGTAAGGGAAGTAAGCCCAAGACGGGTGGTTCGCCTAAAACGTGTATGCATGTTAAATTACATGTCACTCTTGCTGATGAGAATGACGCGTAATTCAACATGCATACGCGTTTTAGGCGGACCACCCGTCTTGGGCTTACCTCCCCTACAAAGTTTTGAATGTTGTTGTTTCCATACTAATATTATAAAAATGTATTTGTTTTGAACACTAACTGCCAACTAACAATCCACATTTTTTTTTATTTATTTATATTAGCTGAACTATTACATTTTTAACAATTTTATTAAAAAATTGACTAGAAAATCGTAAAAAAGTATGGCAGGCATTAAGTAAGAACTCTATTAAGAATGCGGTTTAAAAGGCAAAGTTGAGACTTCTTTCTGTAATCAGACAGATCAAGTATTAACCTTAGTAATAAGACCTTTAATTAAGATCCAACATGCGAGTAACTCCATCTAAGTTATTAGGTAAACGATATGTTAGTACTCCTTTTAAGCAAAAAGGTTTGTGTACCTAATACAACTTCGCCCAGACTTACTAAATCTTATTTTTTTGGGAAAATCTTATCTCATTTGGATTGAGCTTCAGAAATTCGACTCCTGAGTCATGTAGTTGTAGTGTATCGTGTATTTTGCATGTCTTATCTTCATCTTGGTTTAATATTAAACAAAATTCGACGGCGGAATCACGTTGTTCTTTACTACAGCATAAAATTACCAAAATTAAAAATTTCGACAAAACCCACGACGGTAAAAATCTAATTGAAAAAGAATAAAATAACTCAAATCCCCATAACCACCTAAAAGTTTTATACTGACGTAAATACAATTATTATACACTTATGAGGATGATTCAATTTTGTTGAAATTTCATATAGAAAATGCAGCCCCCGACGGATATTCCTCGGTTATTTTTACGTCTAGTATAATATTTTGTTACATAATAATATAGCAATATAATCGTTTCACACTAATATAGCAGCGCCCCCTAGTGAGTTAGTATCATAAGACTTATCTTAGACCATGCACCAATTAACTACAAACCCATTGCTGAAAACCGCATTGAAATCGGACAATTCGTTTTAATATTATTGCAATATTATTTTGCCCTAATATTGTAGCGCCGTCTAGTGAGTTACAGACGTAATTTTTATTGTTTGGGATCATGCATTAAGCTACAATATTAAAACAGAATTGTAATCGGACATTTTGATTATATTGCAACATTGTTTTGCACTAATATTGTGGCGCCCCCTAGTGTGTTAAAGCCATGACACCTGTCTAAGAACATGAACTCATCGAACACAAACCCGTTATTGAAAACCGCATCAAAATCGGATCATTAGTTTAGAAGATAGGTGGGAACATTACTTTGCACAAACACACATACAAACATCTCTCACCCTAAACGCATATAGGTACCTGCTCCGTTCTGACGTGAGTAAATACCTGCTCTGTTCCGTCGTGGGTAAAAGTAGATCCTTCGTCAAGTCATAAATCGTCGTCATTCTACTTTGCAAAATAACATAATTATGCATCTTTTATTTTGGACGCGGGGCTAACGCGGTCATGGAACTAACGAATACCGTGACCCATTAACGCAAAGGGCTATTGAAAGACACCGTGAATTTTAGTGAGTACAAGTCTGATAATCCCTCCTGCTCTGCCCTGGGTGGGAGGACTCATTTGATTAATTATTTAGTACCACGCTAAAAAAATCTTTTATTTTTATTTTACAGGATTTATCCTCTACCGCGTTGTAGAAGAATAATTCCTGGAGTGGGATGTCAAGATTTAAAGTGTGTGTTTAAATATTTGAACTTAAACATATTTAAACTCACACACACGAAACAACACTGCTTTGTAGGCCGAACAAATATTTGTTGTGGAGGTATCGAACTTGCGACACGCAGTACAGCAGCCAATCGATCAGCCACCGGTGCGGATTTGAGGCTAGTACACGTAGCTACACTTATAGCTAGTATAAACACAAAACCAGTATAAGCCAACCGTTGAATGTGTGTAAAGATCATACTAAGGTAGACCACAATAAATTGGATTAATAAAGTTTGGTGTGTGGCCATGTGTGTGTAAAGGAACAGTGTGTAAGACGAGGATGCGGTGTATGATGGGAAATCACACACTTAAGGCAAACTTAACACAATACTAACGTAGCGCAAGCGTCAACAGGAAGCCATTTTGTTATGGCCGCATGTAAATAACGTCCGGCGCTTAATTGATGCTCTACATTAGTGTTGTGTCAAGTAAGCCTAAAGAGTGTATGTCCCCATAATGCCTCGCGTACACGTTAGTTAGCTAACTAAACGTGTAGGCGTAAAAGTGTTTCTTAATTGATTTATTAAAAACACATCAACAATCTAAAAGCAGGATAGTGATGAATGAAAGTAGGTTTTAATTAAAAACACGTTTCAATCTTTGAATCCTGGAAATCCAAAGAAAACCAAACCAAGACTTATTAGAATACGACTCAAATTAATTATGCTAAGCATACAACCCAATTCAACAACCGTGGTCTTATGTAAACACATATGAGTGTTGCCTTACGTATTAACGAAATTAAATAAGTTTATTTTTATTAACGATGATGTTGAGCAGAAAATAAAATATTTATTGTAGCGTACATTACACAAAATGGCTGAATTATAATTGTAAATAAAACATTTGTTTAAAACTTTGTAGGTTGTTTTATGTTGCTTCTGTGCCTTAATTCTGTTTGCCGTATTTCTTTGAAAATGTAGGAATCTCCGAAAAAGAAATTGGTAAAATACATGCGTGCTGTGTCTAGTGGGATAATTTCATATTTTAACATTTATCACAAAAACGAGTGTCATTATAATCTGATAGCGCTGATTTTTTTTTTTTGTTTTGCAAGTCTTAACATAATTTTCATCCAAAAAAGTACTGTTTCAAAAAAACAACAATAACGTTTTATTATCATTATGTTAATAAATGACAACACGTGTCTCTAGAATCAAGATTGAATGATACTCGTATTATTACAAACAGAGTATGTACAGCCCGATTATTTGATTCGTGATCGGACGGCGAGTCATCCATTACTTATCCGCATGCCCGGCCGCCCGCGCTGCCGCGCGCCGTACGGTTGCCGGAAATCGCCTAGGTATATTTTTTTAAACGTTTTATATTTTTCTTACTCCATGCCCGTTAAAGTGTGTAACAACCCTAATACACACTGGCCTCGTTTTAAATTAGCTTCTTTTACTTAGTACCTTCAAAAAACAAGACCTTTTAATATATATGTTGGATCCTTTAGTGTATTTGAGCAAGCTCTTAAGCCTCGTTTAATATCTAAGTCAAAGGTTATCAATGAGAAATGTTGGCTCAGGGCCCGTTATTTGATCAGTAGTTAAGTAAACTATTATTTACAAGAATATTAATAATTTCGACTAGTCGCTCTCAATTTTCAATTAAACATTTGCCGTTTAATTACAACCGAGAATATCTTTGTCATGTCAATATGGTAGACGAGATACGACGATACGGACGGTAGATACGGTAGATGTGACAAAGAAATTCGGAAGCAATGCAATTGTGTCGATGTTCTAACCGCAGACAAACAGTTGCGGAGTAATTGATTTGATCTCATCTACGGTATTACGTACAGTTATTGTCTTGTGACTGGGAGCACCACAATTGTGTAGTATTTAATCATACGAGTATTGTTACGAGCTGGGTAGGGGAGAAATTAATTTACACCAATTAAAACCAAATAAACTTTATTGACACACGAATCACTAATTAAAACAAACGCTTAACACTACTCAACACTATTCACTACTAAAACACACTTGCACACACTAAAAATTCGCTTGTCACTTCGAATCGCCTCGATCGTAGTCAAAACCAGACTCAGGTCGCCTTACGTCGCTCTATTTATACCCCGGCCGGACCCACTAGATGTTTCTAGAAGATGGTCGAAAGTTCTGGAAACATCCATAGACTATAGACTTCTACACAGTCCCATACCTTCTAGAACATTCCAGAACCATCTCGAAACATCTAGATCAGGGTAGAATTTTCTAGAAACTTCTAGACCAATCTTCAGTAGAATAGTCGAGAGCCTTGTGGAACCTTCGAGATGCTTATACATTGGTCTATTTGTCTTTGACAATTCAAAAGTGCCTTAAACTGGCCTACTTGAAATAGGAAAATGCTTTGATTTTGATTTGATCCCCACGGAATAAATTAATAGCCGAATTAGATAGCCGTTTCGGGCCTAGATATTGTGCATTTAAGTTTATGTGTTCTTAAATGCGTACGATAAAGGAGAAATTTCTAGAGTGTGGCAAGATTTAGTAAAACATGAAACAACTTCGTTAGGCGTTCTAAAAATTGTCTCAAAACATTCATACAATCTCGTGTCTGAATTGTAAGTTCGTCACAAAAATTAAAACATAAAATTCAACAATAAATTAATAAAATACCCATCTTTACAAATATAAGTCCACATCCACATAGATTGAACATTACTATTCATAATCAAGAAGGACTGGCCTTCTATTTCAAACGAACATGATGTGCTGCCATGTTAGATTATTCGAAAAGGACAACGGTTTTCGTGTAACCTCATCGTAAATTATTGCGGGTCTCATTGAGGTTTAATGTAAAATTTCTCATATTTCATTTTGGGGTTACTAAATTTTAATAGTTCTTCTAGCTACGAGTATCTCAATTTAAAATGTATCTAGTTGTCAATTGTTTCTATATTCTCTTAAAATTCATGTGTGTATGGAAACTAGAGACCGGAATTTATGTACGAGTATGTTTTTCATCCATTTTTTATCGTGGTACAATCATCAAATGAGTCCTCCCAAACAAGGTGGAGGGGAGCGTCTGTCAGACTTGCACTGATTAAAATCCACTGTGAACCTCTGAAAGTCTTTTACGCTCCAGGGTCACGGTTACTTGACGAGACAGTCCCGCCACCCCGGCAGGCTTTGGCCCTCTAAGGGCCTCGTCAGATTGCGGACAGCTCTTTGAAACGCGCGTGGACCAGGGCATGGTCCATGAGTCACCCGTTACTCGCCGTCCGAAATGTATTATTAATACGTGAAGCAGGCTTTGTACCCCTTTTGACGAAAAATATGCAGACAAAGGAGTAGGTATGACCTTTAACCTGATACTCGACTGTACGAGTATAGTAATACCTGTAATAGAGAATAGAGAAAAGGGCCGTTTTGGAATGTAGGTGTACGTGAAAAAGAAATCCAATTATTTTTATAACGATTGTTTTAAATAAACCTATTCCCATTTTTAGTATTATGAACTCCTTTACTCCTACTAGTATTTTATTTTTACTTGTTAAGGTGGGCTGCCTATATAATTTACATTAATTGAGAAAACTTCAGACAAGTACCTACGTTATTTTTAAACTAAAACTTTGATACATAATTAAATTAGCTTTTGCTCGGTCTTCGCCTTCTACATAGGTAAAACATGATAAGGTTAATTTCTCATGAATAATAATTATTCTCCATCATCATTACCTAATTTTCATGAAGCAAAACCTATGATGGATATCTGAAACGACTCAGAAAAAAAAAGTTACTCTTTCTTAGTAAAAACAACTCAATTATGACATCAAGCTATGTAGTATACACTTAAATTGCTTTTATACATCCCACAATTATGTTGTTGAATGAAAAAACTACCGATTAAGTCAATTTAATGTATTTTTTATTTGATATCAAATTGATCGCTGAATACGTGAGAGTAGAGCTATTAAATCCGGCTATGGTCAAACTTAAGCGAATGGCTGAAAGAATTTTGAAAAATACGCCTAAACCCATCCTAATTCCATTAAATTTTGTTAAAAATTGGTACGAATAGTGTATATTTTGAGTATACATTGGGGCTAATTAAAGTCCAAGTACATAATAAAATTATTTAATTTAAAATCGTGCGTACAGTTATAACGTCGGTAGCGGAGTGTCACCGTTAATAAAAAATTCAAAGGAACAGCAGATTGCGTTAACGCCTGATAAAATTACATAGCAAGTAGTCGCTGATCAATGTGATGTTGTTTTCTACAACCGTGAGGCTGTAAGCCGCAACATATTCCCGGCTGTTGAAAGGTTCCTTTCAACTGTTTAATTCCTCAGCAGTTGGCAGCGGCGATAGGCGGGCGAATGGGCGACGAACGCAACCTCGAGACGTTTTGATTTCGGCGACTCGCGCAACTCCATCTGGTCCAGGGAACAGCCGCAGAACTCGACCAAGGCGCCAGCTTAGTGGGGGCGTATTATCTTCTGCCAGTAGTACCATATCACCCATGTTGAGCTGAGCATTTCCTTTGCGCCATTTTGTTCGCTGCTGCAGCTCCGACAGATACTCTTTCTGCCACCTCTGCCAGAAATGCTGCCTTATTGTTTCTAGGCGCTTGTATCTGTTGTGCTGGTTGCTATCTTTCTCTTCCAGGGCTGGTAAGGGCAGCGCATTTAGCGGACGGCCAATGATGAAGTGCCCTGGGGATAAGGAGAGGAGGTCGTCAGGACTAGAGGACAAAGGGCACAAGGGACGGCTGTTGAGAATCGCCTCCACTTGTGCAAACAAAGTTATGATTTCCTCGAAAGTGAGATTACTATTGCCAATGACCCGTTTGATGTGATACTTAGCCGATTTTACGCCGGCTTCCCAAATGCCGCCGAAGTGAGGAGCGTAAGATGGTATAAAATTGAACTTAATACCCTGTTGACTTGCAAAATCAGAAATTGGTTCTGCGTTTTGCTTGAGATAATCACCTAACTCCTTCGCGGCAGCGACAAAATTACGACCGTTGTCACAAAATATTTCCGATGGTTTTCCTCTGCGTGCAACGAACCTTCTGAGAGTCATCACAAATGCATCTTTAGTTAAATCACTGACTGCCTCCAAGTGAATACATTTGTAACGTAGACACACAAAAAGGCACATATAACACTTAATTAAGCGACTTCCACGTCCTTTACGGTTAAGTATAAAGAATGGTCCAGCAAAGTCTAAACCAACGGACGAAAATGGAAAATCTGCATTCACTCGCTGTGAAGGCAAGTCACCCATTTTAGGGCACAGCGTTCTGCCGCTTAAGCGCCTACATCGCACGCAATTATTAGCTGTCCGCCTGGCAAGATGTTTACCATTGACAGGCCAGACTGTTTCTCTTACTGTTGCTAACAGCAATTGCGGGCCTGCATGTAAGTTCACAAGATGCTCTTTAGCAAAATATAATTTAGTTAACTTATGCGCAGCGTGCAGAAGAATTGGGTGTCTTTTTTCAAAACTACATGCGGACGCATTTATTCGTCCACCAACACGAATTAAATTATCCTTATCTAAGAACGGAGACAACGACAATATTTTACTTCGGGCCGGTAGTTGTTTACCTTTTGTGAGTAAATCGTGTTCAGTAGGAAAAGACTCACGCTGAGCGATGACGCATAATAAATGAAATGATTCCAACAGCTCATCAGCCGTAAGTATACCTACACGTTTGGCATTCGGATGTTTCATATTATATATGAATCTACGACAGTGTGCAGTCACGTTTCGAAGTTTATCGAATGATGAAAAATTATTAAAATCTATTAAATTATTATTATCAAGCGATGACGTGAGTGCCTTTAATTCAGGTAAATCAGTCACTGTGCTTTCTTTTAGCACTGGCCATTTAAATTCGTTTTCATTTAAAAAACTAGGGCCTGACCACCATAACTGCATGGATAGCAAATTTTTTGCATCCACTCCCCTGGATATTAAATCTGCAGGGTTCATTGCAGTAGGCACATAACGCCACGATGACGCTTGAGTAAGTTCAACTATTTCACAAACACGATTTGCTACAAACATTTTTAATTTTGTTGGGTCACCTTTTATCCAACTTAGCACGACACTGGAATCACACCAGTGCACCAACCTTCCCGGCTTGCACCGAAGTGAATCCATAACAGATTTACAAAGCTTAGCGGCCAATAGTGCGGCACATAATTCAAGACGTGGTATTGTCGTCGGTTTTATAGGCGATACCTTTGACTTAGCACATAACAGTTTGATGGTGCTATCGCCATTACAATTTACTGATTTCAAATAGATACACGCACCATAAGCACATTGAGACGCATCACTGAACGAGTGTAATTCTATATGTTCAGGGTTGTCACATAGCACTAATCTAGGAATCTGAAATTTAGGCAAGTATTCTAGATTTTCTGTGAATTTTAGCCAATCGTCCTGCAAGTCCTTTGTAACCGGTTCGTCCCAATCTAATTTTTGTTGCCACATCTTTTGTAGCATGATTTTAGGCTGAATTATAACCGGACTCAGTAATCCTAAAGGATCGAAAATTTTAAATGAATTTGACATAACAAACCGTTTTGTGATAGTTGCTTGTTTATCAAGTGTAAAGTTTTTAATTGGAAAAAATAGTGTGTCACTGGATGGCTTCCACCCAAGACCAAGAGTGCTTGAAGATTCACTTATAGTTAAATTGTCTTGATTTAAATTAAGATTTTCAAAAATTGATGGATTATTACTTTTATATTTTCTTAAATTAAAACAGCCTTTCTTTAACGCTTCGGAAACACTTTTTTGAATGTATCGTAAATCCTGTGCGTTATCAGCTCCTGTTATTAGGTCATCTACGTAGAAATCCTTTTGAATTATGCATTTAATCATGTCATCATCTTGTTCCTCGCCCAGTTGCCATAGAGAACGTGTGCTTAGATAACTGGCGCTTGCGGTGCCATAGGTGAGTGTATTTAAGTCGTAAGCTTTAATAGGTTGAGACTCGTTCTCTCGCCATAAAATACGCTGCAGACAGCGATCTTCTTCAGCCACGAGGACCTGCCGGTACATTTTCTCCACGTCCCCAGTTAAGAGGAACTTGTACTGTCTTGCACGGACCAAAATAGCAAGGAGAGAGTCTTGAAGGGTCGGGCCTACCATTAAAATATCGTTTAGAGCATAACCGGATGTGGAAGCTGCGGACCCATCAAAAACAACCCGCAATTTAGTAGATTCACTCTCTTGTTTTAACACCGCATGATGACACAAATAATACGAAGGGCCTAGCTTCTCTTTAGCTAAGGAAAGATGTCCTAATTTGGCATATTCGTTTATAAATTCTACATATTCAGATTTTAATAGTGGATTTTTCCTAAAACGTTTTTCTAAATAATACAACCGCCTTTTAGCTAAGTTGTAAGTATCTCCCAGGCAGTCTGGAGTGTCCTTTAGTGGTAGGTTTACACAAAATCTGCCTGTGATTTCCCTACGAGTGTGAGCGACGAAATGTTTTTCGCACATTTTTTCATCTTCACTCATTATAGGTTTTATGGGAACCTCTTCTAATTCCCAGAATTTGTTTAATGATTTTTCGAAATCATTTTGATTTGTCACAATGACTTTGTTACAATAAATTTTATTTTTATTAGTAACACTTGAACTTATAGGTCCGGATATTATCCAGCCTAGCTGCGTATTTATCAGCTTTGGGTTTTGTGGGCCAAGGGAACGTTGTTCGTCACCAAGGATGTCCCAAAATAGATCAACGCCGATCAAGACGTCTACTGGTGCAGGCTGACCGAACTTTGGATCAGCTAGCACAATGTTTTTCGGCAAATTCAACGATTGAATATTGACCGGATACTTCGGTATTAAACCGGTTAATTCTTTTAAAATTAGACAGTGACATTTTGCACTGTATTTATGATCTAAAGATTTAATCTGCACATTGCAACTTTCGGCTATGTGAGAAGAAACAGCATTACCAATTCCTATGACCTTTAGCGAGTCAATAGGTATTGATCTTATTGAAAGCCTATCCTTTAAAGCTTTAGAAATAAACGATGATTGGCTACCACAATCAAGCAGCGCTCTAACCTTCTCCTTTTGTTGGGTTCTTGGATTAGAGACTTCAATCATAGCCGTTGATAACAGTGTTTGACTTGAGTTTCGTCTTGAGAAACTCGAAATTGTTTCACAACTATTATTATTGTGTTCGTCTACCGCTACAAGATTATTTACATCAGGGCATGCAGCAGGACGGTGCAGTAAACTATGGTGCCTTTTATTACACTCACGACACGGTCCCATGCGACATGCTTCTACTTGATGTCCCTGCCTGAGGCAATTGGGGCAAAGTTTATATTTATTAACCTCTTGCATCCTTTCATCTATCCCCTTTGACTTAAAAGTAGGACAATCATAAATTCTGTGATTATCGTTGCAAATTACACATAAATAGGCGTTGGAATTATTATTATTACCATTTTTAGCATTATTCGATTTAGAATTAGAAGCAGCAAATGACTTTGTATGAGCAATATTTTTACTAGGATGTTTTTGGGTCACTGAGTTGTTACCACTACTCGCCACTGGTACATTTCGTTTGGGCGTGTTACTATCTTGTTTGTTGCGATTTAATGATTCCAAAACATCCGCACGGTCTGATAAGAACTTATAGAACTGTTCTAATGTTGGGTTTTCTTCGTTTATATACTTAATATATTCTTCCCATTTTACAGCCGTATTATTATCTAACTTTTCCGTTAAAATAAAAATAAGCAGACCATCCCATGCGTCCGTGGGTTGTCCTAAACTGGCCAAAGCACGTAAGTTTTTACTGACATGGTCAACTAAAAATCTCAAGGACTTCTCTGATTCCCGTGTAAGCTGCTTAAAATTCAGTAGTGAATTATAATGGTGATTAATTAGAACTCTTTTATTGTCATAACGATTACAAAGTAATTTCCACGCTTCCGAGTAATTTGCGGTGGATACCTCCAGGTTTGAAATAATTCTCGCGGCATCACCTTCCAGATACGACGTGAGATAATGAAACTTCTGAATTGATGTTAAATGTTCATTTCTATGTATCAAACTCTCAAAAGTGTCACGGAACCCTAACCATCGAAAATAAGAACCGTCGAATTTGGCTATTTGGATTTGAGGTAATTTAACTCCAGTCACTTGATGATCCGAACAACACGAATTATCATGTACGGAACCACGTCTATGTTCACATTCGATCTTTGAAAATTTATCAACTAATGTTTTCGCGGTAGCAATGTTGACAATAATGTCGCACTCGATACTTTCGCGTTCATCGATTTCAGCTGACAAATTAACCGAATTTAAGACCTCGATCTCATTTTGCAAGTCATCAGTCTTAACCGACAATGCCTCGAATTTAGCAAGCTTTAACTGTAACTCAGTTATTTGAATAGTATTTAGCTCAGTGAGCTTTGAAATGCTACTCAAATAGTTCTTAAATTTTGTTATTTGCCCTTTTACGGACGATCTTTTAACAATTAAATCCTTCAAACGACATTTATCTACCGATTCGTTAGGCATTGTGATCACACACGTATAAAGTACCAAGTTCAATAAAGGATCGCAACTTTAGATGCGAAATAAAATAATTAAGTAAACAAAATGGCTCACGCTCCTTTATTCGACGGCACCTGGTGTCCGAAAACCGGTTACGCTCGCACAGCTGATTGCAGGCAGCGAGACAATGCACTCGGCTCGGGCGGCGTAGTTAAGGATCTGAAATTATCGGCGTTACAAAATAAGTATTTATTACCGAACTGTGAAAAAAGACGCTAGGGATCTTTGGACCCGACCGACGGTTACGATTCCTTAATAAAAACGCGTCGGTACCTAGATATAATACTGCTACTTCTTGAAATCCTATATTTTAAACGATTTAGTTTAGGACTAATATTATAGTTGTAGCAATAAATAACGTACGGGTCAGTGACTTGCAAGAAATGAAGCTAATTTTTTAACAAAGAAAATATTTTCACCTTGTAGGTAGGTTGACGAAGAATATAAAATGATGATGCAATTTTTCCATAAACTGTTTTAAATCCTTGATTTGCACAAATGGATTCGACTTTCAAAAGCTAGGAATGATATTTATAGGACTTTGGATCGGATTGGTGGGAAGATCAAGGAAAATAGGAAGGACAGGGCACTTATCTGATTTTGCAGAAGTCCGATGCGCGATGTGTTCTTTTGCTGAATCACTGGTCGCTGCAGCCTGAACTCGTAGATGATTCTGGCTGCACCTTCGATCTTGAACCCCTTCTTCAATCTTCAATCACGCCACAGAAGCCCGCATTCGTTGGCCGGCAATGCGTTGGCGAAGTTTTTGATCCAGTTTTCTGGCTACTTTTTCTTCTTATTTTCTTTGTATTTCTTCGTATTTTAGTATTTTTGCATTGTTTTTCCCCTCATGGGCCACCAATATGTATATTTTGAGTATACATTGGGGCTAATTAAAGTCCAAGTACATAATAAAATTATTTAATTTAAAATCGTGCGTACAGTTATAACGTCGGTAGCGGAGTGTCACCGTTAATAAAAAATTCAAAGGAACAGCAGATTGCGTTAACGCCTGATAAAATTACATAGCAAGTAGTCGCTGATCAATGTGATGTTGTTTTCTACAACCGTGAGGCTGTAAGCCGCAACAAATAGTCATCTGATTTCCTTTTCTTAACTATTATTTTTTGGGCTAGTAATGACGCAGTGTGAGAAGACTTATTTCATAAAAAACAACATTCATTAAAAACTCACTCATTATTATTATAATGGTAAAAACCACATAATCGAGGAGCTCGTGGCTATATAACTACAGCCACACAGGCCGATTTTCCGGGTTAAAACGCGCTTGCCGAGGTTGGTCTGTGGATGGGTGACCATCTGTCATAGCGAGTTTCCTCCGTGCCTCGGAAAGCACGTAAAGCCGTTGGTCCCGGCTGTCATTTGTAGATCTTTGACAGTCGTTACTGTTAGTCAGAAGCTCTAAAGTCTGACAACCATGGGGTATCGTATTTCCCAGTTACTGGGTTGTGGAGGTCTGATAGGCAGTCGCTCCATGTAAAATACTGATATTCAGCTGAACCTGGTTCGACTGGAAGCCGACCCCAATATAGTTGGGAAAAGGCTAGGCAGATGATGATGGTAAAAACCACATATTATAATCCTTTCGCCTCGTTCACAGTCATATTACATCTGGGGCCCTAGCACTACTTGTTCACGGTTTTTGGGATGTAAAAGAAACGGGAAATTTGTCGTTGAATTGACGGAAATAATTAGTTCCTCGTTCGTACACTACCGAGGCTCGTTCTTTTTCCATAAACGAAACGCCGTAAATACTTTAAGTTACGCTACATTTAAGATACGCTACATAATTATTTATAATAAACGGAAATCTCGTTCCAAGGCCACAAATTCACTAACTTTTAGGACTAAAATTATTTAAATCAATCATCTACCATCACGAGGTTAAAGGCACTAGCTCGAATCGTACGTTTCGTTCGTCCCTACAGCGTACGTGAAATACGGATATCTTGTGCTATGGACTCGGGTCTCACAAGCACGCCTGTTGTACTACGCATCCGCACCCAAATTTTCTGAAGAATCTCACCACATAAGCCAGTTTAGGTATTCTCAGGGTGTCCCTCTAACCCTCGGCGTCTTTTCTTAGTTGCCTTTTAGTCATCCTCTCAACTTGACCGAACCATCTAAACACACGATTCTGCTGTGGCCATCTATTTTCATCGAATCACATATGGCTTGACTCAGCACAATTCTAGCTAAGCCGAGATTTTCCTGAATGTATATATTATTCAATATTGGCGCCTTTCTGTGCTACGTCATGCTGACTCAATTGGGTGATTTCTTAAACGTGGCTTGAGATGTGGGTAGTAGGTACATAATTGAAAAGCTTTGACTATGGGACGAACCATGAAATACGGAAAATAATATTAGCGGGACATCCAAATATTTTTCCGGCGAGAAATTAAAAGATTTCTGGAACAAGCTGAGTCTCTTAGACCGTTTCGTATTTCTTCTGCGTCAACTTTTTAACCGGCTTGAAAAAGAGGATAGTGTCATGTACATGCCATTAATGAAGGTGAACGAAACAGTGATCATAGATAATCTATCCAAGCAAATAAAATATACAAAGGACAAACTGTGTAAGTAGTATAAAGTGCCTACTTTGATAATTGTTAATTTGTGACATTCAGACATTTTTTGTTTCATGAGAAGTACTTTTGGTAGATATTTAAAAAATCTTGGAGACAGGTCATAATTATTAAATGCTCAGTAAAATTGATTTCTAGGTCCAATTGGCAAACTGGCGATACTACAGTTGTACGACATTATGTATCTATACTAATATTATAAAGAGGTAAAGGAAAACTGATGTATGCGGCCGGCCTGAGACAGAGCCGTCATTAAGCCGGAAACACATTATTTAACACGCCACGCGACGCAACGTGTCGACAACCGATGTGCAGTGAGCGCGTGTCATCGCGTCGGGTGTTCATAGTGTGATTCTGGTCATAGAAAACAATACATTTGATTTGACCCAACACGCATCACGTTTCATCGGGTGGCGTCGGGTGTTAATAATGTGTTTCCGGCTTAATGTGTTTCCGGCTTTATTTCTACTTCTTACCACCATGAGCGATGCAATCGATTCCCCACTAGTAAAACCAGCCAGCATCATGGGAAATTGTTAATTTTTACTATTAATTTACGACTTCTCCGTATCAATAGCAAGACCCAACAGTTATATAAATTGATGTTACGTGGGGGAATTTCGGGCAGAAAGCTTTGTTTCGTCATACGTATTGTATCGAGTTTCACAAAAGTTGGGTATTGAAAAGTAAGTCAACATTTCTCTGTCACAAAACTTTGACGTTGTTTTGTAACTTCGGTAAAGAGAGTTTTGTGAGTTTACAGTCCAATTAGGTGAACTGTTCGTGAGTAAAAACTTGATAAACCGAATACGGAAGGCGGAGTATACTCTGTGGCCTCGCATAATCGTATATAACTACTATAAATTAAAGACGCTTCCTCACCGGGAGCATTCACGGTTGTGTGTAACATTATAGATTCAACTTTGAGCATTACAGTCATTACAATACTACCTTCCAGACTGACGAGCATTCGCATACATTTAGCGTGTATTTACACGTACCACAACCACACCACGTCGCAGCGACCAAATGTGGTCAAGCTGTGGTTACGTGTGAATAGTGTCGCAGCGGTTTTTTGCAGTTGCGTTGTGGTACCAACAAAATGTCGATGTGGTTGCGTTGTCACTGTCGTTGCGATGTGGTAACCACGTGGTCATGTGCAGTTACACTCCGGCTTTCGTAGAGGAAACACGGCTTGACTGAACGACGAACGTAGTCATGGAGGAAAGATTGTTGTTGCGATGTGGCTGCGGTGCCGCCGCCCCCGGTGGTGGCGTTGCCGTCGCGATGTGGTTGCGATGTGGTCGTATTACACAGGTGGTCGATAACAACGGCAAAATGTGGTACATGTAAATTGTAATATTCATTTTCAATACAAAATATACGACCGACCACATGGCGTCGTTGTGGTGTGGTTGTGGCTGTGGTGTTGTTGTACTAATATTTTCATCATGATATTCAAGTTTGTATCAACATGACCTTATAGTAACTTGGATAATTAGGGTGATTAGAGAAAGATAACTCACTTCTAACAACCCAAATTATCCGAGTTTAGATACAATAATGGACCCTATTAGATTGTCTACATAATTCATGTGATCGATTTCAAATTGTCCAAGTTTTGTTACTAACTTCTAAAGTGATATAAATATGATATAGAACAGACCGTATTTGATTGAGTTCGTTGACTATTTCACCTTGAAAAAAATATTGGTATTTTGCAGTAAGCCCACGATATCATTATATTAATGTCCTGATATTTTATCCACACACCACAAAAATTTATAGCTGACCCGTGACCACTTCGTCAGGCGGTAAACATTTTAACTTGTGATGAAATTATGAGTGTGGTTCGGTTAGTACTGACTGCCAAAAGGAGGATTTTGTTTTTATTGCATACTGACTGTAACTGCCCGCTGTCTTTCTGTTGCTTGGCGCTGCGCATGTTCAGCGCTAGATTCCCGAGCACGGGCCTGTGATGTTCTCACTCTTTGGTTAGCGAGCCGCTGCGAGCGCTCAGCGCTAGTCTCCCTATCCCTTGTTGCTGAGACATGCTGTCTTAAATCACTGAGACGCTGCGCACGTTCAGCGCTAGATTCCCGAGCACCTGCGATGTTCTCCAGCTTTGGTTGGCAAGCCGCTGTGAATGCTCGGAGCTAGATTCCCTAGCGCGTGCTTGCGAAATATTTTCTCTATTCCTCTGTACTCGAGCTGCTCTTGTCTGTGATGTCTGACGGGAAAGTTTTGATTTCCTTTTAGGCATGATAAATAATCGCTGAAACTGTCCGATATTATCCCAAAAACATAAATACCACAGCTTTGAAATCGAAGAATGAGAACGCGGTAGTATTTGTGTTTTAAGAAACCGAGCAAACAAAACAATTTTAAAGACCAACACATAATTGCACAACGCCATCTATGGGTAAATGGATAAAACGTCCGGTCCGTACAAAGCATGTTCTAATGCGGTTCGTGAATGGACGGCGGCATTTTGCGATTTAGGGTCAGTTCAGACCGAGACGCGAAGCGACGCGACGATGCGCTGCGCCGCGATGCGCCGCGCTGCGTAGCGATGCGCCGCGCTGCGTCGCGATGCGCCGCGCTGCGCATCCAGACGCCGCGCGGTGCAGCGGAGTGTCTACATTCGCCACGTGCTTCCCGCCCCACCCCCCTTCCTCCCGCAGTCGTCCATTTGGTGTCAGTTACATAGTCCAGGGGCTAGAGGTAGTTGAGTATACAAAATCCGAATGAAGGCAACTATGACCGAATTCTTATACCTGAGACCCTAAATAGTGACAATACATATCCTGCCTGCATTAAGTATGTGTATCTATTCGCTTGATGAAGTAGTCCACTCATTTAGTTCAGTACTTCATTCAATTCAGCAAATCAGAACAAGTTCTTAACTGATTGGAAAAAATATTTTTATGTCATTAAGTATTATGAGCTTTATCTATCCCGCAAAAAGCTGTGATCTGATTTTTCTATAAATTATTACGGAAATAATCATTAAAATGATTTTAAATCATGTACTCGATACATTCCGTTTACGAATAAGAGAAGAGGGCGTAAAAAAATGGACCAGACAATTGACCGGCAAGATAAACATTGTTATTCTTTGACCTTTTCGTCACTTAAATCGGTTGGCGAAATTCGACACTCACATTACGCATACTCAGACACCTCTAGCTCCCAGTCTAACATTTTGCATCGTCGAGCGGCCTCGAGCGGCGTAAGCGGCGCCGCGCTGCGCCGCGCGGCGTCGAGATGCGCAGCGACTCACCACTACGTTGAGATGCGCCGCGCTGCGCCGCGCGGCGCATCGCGGCGCAGCGCGGCGCCGCTGACGCCGCTTAAATTCTCGCAACGAAATGTGTATCTTTTGGTGTAGAAAATAAAGTCGTATTTTGAATGGCTCTTAAAAGAGTGCGCGCATCGTCGCGTCGCTTCGCGTCGCGGTGTGAACTGACCCTTAGTAATTTTATGTTATCTCGAAACTATTTAACCAATTGACATACTGTTTCGGGAAAATCGTATCTCTATGATGTTCTTGTGATCATAATAATATTTTTTTCGATAAGGTTTAATATTTTGTTGTTTAAAAAATCGTCCAAAGGTAAGTACGTCGAAAAATACATTTTTAACACATAAAAGCTACTATATCTGCTGAAATATAAAAGATAGAAATATGGTGTCGCGGACATTTTTGTAGAACTATTCAAAGCGGACCAGGTTGCCATACATTGTTTTTAATTATACTCGTATACAACTGTTAAGGCAGCGCATGCAAATAACTTTGTTGTAAGAGCATTTTTTTTCCGCCTGGCTAAACACAAATTGAGATAGTTCGACTAATATGCATGATATCTTAATCTTAATAATTTAGCCTATAGCACTCAGGGATAACGTAGCTTTCTACCAGTGAAACAATTTTTAAAATCGGTTTACTACTTCCGGAGATTACCCCCTACATACAAACAAACTTTCGAAAAACGGATCAGGATTCCTGATCAGGAAAAGAGAGGCCTCAGAGTACATTCAACCCTGTAATTTGTCAATTTTCAATCAATCAGTTACATGTGTATTTTTTGTAGAATCACATTATTCTGCCAAAAAAAATAGGTCACAGTAATTGTTGTGTTGTAAACTGCAAGAATACCAATACAAATAGAAAATTTAATTTTTACCGATTCCGCAGCGCAACAATGCAGGAAATGGATAGCTGCCAACATCACAATATCCTGATTTAAATCCTGTATTTAATTTTTTTCATTACAGAATACATTTTGCATTCATGTTTTCAATATTTTTTGGATTGATGTTTCAATACATCGCCATGGTATCCAAAACTAAGTGTTTTGTAACAAAATCTGAATATAATTCAGAAACGGTCAGAGCCAGTAAAGTTATAAACGCTAGGTGGCACTAAAGTTGTGCACGGTGCAAAAAAGACCTAGCCTGTCTTATGGTCAGGTAGAATTAGGTTCGATTGGGTGGCAAAATCGAATATTAATGTGTAGATACAGATTTCGGACATACATGCTTGCTTAGCTTGGACTGTACCGGACCAAGCTGATTAAACATTCCCAGCGATTCAACGGAATTTGCTGATCATCACGACCCGAGCGAACATGAAAGTCAATATGTATAGTAATTGGTCCAATCAAACGCAAACACTCCTGCTGCCGAATCAGATGTTGCTGACTCAAACAAGCACAGAAATTCATAGAATTTTAACATTTGCATGTAAATAATCTAAGCCAATTCCCCCGTGAAATACGGACGTGAGGCGGATCTCACTTTGCATTAACTTATATGAAATGAAAAACTGCGGGAATTCGACGTCGCTCCGCCCGGTGCACCGCGTATCCGCGCGGCTCACCGTTCGCGTATCCGCGCGGCTCCCGTTGCCCGGGAATAAGCCGTTTCTTCACACCTAAAAGCTCTACAGCTAGATTACAACTGTGATAGAAATATCCACTTACCATTGCCCCTCATCGGCTGCAGATCAGACACGATCAGAATTGGCGAATTCAGGATGATGGACAGGATCCAGACCATGGCTATCATCTTGTAGGCGTGGCATTGTGTCTGCCATTTTCTGGACTTGAGAGGACGGCAGATCGCGAAGTATCTCTCGAGGGATATTGCAACGAGGGTCCACACGTCCACTGATACGGAGACCGCTGTAGGAGAAAAAGAAAAGATGTTTTTTTTTTCTAAAAATGTGTAGCGAGGTTGTCTAAGCAGGATACCGTGGTCCTGGTACTCAAAAGCAGCCGTAGGAATAGAGTGAAATTTTAGTAAGTATGAGTCTGATTTCGAGTTCTGACTCATTTGATGAATTTACCACGATAAAAAGCAGCGTTGCTAATATCATAAAGGAAGAATATGGATTTATTGGAATTAAAACTTAAAGCTTTTCAAAATTAATGAAACAAAAATAGTTATTTGTTATGCAAGGCTGCAAAGTTGATTTTTGTGCGCGAGTACTTGAATTGAAAACTGAGAGAGCGAAGGATTCTAAGATTGAACCGCGAGAGAAACGAGCGGTTCAAATATAGAATCCTGAGCGATGCGAAGTTTTCAAAAGTACGAGACGCAGAAAAACTTTGCTGCCGAGTGCAACACACAACTTTTCACCTCACACAGCGAGGAAATGGTAGGTGTAAGAGAAACAGCTTAAACAATTTACTATATAAGTATTTAATTATTCTTTTTAGAAATTAAAAGTAAAATTACTAAAATTTTTAATCTTGAAAGTTAAATGTTTTTTTGGAACATTAATACTTGTGTTTGTCACTTGTGTGTTATTATTACGTAAATTTGCGGAAAATTGCTCAAATTCATTGGATTCCATTGTGAATGTTGGAGACAGAGACAGATATAAGGCGGTTCGAGACGATTTTCTCAAATTTTAAAAACTCAAACTTACGACATCTACTACATAACACTAATGTTCAAAAAAAACAAATAGGATGCAACAACCCGGTGCACTGACATGCAGTGGGGGCGGCTCACCAGCCAGTGTAGAAAATAATTGAATACAAGACGTGTTCGATTTTTAAACAACACTTTGTGCCCTAGAGCACAAAATGGAGTTTTGCGCTCAGATTTTGAATGAGAAATAGAATCTTTCCGAGCGGGTGAGGTGAAATAGTTATTTGTTATGCAAGGCTGCAAAGTTGATTTTTGGCGCGAGTACTTGAATTAAAAACTGAGCGAGCGAAGGATTCTAAGATTGAACCGCGAGAGAAACGAGCGGTTCAAATATAGAATCCTGAGCGATGCGAAGTTTTCAAAGGTACGAGACGCAGAAAAACTTTGCTGCCGAGTGCAACACACAACTTTTCACCTCACACAGCGAGGAAATGAAGTGGGGTCATTGACCTATACTGGGGGCGGCTCGCCTGTCAGTGTAGAAAACAATTGAATACAAGACGTGTTCGAATTTTAAACAACACTTTGTGCTCTAGAGCACAAAATGGAGTTTTGCGCTCAGATTTTGAATGAGAAATAGAATCTTTCCGAGCGGGTGAGGTGAAAAAAATATTTTAATGCCAAAACCTCAGCTCAGCATAATGCCAGATGGCAGCACAAAGTTTGCCACCTGACGCAGATTTTTAGCTGCAGTAAGTGTAAGCTATTATTATTATTAATCAACTATCTACTCTATTGCACGAGCAATAGAATAGAATATTCCATTAATAATATCGCAATAAATATAAAAGATTCTCATGGTACGAGTAATTGATAAAGTATAATTATGATGAGTTGCCATTTTCATTAGTGGCTTGTTCACCGGTTATTACATCTTAAATCTCTTCATTCACCTGGTCTTAGAAACAAGATAAGTGCTTTTTCTGTTATTTTTGAGTAATAAGTATATAAGAAAACACCACTACTCTTCATCCTATACAACAAATTGGCTGTCCCTATTTGCGACCTTTTTCAAAAAGGTGTTCGAACTTTTTTCGCTTTTCTATGTGACTGGATTCAAACAATTCTATACATTACAAATAAAAACCCTTCAGACCGCATTCGCTTCGCAATAGCTTTAGATTTGATACAAGGTGTGCATTTTTTTCGTGGCTAATTAACTTTGTGGCAAACTTACAACAACTCCATGTGACGACCAGTGACGGAAGACAATCGAGCCTCACAATTTATGCTCGATTGTCTTCGGTCTTGATGTTCGAATCTGTACCCTTAGCACGACTTTTCATTCTTTTACTTTACAGCGTCTTTCCAGTATTTATGTACAGCGTTACTTGTATGAAAAAATGGAACAGCTCCTCTGGTGTGCGAAGGAACTATTTTTTTTTTCTTGAAAATTGTCAATTTGAAATTGTCAAAGTTCCAGTTTACTTTATGTCTCAAATACTGAAAACTTGTGCTAAGGGTACTGTACCCTTATCACGAGTTTTCACGATTTTAATTTACAGTGTCTTTCCAGTATTTACAGCGTTTCTTGTATGGAAATATGGAACAGCGCCTCTGTACACCAGAGGCGCTGATCCATCCGAAGAGGGAACTAATTTTTTCCTTGAAATTTGTCAATTTGAAAATGTCAATGTTCCAGTTTACTTTACGTCAAAATAGCGCCTTTAGGCTTGCCAAATAAACTTTTGCAATGAATTAATCAATTTATTCGTTGTTTCACATACTTACTTCGACAGTCACAAAACAATTTCGATTAATTCAAACACAATGATTCAGACAACTGTTGTGCATGTAATTAAGAGCTGAATAACCCGAACGTGTTCTGGATTTAATGAGATCTGTTTGATGAATACTTCGGAAATTAATTATTTTGAAATTACAGAAAACGCAATACTGCCTTTGGGCCGTAGGAATTGATATTAATGTTTATCAAATTTTCTCCGAAACTACTTGACCCATTTAGTTGAAAAATCAATCAAGTAGGTTCAGAGAAAATTTGCTTTGAAGGGCGGATAGACTAACACACGAGTGATTTTATAAGGGTTAAAAGGGTTCCGTTTTTTCATTAGGACGGAAGGAATCCCAAAAAAAAATTTCAACTCACCCTGTAGAAATGGAATAAGTTTACACAGCAGTGCCCCAAACAGGAACCGCCTGTAGATCTGGCCGACAAGGGTGAAAGGTAGGCAGAAAACACCCAGCAAGAAATCAGATATAGCCTGTAACAAAAAAAAAAAAACTTTACAGTTACTGTTTTTTATGTACGTATACTGTTTTAGCAAACGCTATTGCTCATGAGGTTCTTTGTTTGTTTTCCAGGCCAGGCAAAGTATCATTGTCATCATTACATAAATATCAGTTATCAAAAAATGATTTAATATTAAAAAAATCCTGTATTGACATTAAAGTTATAACGTTCATTTTAACGATAAACAACTTAAAAGGTGTTGGTGTTACCACACAGAGGACTGATTGCGATAATCTCTAGGCAGAAATTACCACGCGTGACGTCATGCAAAAACGACTTTGATTGGTATTGCAAAATATCGTTTCTTCACCCTTCAATGCTTGAATTTTGTACAACATAAGATGGCGAATATGTGATTTCTTGAATCCATGAGCCAGCATATCGTCTTTTCTTTTAAATAATATGTTCAGCACAATTTGATTACACGTGAATGCTCATTTGCACAAGTTTTTCAGCACTTCCTTATGTTTTAAATTCACTGAAGTGTAAATCAAATTGAATCCATTATTCAAACAAAAATAATATTAGCTATAGATTAAAATATAGTGCTTTTGTTAATCTCAGTAGTAAAGAAGAAAAAAAAAGATACCTACATCTTTTTTTTTATTTTATTTTTTTGTTATCTGTCATATTTGTTTTTATTTTATTCTTTTTCTTGTTACTGTGATGAGAAATTATGTACCTATTGTTTTTTTTTCTTTGTATCTCTATTGCACTAAATAAAATCATCTATCTATCTATCTATCTTTTGAAACAGCGAACGATTTCTATTAGTTCAGTATTGTTTGAAACAAAACCACTCTGCACGATAAACATTTTGGTATAGAAATTTTGTTTTGTTTGAATTTTAATAGACAACATTTGAATTCCAAAGAAATGCAATTTGAAAAGGTTTCTTTCTTGAATTTTAATCATTTAAAACATCGCGACTTAAAAATATTTACGTGAGCGCAAAACTAAAAATTAATGACTGCATTTTGATAAGAAACAATAAATCTTAAAGGTACTAAATGCACTTTTAATTAAAAGCAAGATAATCTTTTAGTTCTTGAGAACTTATAATAAATTGGTTCTACGTGATGGACTTCATCAAATCATTAATATTCGAGAGGGGGGGCTTGTAACATCAGGATGTTTTAATAATGACACCACGGCATGCCGTGTTGTGAATTTTAAAAGCGTCGTATCTTCGTCAATTTTTATTTACGTAACAAAAAAAAACCGGCCAAGTGCGAGTCGGACTCGCCCATGAAGGGTTCCGTAGCAGCAAGTAACATAATATAAACGTTCTTGTAGTTGGTTGCAACTTTGAAAAGTAAGTACCTAAATTGCGGTTTACGATTTATGACGCTTAAAAAAAACTAATTACTCGATCTCGTTCAAACCAATTTTCAATTGAAGTTTACATGGTAATGTACATAACATTTTTTTTTTAGTTTTATCATTCTCTTATTTTAGAAGTTACAGGGGGGGGACACACATTTTACCACTTTGGAAGTGTTTCTCGAAAATGATGTTAGTAACCTCAATATCATTTTTCAAGACCTATTCATAGATACCCCACACGTATGGGTCAGGCGAAAAAAAATGTTTTGAGTTTCAATTCTAAGTACGGGGGTACCCCCAAATTTGGTTTAGTTTTATTTTTGGGTGAAAATCCTAATGCGGTTTACATAATACATCTACTTACCAAGTTTCAACAGGATAGCTCTTATACTTTCGTCAAAAAGGGCTGTGACATGGGACGGACAGACAGACAGACAGACATGACGAATCTATAAGGGTTCCGTTTTTTGCAATTTGGCTACGGATCCCTAAAAACGATATGGATGAATTAATGTTTTTTTAATAATGTTCAGTTACATTATCAACGGACTAAATATATTCTTCTGTAGCCGCGAGCAACACTTAAATAAAATAAAATTGCAGCTTAAAACCCATATATTTTATTCACCAAACTTTTTAAAACCGCTGCATTAAAAATAGAAAAACCAGTCGTATTGAAACGAATATAACTTCCCTACAGCCGACTGCATTGGAATCGATTTTGATTGAATACGTGCAGACAAAAGCTGAGAGGATAAAAGATGGTGACTGAAACATCGTGCGGTGAATACAATTGATGTTACACATTGCATTTTCATTAAAGCATTTCAATTTTGATAAACCTGTGGATGCTTTCGACTACTTCTACCCTGTTAATAGGTTTTTTTCTTAAAATGAATGATGTAACATCGGTTCTGTAGTATCTAATTTTGGCGACCTAAAAAGAGCGTCCATGAAGATTCTTGCCGGTTCAACTTGGAATGGGCATCTACGGTACTTTCACAGTTATTATCTCTTGTGACTGAACTGTGGTACCACAATTTTGTAGTATTTAACTATTTTTTTTAGTCCTTCAGGATTCATAAGTACCTGTAACTGGCCTTCTTGAAACAAATGCTTTGATTTTGATTTTTGTCAGTCGTTACAGTCAGGAACTATAGGTATCTAACAATAATGGCGCAATTTCATTAGTTGTTAGGGCCAGCGTGCGGGAGATTTCTGGAAAGTATGCCACAGATCCCGCATTCGGGGAACCGTTTTCATTTGTCGATAGCCCGCGTGCGGGTTGTAGGAAAACCTCTATGTTCGTCGCCATTTACTGAAAAAGTGACACACCCGCAAGCTGTATATCGACCGATGAATTTCATTGGTCGATATCAAGGTCGGTATAAAGCAAGCGAGGAATCACTGCAGACGGTATAACGAAAACGTATCGACTTGTAACTTTCATTGGTTGTTATCTCGCCTGCGAGGACTCCCGTAACTATGCTGTATACTGTATACCGAACGAGTTAATTAACGACGAATGAAAATGCGCCATAACTCTTACTAATGATAACCTTTACCTTACTTCTTACTGATATTGTAACGTTTGTATCTTTCTGTGAATGTGTTTGTGTATTTTTTTTCCACGCGAAAACTTCTGTATAATATAGTTTGTAACCCGGATTAGCGCCGAAGTAGTATAAGTATAGTTTTTAGCCCACGAGGTGTCTAAATTTTATCACTGTCTATAGATTAGTTTGCATTTTAAGACAGTATAAATGCATTGTGCATGCGGACGGCTAGTAATAGGTGATTCACCGTGCGAAGTCCCGGGTCAACGGCGCGTTGTGATCCACGCGCGCCTCAAAGAGCTCTGAGCAATCTGAAGGGGATCCCTTAGAGGGCCAAAGCCTGCCGGGACGCGGGACTGTGTTATCATGTATCCGTGACCCTGGAACTTAGACGGCTATTGAAGGATCACCGTGGATTTTAGGCAGTACAAATCTGACGGCCCTGGGTGTAAGGACTCATTCTAGATGATGTTACTACATAAAAAAGGATAAGACTGTATAAAACTCAGTCATTATTTATCACGCTCAAAATCCATTTTCAAGGTGAAACAGGGTGTTGAAGATCAGAGAGGTCAGTGTAAAATAAGCCACGAGTCATATAATAAGCCTGAATGAATGATGGACTTCGTAAAGCTTTATTAATTACTCAAGATGAAGTTGGGCTTAAGAATTTTAACCCCGTGTTGGCGTTATTAATTATGTCCATTAAAAAAAAAACCGAAACCTTTGACTGGCTCGTTGGTCAGAACTACCACTGAGAATGCGGGTCCAGTCAGGCGAAGTGCTATAGGGTTATTCCGTCAGGGATTTCGTAGTAGCATTCACGAAGACTATATTTGTGTACGGTTGATGGTAATGGGCGAAATGTGTACTTATTGGGTAAAGCTCTGCCTATTCCTTCGAGGATTAAAGGCGCGAAGTTATGTTTAATAATTTTTCATTACTCATACTCTGAAAGTAGGTCATTACATGCCTGATTAGCCGTTTGAAAGTTATCCATTGCAGGCCTAGGGAGAATCGCTTTCAACTAAGAGCTGCCAAATTTAAACTAGTTCTATTTTGACATTACTATTGATCCATGTTGTAACTTTTTATACAGCCACTAAATTACAGCACGACTTAAAATTAAATAACATAAAGTTAAGTAATATTACGGCTATAATATAATTTAGTTTCAACTATTTCTCTAAAATAACATAGTTTTCGGCAAAATCTTTGCCCTTTTTTTTAATGACTATACTTGAAAAATACTGGCTGTATAGCTGGACGACCACAGACAAGAATAAAAAAAATAAGAAATAAGCGGACGACAATTCGATCAACACTCATTTTTTCTTGAGCCATTATTTCTGTTTCATTTTAACTTTCCTCGTATTCGTAATGAAAACACAGTGTTTCATCATCATCATCAGCCTATAATGTTCCCACTGCTGGGACACAGGCCTCCTTTCTGTGAGAGTGAGTGGGCCATAATCCACCACGCGGGCCCAGTGCGGGTTGGAAAATGTCACATGTCTTCGAATTTTTGGTTCTAGGACATGCCGGCTTTCTCACGATGTTTTCCTTCACGGTTCTGCACAGTGCTAAAACAAATTACGTATTTAGTCCCTTGAACTATTAGCGCCCTCACTACGTTACAAGCGCCAAATCCCGTCTCGGGGCTCAAATAAGTAACTTTCACCTCTCGGATAACAACAGCGCAAAGCAAATTCATTAAACGCCTACGATATTGATATTAATTTGAAGTAACAATGAACAACAATGATAACTTTACTAATAAAATATATCGTTTACTTCTTCCATTTTGGTTTTGATTTAAAAACTTTACTAACTAATAACTCAAGTAAATAATGAAACCACTTGAATCAAAACTCTATTCATTTTCAAAACTTGAAATAAATATACATCAAAGTAAGTTTATTCATCTGAATTAGTTCAAAACATGGACGAAATACCTAGGTGTTTTAAAAGCTGGAACCAAAAACTAAATATTAATTTAAGTTAGAGACTAGGTTGTCTGAATACTTATCTAGACTTGGATATTTAATTACCTTGGGAGGACAATAATTATCGTTAAGAAACCATTACCTTTGCGTTTAGAATTTCAATAACAAGGAAGAGGTCATTTGTTTTTTTCCCAATTATTGATGAACTGGAATAGTTTATCTATAATTGGGAAAAAAACAAATGACAATCAACTAAAAATTACAACTGAAAATTAGTATTTACATACTTGATCAAAAACAATCAAACACGTGTTTTTGGATTTTTCGAAAATCGCCCCTCAAGTTGGTGAAAAGGGGTATTCAAGTTTAAGGGAAAGACTTTAAGGCATCTGGGAGAATGATTGGCCCATCGGATTGGTCTTGCAGCTTACAAAAAGTCTTGAAATAGTACCATGAGTAATATAACGTAAAATGTACCTAGGTTTGCTAAAATGACGTAGTTGAGTAAGGTTTTTATGCACCTTTAAGCCTTTGTCAAACAGGCAGGCGAAAGCGAGGCGAACCGATTCCGATCCGATTCCGAGGCGAATGCAAAGCGAAAGGAGACGTCAAACAGGGTGCAGCGAACCGACGTTTTGTATGAAGCCAGTGCCGAATATATAGCGATCCGAAGGCGAAGCGGAGCGTTTTTGTTATGTCATGTATGGAAATATGAAGCGATATCGCGCCGAAACTGAAGTCGTCAGAGACCACGTCAAACAGAAAGGCGTGCCCGCGAAGCGAGGCGTGACAGTTGTATTAGCTGGCTTTATATGAACGACGTCAAACAGAGCAAATACGAAAAAGCGAGACCGAAGCGTGCACGTTGTTTGTGTTGCCAGATTTTTCTTTTTCTTCATTTTCTTTCTTGCAAAACATCGCTAATTTATTGAGAAATTTCATAGAGAAAACTGTTTGAATTCTTTTTATTAGATAAGGTGCGCTAATCGATGAAATCGACTCAGTTTTTTCAAGTTTTCTTCGCGTGGTGTAGACGCCAGCAAATAAACCTACAATATTACCCAATTGGCATCGGTTGGCTTTTGCCTAGTCCACTAAAACGCCAGCTGATGTCATCACTGGTTACCACTGTCAAAAATGCAGTTGAAGTGGTATAAATGCTGTATATTTTACGCCTTTTGAGGGTCCCCGCAACCACAGCAAATGCGACAGCACAGCCCGCTGTGCTTGCATATAAGATAGCGCAACGGTGTCGACACAAATACCGCCACACACCAATGGCCCTCCCGCCTTCCAATATCCCAACGTCATGTCATCTGGTCTCTTCCCATTGTCACGAACTGAGCCGTTAAGTTCTAAACCCGTTGGTAAGTCGGCGCTGGCTGGTAGTGGCCGTTTTGCAACCCTCTAATATAAAAATACGTAATAGGTGTAATGTAAAAATAAAAACAACATTTTCAAAATTGTTTATTTAATCATCTTTATCAACAATATCGAGGAATCCTGCCCATACAGTAATATTTTGTTAATGTCTAAAACATTACCATACCTACTATTTTTTGGCAATAATTATGTCTCTTGAAGTATTGAACTGAATAGTCTTAACTTTTTATCAGATAAATATTATGACAATCGCGTTGTTTCCAAATAGGTCATTCTCCAAGAATCAATTGATTAATAATTCTAAGATATCGTGTGGCAAAGTCTTGCAATAAATCATCTTCCTCCACTAAACCCTCCGTTCGACTAGGGTACTTTTACCAGGGATAAGACTCTCGTCTAATTCCATGTCCTCATCTTCAACACAAATACTGATACTGATAGAGCGAAGCTTCTATGCAGCTCGGAGAGGCATAACAAAGTGTTCACTGAATTTGTCATCCATATTCGTATCTCTTCAAAGTTAGAGTGAACAGGCTTTTTCTGGGTAAGCTCGCTCCATCGTAGGCTTCGTCTCAGTCACCTTTGCCTAGCTATGCTATTCTCATGATATCACATCGCTGGATATACGATGTGTTTTTCGACGTGACACGACGACTCTCACCGGTCGCACCTCACGATTGGTTAGGGATTTAACTGATAAAACCTTTCATAAATAAAAAGTTTAGATATGCTTAAAATTTACATAATATTTTAGACTTAATAGTGACAGCACTAATGACAAACAAAATTAAGAGTAATACATTCATAGACAAAATGAGTAAGAACTTAAGAAGTTACTATAATTATTATTCTCCCGCACATATTTAGTAACAAATATGGACTTTAAGGAAACTAGACCTAGCTGTAGAAATAATTACCTACGCTCCACTGCAGCATAAGGGTTGTCACTCTTTATGTTTTTGAAACTGAACTGTATTTATTAAAACATCTGTGTTCTGTAGTGATCAAACAAACGAGTTAAAATAACTAGTTTACAAATAATAGGTAATCTCATGACTTCGGTTAATACCAGTAAAAGATTTTTAACTCGGAAAACTTTAATATTGATACACAACAACTTGTGAGCTTTGTTAATGTGGCGTAACCTTTTACAAGTTTTGGCGTGAGTCACATTTCATTTACATTTTGACAACACTATCGGCTACAACACCCTCGAAAACCATGAAAACGACACCCATGACATAAAACTTGATATGTTTTGCAGCCGCCATCTTGGATTTCTATTTTGACAGCAATATCGACTTCAACACCCTCAAAAACCATGAAAACGACACCCATGATGAAAACCTCGATAATTTTTGCAGCCGCCATCTTGGATTTACATTTTGACAACACTATCGGCTACAACACCCTCGAAAACCATGAAAACGACACCCATGACATAAAACTTGATATGTTTTGCAGCCGCCATCTTGGATTTCTATTTTGACAGCAATATCGACTTCAACACCCTCAAAAACCATGAAAACGACACCCATGATGAAAACCTCGATAATTTTTGCAGCCGCCATCTTGGATTTACATTTTGACAACACTATCGGCTACAACACCCTCGAAAACCATGAAAACGACACCCATGACATAAAACTTGATATGTTTTGCAGCCGCCATCTTGGACTTACACTTTGACA
Organism: Agrotis clavis; assembly: GCA_954870645.1. Taxonomy (NCBI): domain Eukaryota; kingdom Metazoa; phylum Arthropoda; class Insecta; order Lepidoptera; family Noctuidae; genus Agrotis; species Agrotis clavis. The sequence continues at coordinate 4,045,261 of OX940927.1, read as the reverse complement.
GCACTATCGGCTTAAACACCCTCGAAAACCATGAAAACGATACCCATGACATAAATTTGCGAGCGCCTCAAAGAGTGTCAGCATAATGACGGGCCGCGACCCCGGCAGGCTTTGGCTTTCTGGACTTAGTCTTAGAGGGCCAAAGCCTGCCGGGGTCGAGGGACTTACGAGCTACCGTGACCCCGGAAGGTAAAGGACACCGTAGATTTTGCTCAGTACAAGTCTGACAGTCCTTCCTGCCCTGGAAGGGAGGACTCATCTCCTTTAAAAATAAACATGCGGTTTTGACATACGTAGTATTTCTATGTAGTCTGTGGCTTTAATATCATTGTGCCACACCGTTTGGCATAAAGGCTTTGAAGTCATGACAAAAAATATTTAAAAAAAGAGTGATACCGTAAACTTGTCACAGATTGACGTTTATTTCAATATTGATTGTTTATTTATTTCTTGATTTCATGTTTTTCCGTGATTCTCTTAGACTGCGTAAAGTAATGATCTAATATTATGCAACAAGAAAATGTGCAGCTGTTGTGTGTGTGCACATACTTAGTTCTCCAGATTGCCACAGTATTCGAAAAGAAATTTAGTTTTGTAAATAATATTCATTAAACTTAACTTTTTCTTTGATCTGAGTGTTGACCAAACACACACTTGTGACTGTCTTTAGACTTGTAACAGTTATCAAGATACGGTTAACGGATTATTCGAAAACTGGATTGGTTTACATAAGGACAACAATACCTAAGTAATATTTTCATTGAGGAGGTACCAAGTATCTTTGATTTGCATTGGCCTAGTCGCCGTTTTGTTGAAGATGAGAACATACTACATCAAAACGAGGATTAAAATGATGATATTTGCATGCCAAGACTTTGTGTCACAATGTCTTTGAATTAATGAATTGACTGCCGAAGCATGATTTTAATGTAATAAATTTATCATTTCAGGCCTATTTTGGAAACAATAATGCTATTATCATAATCATGTTGAAAATACTGTTCATTCGTGCGTATTCTGTAAAAAAAAATGTACCTAATGATTGTGTGTTCTGTATGGTAATTTGTTACACCATCAACAAAATGTTAAAGAGCAGGGTTTTTGAAGTTGTTGTTGTTGTAGATCATATTATCACAATAAAATAATTGAATAATAATTATGTTGTTTGGTTTTTACATGGTGCCCCTATTACGTACGTTAGTTTTTTTAAAGAGGATATCAACGAATACCGCGGCACTAGGCACTGATCCTCTTATTTTATAGTATATTCTGTAAAGGTGTTATTATTGCGCAGCACTGTTGCCTGCTGCTGTACTAGACATGTAGTTAGTTGTCACATAACAACATAAAAATACAAATAACAACAACAAAATGTATTTATAGATTTCTTACATAACTTCATTTAAAAGAACTTGTACGCGTTATTCACTCAAGCCGCATGAAAATACAACCGCTCATGATCTTCGTTCATTACACGGATATTTCTAATGAGAGGTGTTTTGGTCATTATGTTGGGCCTGACCACCGGACACAGCAAGCGGTGGCGCGTGCCGCCTCCACCTCACAGCTCCCTCAACATCACTCCCGGGCTATATGCTACTCTACGCAGTAGCTTTACATAGTACCAGTGAAAGTAAATTCCGTGCGCATCCTGAGCTTGACGTCAATATCCAGCGTGATGAACAAACAGATTTCACCAGAAGCGTTCGCTCCACTCATCCTCGGTCAAGATATGATGCACGTCCTCGATTATTCCACATTTCTCACAATACAGAACAGCTAATTTGTAAATAATATTAGTTTTTAAATAGGCATGACAGTGTCACTGTGGCACTGTCAAGTCTCGCATTCGCCTCGGAAACGCCTCGCTAACGCTTCGCTTCGGAATCGCTCTATGTTTGACGTCGTGCATACAAAGCCAGCCATTACTAATAGTTCGGCAACGCTTCGCAAACGCCTTCGCCACGCCTCGCTGAGTTGTAATATCGCCAACGCCTTCGGATCGCTAACGCTATCGCATCGCTTTCGCGTTTCTATGTGACTGGATTCAAACAATTCCATACATTACAAATGAAAACGCTTCGCTTCGCTTTCGGCACGCCTCTCTGTTTGACAATAGCTTTAGTTCGCGCTACCTACCTCGCTACTTACCCCACTTACGAGCTAGTAAGTGCGCTTACTGTCTTAACTACATAGTAAACTAGAAATCCTTATAATTTCAGCTTTGCTAAAATGACGTAGGTCTGGGGGCACTGGGATCTCACCCTGAAGCTATTGTCAAACAGACAAGGCGAAGCGAATGCGATCCGAATCCTGTCATATAAAAAAGCGAAAGCGGTCCGATAGTCTATGTGACAGGCTTCAAACAATTCTGTACTTACATTACAAACAAAAACGCTTCAGCACGCTTTTCAGTTTGACAAAGGCATTAGAGTAACACAAATGCGGCTCGCAGTGTGCTCGGACGAGCCCTACCCATTTGAGATTGGTACAGTATCTGATACATTACATGCAACACTGCTAAGTGAGTACCCAGCTTAAGACTAAAAAAGTAGGTATCTTTCTATTTTCTCTTTCTAATCTTCAATTATTTTTCTATCTAGCTTTATTAGTTGTATCTCTTACCCAATATAGTCTCTTTTTGTATAGTCTGCGATTTATGACTCTTGGTTTCGCAATAAAGGTTTTCTTTTACTTACTGTTATTGCTTATTTTAGTAGCCATATTTTGATGACAAGAAAGACAAAAAACGCACAGCAGTTTTTTATCCAAATAATTATTAAAATGAGACTGTCATAAAGACAACCAGTATTTTTAAAAATAAAATATACAAGTTCTATTTGCAGATTTTTATGACTGGTGGTCAAACGTGGTGTCTAAGCTTTGAGTACCCTATTGCCTTTCATTTACGGCTTTCTTTTATGTGACTCTAGGAAGCAAGCTATCTGCTATCGTGTAATGAGAGCATGATTGGTGTAGGTACTAGAATTTGCATAGCTTTATATGAGTACTATCTGTTTCCCGCGGTTTTCGTTGTGGCGTGATGTTTTATATAGCTTAGTAGCCTTCGATAAATGGGCGATGCAGCACAAAAAATATTCAATTCGAACCTGAAGTACCTGATTAGCGCTTTTAGGACTAGGTCTAGGAAGGCTGGCCGAAGGCTGTAATGCACCACACGGGCTACGTAAATATGCGATCCCGACTGGCTCTGGTCCCACTAAGTGAGGCCCTCATCAGACAATTCGTTAGTTGGTGTTGTTACCAACTACAGAGAAGTTGGCTAGAAACGTACCTCGTACTCTTCAGAATTACAGGTATGGTGCCTCTAATTTAAATAATTGCAGGTATATTGTTATGAGGGCGACTCGCTGTATGGACCATGCCCGGGTCAACGGCGCGTTGTGTTCCACGCGCGCCTCAAAGAGTGTTAGCATAACGACGGGGCCCCCCTCTAGAGGGCCAAAGTCTGCCGGGGTCGCGGGACTAACCGAGTTACCGTGACCCTGAAATGTAAAGTGCTATTGAAGGACACCGTGGATTTTAGTCAGTACGAGTCTGACAGTCCCTCCCGCCCTGCCCTGGGGTCCCACCCAGGGCAGGGCAGGGTTATTAAGATACCATTCCCTTAAAATAGATTTGAGTTTTTTTGTTTGCTCATAATATATTTTGTTGATTGTTTATTTCTCTTTCCTTTGTATTTTATTATGTATGCCCTGTCTGTACCAAATAAATGTTATTTCTTTTTTTCTTTCATATACTTTTAAAACTGGCAGGAAAACGAAAATAAAGATAGTGTTTGTAATAATAATATGATAAATGTAAAATGTATAAATGTTTGTTTCTGTTTTGTTGTATAGTATAATTATTATCTTATACGATAGTAGCTGTTGCCCGCAGTTTAACTCGCTATAATTTTCAAATTATCCCACAGGAAGATAAAATTGGGATAAAACGTACAAACCTGTGTTGACCCGCGTTATAAACTATTCCTCTCTCCTAATTTTTGCTTGCCCGATAGGGTCCATATTTGATCATGTACCATTTTATTTTTTACCATCTAATTATGTAACATATGGAATGCAATAAAAAATTGAGTATTGAGTATTTGGATATGCAAATTCTTACGGTGCTTTTTGCACGAAAGAGTCACAAACATACACATAACCAAACTTTCACGTTTATAATATTAGTAAGATATTAAGATTTATAATTATTGGGTCTAGTAAAATTGGCCCTTGTACGATTTTTATGTATTTGACCGAACCTCGTGGTTTCACTGCGTTTATTTTGTGGATAATTGAAAAAGCGCCTCTAGTTTACGAACCAGGATCTAATTCTACAAATCTTAAGGTTCACCTTTAACGTCACAAAAACGGCAAAACTTGTGCTAGGACCTCAGACTGCTAAACGTAAAGTAAATGAAAGTGCAAAAATATCACTATTGGGAACCGGTGGCGGCGGTAAGTATACTGCCGGCAGCCAAGTACTCGGGACTTGCTGGCACTCCGACTCGGACAATTTAGGTTAGAAGAGGATGGCGGGGTCTTTCATCCTCTTCGTGGTTATTTTTTTTAAACCACCCATAAGTAGGAGCCCCGCTAAGCGGGCATCCGTCAACCTGTCGAAGAACTAGTTTAGCCTAGGCAAAACTAGTTATATTGCCCTTATGACTAAACTATCTAAACAAGAATATCGTACACGAAAGGATTATTTTATGATACAGTGACTAAAAGACCCCAATAAAATAAAAGTTACGTATTCTGGCTGCTTTCCAAATACATGTAGTAGAATAGATAACGTGTATTTTATTACAATTTATGATAATCGTAAGTTATTATTTTAATATTTTTAGGACGAGAGAATTTATTGGAACAATGTTTCAACAATATTTTACTCGTATAATCTATCCTAATAGCCGGGGTCGCGGGACTAACGAGTTACCGGGACCCCGGAACGTAAAAGGCTATTGAAGGATACCGTGGATTTTAGTCAGTACGCGTGTTTGTGTGAATGCCCTGTGTGGGAGGACTCATTTGATGATTTAACCACGCTAAAAAAAATAGCATAAAGCTGAAGCGTTTTATGGTTGAAAGCGCTAATCTCAGGAACTACTAGTTCGAAATGAAAGATTATTTTTGTGTTGGATAGTCCATTTAACGGGGAGGGCTATATGACATCACGCTTTGATCAATAGCAGTGGATAAAACCGCGGGGGAAAACCTAGTAAATGAAAAAGTTTGTGAAGATGTTTAGGTGTTTCTTCCTTGCACACAAAAACAGTTGAACTGATCTGAATGAGGTACATAGATAGTATTGTAATATAATTTGCAAATCGAGTGTCATATATTTATTTTGGGGAAATTGTCCTCAAAGACAAGGCAACTTTTAAGTATATATTTTTCCAAGATATGATTAGTTTTGTAACAAACGTGTATTCAGTAGATTCAATCGTTCATTCGCTTTAAGAAAAGTATCAATTCAAAACTGTTGAAAATTAAAAAAATATCTAATTATAAATCAGCCTATGTAGGACACTTTATCCCGGTATCTACGTACGTCCGCCTACGTCCATGTACTCACACAATATACTTTAAAAAAATACAAAGACCGCCTTTGGCTTCTAATCTCCTTTTTTTTTAGCCAGTTAAAAAATAAATGAATATCAAAGTCCCATAATTACGTAGGTTACCCAAAAAGTCAAGGATTTAATAAGCTTGCCAATTTACATTTGACCAGAATCCAATTGACCTTTACAACGGAAGTTTTTGCAGTCAACCGTACGATGATTATCCATTTAACTTCCGTTTCAGGCTTACCTGTACCCTTAGCACGAATTTTCACTCTTTTACTTTACAGCATCTTTCCAGTATTTACAGCGTTTTTGTATGAAAAAACGGAACAGCGCCTCTGGTGTGCGGAGAAGGAACTAAATTTTTCATTGAAAATTGTCAGTTTGAAATTGTCAAAGTTCCAGTTTACTTTACGTCTCAAATACTGAAAATTCGTGCTAAGGGTACTAAACCGGGTAGCCGCAATTACCGGCTTTGGCCACTACATTATTTAAGTGTAATTTTAGTAGTTTTCAACGATAAGTTCTTCATTTCGTTACTTTGAGGTCAACCTTTTCCAACTATAATTGTTATTTTTGCTTGAGTTGGCTTCCAGTTTTACCGGATGCAGTTGAATACCTTTTTTTTTAAACGTTTTTGCACACTAGGATTATACTTATACTGTAACGGCACAGGATACAATCCTAGTGTGCAATAACTGTTTTTCTTTTATTTATTTTTCTTTTTTTTTTACTGTTGCCCCCACACTAGGGATTTCTCCTGTGTCGTGGGTGCGTTTACAAAAATATAAACTTACAAACAAACACCTTGACCCGAAACAACTACTTGCATTCAACATAGGTACTTTAAAAAAAACAGTCGGTTGGTTTTTTCATTTCGTCAATTTTTGCCAGCGACTTTCGAAGGGGTCGCATGACTTATCGAATTACCGTGACCGTGGAACGTAAACGGCTATTGAAGGACACCATGGATTTTAGTCAGTACGAGTCTAACATTCCTTCCCGCCCTGGCCTGGGAGGACTCATTGGATGATTTTACCACGATAAAAACCGATCAAGTGCGAGTCGGACTCGCCCATGAAGGGTTCCGTAGCAGCAAGTAAGATAATATAAACGTTCATGTAGTTGGTTGTAACTTTGAAAAGTAAATTGCGGTTTACGATTTATGACGCTTAAAAAAACTAACAAAAACTAAACAAACCAATTTTCAATTGAAGTTTACATGGTAATGTACATCATATATTTTTTTTAGTTTTATTATTCTCTTATTTTAGAAGTTACAGGGGGGGACACACATTTTACCACTTTGGAAGCGTTTCTCGCGCAAACCGTTCAGTTTAGTAAAAAAATGATGTTAGTAACCTCAATATCATTTTTCAAGACCTATTCATAGATACCCCACACGTATGGGTCAGGCGAAAAAAAATTTTTTTGTGTTTTAATTCTAAGTACGGGGGGTACCCCCAAATTTGGTTTTTATTTTATTTTTGTGTGAAAATCCTAATGCGGTTTACATAATACATCTACTTACCAAGTTTCAACAGGATAGCTCTTATACTTTCGTCAAAAAGGGCTGTGAAATGAGACGGACAGACAGACAGACATGACGAATCTATAAGGGTTCCGTTTTTTGCCATTTGGCAACGGAACCCTTAAAAGCGACTTTGGAAGAAAAAATATTTTTCACTGCGTTATTGTTTCTGAAGAAGGATATTTTTATGCGCATTTAAATTAATTACTAATTAGAACTGAATAGGTACCTGAATTGATTAATGATTCATGCCAATCTGACCTTTGACTGAAAGACCGGGTAGTGAAAAGGCCGTCATTGTAGCTGTGGATCTATAATGCGGAAGATTTGTAAAGCCAGCGGGGTCCAACCTTATTTATTTAAAAATTTTGCAGAAAAAAAGATACAAAGGCAAGCCTTTTCTGCCTGTCACCCAAGGGGAAGATAACGTCGCAGGTTAAATGTTTACTTTAACTTTTTACCAATTGTTTTTATTTCTAGAGCTATTTCGGGAAATTTAAAATAAACATTACAGTGTCAACTTAATAACTTTTGGACGCCTAAATAAAAATGGCGGACTACGTGGAAACAGTCATAATGTTCTTATGATTGATATGATAGTTGATATGATTGGTTTTTACGTAACTCTATTGAAAACGACAAGGAAAATTGAAAATCGCCCACTGAACTATAATACCTTAAAAGTATTGTGTTATCAAATACTAGCTGTTGCCCGCGACTTCGTCCGCATTGTATTTGGTTTTAAGGCACCTAAACTAATATTCTCTTTTTTAATTTGTTGAGAAAGTGAGGGTACCTGATGTCCCACTTTAAAGTTTGATATAGAATCTATAACAAACTTTAAAGCAAATGAAATGAAAACTTCCCGACACAACACTTTATAATATATACGACATTGGTAGTTTTTCCCTCTGGTGCTAAAATAAAAAGGTGGTCAGCATTACTGACAGGCGAGCATGTGTTATATAGTTGGCCGTGGGAAAAACAGTTGGACCTTAGGTCGACATCAGCTTCCTTCAGGGTCTATCCTTGGGACTTATTTATGGTCATCGCAAAGTAAGCGGCTACCGAGAATTGTGTGAGTTTGAACTGGAAAGGGAAATTGTTGGAGATGAGTGGTATTCACGGTATCAATGCAGTTTCCCCTGAGCCACATCCGGTGAGAATTTCAGCTTCGCTTAAATTTCTGTGTAAAGGTGCGTACAGACCATGTAACATGTTATATAACATTATAACATGTGTTATAAAACACTACAACTCTATGTAGAATGTTACCATGAAAAATGTTATATAACATGTTATGTTATATATGTAGTCTGTACGCACCGTAATGCAGTAACTATTAGTCGCGTTCCATTGCAAAATTTTGGTGGAGTTAGATTTGTTAGAAGCATTAAATTACTTTAAGGTTATTTTATGAGCTCGAGGACCACAGGCAGTTGATGAATTTAAAATCTCGAGTGGGTAGTTGCTGGCATCACCCTAATTGACGACGTTATTGTATGATGTGTAAACCACATCATTCCCAACAATTTCGGCTAATGTGTTTTCATTTATTGCAGCGGTTCGGTCATTTTTTTAGTATTGCACGATCACATAGCCAAGAGTTTTCCTGAAGTGTTATACTTGACGGGACTCCGAATACGTAACTTATCGATTCTTCTTACAACGGGCAGTGTCTGCCGGAATTTTACAGAGAACAGTACCTACCGTGATATTGTCCATGGGTCTATCATCATGGCGAATGTCTCAAAGTGTTCTGTCCACGGCCTCGACGGCTTTTTTGTTCGACATGATACATTCAGACGATTACATTTTTTTAGCGTGGTAATATATCACGTGGAACACAACGTGCACTCTTACTCGCCGCCCGCATGGCCGCGCCTACAGTGGCTGGAGATCATGTAGCGACGTCTGTCGCCATCGGCGTCTACCGCTGCGGCTGGGCTGGAGGTGGACATTGTCCTCTCCCTCATGCGTCCCGCCTCCTCCTTCGCTAGCATGACTGCTTCGCAGAAGGAGGCGACTGCTTCCCATTCTGTCTGGCCCCGGAGCATGGCCTCGACCAACACTAAGCACGAGAGGTCACTCACCGATTATCGTCGTAGTGAGGACACGGCGGTGCTCTGCCCAAGCGGGTAGTCCTGCACCGTATGCTCCACCGTGTCCTCCAGGCGATCCACGCAGTGGTGACACCCAGGTGATTCTTCTTTCCCTATCAGACACAGCTACCTCCCGAAACTTTCGTGTCCGGTAAGGACCTACGTCATGTGGTAGGTCAGGCGGGACGCCGTGACGCCTATCCAGCTACTCCTTAAAGAGGGGTCTTACCGCCGCGGTTGGGGCGTGCCCGGAACTCGGTTGCGACAGTCGCTCTCTCAATATTGCCCTGTCATCACGCCGGAGTTCTTTCCGGGAATTCATCCTGGCGATTGTATTGTATAGCGGGCTGGTATCCGCAACTTCACGTCATATGCGCGTATTTTGCGTGCGGATGAGATAATCATTCTCCTGGCGATGCGCCTCGATAGACGCGATGGAGGGCCGTCGCCTCCAGGGGAAGACGACTACATTATAATCCTGAAACACCTTTGCTTTGTCACAGTTTCATGACTACGAACACGTTGAGTGTTGCAGTGTTGTCTTAGTCAAATGAGACTTTAAAAAACAAAAAAAAAATACGCATCTTACTTTGTTAGTGACGTACAACAGAGACTGCTCATCAGGCTGAACAACTTTGCTAAGACGTCATTCCTTTTTATGTTATAGTGTAGCTGGGCTCTTGGAGTTCCACAACAGGTGTTCCATATCTTCAATTTTTATACGTCAACAGAGAGTGCTCATCAGGCTGAGCAACTCTTGCTAAGACGTCATTCCTATATTTGTTATAGTTTAGCTGGGCTTTTGGTGTTCCACGTTAGGTGTTCCAGATCTTAAATTTTTATATGTCAACAGAGAGTGCTGATCAGGCTGAACAAATTTGCTAAAACGTCATTCCTTTATATGTTATAGTGTAGCTGGGCATTTGGTGTTCCACATCAGGTGTTCCAGATCTTCAATTTTTATATGTCAACAGAGAGTGATCGTCAGGCTTAAACAACTTTGCAAAGACGTCATTCCTGTATATTATTGTGTAGCTGGGCTCTTGGTATTCCACATCAGGTGTTCCAGTTCTTCAATTTTTATACGTCAACAGAGAGTGCTCATCAGGCTGAGCAACTCTTGCTAAGACTTCATTCCTATACATATATGCTATAGTTTAGATGGGCTTTTGGTGTTCCACATCAGGTGTTCCAGAGATCTTCAATTTTTGTATGTCAACAGAGAGTGCTCGTCAGGCTGAACAATTTTGCAAAGACGTCATTCCTGTATTTGTTATAGTGTAGCTGGGCTCTTGGTGTTCCACATTAGGTATTCCAGATCTTCAATTTTTATATGTCAACAGAAAGTGCTCGTCAGGCTGATCAACTTTGCAAAGACGTAATTTCTGTATTTGTTATAGTGTAGCTGGGCTCTTGGTGTTCCACAACAGGTGTTCCAGATCTTCAATTTTTATACGTCAACAGAGAGTGCTCATCAGGCTGATCAACTCTTGCTAAGACGTCATTCCTATATATGTTATAGTGTAGCTGGGCTCTTGGTGTTCCACATCAGGTGTTCAAGATTGTCAATTTTTATACGTCGACAGAGACAGCTCATCAGGCTGAACAACTTTGCTAGGACGTCATTTCTTTATATGTTATAGTGTAGCTGGGCTTTTGGTGTTCCACATCAGGTGTTCCAGATCTTCAATTTTTATACGTCAACAGAGACTGCTCATCAGGCTGAACAACTTTGCTAAGACGTCATTCCTTTACAAGTTATAGTGTAGCTGGGCTCTTGGAGTTCCACAACAGGTGTTCCAGATCTTCAATTTTTATACGTCAACAGAGAGTGCTCATCAGGTGGAACAATTTTTGCTATCGCACCATTTTTGTATCTTTTATAGTTTAGCTGGTCCGTTGCGGTTCTGCACCAGGTGTTCAAGTTTCCAAGATAAATTATAGCCTATGTGTTGGCCAGACTTAATACCTATACAACAAAAAAAAAAATCATTCAAATCCGTCCAGTACTTTTTGAGTTTATCCCGGACATACATACAGACAAACAGACAAACAGACAAACAGACAAACAGACAAACAGACAAAAATTCTAAAAACTATATTTTTGGCTTCGGTATCGATTGTAGATCACACCCCAAGTATTCTTTTCAAAAAATATTCAATGTACAGTTTTGACTTTCCTACTATTTTATTATATGTATAGATAATATCACAAAGTCCCTTTTCATCCATCATATTTTTTCATCCAACGTCCACGTTTGTGATATTAACCATTTATTTAAACAACAAATATTTGAAACACGAAATACTAATAGAGCAAACCCTGGAGGTATAATTATGAACACGTCCGAATATTCGCCTATTCACAGTTTAAACGGGTTAATAATATAAATGCGGCCAAGAGCCATTCTCATCATCCCCTATAATAATATACGGATTTGTTGTGCCAAAAATGGTAAAATAAAATCTCGTAAAATATTTTTTTTTAGGGTACCTCCTGTACACGTAAAGTGGGGATGTTTATTGTGAAATTGTTCGTTCAATTTATAACACGTTGTTTCTAGTAATTATATAAATGGTGGCTTTTTCTTTCACTTACGCACTTGAGATTAGTTAATGATACGAAGTAAAACTTGGTGACAACATGATGGGAAAGTAATCCCCATTGTCCCCGATAGAATAAAAATAAGAAGCTCTAACGTGGTTGTAGCACCCCGACTGCGCTACGTTTGCTACGCCGTAGGCGCGTACCGTAGCACGTAGACACTAATTAGGACTAATTTTTTTATTTTATTTATTACAACTTTTCGAGTAAACAACACTATCAGAACAACTACTTGTAGATCATTTGCTCCGTGCGGGAATCGAACGACAACGAAAGTGTTTTCAAATTATTCCCCAAAATGGGAAGTACGTGTTTAGAACAGTCACATAACCATAGGTCGGAATTAGGTCGAGTTATTCATGTACTTACGCTGCGAAAGAATAAAGTGGATATGCCCGAAATCCCGGAATTACTTTTGATTTATTACATAAAAAGTTATTTAATTTCAAACAATTTATTTGTGTAATCTATCTCTGATGGTTTTATTAATATTATATATTTGTAATACTGTTTTCCACACGAGATTGTCTGTTAGAAATCCCGGGAAGATCCATTTTAATATCAACATTTCGATGCAAGTAGGTACCAAAATAACTCTACCTAAGGCCACAGGTCACTAGAATTTTTAGTTTTACGGACTTTAGGTTTACGGACCCACTACTTACCACAAAAAGGGAGCAATAAACTCTGAGCTGCTAATGAGACTTTCCTAATGATAATCTAACTTCGCTTGACATGGGCAACGTTAACTGTGTTCAACAAACTCATCAGTCGTTTGAAAACTAAACCATTAAAAAAGTTGTTTATTCAGTGGCAAGCTGTACGTTCGATGTTAAATCACGTCAGTAAAATGTAACGAACTTCAATTCAAACGATTTTATACGTTAGTAATAATACCAGGATATAAACCTTATTCCTGCACAAAATGATAAAGTACTAGACAATGTTATATAAACTTTATATTCCTGCTATGGACACAGCAGTCATATAAAGTTGTCAAAGCAGTAATATAACATTGTTTAACAAACATAATAAAATTTTATGACATAATGTAAAATTTTAGACATCAAGATGTTATTTATGCAACCCCGTCTGACGATTTATAAATGCTGTGTGGGAGCATCTTAAGAGCTACTTATACTTTTTTTATGGGACAAACTCACCACACTATTCCCAAACCACTGCAACTCCTGAGAGCCAGAAGCAACAGTGGCAACCACCAGAAAAGCGCCGAGACAATGAAGCTCGACGTGTCCCGGAGAATGAATTTACCTGTTTTGGATCCTGCAACGAAATTAATCAGAAAAGAATAATGGAGGAGTAGGAAAAATATGTTTCCACTTGCCAGCTACTTATACTATTATAGGTATTTTGTTCGGACAAGTGCAACTGCTGATGATGAGAGTTCCCAGGTTTTACCAGCAGGGTTGCCAAGCTTCCGGGTTTCCCCGGATTTGTCCTAGTTTAGAGGGCATCCGGGGATCGTCAGGGGGGGGGGCTTCATTTGTTGTCCGGGTTTAAAAAATTAAAGTTTTGGGACACTCGCGACACGCGCACACTTCACCGTCACCCTACCCCCCGCAATGCAGTTGCCATGGTGTTCACTTCGACTCGCTCTTAAATCCGGGGATTTCGCGTCTTGTCCTGGATTCTAAATAATTATTAGAGATGACAACCCTAGGTTTGACTGATGTTGAGCAAAATGTTTCTATACATATAAAGGAATTTCTTAGTACAAGCTACGGAGTCTAGATCTGTATTGCTAGCAATAAACTAATTTTTTTTTTTTTTTACGTGGCAAAATCATCAAATGAGTCCTCCCACCCCGGGCAGGGCGGGGGGGACTGTCAGACTTGTACTGACTAAAATCCACGGTGTCCTTCGGTAGCCCTTTGTGTGCCGGAGTCGCGGTATACGTATGTCCCGCAACCCCGGCAGGGCTGTGGCCCTCTATAGGGGGGCCCCGTCACTATGCTGACGCTCCTTGAGGCGCGCGTGGGACACAACGCGCCGTCGACCCGGGCATGGTCCATGGTCGGGCAGCGAGTTGCCTTTTACTCGCCGCCCGCATGCCCGCGCCTACGGTGGCCGGAGATCGTCCCGCGACATCCGTCGCCGTGGGCGTCTACCACTGCGTCTCGGGCGGAGGGAGGACGGTATCCTCTCCCTCAAGCGGCCCGCCTCCTCCTTCACGAGCATGACTGCTTCGCAGAAGGAGGCGACGGCCTCCCACTCCGTCTCGCCCCGCAGCATGGCCGCAACCAATGCCGGGCGCGAGAGGTCTCCGCCTATCGCCGCAGTGAGGACACGGCGGTGCTCCGCCCAAGCTGGGCAGTCCTGCACCGTATGCTCCACCGTGTCCTCCGGGCGATCCTCGCAGTGGTGACACCCGGGCGTTTCCTCCTTTTTTATCATGCACAGGTACCTCCCGAAGCTGCCATGTCCGGTGAGGACCTGTGTCATGCGGTAGGTGAGGACGCCGTGGGACCTATCCAGCCACTCCTCAAAGAGGGGTCTTACAGCCGCGATTGCGGCTAGCCCGAGCAATAAACTAATAGCCCTTTATAACTTGGGACTTAACTAAACATAACTGGCGAAATATTGTCATTGTTGTTGTTATTCCACCAATTTGCACTAAGCGTTTCCAAACGTATCTTATTTACAATGCGCACAACAAAGTAGTGGAATTTTCTACCTGCGTCTTTGTTTCCGAACGCATGGAACCCCCAGTGAACACTTGCACACTCACAGGCTTATCCTGGGTGTGTTCGCTCCATCGGCAACTTTCCTCTGTCACCGCAGACCTCAACCAGAGTCAATAGCAGAACCAAAAAAATAATAGGTACACCTCTATCTAACCCATCGGGAATCACAAACGTGATGTTATGAATGTTGATTTGATTTAAATTCAACAAAATACGTAGACATTTTGGTTCAGAATGTTTAACTAACTTTAATTCACGTTATTATCAAATCATCAAGGTAAATACGTTCGACTTGATATCAATTTTGACAACAGTCATGTACCTATTAATTTGAAATTGTGAGCCTATAATCAGATCTAATGGCTATTTAATTGGGGTCTGACTGTGAATCTGCTGAATAAGGCTTTTAATAACTCGGAGCAGTGGTGGCCCAATGGAAGGAGCAGTGGTGGCCCAATGGTAGGAGCAGTGGTGGCCCAATGGTAGTAGCAGTGGTGGCCCAATGGTAGGAGCAGTGGTGGCCCAATGGTAGGAGCAGTGGTTGCCCAATGGTAGGAGCAGTGGTGGCCCAATGGTAGGAGCAGTGGTTGCCCAATGGTAGGAGCAGTGGTGGCCCAATGGTAGGAGCAGTGGTGGCCCAATGGTAGGAGCAAAAGGAGGTAAAGACCCCGATTTAAGATTTTTAGGTCGCGGATTAGAGCTCAGTCAGGTGCAGACATCATCATCATTGGCCTGTTCAACCCACACTGCTCAGTACAGGCCTCCCTTTTGTTAAGTTTTGCTCGCGATTTTCTGGATATCGTCCACCCACAACGGCCATATTACAACGTCTTAAAACCAGGATTCGGCGAGTGGAAGTGACAGAGCTATACAAGTCGTCTAACGCCATCTCGTTCACTCACTGGAACAAGCCTGGTTTTCAAGACGTTGTAATACGGCCCCCAGGCCGTTGATCTGCCAACACTTCTTCTACCGCATCTCGGTAACCATTCAGTGAGGACTCTACTCCACCTACCATCACCAGCTAATCGCATTACTTCGTGTAATTTATTTTAGCTCTCAAAACTGTGAAGGGTAACATTCTGAGTAAACCGGCACGTCGTAGAACGAAATAATTCAAAGACGTTTTTTTTTGGGAAAATTATAACACAGAAAGATTTGGATACGATTATATAAATACTGATGTATGTCTCACTGTGTAGTGACTACAACCAGTCCGAAATTCATTTGACTAATGCATTTAATACCAAGAAACCGGTTTCCAACAAATACCTGTACCCAGCGGAATTGGAATTGTCCGTCTCGCAATAAATTGTCATGAGGCATTGCATTCCCTATTGAGCACTGATATGACTGAAATCACAGCGTATATCAGAAAAATGGGGTCAACTATTCTCTGAGAAAGGAAAATGCGAGAGGGCTGTGCTCGGAGTCTCTCTGCGTGATCGAATCAGATATAAGGAGATTTGTAGACGAACTAAAGTTACCGACACAGCCCAGAGAATTAGCAAATTAATATAAGCGGTAGTGGATAGGCCACATTGCACGCAGAATTGATGGCCGATGGGGTTGTAGGGCTTTTGAATACCACGCACCGGTATATACCGGTATAATGATCAGCCTATTGCCGTCCACTGCTGAAATTACGCCTCTCCCAAAGAGCGCCGATCCTCCCGGTCCTGGGCAGTCGACATCCATCTGCTGCCAAGCCACATTCTTCAAATCATCGACCCATCTTGCCGCAGGGCGTCCTACACTGCGTTTGCCCATTTGCAGTCTCCACTCTACGCACCGGTATGCACAGCATAAAAGTCCACGTACAAGGTAAACAGACAATCTGGTGAAGATCGTGCTTGATGCAAGCCGCTTCCAAAGAGTTCTAGTGTAAATCTATGGGGGAGGCCAATGTTCAACAGTGGCTAACCTGCAGATGATAATATCATTATAAATTGTCATGAATAAAACTCGAAATGCGATTATTGCTTTGAAATTCTGTTTAGATGGACACTTCCCTTGAGAGAAATCTTCCCTTGCGAGGCAATTATCGCCCAAGTCAACGGGCGAGAAGAGTGAATGTTTAGACGAAGACAATATTTTATATTCCTGCGATTATCGTATCTTCGAGTCGTGAAACTCTCCCCATCTAAATGGGCCTTTAATTAAGGTGCTCCCACACGCCAAGAGCATCCACACAGATTCGGCTTTGCGAGCATCCGTAAAACAGCTATTTTCTTCATACCATAATAATTATTTTGACCGTGTAGTCATGTGGCAAACATTTTATTTGTGATTTTTACTTACACCCAATATTTATTAAAACTTCGTTGGTGAAGCGTCAATGCCTTTTCAATATAAATAAAATAAATAATAATATTTTAGGATTTTTCCATATAATATAATATGTTAGTAGCTCAGATTACATATTTTAGTTTGTCTATTGATGAATCCTCGCACCAATATTTTGTTTCCGCAGCGCCCATTTGTATCGAAACTTTCTGGAGTGTTCTCGCAATTGACCAATAGATGGCATTAGCGAGGCGCACTCTCTTCCCGTCGCCATTAAAAAAAGACACTGTGTGTCCTTTGCTCCGCCTTTCAAAAATTCCTTTTTGGTGAAACCTTGATGATATTCATAAAATAAATGGACCTGCATCTGTGCTTCATTGAGAACTTATAGTGCAGTGTTGATTTTTGGAGTTTTAACCATTCCACCGGTGGATTCAAGAAGATTTTGCTCGCCGGCCGGCAGCTCATACCAAGCCATTACGCGCGCATGAACGAGGTATCTTCCCATCTCCCTGGGTCTGAGTGGGATCTCTGGATTGTCAAGGTACGTGGGCATGGTTTGCTGCTAATAATTTTTTTGGTATTGGTTTCTCGGGGATTCATCAATAGGGAGGTATATTTTTTAGGTCCGCCATTACTTCTTAAAATTACGTAGGTTCTTAATTCAAACTTTTTCACAACCTTCACAAAGGTGCAGGCTATTTACACGCCTTCACCATTCGTGTAGTGATAGTTAGGCGGGCTTTTAAATCCAGCTTACAAAATGTATGGTTTGTTGTTTGTAAAGTGACTCGTATAAACTCGATGATGAAACTATATTTGTCAAAAACACACATTAAATGCTTTTAAATTTTTGAGCTGTATAAAACGTTATTTAGAAAAAAAAAAACAACTATGAAGAGCACACATTACAGGGCAAAATGCAATGCAATGTAAAATACAAAGAACGCTTTTTCCGTGTTACAAGTTAGTCGCATTACAAGCTACAAAAAAAGAATAAATTTTATTAACTTACCAAGTTCAAAAGATAAACGTTCGTGATCGTCCTCATTCTTCTGTTGCTAGCTAGCGTTGCTATAACAAGACAGTTCCCGGATATAGACAGCATGAAGATCAGAATATACGGTGGCAGAATGAACCGCCATTCATAAGCGTTGCTAGCAACCTTACTCGCAACAACGCTTGTGTTACGGACTGTAACGAACGTTGAAACGGTAGAAGTCTCTCGCATACGAAGCAGCGAAGAATTGAGTATTGTGCTTATTTCCTCCATTTTGAGTACCTGAAAATATATAAAAAAGTGTGTGAAGAGAAAGCCAATTTATGTCAAAGCTTTGACATCACGGAAATAAGACAATTTAGTTTATTATGCAAGGGAAGCTCTCAAAGATTAAGTTTTCCTGCGATTTGCCGCCGCTATAAAGTAGTTTCCGGGTAATAAAGATGATGGCATTTGGTTTACCGCGCTATAAGCTACGTCTTTTGATACATAATTTTATGATGTGACTGACGATGTTCTGGCGTATTAAATGTTTATTTTTCTTAAGCACATTTTTTACAGGCAAGGTCAAAAACACATTTCTTTTTTCCTTTGTCACCTTTGCTTTGCAGTAGTAGATAAAAACTTTTCTAATCTTTTCCCAAATTATTGAAATAAACTTTGTTCTTTTCACATACTCATATTCACTGTTTATAGCTGAATATACTGGGTGTAAGGGACAGCCCTCCACAAACTTTCAGGGCTTACTCAGTAGACGAAACTGAACAATCTTCCACAAATGTTTTTTTAAGAAATGAAAAAAAAAAACAGCCTCACCATAGAAAATTATAAACTTGATTGGACAGTTTGTATGGAGAGACTGTTTTTTTGTTTTCATTTCCTGAAAAAAAAAATTGTGAAAGATTGTTCAGTTTCGTCTTCTGAGCAAGCCCTGAAAGTTTGTAGAGGGCTGTCCCTTACACCCAGTATATTTCTATGGCCAGGTCGACAATTGAATAATTATAATATTATAATCTTATCATTACTACTTTTACAAACTTTCATATTATAATATTTAAAGAAATATTTAAGATACGCTAAATAGAACACTCACGGAACTAATGTAAAAATCTTATACATATACTGTTTATTCGGATACCAGCAAACCAATAAACCAATTATAAGTTAGCCCAAAGTTTTAGGGATTCGGAGAACAATATTTGATTTAACACTTATAATATTACATTTCTTAAAATTCTTCCAATTATATTTTAAAATTCTTCATTTTGTTCGTGTGGAATAATACCACGATAACAAGAAGATGAAAGACCCATTAATAAGTTTAATACGGTTCTGTTTACTGCTTTGACGCCTGTGGAAAGTTCACCAGTTTTATTAGCCTTTGTTGAGAAAACCTACATTACATTAGTGTTTGAACATTGTTCATACAGTGTTGTTAATACCTATCTAAAATATGTTTAAATAATAATACTACGAGTATAATCTAGTACAACTACAAATCAAAAAAATTGCTCAACGCTGTCAGTCGGTAAGGTGCCCAAGAGGCTGACGACGTTACCTCGTTATTGTGTTGTAGTCTCTGGCCAAGGTAAAACAGCCTTCAGGTCATGAGAAGCGTCAACAAGCGGTTTTGATATTTAAAAAAAAATATACAGGGTGATTTTTTAGTCACCATCCACATTTTAATATATTAATCTTTGGCGAAAATCATTGAATACGTGTTTTTTCTTTTTGTATCACTCAATACAAAAATATCGAGAAATCACGTCTCAATGTTATCTATAAAGAGTTGATGAACCTGGA
This sequence comes from Agrotis clavis, assembly GCA_954870645.1. Classification (NCBI taxonomy): domain Eukaryota; kingdom Metazoa; phylum Arthropoda; class Insecta; order Lepidoptera; family Noctuidae; genus Agrotis; species Agrotis clavis. The sequence goes on along the minus strand of OX940927.1, from coordinate 4,025,657 downwards.
CACCGCGCTGTGATATGTCGCTCAGGTGTAGCGGGGCGGGGCGGGGGGTCGGCGGGGTGCGCTATGTCCGTTTCATGCGTCGGCAAGTGTATATTATTAACGTTTAGCTTAGTGACCACGCAGAGCGGATGAGAAAATCCTACTACTATTATAAAGGCGAAAGTTTGTAAGTATGGATGTATGGATGTTTGTTACTCTTTCAAGCAAAAACCACTGAACGGATTTGGTTAAAATTTGGTACACAGATAGTTTATAACCTGGATTAACACAAAGGATAGTTTTATCCCGATTTTATGTTCCCGTGGGATAATTTTTGAGTTGCAGCGGGTGAAGCCGCTGGCAACAGCTAGTGATTTAATATGACCATTTGACGTATCGATTTTTTTTCAAAAATGGGCTTAGTGATTGATACCTAACGCCTAGAAAAATTTTGGACGGTGCTAAAAAAGTCACCCTGTATAAAGAATAAACTGAATAAAGCTTGGCTCACTGAGAGCGATAACGCGATTAATGCCACAAAAAAAAACTCGCGCTTAGGATACTGGTCTATATAGACCGTAAAACTTACGTACTTACTTACTACCGTATACTTACTTAGCTACGTGTGAAACGTGACACCCTGAATGTGGTATTTTGTCACGTTCATTCGTGACACATTTGACGCATACACAGGGCATGGCCGTGAAAGTACCATAAACGGAACGGAACACGACAAAACAAATTCACACGAATAAGATACGAAAATTAGTGCTATTTTTTTCTGATTCTTTCTGGACGTTGTCGTTTGATGAAAGGAGCGAGGAATGATTTTTATAGAAACGGAAACCTTTGACTGTGACATGGGGCCTTTTACAATGTCTGTAGAAACCGGTAGATTTTCATCAAAACATGACACAAGATTATATTGAGAATGAATATAGCGTTTTGCACATTCCATAAAGACCCGTCATGTTACAAAAAAAATTTCATTTTACGCATTCAGTACCAACCGATGGGGAAGAAAAGTTCTCGAGTGGCGACCACGGCCGGAAGACGCAGCGTAGGCAGGCCTCCTACTAGGTGGACCGACGACATCGTGAGGGTCGCGGGCAACCGATGGATGCAAGTGGCGAATTGTCGTTCGGCGTGGCGGTCTAAGGGGGAGGCCTATGTTCAGCAGTGGACGTCTTCCGGCTGATGATGATGATGATGATGATTCAGTACCCTTAGCACGAGTTTTCACTATTTTATTTTACAGCGTCTTTCCAGTATTTACAGCGTTTCTTGTATGAGAAAATGAAACAGTGCCTCTGGTGTGCGAAGAAGAAACTAATTTTTTCCTTGAAAATTATCTATTTGAAATTGTCAAGTTCCAGTTTACTTTACGTCTCAAATACTGAAAACTCGTGCCAAGGTTACTGTATATTGAATTTAGTAAATCTATACATATAATAAATTTGTAGAAAAGTGGTGTCTGTACAATGGAAATATACAAAAAAAAAGTAGCGGGGGTTGTTATTTTATCGATGCCGAACCCGAAACTGTAATTAAATTTTTTTTTGTCTGTTTGTCGGTTTGTCTGTTTGTCTGTTTGTCTGTGTGTTTGTGCACGCTAATCTTCGGAACTACTGGACGGATTTGAATGATTTTTTTTTGTTGTATAGGTATTAAGTTCGATTAACATATAGGCTATAATTTATCTTGGAAACATGAACACCTGATGCAGAACTGCAACAGACCTGCTAAACTATAAGAGATACAAAAATGATGCCATAGCAAAAATTGTTCCACGTGATGAGCATTTTCTGTTGAGAGAATAAAATTGAAGATCCTGGACACCTGATGTGGAACTTCAAGAGCCCAGCTACACTATAACATATACAGGAATGACGTCTTAGCAAGAGTTGTTCAGCCTGATGAGCACCTTCTGTTGATGTATAAAAATTGATGATCTGGAACACCTGATGTGGAACTTCAAGAGCCCAGCTATACTATAACATATACAGGAATGACGTCTTAGCAAGAGTTGTTCAACCTGATGAGCACCTTCTATTGATGTATAAAAATTGAAGATCTGGAACACCTGATGTGGAACTCCAAGAGCCCAGAGCTACACTATAACATATAAGGGAATGACGTCTTAGCAAGAGTTATTCAGCCTGATGAGTACTTTCTGTCATCGTATAAAAATTGAAGATCTGGAACACCTGATGCGGAACTCTAAGAGCCCAGCTACACTATAATAATTATATACAAGAATGACGTCTTAGCAAGAGTTGTTTAGTCTGATGGGCATTTCCTGTTGTCTTACAAAAATGAAAGATCTGGAACGTCTGGAATCGTCTCGCGCATCCCGTTGTTTTCCCGTCCCCAGGCTCCTAGAATTCGACATCGGACGTTTCAGATCTTCGATTTTGACGACCCCGACTGCTGGCATAAGCAACAGGATCCGCGTACGAAGTCGCGGGCAGAAGCTAGTACTTAATATTTCACAAATCTGTTGCCGGGAAGAAACTTCCATTTGTAGTGTTAAATGTATGTTTTTAAAACATTTTATTGTTACTCAGACAAAAAATTGTTTTAACAGATTACAAAAAACCGTGAAGGGAGCTGAATAAGAGTGCGTACGCCCTTAGTTCAAGAGTATTGCTTCATTTCACTTACGGTTTAAAAAGTAAGTTATGTTAAGTAGTTATCTAGTAAATCTAAGTTCGTAAAAGACTTATTCTGAACATTATTCTTGCCTTTTATCTCATCGTGATCACAAACAATGTCATCAAGTTTATGGAAGCTCGTTGGAGTTCTATGATCAACAAGAAGTATTTGTTTCATTTTTAAAGAGACTGTAACATTTGTGTGGGTAGTTTTAATGTAATTTTATGTAGGTAGTGCCGTTAATTAAGAATGCTTTATGACATTAATAATGAAAAAAAAAATTATTCAACATTTTGTATTTTATTTTACGACAAAATACTGAACTTATCATTTTTAATAATGACGATTATTCGAATCAGTTTTTATTTGTCAAGCGCTGATGACACGTGATACTTGTCTGAATGCATAAGCGACGTACTGATGCCTGCCGGGGTAGCTGGAGTGTCTGAAAAGGGCACCGCGGCCCTGGAACGCAAAAGTTAACTGAGAAAACGTGTTTCTTTTTGAGTAAATCAAGTTTCTTCCCCATACTCCGTAGGAGACATTTAACGATTTTCCACCAACCCACAGACATTTCACAAAAATAATAGACGGTACTTCAAAATAATGCCATTAAAATATAGATGAAGTCTACTCATTTACTTTCAACATAATGATTTCTTTTGTCCCTCATTTATTTTATTGTAAGTGAACGTGATATGCCTTGTAATTTCCCAGCAGACTTTAATTAGGTTATTCAATAGCTTTTCGTGTATTTTATACGAGTATCTGCCTTGAAGAGTGTAATTATCCTGCTTTCTTTTAGTAATTTTCTATTCACGAAACATAAATCCATTCCTCTTATCCTCCAAGGAATACTAAAGCCGGGTCCAGACTAGTGTGGTAACGTAAATGTAATCTACCCTGTAATGTAACACGAATTTTACGTGTGGACGGCACTACGAGTCATACGTAACGCTCGTAGTGCACACATAGAATTCGTAGACACATTACACGGTGGAATACGTTACGCGTTACACCAGTCTGGACCCGGCTTAAAATAATACCTATATTTTACCAGAACCTAATGTTTTTTTGTCACGTAATAAGGCCAGGCCAATTGCCATTAATTTAATTGTATAAAAAATTATATATACTTATAACGAAGATGTATCTTCCTCAACATTATTTTAAGAAATGCACTGTACAGCTTACCTTTGGTGATAAATAAACTATTATTATTATTAACAAATATTGCCTACCTAGCGATTTGAAACAATTTTATTACCTTCATTCCACAGTTTTAATTTCACAAATGCCTTCTGATAGCCTATTTGGAGTAATTGGTTTGCCTCTGGCCTTCCTTCCGGGTTTCTTCAGATCAATTATATTTACACGAACGGCAACTACAGTGGAGCTGAAGCAATCGCCCTGGACGAAATCGATCGCATCTCATCATCAATACAGTCCGCTAATAATAATACCGCAGTTTTTACCAAACAGATAAAAATATTAATTCGTAATTGAAAATCCTAATAACGCTGTGTTTATCAAACTATTGATGGACTACTTTTGAATAAATTATCACGGACTTGATGTACGTAGATAATTTAAGCAATTAAAAAATCATTTAAGAATATTCAGTTTATTACTCTGATGATACTTTTTACGTTTTTTTTTTTACATTTTACGTGGAAAAAATATCAAATAAGTCGTCCCACCCAAGGTGGGACGGGAGGGACTGTTAGACTTGTACTGACTAAAATCCACAATGCCCTTCAGTAGCACTTTAATTTTAAATAATTTATTCTAAGAGTGAATTGAATATTTATTGGTTTGTGGCATGGATCCTTTTGACCACTACAAGAATTCCCAATAACGTATTGCAACATCCAGACCAAAGTACAATTTATAGCTTATACCTTTAGCGTGCTTTAGCTTCGCAACTAAAGGAATCAGCAATGCATTGTATGCGACGTAACTAATGGCCCCTTTTAGTTGAATTTAAAACCCATTTATTATTACTGCTTTCTACATGCAATAACCCTCCTTGAAAGCACAGATTCTTTAAACCACATTGTGAGGCTATCTGTACTAGTAGGAGAAACTTTGTAGTTTCATGTTTTCTTCTTTTGTAAAGGCTTCTCGTAGGTTAATCTAGAGAAAGTTGTGTGGTGCTTAACCGGACAATCCTGCAGTGTGCAATGTTAGGCCTCCGCCCAGGGATTGGAAACTAAGTGACCAAGCTAAGGGTACCTCCTATAGGTTGCGAACCTCAGCTTTGGATGACGCTGGTGTAGGACAGCAAGGAATAGGCTGGATCTGAATGATTTTATTATTTAGTGTCGAATTTGAAGCAAGGATCGGAGGGAAGGAACTTGAACAATGTTAGTTGATCTATGTCTAAGGTCCTTCGTACATAACACGACTTAAGTCTCCGATACCTTACGACTTTGGTATCCATTGACGCGGGCCTGTAAACGAACCTCTATGGATTTGTATGCGATAGTCGCCTGGATACCAAAGTCGTAAGGAATCGGAGACTTGCGTCACATTTTGTACGAAGGGGCTTATTGTATACGTTAGATACTCATTCATGCTAGCGCCTCAGATTAAGTCAGTGGAAGCATTTTTTGGTTATTGTGTAACTGAACTCACAACTCAAGGAGCTCAGCGACAAGAAAATCAATAAAAAAAAGGTTGCACTCCAGGAGTGCCGGTAGAAGTGAAAACTTTTTTGTTACTATGTTTTATTTTAAAACTGGAGTAGTACAGATATGAAATTAACTAATTTGAATGACGTCTTACTCATTTTCGATCAGGGTCACGTGACCCTGACGCGAGTTTTAAATTTTTTACCCATTACAGAAAAAGTGTACAACGCCGCTAAAGAAGTTTTCACTTCAAAAACATTAATAATATCAAACCACTGAACTAATATAAACGTAATAAATATCAAACATTGACAATAAAAATAAATATTACCAAATGTAACCCTTACATTCATTTATCATACAACAAAAAATAATATAGAAGCCCACACTTTAACGTATTGGCTCTCTCCAAACGTTGTGGACAGCCATTAAGGTCCCGTTACCAAACCATTATTGATGTGAGCCTCGCTTTATTAATGCCTGCCCCTGATATACAGTGTATACCAGGAAGGTGTAGCCATATAACATGTAGGTATCCCTATAAGAATACAAACAGCTCACCATCCGATCAAAGACCCAGCAAGGTGTCTACTTTCTAAGTTCGTCAATGAAAACGAGGCGCTAGTGTATAATAGTTATTTTGCATTAAAAATGAAGTACCACAAACCGCAGGTCATGAGTTGTGGTACTGACTCTAAGAAGTTGTTTGTCAAATCTTAATTATTATTCATTCTTAGTTTGGGATCGTTGTCAAAACGTCTTTCACCAGGAGTTTCGTGCTTATAGATTAGACCCCCAGAGCCCGAGTAGCTGGTTCGAGATATCGCTGTTCAGAATTTTCTATACTTACTTGTTTCAGGGATTGCCTACTCAATTTCAAACATTTTTCTATTTAATTTATCTCTAGTTAAGATTAAAAGCCTCAAGAGCTAGTAGACAGATTGCGTGGGCCCCACCCCCAGATCCTAATACCGCCTGCAAATACCAGGCTCGAATCAATGTGCACATCAAAGACGGCACGAATGATGCCTGCAGTGGTCGCGAGTTTAGTCAATCAACTCCAACAGCCCCTGCCGCTCCACCCTTTTTAAGAGGACTCTGAAAGTATTTCCCTAGTTTTATTAAATATTAGATTGGATAAAATATATATTAGTAGATACAATTTTTGGTGAGCGTAATCGTTTGGGCTCAAACAAAAATAATAAACGAAAGTCCCTGGCAGTAACGCGTTAATAATTAAGTTAAATATAACTTTATTTATTCATGGCCTCGAGACTGAACAAATATTGGAGCCTGGATGTCGAAATTAGGCTACAAATGAGTGTTTGGAGTGTTCAAATGTATGAAAGTGGACGTCGCCGCGTCGGACCCAAAATGGACGATTGTCAAAAAACTGCTTTCACGACTCAGGCAGGTGTAAGCGGTGAGCGATGCGGTGGACGGTCGAGCCGTCCGCCGCATCGCTCACCGCTTATAAGTCCCTTCGTCCACAAGGCGACGCAAGTCTCCGGTACCTTACGACTTTGGTATCCATTGACGCGTCCCTGTGTACCAACCTCTATGGATTTGTATTGTGGATACCTGATATCTGGATACCTGGTGTATTCACCAAAGTCCCTTCGTAAACTAGGCGACGTCAGTCTCCGATACCTTAAAGACTGACGTTGTCTAGTTTACGAAGGGGCTTAGGCCTTGTGGTTTTAAGTCTAGTCCGAAGAGGAAGGCCAAAGAAAAGATGAATGGATTGTGAGGGGAAGGATAATAAATATGAAAAAAAAGGAGTAAAATTATGCAGTGACGTCTAAGTGTCGCCGCACACGAGAAGCTAGAAGCGGCTATAGAGGTAGCTGAAACGCGCGACAGCCTTTTGTGACCGGTGGTCGACACTTGCGGTCATCCAATGCATTACTGAGGTAAGAGAGAGAGGGGTGCGGAATCGCGCGAGTGGCGTGTGGCTGCGTGCTGTGTAGAATGGGGAAGAAAACGAAATTAAAGCAGAAACATAATGATGAAAGTGTAAAGCCCTTCTCCCATTATGATACGCACAGGCGACTCAAGTATCGGAGACTAGTCGCCACCAGGTATTTCACATACATTTGAATGCAGTCTCGCACACTACGCTACTGGTATCCTACGCGTCCGCGACTAATATCGCGCAACTCGCCGTGTCGGTCGCTTGGGCGTCGCGTCTTTTACGAGTCTCGACAAAAAATAAAATAGACAGGACTTGGGCAGAAATTGGGAACAAATTATATTTTGTATTTTGTTGATGTATATGCAGGCTTTAATAATGTAACAAGATGCAGATAGGACTCTTTAGACATTCTGTAGAAAGATAAAAATTTATTATCATCATGTTGTAGTTCTTGTGCCGCTACAAAAAGTCTACAATTTATGTTTCTTTCAATATATGGATGAATCTAGAATTTTCTACTCTTGCGGTGACGTCTTTTGTTTCTATAAAACAGAAAAACCGCAAGTGCTTCTTCGTCACTTGAATCGCTTGACATAACGTCCGTCCACAAAAATCGAGTTAGCACAAATGATAAATTTAGTCATTTTTCAGTAGCATGATATGCGAACGTCGAGTGGCGAACTAGTATCCAACCAGTATTCTACTCGAGTATCGTACCCTACAAGTATCGTAATGGGAGAAGGGCCTTAAGCTATTGTCAAACAGACAGGCGGAGCGATACGAAGCGTTTTTATTTGTTTTGTATGGAATTGTTTGAATCCAGTCACATAGAAAAGCGAAAGCGATCCGATAGTCTATGTGACGGGCTTCAAACAATTGCATATACATTACAAACAAAAACGCCTCGCTTCGTGTTCGCCACGCCTGTCTGTTTGACAATTAGCTTTAGAGAAAAATGGTTTTACATTTAGTTAAATCGTAGCCTTAAATAGAGCGTGATTATTTTTTATTAACGACTACAATGATTAATATTCGAAGAAAAATAATTTAGAGCTTTTGTTTAATTTCCGTTTCTTAGGCGTACGTAGTAAAACATCTTATAGGTCAAAAGGGACGAACGATATTAAATTCGTAATTTGAGCATTAATTTTGCAGTCGTTTAAAATGTTTTTTTTTTTTTTACTTTGCCCAATTTTAGAATTTTTCCTTAGCCTCTGGTCATATACCTTCCCTAACACCTTCAACCCCTTTCCCGGATTGTTTCGAACCAGCCCTCGTGTTTGTGTCTACGAAAATTTAAACTCACTTATACAAACTATAACACGACTATAAAGTCCTTGTACATTTTACCATCATTAAGGAGATTTTTACCCTTTATGAAGTTAAAATAACATACATTTTATGAAGCAGGTAGATTTGTTATGTTTGTGTTTGTGCATATTGTGAGTTTTTGTTCGTAAACGCACCCACGATACAAGAATAATTTATAGGGTGGGACAACAAAAAAAAATCTTTAAAAGATTGGGATTTTTTACGTGGTAAAGACGACGAGAAGAATGGGATGGGATTATTTTGTCAAAGTTATAATTACTGCATCGACAACACAATACACTTAGCGCCATCTAAGGGTGCGTCCACATCTGGCGAATGCGCCGCAAATGCGCAGCTCGCGCGCCGTTTGCAAGCTGCACGCGTGCAGATCACGTGCCGCGCGCGCGCTTTTCGCTCTTCTTTTGGCATACTAAATCATTGCCGAGAATGCGCGCGCGCGGCTTGCGCGCAGCTCGGAAACGGCGTGCGAGCTGCGCATTTGCGGCGCATTCGCCAGATGTGGACGCACCCTAACGGCAAAGTTTTCAGAAGAGAACTATTAAGTATTAGAAGTTGAGTGAAAGTGACACTCAGCGCCATCTATACGAAAGTTGTGTCAGTCAGTTTACATACTGGGCTAACTTATTTACATTTTTGGCAACTATTTTCATCTTGTTAGAAATTAGCAAATGGTTAGAATATATTAGGTAACATTTTAGGTAACTAATATTTTACGTCTTAACGACTAGACCGAGTGCACTTATTTCCGCCGTCGACAAAACAAAAGTCTTTGATGTCGAGGACAGGGCGATACGCCTCAAGTGGGGTGTGGCAGGAGGCTTGACGCGTAGATGGCATGGTTACTAAAAAAGAAGTCGGCCAAAGAAACCAGGGCCACCCAAACTCGCATTGGGTTGATGATATCGTCAAAATTGAGGGAAAAGTTGGATGAGATACGCAGAGAACCGAGAAGTACCTATGCCCGAAAACAGAGGCCTTTAAGGAGCAGTGGGTGGTCCCGGGCTGACATGATGAGGATGACGATGATGGTTACTTATCTACTGATCAAGTTTGATCAAGCATTTTGGGCCAGTAGTTACTAGCCCTGAATGCTTGATCAAGGTTGGTGGAACTAGTTGGTGAAGAAGAAATCCGATGATCAAACATGTGTCACGCTGTAGTCGATTGCAGAGCCCCTATGCCGATCGTATTGTTACTTCGAACACTAGGTATGTATAGGTATGTGTTAATTTCAAGTATTTCTACTAGAAGATAGAAAGTAACTAGGATAATTTTCACTTATGACAATGAAACAGGGCATGCGGGCGGCGAGTAATGGGCGACTCGCTGTCCGACCATGGACCATGCCCGGGTCGACGGCGCGTTGTGTTCCACGTGCGCCTCAAAGAGTGTCAGCATTATGACGGCGCCCCTCTTTATAGAGCCAAGCCTACCGGGGTCGCGGGACTAACGAATTACCGTGACCCCGGAACGTAAAGGGCTATTGAAGGACACCGTGGATTTAGTCAGTACAAGTCTGACAGTAAGGGGTGGGAGGACTCATTTGATAATTTTACCACGCAAAAAAAAAGACAATCAAATAGTCCACCTAGAATAGGGGTGTCAAATGTCCCAATACTGCAGAAAATGTCCCTGTTTCGAACGTTCTATCTCGGTCATTATGTAATTTGCCCCAGTTTAGGTTGATTAATCTGTCAGATTTGTGCAATTTCGTTCTCGCTTTGCTCGTGATTCCCCCGAATCTGGTTTCGCCTCTAAAAGTAGGTAACTGTTAAAGTTTTCTACGTTCAAAACCTAACTTCCACGAAAAATATCTTCATACAATGTCGAAAATATAAGAGAAGTCCTCGAATAATAGACTTTTCATACATCGTTTTATCATCTGTGTCTCGGAAAGCACATAAAGCCGTTGGCTTTTGGCTGAGCTCTAAAACGTACCCAAGGTTAAACTCGGTTGGTGGCTGTCGTTAGTTACTGTTAGTTAGATTAGAAGCCATTATAATTATATAGCTTGTTATTAAACGTTGGCCCACTTATGGAATTTCTCCTGTGTCGTGGGTCCTTTTACAAACACAGAAATACACTTCACAAACACCCAGACCCGGTACTACCCAGTTACTGGGTTGTAGACTTGGAGGTCAGCTACACAGTCGCTTCATGTACAATACAGATTTTTAGTTGCATCGATCACTGTAATACGATATGATTTCCTTCCAACATGTTCGGAAATAAGCTATGGCTAGCTTATTCCCAACTTTGTTGGCTGATGCTGCTGTTGATGATGACTCTACTTCTATTCCAGCGCTGTGCTGTTGATCTCTCACAGCACAGCATTATGCTCAGTGGTCGCCTTTTTTTTACAGTCATGGCATGCAGCTGTCGATTTTTGTTACTTGTTTATAATTTAAGTTTAGATTCAGTTAGTTATCAATTTCTCTGTTAGTATTTCGTATTTTTCAAGCGTGTCTGTAAAAAAAAAAAGAAATTCTTTGATTCTTTTTTTTCCATTAGAAATATCATTGCCAGCGTTACCAATATTTATGGCAGCAAAGACAATACCTACCCCAAAAGTCTCTAAAATCAATAAAAAGTTATTTTCTCCTTTTGTGCCCTTCATGATTTATATCCCAAGAGTAATCTGCTAAGACACGCCTCGAATAGGTCACCACCATTTGTAATCATTAGCTTTGCTCTTTACCTTTCAAGAATTCGGTTTTTGCCAATAACCATCTAAGTAGCAGTTTTTATAAACCAAAGTTGTGCCACTTTACTTTTATTTATTTAATTTGCTCCTTTTTTATTTACTGAATGGACCTAGTCTGACAGGGCTGTTTCAAATATTTTTTATGTTAGATACTTTTTTGTAGTATCGTATAGTAAGTATCCTGAGGGGCTGTGTGTGTTATTTTTTAACATCTCCTCAAATTTGGAATTCCTTGCAGTAGGTAATGTGGGTGCGTTACACACGAACTTTAGTATGGCCAGCGGCTTTGCCCACATGTTACTCGAGTATTATTCCATAGGGATGTATCACCAGGATAATTGATATTATTTTTTTTATATAGAGAGGCTCACATATTATTTAAGTCCGCGCCCAGGGCTTGACTGGAGGGACTATCAGATTCGTACTGGCTGAAATCCACGGTGTCTTTCACGGTGTCGTTCAGCCTCTGACGTTCCAGGGACAGTCAGTCCCGCGACCCCAGCTTGGCCCTGTATGCCGGCCCCGTCAGTTAGCTCACAGCTCTTTCGACGCGGGCATGATCGGACGGCAAGTCGTCACTTGATGATAAACGAAAATTTTGTCGACGGTGAAGCAAGCTTGATAAGTAATCTATTCACTCTGGACTTAAACACCTGAAGATTGTAGTTATCAGGAAATACAGAGTCAGACTCCTGCAGCTGATCGCATATCTGTGCGCACAATGAAGGATGATTCACGCTACACCATGCCGTGTCCGGGCCGTGCACTGGACGTGCCCCTTCCGGGCCCCAAGCATGAATCAATTCATACATAAAGTACACCACAATGTTTGACCATGCACCGTCCGGGGCCCGGACGGGGCACGGCCCGTACACGGCAGGGTGTAGCGTGAATCATCCTTAAATAAATTGGCCACACGGTTGGTGGGATGTTCTGTACATATTTTATGCAGCTGACATAATCACTAATCAAACAAAATAATACGATTAAAGCCGGAAACACATTATTAACACCCGACGCCATCCGATGAAACGTGATGCGTGTTGGGTCAAATCAAATGTATTGTTTTTTATGACCAGAATCACACTATGAACACCCGACGCGACGACACGCGCTCACTGCACATCGGGTGTCGACACGTTGCGTCGCGTGGCGTTTTAAATAATGTGTTTCCGGCTTATGTAATATGCTACTCGTGTCTTTCTTGTGACATCACTGAACCGGTTTTTTTAATAATGGCTGTGAGACTCTATAATAAAGTATCCGTAAAAAACTTCAATCGGTGTGTAATATGGGCATGGGCAAGGTGTCATACATAAGATGATAAAATTTCCCATCCCTGAAAAGACGATACTACGTTCTCCATTTAACGCCTTTAGGACATAAGTAATGATAAAAAGACAGTTTTAAACATTTTAGCATAATGTGTAGGTATACAAAATTAACTGTATAGGTGTTAAAATGATTGGTTTTTAATACCTTCCGAGTACGTACACGAAATGTTTGCAGTTAATTTTTTAACACCCTATATTCATTAGATGAAATATATAATTATTATCATTATATCAAATCAAATCAAATCAAATAATTTATTTCAACTAAGCCAATTACAGGCACTTTTGAATTGTCAAGAGACATAAAATAAAACTAGTACTAGAAAATAGTTATGGTGCTACAGTCCCAGTCACAAGACATAAAAACTGTGAAAGTACCGTAGGTGCTCATTCCAAAGCGTAGATCTCTATGGAGAAGAATGAGCAAGAAACTCCATGGACACTCTTTTTCAATCGCCAAAATTATTACAGATCTTTTGTAACATCATTCATCATTAGATGGTACATTATGTGAGAACGATGTGGCAAGTTATTAGTGTCCATAGTGAATATAAAAAAGACAGTTCAAAAATAAAGTTATCAATAAAAACAGACCGTGGCAGCTAAGGGATGACCAGTCCCAACTGACAGCGCCCGTTCACGAACATGGCGCATATATCAGCACCATTCAGCTCAACCATTTTGAAGGGAACTAAATGATCCGACACACATGCCACCATCAGCGAGACATTTGAGTGAGCATGACATGTTCTCAACCGCCAGTCATTCAAGTCAATAAAGACGTAGGTATCAAGTCAATGATATCTCTCACACAATGCTGGCTATGAAGTTATATAATACTAGGCAGATTGACTCTATACAATGCAAGGACAGTTATACAGTCTTCATCCGCTTCGAAAATATTAATAAAAAGATAACCTACATAACAAATGTCCCCACAGACATTAAAAAAAAAAATGCACGAAGAAATTAAAAACTAAAATAAAATAGGACAATAATGTCCGTTAATCAATATAAAATAAAACAAATACAAACACATAAAAATAAAAATAAAATAAAAAACGAAATGACTTAATAAAGTCAGATAAAAATATAAAATAAATAAACAGTTATATGGACTCATATCCGGAAAGTCCGGTCCGGAAGTTAAACTAATAAATCAAATGTATACAATGCAAAAATAGTCTAACGATCTTCTGCAGCTCCTAGAATAATTTCACATACTAATCCACCAGTTTCCCCTGTGTTTGTGGAGCAGGACCAGCATTAAGCCAAGCATTTTTATCAGCAATGTAATCCCCCAACTTATAATACGCTTTACTACATAGCGTGCGTTTAATGGAAGTCTTAAATTTCGTCTCATTCAGTTGGAGTATGTGAGGAGGTATCTTATTGTAACATTTTAAACAGTACCCCATGAAAGATGAGTCTACTTTGGGTAACCTGAAACCTGGTTGAACTAATTGGTCCCTTGTTCTAGTAATATTTATTGTGCCTTTCACCTCTTTTACTAAATAGATGCAGATTCTTTCTAACGTACATGATGTTTTCGTAGATGTATTGACAAGGTACAGTCATGATGTTTATATCCTTAAACCGTTCCCTTAAAGAATCGCGCCTGCGTAGATTGTATATGGCTCTGATAGCTATATATAATGTATACAACATGACAAACGAAGTCCAGAAAATGTATAATATAAAAAAATAAATGATTATAGTGGCCCGCCTAAAACGGGTATCTACAGTAATCTACAACCCTATTCTCTCAGTAGTATGTTTTCAGACTCACGATATCACCAGGAATATGGCCAGTGGTCCGTAGCGATAACAAGAAAACATAAAAATAAGATTAATTGTCATCTTGCATCCATCTTCTCACAAAAGCTCAAACATCCAAGACATACTTCCATCCACATTGACGCAAATAAATCACACTCCGGTGTTGATGAGCATTCAGCATTGAAAGCGTGCGACCCAGAGGAGAGTTCGCATGTAAAACTAATAAAGTGTGAGCTCTCAGTCCAAGCTCATATTGCTGTAAAAGGCTAACTTTAAGCCCTTTCGTATACTAGGCGATGCAAGTCTCCGATACCTTACGACTTTGATATCCATTGACTCGTGCCTGTGTACGAACCTCTATGGATTTGTTTCTGTGTTGTGTACGAAGGGGTTTTTTTTTTTTTTTTTAGCGTGGTAAAATCATCAAATGAGTCCTCCAACCCCGGGCAGGGCGGGAGGGACTGTCAGACTTCTACTGACTAAAATCCACGGTGTCCTTCAATAGCCCTTTCTGTTCCAGGGTCACGGTAAGGAAATAATCCCGCGACCCCGGCAGGCTTTGGCCCTCTGAGAGGGGGGCCCCGTCATTATGCTGACGCTCTTTGAGGCGCGCGTGGGACACAACGCGCCGTGTGTACGAAGGGGTAAGTCAAAGTCGTAAGGTATCGGACACTTGCGTCGCCTAGTGTATGAAGCTTGAGCTAGTGGCTGAGGCTTACTCCAATACTTATTGGGTAGTTGAGATCAGATCGCTCCGTAAACAATACTAGTCGTCGTAATGGAATGTACACTTACTAAGTTTGGAAGTTGCTGACTATGGCTAATTAAAAGTTGGTCCGACACACAAGCTGTAATATCCATTGCCTATTCAACAAATGCATTGATCGATCTTCTAATTACAAATGCAACTAATGTGTGCTGGCATAACTTTGAATCATTTGCCTGTGATGCACATTATAAATAGGCATTAAATCAAGCTAAATACAAGGTTCATAAATCGTGCGAATGTGTTTTGAACAGTGATTAAAGCTACGGTGGCATAATAATGACATGTGATTTTGTTCTGCTGTTTAGTGATTATGGTTCAATATTCACGACGTAAAAAATGGCTTAGTCTTAATATTATGCGTAATCATTCAGTGTATTTTACAAATTTTCATTGTATATTAATTGGGTCTAATTTTAATGGTATCTACCAGTTCATTGGTAGAATTTTTGGGCATAGACACTAGTTTTCAAAGATTTTCTAACAGAATTCATTTATAATACCGCAGTGGTGGCCCAGTGAAAATGGCCCCGATTTATAAGTTCGAGGTTGTAAGTCAAACCCAGCCAGGTGCTTTTGTGTAATATATTTAATTACCACTGCTCTCAAAACAGTGACGGAAAACATTGTGAGAAAACCAGTTTGTCCTAGAACTAAACTCTGAAGACATAATATTAATTATGTCTCATCTAGCAACAAGGCCCGCGCCCGCGTACTTGATTACAGTCCAATCCCTCTCACGAGAGAAGGTGCTCAGCAGTGTAACAAAGGTTCTTGTAATAATTTTGGCGATCGGAAAAGATTGACCATGAGGAATTCCTTACCCATTGTTCTCCATAGACATCTACGTATTGGAACGGGCACCTATGGTACTTTCACAGTTATTATGTCTCGTGACTGGGACTATAGAACCATAACTATTTACGTACCGTAGTAGTTTTATTTTGTCTTTTGCAATTCAAAAGTGCCTGTAATTGGCCTAGTTGAAATAAATGAAAAAAAGTGGCATCATAATGGCGGCATAGATGCTGATAAGCTTTTCGGTAGCGCCATAATTATTATAATAATACATAGTTCATTTCGATACAAGCGGGAAAGTTTGTTATTGCATTCGAAGTCAGATAATTACCTGAGTCGAACACAAACGAGGGTGGATAAAGAGCCGAGAAAAGCTATTTTATAAAAGAAAACTTATGCTGATAGAAAAAAAACATTATCAATTACTTTTTTTTCATTTAATTTAAGTTACAACGTGTTTATGGCAGTTAAGAATCGTTTTTATTTACTTTATTAAGTTGAATTCATTGATTGATGGAAGGTGTTTCAGTTTTGCTACTTATTTGTTTTTAATTTGACATTTCACCCATTTTAATTCAAAGTTACAGAAATTTTAATGTTTCTGTTTATTTAGAAATGCATGTTCAATTAAGTTAATATACTTTGTGTTTTTGTTTTAAAAGTTGCGTGAGTTATTTTTTTAAAGATTTTTTGAAACAGCAAAGAGATCGATAATTGTAATTACTTTCCGCAATTCCTCAAACTGAAAATATATTCCTAAAAAATACTTCTTGGACTTTTTAGTACCTTAAAAAAAACGAACACGTATTTTAATAAAACACTCATATACATATAAATACACACAAACTTACTTCGATTAGCTCAATCCGAATTTAAGCACAAACTCGTAAAAAGTTTAGGAAGAAACGTTTTTAAATCCATAATTTCACTTAAACACTAGAATTATTACACTTTGTTTCACACACACACACACATCGTTTATTTAGCGCTAAACTTAGTTTACACTGAACACTGCCTAAAAAAACTTTTCAGTACTGTAAGAAAAAATTGGAAAGTTACGTGAACTTTTACAGAAGACGAGCAGGTGGTTGCTACGAAAGCTTTTGATAGACTGAAGAG
Organism: Agrotis clavis; assembly: GCA_954870645.1. Lineage (NCBI taxonomy): Eukaryota > Metazoa > Arthropoda > Insecta > Lepidoptera > Noctuidae > Agrotis > Agrotis clavis. The sequence goes on along the minus strand of OX940927.1, from coordinate 4,008,643 downwards.
TTGAATGAAAGCAGTGGAAATCGTAGAACGCATGCGCGGGGAAATACAAAATGTTCTGTGTTGTTTGCGGCGTTCTTTGATGTTTGAGCAGCGATTTTATCGCTGTGTTTTGTTAAAAACGAATTTTTTTTTAGGTGCGAATCATTTTATTTTTAAGATTTTATCAACCTTTCAACTCGTGTGTTCGCTGATTTCAGTATCATGTTATTATATTAGTTACTCTGCTAGAAACAGTGAAGTCGAAAACTGAGTTTTTTTTTTCAAATCTGTTCTTGATTCAAGAGATGCTTCTAAGTCTGAACAAAGTTCTTTTTTTAATGCATTTTTTAGTTTACTGCGGCTGATCTAAAACTAATTTTTGTAAACGCAATTTCCGAAAGCTTGATGTTTAAAGCATTAAACTCGGGAGTGGGGGCCACACATCAAGCTGTTCAAAACCATTTTGTCTTCGCCTCGCTTTGTATGATCTTTTCACAAAATTAACGGTCAGCGTATACTGGTTTAGCATAGCTTGATGTGTTAGCCGTGTGTACATTTTTTTTAGCGTGGTAATAATCATCAAATGAGTCCTCCCACCCAGGGCAGGGCGGAAGAGACTGTCAGACTCGTACTGACTAAAAACCAAGGTGTCCTTCAATAGCCCTTAACGTTCCGGGTTAGTCCTGCGACCCCGGCAGGCTTTGGCCCTCTATAGAGGGGCCCCGTCATAATGCTGACACTGTTTGAGGCGCGCTTGGAACACAACGCGCCGTTGACCCGGGCATGGTCCATGGTCGGACAGCGAGTCGCCCATTACTCGCCGCCCGTATGCCCGTGCTTGCGGTGGCTGGAGATCGTGTGGCGACGTCCGCTGCCGTGGGCTTCTACCACTGTGGCTGGGTTGGAGGAAGGACGCTGGCCCTCCCTCACGCGGCGCGCCTCCTCCTTCGCTAGCACGTCTGCTTCGCAGAAGGAGGCGACCGCTTCCCGCTCCGTCTCGCCCCACAGCATGGCCTCGACCAATACCGGGCGCGACCTATCGCCGTCGTGAGGACACTGCGGTGCTCTGCCCAAGCGGGGCAGTCCTGCACCGTTTGCTCTACCGTGTCCTCCGGGCGATCCCACCAGTGGTGACACCCAGACGTTTCCTCCTTCCTTATCAGACACAGGTACCTCTCGAAACATCCGTGTCCGGTGAGGACCTGCGTCAGGCGGAAGGTCAGGACGCCGTGACGCCTATACAGCCACTGCTCAAAGAGGGGTCTTACCGCTGCGATTGCGGCTAGCCCGAAATTGCCTGTGCCTCGTGCCGTGTGTACTTAATAGTACGAGTATGTCTAAGCTTAGTAGTATAGTTATCACTGACATTATTATATTATCACTCCTTTTGATACACCTAGTAGTTTAAACTGTGAGGTACGACAATAGGCAAGCTACATTTATTTTGAATGTTGAGCATCAAAATTAAGAATGATGGCTGACTTCGAACTCGCACCCTACAACTTGTATATTGGAATTGATACTACTGGGCCACCACTGCTGTCATAGATTAGACTACAAAAGAGCTAGAGAAACAATTAAATTAAAATTCAAATGATTACCTACTGAGCATTTATTTAAAGTGCCTACTTGAACATTTTGTTTATTAAAAGCTTTTGTGTTAATTACAGTCCATTACAATCAACTTTTGTAGAAAATTAGCGAATAAAAGGATTATTATCATGACTGATAATATCTATAAATTATATCGTTTCAAATATCCAGCTGTGCCTTATTTTACAAAAAAAAAAAAAAAAACAGTTTAATTTGGATTGTGTTCGGCTTTTGCTAATTACGATTTCGTTTTTCGTGGTTCGTTTACGTGAACTGGGCTTTTATAAATCTGTATGTTAATGATACGTTTGAAAAAAAGGGATGAAATAAGTATAACTTTTGCATACACAGGATGAATTTTTTAACTGGGCGTCTATGGCTATATCCTAAACTATGAGTGTTATGTATGTGTGCGTGCTGCGCCACGCAATGTGTCCTTAGACGAATAAACGTCAGTGCGTTAATAGCAGCCTTGAGTATCACTCGTTCCCTTGTCCTCGTACATAACATTGGCGACGAGTACCCACTACAATAAAATATCAAAATGTCGTTAACGTTCGGCATTATTTCAACGTTTGACCATACTCAACAGACTTGGAGGACATTTAAGGGCAGAATCACGCAATGGTTTATTGCCAACGAGATAGATACAAAAAAAGATCCAGAGGGAATCAAACGCCGGGCGATATTGCTGAGCGCACTCGCAGAAGGTACATACAGGCTTGCCGCCGACCTTGCGCAGCCGAAGACTTTGGAAGCAGTGCCATATGAAGACATTGTACAGCTTTTGGATACGCATTTTACGCCGAAACAAGTTGGGTTTGGAGAAAGACACAATTTTTATGCAGCTGCACAATGGCCGACTGAAACGGCATCACAATGGGCTGCGCGGTTGCGCGGTCTTACGGCGCGATGCAATTTTTATAACGTCGAAGAGGCGCTGCGAGACCGTTTCATCATGGGGATGCAGCCGGGAGTCGAGAAAGAGAAACTGTATGTGCAAGATTTAGCCGGGCTAACTTTAGCTAAGGCTGTGGAACTGGTGGAGAATCTGCGGAGCGCCCGCGCCGCTGCAGCTGCGAGCGCCGCCGCCGCAGCGGCCACGAGCGTCCCAGCGGCCACGACCGCCGCCGAACAAGAATTGTATAAAATCGAAAGAAAAAAAGTGAAGTGTTCTGTGTGCGGGTATTCTAATCACGAATCTCGGGAGTGTCGTTTCGCTAATTACACTTGTAAAAAATGTAACGTAAAAGGCCATTTACGGCGAATGTGTAAATCGGTAAAATACGTGCAAAAAGACGAGGTAAGCGAGGGCGATGACGACGACGGTGAGTTGATTATATGTACAAATTATAACATTCGATCATTAAAGGGTGAGCCTTTAGTTGAAACGGTGTGTATTAACGGCAAAAGTTTGCGATTCGAAATTGATAGCGGATCAGCGGTGTCAGTAATATCTGACAAAATGTTTAAATCACATTTCAATAGCGTACCGTTATCAAAAACTAATAAACGGTTGATAGGTTATGCAGGAGAAGTATTGAAATGCGCAGGATGCGTAAGGTTGCCACTGACGTGGAGGGGCCGCACGAATTTAATACAGCTTTATATTGTATATAATGGCGGCCCGCCACTTCTAGGGCGCGACTTTATAGCTACATTTAAGTTACAATTGTCACCAGTATATAATTGCAATGTTCAATATACTGATGATATTAATTCGTTAGATACACTGTATCCAGAAATATTTTCAGACAAATTAGGGCGTTTTAAAAAGTTCGAAGTAAGTCTCGTTCTAAAAGAAAATGCCAAGCCAGTGTTTATGAAGGCAAGAGCTATGCCGTTTGCGCTTAGAGATAAGGTAGATAAAGAAATCGATCGACTAGTCGAGTTAGGTGTTTAAAGATCAGTTGATCATTCCGAGTATGCGTCTCCTATTGTACCGGTACTGAAACGCGACGGGTCAGTACGTCTATGCGTAGATTATTCAGTCAGCATTAATAAACAGTTAGTAGTTGACAAGTATCCGTTGCCCACAATAAATGAATTGTTTGCAAAACTTCACGGAGGACAGCATTTCACAAAACTTGATTTATCTATGGCTTACAACCAGTTAGTTTTAAATGAGGCGTCACAAAAGTATACATGCATTAATACCCACCGCGGTCTTTTTGCGTATACGAGACTAGTGTTCGGACTCGCTCCCGCGCCGGCTATATTCCAACGAGTCATGGAGAGGCTGCTGGCGGATATCAGCGGTGTGCTGTGCCTGCTGGATGACGTTTTGATAACAGCAGGTACTAGGTCCGAACACATGGCTAGGTTGCATCAAGTATTACAGCGCATACAAGATGCAGGGCTTGTATTAAGAAAGGATAAGTGCGAATTTTTTAAGGAAGAAATAAGCTATCTAGGTTATATAATTAATAAAGACGGATTGAAAAAATCCCCCGAAAAAATTAAAGCCATCGCACAAGCACCGATTCCAAGTAACGTTACGCAATTACAATCTTTTTTGGGTCTTATCAACTATTACAGATGTTTTGTACCAGACGCGTCGACTGTTCTTTCACCTTTATATGAATTATTAAAAAAAGGCTCGAAATGGCACTGGTCGGAAAAAGAAAACGAAGCGATTTTAGAAATAAAAAGAAGATTAACATCCGATCAAATTTTAACGCATTTTAATCCGGACGCTAAAATCATTTTAACGGTAGATGCTTCTCCTAGCGGGCTCGGGGCGATACTGTCGCAAATAGGTAATGATCAGCTGGAGAAACCGGTAGCTTATGCATCGCGGACACTAACGAGCGCGGAAAAAAGATATTCACAAATACAAAAGGAGGCTACGGCGATAATATTTGGTGTTCGTCGTTTTCACCAGTATTTATATGGAAGGTCCGCGCCGTTTGTATTACGTACAGACCACAAACCGTTATTAGCTATTTTCGGACCTAACAAAGGTGTCCCTGAGATATCGGCGAATCGATTACAAAGATATGCTTTGTTTCTAAGTGCTTATAATTATGTCATAGAATACGTAAAAAGTAAAGATAACTGTGCAGACTATTTATCGCGTGCGAGTGTACCGGGCCCGCGCGCGGGCGCAAGCGGTGTGAGCGAGCACAAGCCAGTCGACGACGAGCCTCCGAGTGATCGCGCTGCTTTTATAAATTTTGTTACACACGGTACGTTACCGATAACAGTTCAAGATTTAAAAATAGAAACGTCAAAAGATGCAATACTAAAAAAAGTTATTAATTTTGTATTAAATCGTTGGCCTGCGAAAAATAATGATGATTTACTGAAACCATTCTTTTTATGTAAATCGCAGTTAGCTTATGAAAATGGGTGTCTAATGAGAGGTCATAAGGCAGTTATACCGGAGTCATTACGTCAGCGAGTTCTCAGTGAGCTCCACACGTCTCATCTGGGTATTGTAAAGACCAAAGCCGAGGCCCGCTCCCGCTTGTGGTTCCCGGGAATAGATGAAGAACTTGAAAATATGATAAGTTCATGTAATACGTGCATACAGTTGCGACCCTCGCCGCCACGAGCATCATTGTCACCTTGGCAATATCCCAAACATCCTTTTTGCAGAATTCATCTCGATTTCTTAGGCCCTTTGAATGGGCGCATGTTTTTGGTTATTGTTGACGCATACTCGAAATGGATCGAAGCGTATGAAATGAAATCTTGCACATCCATGGCGCTTATCGATAAAATGTACGTTATGTATGTGTGCGTGCTGCGCCACGCAATGTGTCCTTAGACGAATAAACGTCAGTGCGTTAATAGCAGCCTTGAGTATCACTCGTTCCCTTGTCCTCGTACATAACAATGAGGAATATAAAAAAAAACGTTGAAAGGAGTCTCGAAGCCGATTTTGACGAAAACTAAAACTGCACCATTGGATTTTAGAAAAATCAATAATCTGGCCAGGAATTGAACCGAATCATTTTGAAAAAAAAAAAAACCCTGTATTAATATATTATTATTATTATTGCACCATTCGTTAGTGTTGCTAATAAGAATGGAAGGGGCCGAAAATCTGACAATAAATATTGACATAATTGTACAACCTACTGTTTCTCTATTTGCTATGTTTACTGTGTCTTTCTGTACAAATAAATTACCTATTTTTATTATTATTATTCATAAATTTCTGGAAAGTCATCATATACTGCAAACAAAGTGTTCAATTATCAAGCAAAAAAAATAAGGCAATAAAATATAACAAGTTTCAGTAAAAGCAAGTTTTATTTGTACGGTTTACACGGTTGATTAAAATATTTAATTCTTAATAAGTAATCACTTAGTATTTAACTATGTACATAATATTCCATATATCGACATTCAATATTTACACGCATAATATTTATAAAAATAAAACGAAAAAGAAAGCTGCATACTTGCATATTAAAAATAATCATGCTGATGTACTCTGAATTTGTTTTAATCTAAGTCTCTAAGAAAATAGTGGTAGAGACCGGGTAATATTTATACCTTTATTTTTATGTATGTTAATAATAATTTATATACAAATTTAAAAATAACTAATTGTAAACGTACTAATTCTCCCGGTTTTTTTTTTTTCATATAAAATTTATAGAGTTAGCTAGTTATAAAGTTTTTAGTTAATAAAAATCATCAGCTGCCAAGCCTTTTCTCAAGTTTCGGTCATACCTACTTTTCACATGGGACCAAGATGGCTCCTATACAAAAGTTCATAACCTACAACTTGTGCAATAGCATTGTTGACAGTATCAATAAACTGCAAATCTAATATTAGTCCGTCAGAGTTTTGGTAAATAATTTATACGCATTAGTTCTTTTGTTATTCATTCATCCATTCATCATCAGCCGGAAGACGTGCACTGCTGAACATAGGCCTCCCTCTTATATTATATATATATAAGACCCAATTAATTTGATGAATAATAATAGCTAGTAGTTAGTGTTAGTCGTCGCTAGTACTATTATTGACCGAAGTGCATTTAGCTTGGCCAAGAGCCAATTTCATTAAAATGTGCAGGTTGCATCTGCTATTCTCCTCTAATAGCTTTGCATTTGCATATTTCTCCACTCTTATGCATCTTAGTGTAAGTGTCTATAAAATATTATTATCTTTTTAATTTCTTCTTCAAAATCCACTGTTCTAGTAGTACACATTATATTAATTAAAAGCAAGCAAGTTAAAAATTAATAATACTTTATGCACTAAAGGTACACATACCTTAAAAATAACGGTTTGTACTGTTTTTGAAACTTCTACTACTTCTATTCGTATCTACTTTTATACTTATGTATTAAAAAAAAAAAAGGTTGCACTCCAGGAGTGCCGGTAGAAGTGAAAACTTTTTTGTTACTATGTTTTATTTTTAATTTGAATGACGTCTTACTCATTTTCGATCAGGGTCACGTGACCCTGACGGTCACGTGACCCTGACGGTCACGTGACCCTGACGCGAGTTTTAAATTTTTTACCCATTACAGAAAAAGTGTACAACGCCGCTAAAGAAGTTTTCACTTCAAAATATATTGCCATAAAAACTAATAGCTATCAGCATATTTTAACCGCTTCAAAACATGATGAGGTCATGTTCTAAAGCCCGGTCATAAAACAGGAGGAATTTAGTACAAAAACTTAATATTACCTATCTCTGTCACTCCCGCGTAAATATAATGAGTCCTGTTTTGTGACCGGACTTTAGTACCAAACATTCAAAGTCTACACTCTTCTAGCATGGTGTTATAGAGACCATTCTCTTTGATTGATGGGTGACCTCTGGCCAGGATCTATTCCAAGGGGCACTCTGGGTATTTACCCATGGCCCCACTATACTTTGGGGGCTCTGATTTCCAATGAGCATCGTAAAATAATAAAAAAATATGAGGTCTTTATCGATCGCGATTATTCCATTGATGCAATTCACCTTACGTAAAATTGTTAGAATAGTTAGGAATAGAGTAAAATTATGACTATAATATTCAGTTTACAAAGAAATTATCCTAGAAGTACAATTTCACAACCTGCATTCAAATAATAATTAAGCTTTATTAATCACAAATATCATTAATTCTGGTGAAATAATTTGAAAAAAAAACAATTGAATTTGAAAATGAATGAAGAATTCAAATGTGAAAGAGAAAAATAGTAAAAAATGTGACATTGAAAACAAAGATTTGTAAATTTTGAATTGAAAACTTCAACGAATCCAATTCTTTTTTACAAAAATTTTCGAATTTGTATTTTTGAGGATAGCAATTAAAATACCTGTTTATAATTACTTAAAATAAATGGTAACTTGGGTACAGTGCATCACATATATCAATCAAATAAAGTTCTATTAATTAGACTTAAAAAAAATTGAACTATGGAACAAATCAAGTTATTCCATATACTTGATGACGTCACAAATCAAAAATGACATTCAAAATCACGTCAACGTCGCGTTGTCGTGGACATCATGGGCTTCGAGACTATGACCACCGAAGTCCTCGATCATGCCTTGAATAGAAACATAGGCTCCAGAGAAAAGGGCTATTAGAGAAATTATTCCAATTAAAAGGTTCTTCCATAGAACATAGTTTAAGGGTCCTAGTCTATTATCCCAGTTGTATACGGTATCTACTACAGCTGGGATGAAGAGTCCAAGAGTTGAAAAGAAGACGGCACCAACGAAACTGATGACCAGTTCCAAGTTCGGGAAGGCTGCAGCAATGGCAACTGTGGACAAGGAAAATTATAAATTAGAATAATTTTGATCAAGAACAACGTCATTACTTATAAAGTAAATTATGTGTCATCATCAAGACACCATATACATAAATTAAATAAATGAAGACTTCTTTATCTTTTGTTTAGCCATTTGTCGCGGCTTCGATTCGGATCGTACGTGTGGCGCCATCTATTATCATTTAGGTACGAATTTAGTGTTGTTTTTCTCGGCGACACTACTTTTTCGGGAAAAACTAGTCCGTCTCTGTACACCTGACAACTTTACATGCAAGTATGCGTGAAACGGTAACAAACAGACAAACTAAATTACTTTCGCATTTATAGTTACGATAGTTTATCCCAAAGAAATCTGTCTGTACTCGCATAGCTTCTGTGTATAAAGGTTTTGCTGTGTTCTTTATTTTCAAGGTAATATAAGAAAGTTATTAAAAAATCTAGGAACAGATCGATAACTTGAAGCCGCACGTAGCTGGGGCAGGCCGGTAGTAAGGTGACAATGGGCAGCCTTGTCATTAAAGCTATTGTCAAACTGAAAGACGAACCGAATGCGTGGCGTAGCGTTTTTGTTTGTAATGTATGGAATTGTTTGAAGCCTGTCACATAGAGTATCGGATCGCTTTCGCATTTTTATATGACATGATTCGGTTCGGTTCGCTATCGCCTGTCTGTTTGACAAAGGCCTAAATGCTAAACCACACTTTTAACCCATCAAAATACACATACCTACACTACCATTTTTTGATTATTAGGCACACAAGACTGGTCAAGAAGACAAGTCAAGCCTTTAAATAAATGTAGAAAAAAAAATATTATTATAAATATGTAGAAAATCGACCATCCTTTTCCATGCTGTGGGACTGGTGATAGCTGTGGGACTAGTCATCGGGCAAATAAAAAATAAAAAAGTCAACCCGTGTAAAATGTACAAGCTTCAAAACGGGTTGTTCAAAAATTCTATTACCTAGTATTTACTAAGCCCTAGTGTGTTAGCTGGCGAGAAAAAGTTATGTAACGAACTCCCACACAAAACATAGTTTAGTTTAACAACAACAAAAGCACTCGTTTGTATACAGAGTTTAGATAAATAATTTAAAACTCCGCAGACAGCGTCATGATGGATATCAGTTAAGTCTATGTTTGCCTTTTTAAAAACTTTTTTTTCGGCACAAAAGAGTTTATTTATATTTTCACAGGCAAAGAAATCAAAACATTTTCTTTTTGTAAGCTATTAACCCTCTGCGGCTGATGTGGTAGTCCAACAGACACCGCGAAATACAAAATCCCGTTTTTTACCGGTAATTTTCAAATTTGAGCACCGCCGCTGCGAGTACCTTCCTATAGTGGGCTCACACGTCGGTCAATGTGCGACGGGCGGTCGCATTCAGCTTCCGCTCGCGTTGCGGAAGGAAAGTGTCTACGAAACTACCACGTCAGCTTTAAAGTCAGTGTCCACGAGACTACCACCTCAGTCAAATGGTTATATCTTCATAGTGTCTCCTAAACTACCACATCAGCAATAAGTTTAAATGATGTATTATTTCGCGTTATTTTCCATTTTTTATAAAATAAACCATTTACATAAAATACATTGTATCTATACAAATACTACAATTAGGATTGATTTGTACTTTTGCATGTTATCAATCAACTATTAAAACCTAAAAGAATTATATACACATATTATTACTGAGTAACACAGGCTACTGAAAATAATTATTATATATAGCACACGCGAGTGTAGTCTCGGAGGAAGGCTAACAGTAATGTACCTAACTTGTTTTTAGATGGATATTATCTCAAGTAACAACCCTAAACCAAGAACTTCTGCTCATAAGAGAACATCAGCTGAAACTTTTGGACTAAGCTGATTAACCCCACAATGCTAGAGTCCATGGTAATCTAGTATCTCTCTCTGAAATTAAGAGAGGAGTTTTTTTGTCGAATATGGCCGGAGACTTAGTGCTGGATCAGAAAAACCGAGTGTATAGTGAAAGATTGCCAAGAAAGCTGCGAATGATTATCACTAGAGTTTTTAGGAAAGGATACCCCCCCTCCACCACCACTAGTTCGGTCAGTTCTGATAAGTAACAAAAAATATATTATGTTTGTCCAAAAAAAAAACAAATAAATACCCTTGCTGTGAATGTTCGAAGCCAATTTGCCTTCAGTGCTCCGAGCCACTGTGTGATAATTTGTCAAAAAAAAGTGTGACTTTGAAAGTCTCTAGTTTTTAAATTGACCAACGAATGTATTTAATTTTTCCTACACCGATTAAAGGAATAGTGAACTTTTAAAAGGTATCATGTTAAATTTGAAAAACCTTAATTTGATATTTTTGTTATATCAAAAATGTCGAAGTAGAAATTTGTAGACTGAATTATGTTAAGTAAATAAAAGTTGTTTAATTTTGAAAATACAATTTTTTCTTTATTATTTCAAGTAAATTTGATACATTTAAAGGCTAAAAATTTAATAAATATGAATAATTTATCTGCATACTATAAATCTACAAAAATATTTGCTGTTGAAATGGTGTCTCGTGTACTACCACGTCAGTTGAATTGTAAAACTTAAGCCACATCAGTTGCAGAGGGTTAAGTCAAAAAGTGTAAATGTTTCATTTTTACTATTTAGAACCCTTCCCACCGAAACGTTAACAAATATTAAAATAATAGAGTTCTAAATAAAATAAAATAAAATCTTAACAATACAATTTATCTGCAGTTTTTATCATAATTATTATACTATCTTAAAAATCGTCTTCTTTGTTTTAGTTTACCGTATCTTAGAGTACCGTAGTACCGTATCTCAGTCTAGCGTATCTACCTATCTAGAACACGTATACGTGTTCTAGATAGGTAGATACGCTAGACTAGACTAGAATATTAAGTTCTACCAGTTTACAGAAAGATTTGCCGCAATCTCCGCTGTCTAATAGCTTAGTGGTTAAAAGCACTAGTGTTCTACTCCGATGAGCTAGGGTTTGAATCGTACTGATGAACAGGGATTTTCGTTTAAACTGATTTTTTTTATTTAAAGATATTTTTAAGGGAAACGAAAAATTCAGCTGCGAGCGGGGTTCGAACCTGCGTCTTCTGGATAGGTACTCCAGACGCTTTAACTAATTTAGGCCATAGCAACCACTACTCTCGAAGCTAAATTTCTCGTTCCCTTGTTTTTTGAACGCTGTTTTTTTATTATTTATATTGTTTCTCTATCTTTTCTTGAGCGGTCGACCAACTGGTTTAAATAAATAGAAAACGCAGAGTTAAAATTCGATCCCTGCCTCCACGGGTCTACGCACTCACGCTTACGCTTGGATTATTTTTCTGTCAAAACCAGACCTCTTCTAGGTGTTTCATTAATGACATCTGAGGCATTCGATTTTTTAAGACGAAAAGTAAACAGGGACTTACGGAAAAAGTTGACCACTATATTGCTTCTGACAACGAACGTTTCCAAGAAAAACATATTTTTTTAGACGACTCAAATCTTTTTTTCAGTAAAAAAACTCTAACCACCTCCAAAAACCACTATAATAAAGTATAAAATAAATTAATATTCGTAAGTCAGTGGCAAAAATTAATTAAAAAAACTTCCGAAACATAAGTTATTTCACACTTTTTTAAAACTGTTGCTGAAATGTAGGGCAGAGACCTGCTACGTCATGGTTACTATACTAAGCATACTATAACTAATCCCTTAACTTTCTAGCCTTACAGGACGCCCGTTACCCAAAGGGTTCAGTTGCTCTTAGGCTATCACGTGTGTCATCAACAGCGAGCCGAGTAAGTTCGCTAGCCGCCCACTTAAACATGATCTGACTATTGAAAAGTGAATTTTACGTATAATTGAAATTAGTTTTCAATCAAATCGTCTGGATTTCAATATCTGCAAACAATCTCTCGCTTTATACTTATTATGTTTGAACGCAAATTGATTCTTCGAACAGATAGTTGAACTCAGGACCTACACAAGCGATAATTGTTGTCTAAGTGTGCGTGTGATATTTTTCTTTTGACGACTTCTTTCATCTTATGTATATGGAGATTGTGATCAGATTTACGGGGAGTTTTCTTTTAATTTATGTGTGATAGGTCAGAAAACCTTTTTTAAGCTCTATTATTAGATGCATTAACAAAGTTGAAGTTACACATTTGAAAATAAATGTACCTATAATATAAAGTTCGGCAGATAATGAATTTGATGGCATTTTTAAATATGACCACATCTTTCTTCAGCAACTACTAATGAACCAATTTCAAACCCGATTTCAATGTCCATAAAGGTGCTTTTCCCCAATTAGAACGTATAAATTTGGCCAAACTGGGCAATTTCGACCGCGCGCTGTCCGTATTTAGCTCAAGTCGACAACTTGTTCCCGGTAATTCTGTGATTTTTACTGGACAGTTATTCGGATTGCAAATTGTTCGTTCAAGAGGAGCTTTTGTATACTTTGGTCAGCAGTTTAAACGCAGGTGAAGAGTAGAGCAATTGCTGTTGTTTTTGAAGGGATTAAAGAACAATACTGTTTTACTTTTTCCAAACAACTGTAGGTCAAAATGAACCCTATGTGGACTCCTGACACAAACAAGAAGCGCCGCGTAGATTTTGTAGAATATGACGGGGTGAGCTTGACAAAACTGTTACCAGTGGCTCACTTTAGGACTGGATTGTAATAGTTGGAAGTCTCGGGGGAGGCCTTTGTCCAGTGGAAATGGAAGGAACCCTAACAGTTGCGTCATTATACGAACGTCTGTCTGCAGCTTAGCTCAGAGATGCTTAGTGCTAGGATGATGTCATTTGGCAAGTATTTTCCACGTGAAGTGGGTATTTTTTCTCACGTATTTCGTTGTGTGTTATGTCATTGGATAAGTCTTTGAAAAACATGGCAATTTTCCGAAAACAGTTATGAATATTCATCGAATTTACGATTAAATTTTCATGGCCGCTCCTGGCCATAAAATCGAAGAACACCTTATTAAGTTTGAACCTATAGTCTAACAAAATATTAGAACAAATATTTAAAAAAAAAAAACAAAGATGAATGAACTCATAAAAAAAGTGATTGACTTTGTTCAATCAGCAGATAATAAAATTGCCAAACTTTCTCGGGGGAGGACTTTTTACAATCAAACTTTATCTCAGCAAGAGCAACAAGTTGTGTTATTAATTAAGATTTATGAAGCGTATCTAATGTTTGAGGTACATTTACAAGGGTTGGGAAATTCAATATGGCAGTATAATGTCGGACAATAAAGCCAACCCAGGGTATGTAATACACACATTCGACTCGTGCCATTCAGTTAAGTGCCATTACTGAATTGCGTTTGGGTCAGTTCGGCACAATTTGAGATAACCCGAGCCCGCAGTCCCCTAACATAAGCTTTATTGCTACCTGTTCTCTACTGTTCTCTATCGACCTGATACGAATATGACTGTGTGTACCTTTTGCTTTGAGTGGAGCGCAAGAGACCTGTCAGACTCTAGCAGACTTAAATCAATCGCGAGCTTTTACATGTTCTTTGCTTTTCAAGACCGTTGTACCTTTTAATGATAGTCTCCCGAACCCAGCAGGCGTTTGACCCTATCTAACAGATTCTTAACAACTCAGGCCTGAACTGAACTCAGACCTTGTTTGGACGGCGAGCTATCCATTAGTTGACCTCCATGCGGGTCCCTCTTACGTTCTCCGATCTCTACGCATAGGTAACTTCTTCCTAGCTATTCAATAATGTTGCTATGAAATCGCTACCATTATTATATACCATGACATCAGTTTTTCTGTGTATTTATAATACTTGCAGTCTCAAATTATAATAATTGTTGTGGAGACTTGCACCCGGTGGAGCATACAAGTCCTGGAGTGAAGACAACGTAAAGGCAAACGATGTGCGTTGACGTTAATTGCTTTCAATTAATGTCAAGCTTAATAATTCCAGTTACGAACTGCTTTGTTTATGTATGTATCTAAAATTAATGTTTCGAAATAGTTACTCGTTTAGATAAATACAAGTTTTCATTGCTGATGAAAGTTTACTACGCCTTTAATATAAGATGTATGCAAGACAAAATTACGAGCAAGAAGTATTGAGTTTTCTCCAACTGTTGTTGCATTTTATTAAATAACTTTTTGCTACGATATCTTGTTGTTTAGTAATACAAACAAAAAGTTGTTTCGCTTAGTGCACATTCTCTGAAATGATATGCTCAAAACAAAGAAAAAAAAAATAATTCTGGGTTTAAGCCCGCGACCAACTAATCGTAACTTGGGGTCGTTTTGTTATTTTTTTTATAAACCCTCGTCCCACACTAGAAATTTCTCCTATATCGTGAGTGTCTTTACAGACATAAATAAAGTCACATAGTACACAAACACCCAGACCCGGAACAACTACTTGCAGATAATATAAAATATTTTTTTCCGTCCAGGGATCGAACCTCAGTCATTGCGCCAAACGTTACTACTAGGGTACCATAGAACAAATATAGCTCTGTTTGCTTTTCCGGAGAATTTGGGGGTTAAAAAAATTGCCATCCTTACCTGCCAGAGTGACTAAGATTGTCCTGATGACGATCTGAACAAAGTTCTCATATCTGGACTCCTTGCCTTTCCTGATGCGTGTGATCATTTCCATGGGCACGTAGAACTGGAGGGCGAATGACAGGAATATCACGAAAGCCATCAGCGCCTTTGCGGTTTGGGCGATGCTGCAAAGATGGAAAAGAAATAAATATATAATATGGGGACTGTCAGACTTGTACTGACTAAAATCCACGGTGTCCTTCAATAGCCCTTTACTTTCCGGACCCACGGTTTCATGATAAGACAGTCCCGCGACCCCAGAGCTGGAACGCATAAGGCAAATGAAGGAAGTAATTCTATGCAAATAAATAAATTTAATAATCTTTTATTTAGAATGAATTTCAGTAAGTATGAGTCTGACACTGCCTTTCGCATCACCCAGGAGTAATTTGATGAGTTTTTTGAATCTTCACGCTTCAAATAAAGCGAGGCACTTCGGCAATCTAAAACAAAGCGATTTTTAAAATATCCGATAATAGTTACGCTGTTTCAAATCAAATCATTTATTTCAACTAGGCCAATAACAGGCACTTTTGAATTGTCAAAAGACATTAATTATAAAACTAGTGTATAAATCATTATGATGCTACAGTCCCAGTCACAAGACATAATAATTACTGTGAAAGTACTGTAGGCGGTGCTCTGCCAAAGCGGGGTAGTCCTGCACCATATGCTTCACCATGTCCTCCGGGCGATCTTCGCAGTGGTGAAATAAGTTAGATTTCGGTTTTACCAATTTTGACCAAATCTATGTAACCATAAGCTTAACGTAATCAGCCTATTCCCCCTGCTGAGACGCAGGCAAACTCTCTGTGAAAGGGTTGTAATTTAACATGCGGAAGCAGTGCGGATTGGTAGTTGTCACGTCATGTCTTTCAATTTTTGGCACCGGTTTTGAAGTATTTTTATTTTTATAGTAAGTACAGCAAAATAAAAGAAATATTACAATAGCCTTTCAGAAGTAATTAAATGATCTTGCTCCGAGTAACGAAGCTCTAGATTTATTCCAATCCATAACAAAGGCACTCTTTGTGTTTTTGTAAAGGAAACCGTGCTCTTGCTATACCAGGAACACTTCTTTGCAATATTGCTTTGAAGTAAATATTGTATTATCAAAAGAACTTCAGTGTCTACCTCAACTTAATAACAAGGCTCTTGAAAGAATACAATCTGTATCAATATTTGGACGGAACAAAGTTGTTGATATATTATTTGCATGTACGCCATCAATACTAAAACATGTGGGGTACCTCATATTGATATTAAGACCTGTATAATTTGCTCATGATCTATAAAAGAAATAAATGAATTATGTATCGCCTACAAGATAGATCTTAATTTATTTATTCAATTTGTCACACAGTACAGACGGCTTCATATCGGTCCATGTAAAACCAGTACAAGCTGATCGTTGAATGTGTGGAAAGATCGTACAATACAAAGCAATACATAAGAACTAGTTTTGTATAGCTTGATGTGTAACTATGTCTACAGACAGGGTTTGAACATTTTTGTATGCGGAGTGTGTTTTTTTTTACAAAATAGCGGCCAGGCATCAAACATTCATAAATCGATAGATCACATCAATACAAACATAAAATGTAGGGAGGTAATACCTCGTCAAACGTCACGTTTCCGAGTTATGAGCTGTCAAACAATCATGTACAAATAGTGACACATTTTTTCTTGTTTTTTTTTTAATATTTTGTTCAATATTCAATACTAAATTATTTATTGCATTCCATCTTACAAAAATGGTAAAAAAAAAAACAAATTAAAGATACAATACGGACCCTTTTGATGTTTATTGATCAAAAAGGATACCTACTTCTGCAATAAAACTAATTGAACGTTAGTTTTTCCACGCTGAAATTGCGTTATACGAAATAATCCTATCTAAAAGTATTTAACCATTTGACCGATTTGGCTAATTTTAGTTTTGAATTATTTTTGGAAGTTTGGAAGTCCAAGGAAGGTTTAAAAGGTGATTTTGAGGCGGTACATAGTTTGCCGGGTCAGCTAGTGTGCAATAAAGGGTAAGAATGTACAGCGGCCGCACTCGGCAAGAGATGTCGGCTAATTTCACCTTCGAAGAGCGTCACCACTGTCGCATACTGCCTATGCCCCAGTCGTGCTACCAAAATAAAGCTCAACTTTCGTAATACCTGATTAATCAATCAATAATTCCAGCTACACAATCAGATAACGCGATGAATCCAAAAATAATCCACCACTTCAACTCGTAAGAACTGTTCACGTTCAGGAAGTATTAACGATCCTAAAACTAATTACTAACTTTGGTGCTCTGTCGGACTTTTCGTATAAATCTTCCGTATTAGTTGAGAATACGTCAACTGGGTTCCGTACGTCAACGTGCTAAACGACTTTTGAACGATTCTTGAATGTTTGCAGAATTGAATAATTTTTTTTTACCATCATCGACTTTAAAAAAAAAGTAGTTCTGGCAGGTTTTCGTTACAGGAAAAAAGACTCCATTTTTTTAATCCGAATTACTCGTAGTTAATTACTCTCTAAATAATACTATCGTATTAGGTATGTCGCAACCAATTTGTTTGGAATCTCCTGAATAAATTCAGTTGAAATTGGTACCTACACATATAGATATGGTTGATTCCCTTTATGTCGAGTCCCGTTACGTCGAGCCGAAAACCTTGTCTCGCTTCTATTACCCCTATGTCGAGTTTAGTTTTCTGTCCCGTTTCTATTCCCTTGATGCAGTTTATTTACCACGCTTCTATTACCTCTATGTCGAGTTTAATTAAATCATATTTTAAAAGTACAGTCACGTCCAATGAAATGAATACATGCACATAATTTAGAATTATTAATGATTGGAATTGTTATTAGGAGAACTTGGGATTCAAGAGCGAGCGAAGCGAGCTCGGGACTTGTGGGCACCCCGACACGGACAGGTTAGGTTCGAAGGGGATGGCGGGGTCTGAAAGACCCCGCCATCCCCTTCGTGTTAGGTTACTTTATAATATAATAATAATAATAATATAATATTCCACAACTATCACACAACGCCATCTAGTCCCAAGCTAAGCAGAGCTTGTGTTATGGGTACTAGACAACTGATAAACATACTTATATATTTCTAAATACATACATATTATAGATAAATTACACCCAGACACAGAACAAATGATCGTGCTCATCACACAAACATTTGTCCTGGGTGGGAATCGGACCCACGACCTCCGGCATAGCAGTCAGGGTCACTAACCACTAGACCAACAGGCCAGTCTTTAACCTCTTAGGTCTTAGACTTTAAACCATGCACGCAGAAATAGGAGCCCCGCGGAGCGGGGCTCCGTTGAGCTTCATTTTTTAGGTAATCTTCACCTATACTTGTATTAATACGAGTATCTATTATTATGTTTTTATGCCATTGGCTTTTAATTTATATTCCTGACTGTACTTGTTCACCAAACTCGACATAAAGGTAATAGAAAGCGTAAAATATCAATACTTTCGAGAACAATAGACTTCCAGACTCGACGTAATGGGACTCGACATAAAGGGAATATATCATAGATATTTTGTACATGCCTAGATTTTGTTTTTTTTGTCTGTCTGTGTGTTTGTAAATGTTACGGATACAGCCCGCAGTGCGGTTACACCTAGGTTTAACCGGCTAAACCTAAAATCCTACTTATTTTCGGTTACTGGTCGGAACTAGGTCTAACCTCGGGACATGCTGGCACCCCGACTCGGACAATTTAGGTTAGAAGAGTCATCCTCTTCGTGGTAATTTTTTTTAAACCAGGCAGAAGTTGATGCCCCGCGAAGCGGGGCTCCGTTGACTTGCTCCTGTAAAGGAAGGATACACCTACGTTTAACCGCATGTGGTCGGTTACACCTAGGTTTAGCCGGTTAAATGTAGGTGTAACCGAACTTCAGGTATTAGCCGTAACATATACAACGTGTAACGGTAAATGCGCAAAACCTCTCACGGGGTAACTCAGCCCATTTTACGGAACAATTTTTGTTCTAAGACTTTTGGAAAAAAAATATTAAATGAAATGGTTTTTCATACTGATGGGCCCGATCAATTTCTCATTTTGTATAAAAAACCATTTTTTTTTCCAACTTACATTAAAGTTTATTGCAGTGGTGGCCCAGTGGTATTGGTCCCGACTTACAAGTTGTAGGTCGTGGGTTCGAACCCTGCCAGGCGCATTACTTTGTGTAATTTGTTTCAACACCACTGCTCTCAAAACGGTGAAGGAAAACATCGTGAGGAAACCGGCATGTCCTAGAACCAAAAATTCGAAGACATGTGACATCTGCCAACCCGCACTGGGCCCGCGTGGTGGATTATGGCCCACTCCCTCTCACAGAGAGGAGGCCTGTGTCCCAGCAGTGGGAACATTATAGGCTGATGATGATGATGATGCAGTAGTTTTGTGTAAAGTGACACAAAACCACTGCAATAAACTTTAATCTAAGTTCCACCGATATATTACTTAGCCTCTATTTTGCTAAAAGAATTCCATGCGTATGAAGTCCCGGGCAAAGGCGGGCTCGTTACACTGCTATCTATACACATAATAAAACTGTAGAAAAGTAATTTTTGTACATAAAAAAAAACTCAAAAAATATAGCTAGGGTTATAAAGGACAACCAATAGAACCCATTTCTAGCATTTTTAGAAGTTTTGTCTGTTTGTCTGTTTGTCTGTATGTCTGTTTGTATGTTTATTTGTTCGGGCATCACGTAAAATGTACAAAAGTTATGTAGATAACTTTAATACACAACGACTGACCGTAACTTGACGTAACATTTAGTTTTTGTTTCATTAAAATCGGATCAGTCTATCAAAAGATATTTGAATGCAAAGTGTACCAGAAGTAAAATTACAGTCAGTTTACACCGAGACGCGCAGTTCAGTAGCGCTATCTAGCTTGGAATAGAAAAACTACATAATTATTCAAATATGGTGTGGACTGGAGTGGAGTGGTTTGGAGTGGGGTGGAATGGGATAAAGTGGGATGGAGTCGGATAAAGTGGGATGGAGCGGGATGGAGCAGGATGGAGCCGGATGGAGCGGGATGGAGCGGGATGGAGTGGGATGGAATTGGATGGAGTGGTATGGAATGGGATGGAGTGGGATAGAGTTGGATGGAGTGGTATGGAGTGCGATGTAGTGGTATAAAGTGGGATGGAGTGGGATGAAGTGGGATGGAGTGGGATGGGGTGGGATGGAGTGGGATGGATTGGGATGGAGCGGGATGGAGCGGGATGGATCGGGATGGAGCGGGATGGAGCGCGATGGAGCGGGATAGAGTGGGATAAAGTGGGATGGAGCGGGATGGAGCAGGATGGAGCGGGTTGGAGTGGGATGGAATGGGATGGAGTGGGATGGAGTGGTATGGAATGGGATGGAGTGGGAAAGAGTTGGATGGAGTGGTATGAAGTGCGATGTAGTGGGATAAAGTGGGATGGAGTGGGATGAAGAGGGTTGGAGTGGGATGGAGTGCGATGGAGTGGGATGGAGTGAGATGGAGTGGGATGGAGTGGGTTGGAGTGGGTTGGAGCGGGATAGAGCGCGATGGAGTGGGATGGAGTGAAATGGAGTGGGATGGAGTGGGATGGAGTGGGATGGAGTTGGATGGAGTGGGATGGAGTGGTATGGAATAGGATGTAGTGGGATGGAGTGCGATGTAGTGGGATGGAGTGGGATGAAGTAGGATGGAGTGGGATGGAGCGGGATGGAGTGTGATGGAGCGGGATGGAGTGGGATGGAGCGGGATGGAGTGGAATGGAGTGGGATGGAGTGGTATGGAATGGGATGGAGTGGGATGAAGTTGGATGGAGTGGTATGGAGTGCGATGTAGTGGGATAAAGCGGAATGGAGCGGGATGGAGCGGGATGGAGCGGGATGGAGCGGGATGGAGCGGGATGGAGCGGGATGGAGTGGAATGGAGGGGGATGGAATGGGATGCAATGGGTGCTTTGAACGCTGCTAGGTAGGCTTTGAACGACAGAGGGCGTTTGTCACAAACACGTCAAATTTTCTTGAAAAATCTAAATAAATTCTAATAATAATAGGGTTTATATGAAAACGATTATGATTTATAAAAAACAAGGCGAAAATTAACCGCTTCGCAATAAGAAATACATTGTTAAATTCCGACATCCACGCGAACGAAGTCGCGGGCACAGCTAGTTGTCAATATTTTGAATCGGAAACAATAACAATAACAAACAAAACTACCTAATTGGTTTTGCAAATTACCGCAAAAGATAGATTTTGCGATTTGTGATTTTGAAGTTAGATTTTGTGTAATATCCTGAGGCATTATACATATAATTACTAATGTATATGCTAATATATACTAATGTGTATGCTGATTATTGAATGTTCAGCGGAATTCTGTTACATTAAGCTAAAATTACGTAGTATAAATTACGTATGGAAATTTGAATTTGGAATAATTATAACTATTTGATTTAGGCTCAACACGTACGACGACAAGTACCTAAGCCCCGTGGTACACACAACGCGACGCGTTATAAAGTCGTAAGATATCGGAGACTTGCGTCGCGTTGTGTACAAAGGGGCTTAATGCAGGCGTTTAATCTAAATTCTGAAATCGCAAAATAATAACCTCCTTTTTTTCAAAGTCGGTAAAAAAGAGTGTACGATTTGTTGTGCTTTATTCACAACAAAACGCAGTAAAGAAGGTATTCAGTGACTGATCCAAAAAGGTAACTTGCAACATTTGAACGTGGTTTATTAACGCATGATCAGAAATCCATGGTGATTCCGAAATGAACGCTAACCTAAGGCGTTGCGTTTCTAGCTATTCCCACACCGCTTGCATTTAATCTCAGTGTAAGCTCAGCTTTTTAGACTATTAATTATTGATAATACGAGTAATACATTCACAGAAACCACGGGTAAACTACAATACGAAGTTTTAATTACATGATTAATTAATGAACAAAAGAAATTTTAAGCTTTGATGCATCATTCAACGTGTATGTTAGTGCAGCTATCCACATTAATTAATTGCAGACATTATTAAATAATAGCATAATAGCATTTCATTGGTTGGTCTAGTGGTTAGTGACCCTGACTGCTATGCCGGAGGTCGTGGGTTCGATTCCCACCCAGGACAAATATTTGTGTGATGAGCACGGTCATTTGTTCTGTGTCTGGGTGTAATTTATCTATAATATGACTATGTATTTAGAAATATATAAGAATGTTTATCAGTTGTCTAGTACCCATAACACAAGCTCTGCTTAGCTTGGGTCTAGATGGCGTTGTGTGATAGTTGTGGAATATTATTATTATTATTATTATTGTATGGATTTTTTTTAATCGTCGTCCCACACTCCGTATTACTCCTGTATCGTGGGTGTTTACAAACATAGAAACTTGCATTGTTAAGCAAACACACAAGATAACATTTTTCCCTTACCCACTAAAAAGGACAAAATTAAAAATTGAAAAAACCCCCGACACAAAAACCAAGATCCCTTTAAAAAGTACTAAATAATAAAAACAACTCAATCTTAAAGTACCTAATTATGTATCAATAATAAAAAAACAATACGTCACGTTGGGGGACCGCTCCAAATTATTTTACTCAAAAATGCATGTAATGTGGTCATTATTTTGACAACCTTGTTTGAGCAAAGTAGACTTTGCCGGTCTGTTTCAAGGAGCGGCCAGCAATGTTTTTGCTGGCCGCTCTAACAGGCCGGCAAAACATTGCCGGCCGCTATTTTGACGTTTCAACGTTTTAAAAAAACAAATGCAAAAAGATTTTATTTAAAACACAGCTGTTTGTATATAAAGAGGTAGACACAAAAAGATTGTATTCCATATTTAAAAAAAAAATACAAAGAACGAACAAAAGCGCGGTTCAGCGAATTTTTTATTTTTATTTAGTGACTTTTTTGCTTTAAGTAAATGAAGTACCTAATAAATGAAGAAAATATAGCAGCATCGCATTAGAATTATCGCAAACTATTAGTAAGTAATATGAAACCGGGAAAGTCGGTGTTGAATTTTAGTAACTGTATTTTTCATAATTGTTATTTTAATTAAATTTCTAGTTAATTAATATATATTTTATTTAAATCACTTGCTGGTTTTATGTAGGTTTTTGAGTAAAGCACTATACAAGCCTTGGCCCACTATGTCTGCTTCGCTGGTCACGCTATGATTGCCTCGAGCTAGCCTAGCTACGCTCTAGGCCTTCCAGCTTGGCCATCATTGCAGCCCTTGCTGTCCTTGCTGTAAAGGCTTTATCTCAGCTCGTCCATCCAGTGCTGCATGCTGACCGCGCTGTGTCGGCCTGGAGCTGCGCTACGCTGCGCTACGCTGCGCTGTCGGCCATCATCAGTGCGACCAGCAAAGTAGCCATTACAGGCCGCGGCAGTAATGTACTATATTATCTACTTTTTTTTTCGGTCCCCCCACGTGACGTATTTTTTTCGGGTCAGATTGAGTTGTTTTTATTATTTAGTACTTTTTAAAGGGATCTTGGTTTTTGTGTCGGGGGTTTTTTAATTTTTTAATTTAATTTTTATTTGATACTTTTTATAGGTACACAGTTACACACTTATTAATATCATTTTATGTTGGGCGGTTACAGCACAAATTATTTAATAACCCACGTGATAAATCATCTTTAGCAGAATTGCAGAGACTGAGATGTATTAATTGACACTCTCACTTGACAATCGGATTTCCATGTCCCAATTTTCCCTCCACCAATTTTCTCATCAAACGAAGCTGAGAACACTCGTGTGCTTTCATTTGAGACTCCACTCGAGTTTATTTGCAAACCTCGGTTACCCTTCCCCACTTTTACCCCCACAACTTTAAAACGGCTCAACCGATTTTCATCAAACATGTCTAAGAGCACTCGCCCGTAAGTCACCTTTAATACAAAAAAAAAACTAAATTGAAATCGCTTCATTCATTCGGGCTCTATGGTGCCACAGACAGACAAACAGACAAACAGACACGTCAAACTTATAACACCCCTCTTTTTCCGTCGGGGGTTAAAAACTTAAAAAAAAAGTACTGACTTCAAAAACAAATAGGTACAAAAAAGTTTAAAATAACTTTTCTTTCGGAAGTAGGTGACTTTGTTTTTTATTTCATTGACTATTGTCACCGACTTCCGAAAGAAAAGTTATTTTTAACAAAAAAGTTTCAATATTATGGAATGTATAATTGCGTTGTCCACGCTCTTTAGTGGCAACATAAGGTGAGGTTACCCGAACTCCATTTAGCGTGATAATATTATAACTTTTAGATAAACTTATTCAGTTAAAGAAAATAAAAAGGCCGTCCTGTGTTTACAGATTTTAAGCTGACTATCTACAATTTTTCAGTAATCTAAAAGCAAAAACAATCATTTTTTTGTATTTATTCCGAAACAATTTGACTGTGAGTGCTGTAACAGACGAACACACAGACAGACACAGGCTTATAGAAGGTCGTTTTTTCATTCAGACATAATGGAACCAGATAAAATATTGGGTACTTGAAGGCAAAGCTATTTAACATAAAAACGTTATCCGTTTACTTACTCCCAAATAAATATTTAAAGGTTCCAGCGACTGAAATTATAAGGGTTCAATAAATATTATGTCCAATAATAGAGTATTTGACAATGGACGATAAAGTTGTACTGATCCTATGTATCTTTCTAAGAAATGCCATAAAGTATATAAGATATTATGTATAGGTTTATTGTATGTGTAGTCTAGTAACTTCGTACATTAGAGCTTGGGTCAATTCAGAGAGTTTTGATTTGTTGGTTAGACTATTTAGTCTACAGAGACAATAATTTTCTGTCTCATATTGTAGCAAGTAGTCTACTACTCGTACTAATAAATCTAAAGGCTAAGGCTACGATCGCCTAGGTCTGGAAAATTTTAATAAAAAAAAATCTTTGGATTTAGTTAGTACAACAACGCTGCTTCACTCAGGAAGAGAGAACTCATTGTAATTTTACCACGTAATAAAAAGAAAGGTTAATCAGAATTTGTCGCCTATACTACAGGGTCCTCGAAATTTTAGAGTGTCAAGTGCGCTCTTGACAGTTGATGAGAATTAAAACCTTTATGGTCGTACCACAAAAACTTTTAAACGTCTGTTGAACACTTGCCTAAAAAAATGACAGATTATGACGTTGACATAAGGTCCGTTTTTTTGTCCCACTTTTTTTATAGAAGTGTTCAACATACATGTTTAAGTTTTTGTAGTAAGGCTGTAGATCATTATGCACGCTTTATAGTGAAGATATTATTAATTAACAATATAATTACTTAAATTTAAAATTTATTACCTACTTGTCTTTTATTATGACACATATTGTATATAATTTTTTTATTAGCATACAAAAGTTTAATCAGGTGTTTATAAATGGCGACGCGGAGATCTACTATCACATAGCTGAGTGTACAAAATTTACATAATTTACTTACTTCCAATTTCAACTTACGTCGGGTACCTAACTTGTTATTAAAACCATATCATTCAATGATGGTAAAATGCCCCGTTAAATTGCTGACGGCTTAGTGGCATGGTCCTTTATCGGACGGCGAGTGATCCATTACTCGTCATGTATACGACCAATATAGAAATGTGGTTTGTTTTTATTAGGGTTAACATTTAACCAAATGTTTTTATTTTGATCAAAATGCATGGGAGAAAAGACATCTTGTGTGTCAACGCAAAACATGTTTGTACGAAAAACGTTTCTATACATCAATCTTAGGTTTGCTAATGAGCAGTGGTGGCCCAGCAGACTTACAAGTAGTAAGTCGTGGGTTCGAACCCCGCCAGACGCATTACTTTGTGTAATTTATTTCATCACCACTACTCTCAAAACGGTGAAGGAAAACATCGTGAGGAAACCGGCATGTCCTAGAACCAAAAATTCGAAGACATGTGACATCTACCAACCCGCACTGGGCCCGCGTGGTGGATTATGGCCCATTCCCTCTCACAGAGAGGAGGCCTGTGTCCCAGCAGTGGAAACATTATAGGCTGATGATGATGACAATGACTTGCTAAAAAAAAGTCATACTTTTGAGGAAAGCGACTCATATCATTGGGTAGTATTTATGGTTTTTGACATAGTTGGACTAGTTTCGTTAGTGGTCGCACTGGTGGGTTACAGGTCCAAACAAAATGCTCGTAAACATTTTAAAATTTAAAAAGAGAACTCTACTCACACATCCTCCTCAGGAAGATTCAGCGTAATGGAACCCTTCACGAAGTCTCCATATTGAAGATATCCGAAGAACCCGACCACTCCATACAGCGTAATGACGATGAACATAGCTATATTCAGCACTCCAGGACATCCGAGGAACTGCTGGGGTTTGGCCATCTCGTTCTCAACTGGCATTACGACGCCAATGCCTTCCATTGCGAAGATCACCGTACTGAAATAGAAAAGATGGTGAGGTTTCATCAGTCGAATACGTTTTTTTTTATGTCAATTACTTTTTTGACGGGGCCCCTCTATAGAGGGCCAAAGCCGGCCGGGGTCGCGGTACTAACGTATTACCGAGACCCCGGGACGTAAAGGGCTATTTAATTTTCACATCAATGCCCTCATTCCTTCTCATTCAAATCTGCTATTAGGTAGGTAAGGTAACCTTCTTTGCCTTTCATTTAACCCGACTTAAACAACGATATGACCATGATATTCAGCAACGTGACTGTGAAATGAAACAAATATGTAGTTTCATACACTACTTTTTCAGCTGTGTCAATTGATGGATATTTCTAGAAACGTCAAGTAAATTAAATAATTAAGTCGACTTCCGTGAATGTTTTGTTATCTTCTAGAACCCACTTACTATCGTAAAAATAATAATATGTTTGTTTGTCTGCCACGCAAAACATACTGAAAGATACACATACATACCTATGCCTTATTTTATTTTAGTATATAGATATGTACATTGTACCTACAGTTTATTTATAACCTGTATTAGAACATGGGGTACTTTAATTCTAGAAATTAATTTATAATTATGTTGGAAACATATCCATCCACACGCGAGCGACGTCGCGGATGTAAACTAGTGATAAAAAACTTTTTCTAAAAAAAATGTGACCGCCTTCAAAAACAACCACAAAAAAGGGTAAAATAACCTACAAAACTTTTCTTTCGGAAGTCGGTGACTTTTTTTATTAATTTCATTGTCTCTTTTGCCACCGACTTCCGAAAGAAAAGTTTTGTAGGTTATTTTACCCTTTTTTGTGGTTGTTTTTGAAGGCGGTCACATTTTTTTTAGAAAAAGTTTTTATTTTACTCTTTTTAGTTTAAATATTCAACCAAAATTCTTGTCAAATACATCATTTTCTTACTTGTGCACTAGAATTTTGTAATCCGTAGCACCGGTAATAACATCGTTAACATCTCTTTATTCATTCCCTATCTCAAAAACTACTAAACCGATTTTGATGAAATTTGCAGTATTCCCTAAGATGAACGATACCTAGTACAACAAAAAAAGAATTACTTAAATCGGACTTGTAATTCCGGAGATATGCGAACACAAACATAGTTTTCTTACTTGAGGAGTTGTACCTTCCATCATCAGCTCAGGTACATGAGATGATGATTTCCATACGCAAATACTTGAATTACTTCATAAGATTTGCGAAATACTACGTGTCAGCCAATAAAATTTGAGGGTTGCCCTCGATTTCTCCAAGATCCAATCATCAGATCCTGAAATGGTGACAATGGGACCACACGGGAAGCACTAGCTTTCGAATAAAAAAAGAATCATGAAAATCGGTTCACCCAGTCGCAAGTTATGAGGTAACAAACATAAAAAAAAAAAAAAAAAAAAAATACAGTCGAATTGATAACCTCCTCCTTTTTTTGAAGTCGGTTAAAAAGGTATCTGTTGAAATGATATCATAAAGTGAAATTAGCACCTGCTTTGCACCTGTGAAAATAAGACGTGAAAAATAAAATTGTGTTCTCTCTGTTTGATCAAAAGTAATGTTTATTTTCATGTGGCTGAATAATGAAAATTTATAGAAGTTTTTAATTATCATGTAAAAAAATATGATATAACCTCTTTCTTTCTTTTTTAATTAGTACAAAAGAGGAGATCAGGGGCATTAACACAAGATTACAGAATTTTGCCTACAGCGTACTTGAAGTATTTATGGCGTGTAATGTATTGTAAATGAAAAAACCGGCCAAGTGCGTGTCGGGCCACGCACAGTGTAGGGTTCCGTAGTTGCCTATCAAAATACTTATGAGAACTAACTAAACTGAACAAAGATCCTATGGCTACCTTCCAGCTCCATCATAAGAGCCTGGTAAACATCCAGTACAAAAGCCCGTGTAAAGACGAATCAAATGACCCTAAGCTCAAAAGGATTGAGTTCTGTTGTTGTATAAGAAAGAACTCATGGTTACCTTCCAGCTCTATCATCAGACCATGGACATCATCCAGCATCAATGTCTATGTAATAATGACGACTCTAACGAGCCGAAACTCGACGGGATTGAGTTGTTATCAAATCGCTTCAAGATTTTTTTATTTAAAGAGTACCCACGATTTCTCCAGGATTCCATCATCAGATCCTGACTTGATGATCATGGGACCAATGGAAGGTGTACTCTTTCAATCAAAAGAAGAATTTTCAATATCGGTCCAGGCGTCTTAGAGAAATCGGAGAAAATACATTAAAAAAAAAGATTACTACGAATTGAGAACCTCCTCTTTTTTTGAAGTTAGTAAAAAATAGTTCACAATTAAAACCTACCTATTCCCAAAACATACCCACCTATTTAATTATAGCTGTAAAAATAAAGTTGACAAACTTACATTTGCAGTTGAAGAACATGTTCTCCGATACATTTTGTTTAGGAAAATATGTTATCCAAGTACGTTTTATAAGTTGGTCGACTATTACTCGTAAACTTGTAAAGCCTACTTAGTCATGGCAATTTTCTTTTAAACTTCGTTATATGTACTACTATTGTGAATTTTTTCACACCCCCAAACATAACCGTTTAGCTGATAGAGGGGGGGGACACTCGAGTCGGGCAAAAATTAGCACTTTAAAGCTTAATATTTCACAAACGAATATTTTTATCAAAAAATTGTTAATGGAAAGTATCAATATTTTTTAAAGGCCTATTTAATGATACCCCACACTAAAGGGTACGCGAGAAAAAAAAAAACATCCCCACTTTACGTGTACAGGAGGTACCCTAAAAAAAAATATTTTATGAGATTTTATTTTACCACTTTTTCGGCACAATAAATCCGTATATTTACACCAAATTACAGCTTTCTAGTACTGGGCGTCTCTGAGCTAAGCTGCGGACAGACGGACGGACGGACGGACGGACATGGCGAAACTATAAGGGTTCCTTGTTGACTACGGAACCCTAAAAATGACTATGATCTACAGACGAGGAACTAATTTTCAAATCGACGTCAAAGTTCCTGTTTAATTTACGTTACAAAATCGTGAATCCACGTCCTTGCCGAGCCCGATAATTTTCGAGACGCACACTGGCAACAAACAGTCTTTAAACAAATAGCCATTTTCTAACATAGTCTACATAAAAAATATGACTTTTGAGTAAGTACTAAAACTAACTTTTGCAAGCCTTAAAATATCTCATTTCACAGTCCAACGAAAATCTGATCGTTCTATCCAGAAAGCAGCGAAGTAGACATTTTCGCATTTTGTTTCAAAACAAAGAGTTAAGTGGAGTATTTTGTCTCATTCCATCATCCATAATAATAATATAGCTTACTCGGTTCATTGAAACGCAATCCTATATTGAGCAAAATGTAAACTAGCTGTTGTCAACGGTTTTGCCCGTGTCTAGACGGGAAATTATCGCAAAGGGCCAACCGCCTGCCGGACTTTCTGATCAGGGTTACCGTGACCCGGGAACGCAAATAGCTATTGAAGGATCACCGTTGATTTTAGTCAGTACGAGTCTGACAGTTCCTTTTGCTCCAGGGACTTCATTTTCTAAGTAGCACCAACTTGTAATACCAACTGACTGGTCGCTTGTAATATTGTCAATGTAATAAATATGTTGCCATGCCCTAACAGGGCTTCATGTTGAAACTTATTTACTCTGTAACACCTATGTACACATGAATCCAATAAAGAATTTGAGTTTGATTTTGAGTCTAGGAAACGAAATGGATGGAGCAAGAGCATTGGAAGCACTCTCTTTGATATAACATCTGATACAGCCACTGACTTTGCAATGAGAACAAATGGGGTTCCGGGGAAGGCAGCTTCAAGGCACGGATATAAAGCAGTAGTAATGTATGTTTCTAGTCTCCATCCGGTAAAGTGTATTTTACTTGAACCTGGGAGAGTTGAATGCATCTGCGTTCATGTAAAATCGACAAAATTGTTATAAGTATCTGCGTTAAGAGCGCGTATTCTGAAAGTTGTCGCAAATAGTTGTCAAATATTAACAATTTTTATGAGCAATGTTAGTGTATGGAAATAAAAAATATGGCACTGATGTGCACTAAATTTTTTTTTAAATAAGATATTGCCCCACAGCACTATTTTTTATTATTTATTTATTTATTAAATAAATAATTGCCCCACAGCACTAGGAATTTCTTCCTGTATCGTGGGTGCGTTTACAAATATATAAAGTCACATACACAC
The DNA here is from genome assembly GCA_954870645.1 of Agrotis clavis. NCBI lineage: Eukaryota > Metazoa > Arthropoda > Insecta > Lepidoptera > Noctuidae > Agrotis > Agrotis clavis. The sequence continues at coordinate 3,978,046 of OX940927.1, read as the reverse complement.
CTGAAACGGTTACAAAATCAAAATCAGGGTTATAATTGCATTCCTATATAAATTTTTTAGTGCACCACAGACAGAACCATATTTCGTATTTTCATACTATCAATTTACCGAATTAATTAAATCTTGTAAATATTTGACAGCTATTTGCGACGTTGCCAACTTTCTGGTTACGCACCCTTAATGTCTTGAAAATGTAATTTAAATCAACAAACATTTTCGATATGACAGCGATCCTGGGGTACCTACCACTATCCAATCACGAAACCTGTAGTTTCGGTATAAAATTAGTCTGTGATACGAACCAAAAATTGATGACAATAATAATATGATTGGACAGTTGTCCCGGCTTATCACTCACTTAATCGATACATTGTCTAGATTCAGAACTAATACGGAGTAGGGTTCACTCAAAAGTTTCGGCCCGGGCTCGTATTTTCGTTGACGGACTAACAGAGTAGACCCCCTGGATTACTCTAAAAGAACTTCTACAATATTTCTTTGCATACCATTTTCTTTTCATGGAATAAAATTATAAATGGGGACAAAATAATAAACAGCAAAAATGCTACAAGAAAAATGTGTAATGAAATGTCAAAACCTTGTACAAAGATTTAAAATTAATTAAATGTAATGGGCGAATTTTTTAAAGAAAATGCAAGAATAATGTTGTAGGTGTTGGAGTACTGAAAAACAAGTAAAATTTGTCAATGTTCTTTTTCTGCTAATATTTTGCGGAGAAAACAACACGCACTATGTTGGGAGAACGGTATCGATGAATGTACACCGACTAATTTCAGGTGAAAAGTTAGTTTGTTAGAACGCCTTTCTATAGGCCTACGATTATACTACCTTTTAACAATTTTGACTGGCCTGTTGGTCTAGTGGTTAGTGACCCTGACTGCTATGCCGGAGGTCGTGGGTTCGATTCCCACCCAGGACAAATGTTTGTGTGATGAGCACGATCATTTGTTCTGTGTCTGGGTGTAATGTATCTATTATATTTATGTATTTAGAAATATATGACTATGTTTATCAGTTGTCTAGTACCCATAAAACAAGCTATACCATTTATGCTATGCTACACATATATATAACAGACTATCCAATACAATATTGTTGTGTTGGATAGTCTGTTATACTTAGGCAACAAAATAGCGCCGTAGCTCGACTCCTATTAGTCGTAACTAATAGGAGTCGAGCAGCGGAGTTGAAACCACGGGGAAAAGCTAGTGTTCTTTTAAAATTTTATTGATTTTCACTATTCACATTCACAGTGTACTGACGTGCTCGTTAGCAGTATTTAATTAACGCAATAATAGTGACCTTCTTTTAATTTTTTTGCTTACTCCGATTATTTCGTAAATTATTATGGAAAATTTAACAAAGTGAACAAGTTTGTTTGAAAAATGGATAACTGTCCAAGCAGTCCAATGCAACCCTGTGCCTCACCAGCAAAGAACATTCAATCTGACTTCTCTATAGAAGTAGCGTCCACGGCCGAGATTCAAAAATGGATGTCGTCTATTGAGCAACAGTTAAATGAAGTCTGCTCTGTTGCCACGGAAGGCAAACTCAACTCCGAGCAGAAGCTGAAAATATCAAATCTGAGTCGTAAAATAGGATCTGGCGTCTCGCAAATGGCAGTTTTGTATCAAGCCCTGAAGCAGAAAGCCCATCAAGCCATGAATATAATCGACGAACTGAAAGAAAAGCGCGACCTAGCTGAACAAATTCGATCAAGAACTCAGGTGTTACGGGGAATGCTTCATTTGCAGAAATGGTGAAGAAAGGATCAAATAGTTTCGTGCGACCGAATAATCTAAGCGCTATTGCTATTTATCCGAGAAACACATTGAAATCAAGTGACGAGACGAAATTACTGGTACAACAAATCATTCGCCCCGATGAAATGAAGCTGCATGTGCGTGGAGTCCATAAAACAAAAAATGGGGGTGTTATTATCAGCACTGAATCGAAACAGGATGTCGTTAAAGTCAAGGACGCAGTCGGTCTGTCGTTGTCTGGACTCACTGTCGATGAACCTAAAAAGCGCCAACCACGGATCGCAGTCGTAGGAGTGCCGACTTCTTTGGCGGATGCTGACGTTTTCAAGTGCATTTACGAGCAGAATGTAGCAGATTTGTTTCCCGAGATGACAATGCAGTCCTTTTTATCAGATGTAAAGCTCAGCCATAAATCCGGAAAGAAAGATGCATCGACCTGTAACTTCATCATCGAAATTCCAGCCAAGATCCGAAAAGCCCTAATAGTTCAAGGAAGGCTCTATATAAATTGGACTTCCTGCCCTATCAGAGATTTTACTTTAGTTACTAGATGTTACAACTGCCAACAATATGGTCATGCAGCAAAAACATGCCGAGAGGTCAACTCATCGTGTGGGCACTGCGGAGAAGCGGGACATTCCATGTCAGAGTGCTCGAAAAAAGCGGAAACCTCTAAATGTGCGACTTGTTCGCGATTTAATAAGCCCAAGCAACATAAAACGGGTGACGCTGAGTGTCCTGCTAGAAAAATAGCAGAATACAGGTACATCAACTCAATTGACTATGAGGGCGCATAGAACGTCATACTCTAGGTCAGACTTATGAGTTGATATGCCTTACCTTGCACAACAGTTGCGTAACAACAACAGGTTAATGTGTAGCCTACTCAAACATTGCTGCTGTCTAAGCAAATGATTGAGTGATTATTAAAAATAACAAATTGATTACCAAGTGTACTTTTACTTTAACCTAGTTTATGTTTCTGCTGATGCATATATTTTCTGTCAATATTACATGTTTAGTTCTAAGTTATTATAATTTTAGGTATTTAGGTTTATTATAAATAATCATATTCGTAGCGCTAATAAATATTGTTAACAAAATAACCATGGTCGTACAAATAGAATTGATCGTAGCTCCATTCGCCTGTGATACAGGTTTATCCTAGTACAGGCATGTAACTTTGAGTGACCTACATCATTAATTTAAGATTTATTTTGTATTTTTACCTTTTATTCTGAATAAAGATTATTATTATTATTTCGTTTATTCATTTAATATACTCATATTATTACATTTTTAAATATTTTAAAAAACAAAACCGTAAAAAAAAACATTTAAAAATATAAAAATAGTAGTCCGCCGGTGTGGGAGCAGGGTCCAAGCTACCGGTGGTTAGGGTTCCAGAGACAGGAACCTCCTCACAATACGAGCCGTATCAAGGAGTACTGCCTTCTGAATCTGGCCCTTGATCCAACTACCCAACGAGAGCCTCGAGAGATGTTCGTCGAGGCTCTTGGCCATCAGGCCATTGGCAGTCACGACGATCGGCACAATGATAGCCGAGCTCACATTCCACATGTCGACAACCTCGCGTGCCAGATCGAGATATTTAATTTGTTTATCTTTCTCTGCCTTCACGAGGTTCTCGTCATGCGGGATGGTAACATCGATTATCATTGCGCGGCGCGCTGATCTGTCTATCACTACTATGTCAGGCTTATTGGCGACAATAGTCCTGTCAGTAATGATAGGCAGATCCCAGTACAACGTGACATGGCCTTTCTCGAGAACTGGGTCGGGCACATACTTGTAATACGGTACTTCAGAATCAACAAGATTGTATTTCAAAGCAAGTTGCTGGTGGATAATCCTAGCCACTAGGTTATGCCTGTGCAAGTACTCGCCGTTAGCAAGACGAGAACAACCGGAGATAATATGTCTGATCGACTCACCTGGACGGTGGCATGCCCGACACACGTCGACCGTCCCGTCTTTCATAATATGTCTCCGGTAGTTGTTCGTCAGCATAACTTCATCCATAATTGCACAGACAAAACCTTCAGTTTCCCCAAAGAGGTCACTGAAACGCAGCCAGGATACGGACGCTGGGAAATCTACATCGGGCCCATGAAGAGCCCGGTAAAAGCGTCCGTGAAGCTCCTTGCTTTGCCATACCTTCCCGCGATCTTCCGTGGTGAGTACTACAGGTTTGCGCCAGTCCTCTTTAGCCATGGACAACGGGGTGAGTCCCTTGTCCACCGCGACCACATCTCGGTGCATACCCACGTCCATGTTCAAGAAATATTCTCTAAGACTGCACACCTCGCGGTTGTGGAGGGTCTTGGCATTTAAAAAGCCTCGACCCCCACATTTCCTCGGGATGTACAGTCTCATTACTGATGATCGTGGGTGATGCATCCGATTTGCGGTCAGCAATGTGCGAACTCGTCTATCTAAGGCGTCGAGTTCAGTCTGAGTCCATTTGAGTATGCCGAAAGAGTACATCAGAACCGGCATGACCCAACCGTTGTAGGCGCGCACCTTGTTTCCGCCTGAAAGAAGGCTATATAAAACCTTCTTGAGGCGTCCGAAGAAGCGCTCCCGCAACGATTGTTTCATGTCCGTTACATTAATGCCAAGCGCTTCCGACATACCCAAATACTTATAGGTTTCGGATGAGGAGAGGGATCTAAGGTGTATGGAATCTGAAAGTTGAATCCCTTCAGATTCCATAATCTCCCCTCGCTTCACATGCATGATTGCACATTTGTCCACACCAAATTCCATCCCGATGGCGCTACTGAAGGTTTCTGTTACCTTCAGTAGCTTCATCAGTTGCAAATTGTTGGGGGCAAAGAGTTTAAGGTCATCCATGTAAAGGAGATGAGATATGACCTGACCTCCTCTCCTCAACCGATAGCCCAGACCTGAGTCCTCCAGCAACGTGCTTAGAGGATTCAGAGCTAAGCAAAACCAAAGTGGACTCAGACTGTCGCCCTGGAAAATTCCCCGTTTAATCCATACAGGTTCATCATTCGCCTGAATCTGTCGACATCCCGGATAGCGAAGGACCGTTCTCCATTGCCCCATACATGACTCAAGAAAGGCGCGTAGAGTTGCGTCTATTTTGTACAACTCCAGTACCCTCATGAGCCATGTATGTGGCACCGAGTCGTAGGCCTTCTTATAATCTATCCAGCACGTGGACAGATCCCTGCGAGATCGACGAACCTGTTGGCTAACGGCCATGTCTATGAGGAGAAGCTCCTTAGTACCACGGGACCCTTTCCGACATCCATTCTGAGAGCTGGACATAATGTTGTTTTGGTCAATGTGTGTTGTAATTTTTGCTCTCAAGATGGATGTAAGAAGTTTATAGATTGTCGATAAACATGTAATCGGTCTATAATTCTTGGGTTCCGCGGTACTACCAGCCTTATGAAGTAGGTGGGTAATACCAACTGTGAGAAACTGTGGAAGCGACCCAGACTCTAAGGCCGATTGGAATTGAGATGCTAAACAAGCGTGTGAAGTACTTAGCCACTTAAGCCAAAAGTTGTGCAGTCCGTCCGGTCCCGGGGATTTCCAGTTTGGTAACGGACGGACTGCTCTGGCTATATCTAAAGGCGTTATTGATATTTTCTCCATTTCTGGAATATTTTCACACACTCGTTCAACATCTCGCATCCAGTCAGCCTCAGCATGACAGACGGGTACCGACCAGATGCTGCGCCAGAATGAACTCGTGGCGTTATCATCCGGGCGGCACACGTCAGCCGTGTTTTGTTCAGGTCGCTCCCATGCTCTATATACCCACCTTTCATCACATTGGAACATGCGATTCTGCGAGTATCGATCCACCCGCCGCTTATACCGCCGAATACGGCTCGCCCATGCACAAACTTTCTGCTTCAGGAAGTCGATGCGCTCCGTGACGCGGGACATATATTCTTGAGGGCTGATATCAGTCCCCGAGAATGCCCGCCTCACAAAGCGCATTACACGTGGTCGTGTATTGCCCTCCCTGAAGCAGTATAGTTTGCCGATGAGTACCCTGGCCTCATCAATACGACGCTCGATCCTGCTCTGCCAGGCTGGTACGGCTGGTTTAGGTCGCTTAGCTTCGTCACAAATTGAAAACTTGACGTTAGCCAAACGACATGCCGCAACAGCCCCACAGTACAGGATCGAATGTGTATCAATGAGGTTCTCGCTACTCTCGAATAAATTCTTGAGTTGCGAGTTTAAGGCACACACCAGCGCCCTATTTTTCTTGTGCATGGGTAAACGTGGCAGACGGGGCCTAAGTTCGGTAGGAGTAGATCGAAACTCCCAAAGCGCATCCTCCAATGCGCACCTCAATCGGACGTTGCACTGGCTACTTACCGTGGCAACCGTATCATCCTCCACCATTGCAGGAAAATGGTTAGATCGCGGGGGGACTGTGTCAACAGTTGACACAGCCACCACGGTTGGTGACGGGATTGAGATGATACGGTTGCTCAGTACCTCTGAGCGCAGCCTATCAAGTGCGGCATCATCCAACATATGATTACGTTGTATGACCCGCACCTGATCCGAAAGTCGTTGGGCCGAGACGTTAATAGTTGGCTCAAGATCCTGAAATAGAGACAGCATCCTGACACGGTACGCAGTGAGGTTAGTTCCCCCCTCTGTAGACCCGTAGTATGCGCGCATGACGTTTTCATTTATGGACTGAGTCCATCGCATGCGCTGCACACAACCACCGGCAGCGGGGACCCGGCTCGGGGCCGGTTGGCCCCTAAGTCCCAGGCTCTTCGGTGGCCGGCCTCTCCCCTGCCGACGTACAGGTGTTGGCGACGTCGGCGGGGAGAAATATTCGTCGCTCGAGCTCGACGCAACTGCCGCTGCCGGTGACGTAGGTGATCCGGAGTCCGGCGGCGGCGAGGCGGAACTGAGCGACGACTCCGGGGGTGTTAGGCGTGCGCGTCTTCTGGCTCTAGTTATCATCTTACAAACCTTTTCTTTTTTCTTCCATCTGAGTTCATTCCCATATTTTCATTTTGCAGTTGTGACATTTGTGTCAAATCTGTCATAAACATTTCTTCTTCTGAAACATTTTTATATTGCTGGATTTTTGTTGATTTTTACTATTGTTTGAGGTTCTTTATTGAATATTTGTGTTTCTTTGGATGAATACTAATAAATAGGACATAAACTTAAATAAAACGGGTGGAGAAAAATTCGGTTTGCAGCTGACGTTGGGTGTTGCCAGTTATTATTATTATTATTATTATATTATTAAAAGGTCTGGTTAGGTCACGCTATGAGAGCATAATGCAGTCATTATGCCCATAGTTACTTTGACTTTCACTAACACTTATTTGAACAATGACTTTATGGTATTACTACAGTATACGCAATGAAATGTAACGCCGTTATTGGCAAAGCATGGACGCTCACAACATAGTATTTAATACCTAGGAGCAGTGGTGGCCCAGTGGTATCGGCCTCGACTTACGAGTTGTAGGTCGTGGGTTTGAACTCAGCCTGGCGCTTTACTTTGTATTATTTATTTCATCACCACTGTTCTCAAAACGGTGCAGGAAAACATCGAGAGGAAACCGGCATGTCTTAGAACCAAAAATTTGAAGACATTGTGACATCTACCAACCCGCACTGGGCCCGCGTGGTAGATTATGGCCCACAAGAGGAGAGGAGGCCTGTGTCCCAACAGTGGGAACATTTACAGGCTGATGATGATGACTGATTAGTCAGTTTAAGTAAACGCATGTTTGTCAAATAAATGATCTTTCATTCTTTCTTTCAAAACGCCACATGCAACAGCAGATGGTCTTCAATACTGATACCGATGAATTTGACGAAAAGAGTTTTCACAGTTTGGTGACGTGTAACTTTAAAGTTGATTTGATGAATAAAATAAGTTCCTCTAATGTGCATTTGAGGCGCTCTTTCCATAAAATTTACGTTGTTAATACTTCGAGTACGAAGTACAGCCAAATACCTACGTTGAATTTTTTCAAGAGAACGCTTTTAAAAGTAGTGAAAATTCAAACACTATGTTGCTGTCAGTTGAAAAAGATACGTCTATCCTAGAGTGCACCGTTAATGTTTTTTTAAGCAAACACAGTCGGGATTCGTACGAGGAAAACGCAAAGAAACATCAACAAAATGTATGCTTTTAAAAGAAAAATGTGTAGCGAAATTTTCAGAAAATGTTTACTTTTAATGTTTTTGCAACCTTTGGCATTCTTCTACACATTTTCCGAGAAATAAGTAAAACACACTTTGTATGCAAAACCGTAAGCATGTAAATAAAGGTTTAAGGTTGTTTTGAGTAAATGTTTGTACCTAATGGGTAGAAAACATAATGTTAATTTCGTCGAAATGTGTTGCTAAAGGAGTGGCTTTGTCCCTTCGTACACAAGGCGACGCAAGTCTCCGATACCTTACGACTTTGGTATCCATTGACGCATGCCTGTGTACGAACCTATAGATTTGTATTGCTATAGTCACATAAATATCAAAGTCGTAAGGTATCAGAGACTTGCGTCGCCTTGTGTACGAAGGGGCTATGTCTTGAATTCCTACTGTGACGTCGTCGTCGGTCCGTCGCGTACTGTCGATCGCGCGTACTAATATTCATTGTGTTCAGTACCATATTGCAACGCTCTGACGTAAGCGAAGCGTATTATAATTAACATTTTTTCCCACTAAAATACGGATGCGTTTACTAACATACACAGATATCCAGACTCGGAACAACTCTTTGTGACCTACAAAGAGTTGTTCCGAATCTGGGTATCTGATATACAAATATTTGCTAACCGTCTATTTAAGTAATTGACTTGTTGTCAACATACAATCATAATTTAACATCAAAATCCCTTTCAATTTTTCCATTCATTTCTGCGTCCTTATTCACCCCATTTTGTAGTACTTCTACAATTGTATTCTATGTAATTTTTTAAGTTACCAAGCGACAGCAAAAGTCTTCCTAGCGTTACGAGAGTAGGATCAATCGACGCAGATTTTTTTTCTGATTTCATTGATATATATAACTCAATATCGCCCAAAATGTCGCTTGGTAACTTTTGCCTTTCAAGCGTCGATATATTAAAAGGGTCAATAATATCGAAAAACTCAGCAGCTCTGATATACATTGACCCTGTCAGACCCTTTCAGTTATGCTGACAGCTCTTTTAAGCTCGTATTTTTATTACAACACGTCGATACCTTGTATTTGCATTGAGACCTATCATATGTTAAAACGGCGCGCAAAGAACCTGTTTCTATTTTCAGAACATTGAAATCATTTAGTAATTATTTGTATTTTGTAAAAAATCCATAATTCTAATAATAATGTTAAGCTTAACGCAAGAGGAGACTACATAATATATTTGAACAACAGCGAATGCAAAATCACATGTGATTTTCCACGTAAAAAAGTTCAATTTTACTTAATGATTTATTTTTTGTGTGCGTAACTTTGAGAAAGCCCAGTCGTTTATTAGAGTAATGGTGGCCCAGTGGTGTACGAGTTGGAGGTTGTGGGTTTGAATCCGGGCAGGCGTATTGCTTTGTGTAATTTAACTGCTCAAAAAACGACAATATTTTTGGAAACTGACATGATTGTCCTAGAACCATAAATTTTAAAACATGTGAAATCTGCCAACCCGCACTGATTATAGCCTCCTTCTAGAGGACGTCTGAAAGTTATAGGCAGACTAAGCTATAAATTATGACGTCATTTATAGTCAAGGTAATCTTAATATATATAAATCTCGTGTCACAATGTTTGTCCTCAATGGACTCCTAAACCACTTAACCGATTATAATAAAATTCGCACACCATGTGCAGTTCGATCCAACTTGAGAGATAGGATAGTTTAAATCTCAAATTATAGTCGCAATTTTAATAATTTGCACCCGTGCGGAGCCGGGGCGGGTCGCTAGTCTCTTATAAAAACTCTGGCTTGGCTCTTGTTAATTTGCTGGTCATTCAAAACTTACACGTGACAGAAGCTCTAAAAGTGAGCACGAGTATCGTCGTGTTCAGTTTGATTCTGTCACACAAGTCGTGATGCAGAAGGTAAAGGGCGTCTTCCATTTTTCAGAACTTCACGATCGCTTATAAAATAAAAAAATATCAAAATATGAAATATCATCATCATGCTGAGACACAGGCCTCCTCTCTGTGAGAGGGAAAGGGCTATAATCCACACAATTATCTTCGAATTTTTGGTTCTAGGTTTCCTTATGATGTTATCCTTCACCGTTTTGAGAGCAGTGGTGATGAAATAAATTACACAAAGTAATGCGCCTGGTGGGGTTCGAACCCACGACCTGCAACTCGTAAATCGGGACCGATACCACTGGGCCAGCACTGCTCTCAAAGGAAATATAATAATAAAATTACTAATTCAGAAACTCACCTCAAAAACAAAGGCCACTGCGTTATACCAGCAACCAGCTCCCTTTCCTTGATAGGTGGAAGGTCCACGAACACATAGTACAGGGTTATCACAAAGACCACGAGGATCAGTATGTTGGCGATTGCGGAGAACGGGACCAGGTACTTCAGATTCCTTATCTGACAGATCAGGACTAGAGGCACTAAGGTCAGGGCACAAGCTGCTTGGATTGATAAGGGGTTGTCTGGCATGTAGACGTCAAGGACCTGGGGACAATGTAAAAGGGTGTTATTCCAGCTGTTCTAGTATGTGGCCGTGTGTACTCGTATCTAGATTATTTTCATCACTACTTAATAGAGTACGAAATAATTTTAAGCAGTAAAACATAATATAGAAAATAAATGTAATAAAAATATCTAGCTTTAATTCCGCGATAAAAATCTAAGCCTGGATGCAGGATGCAGTGCCACCCTCCCGCCCGCATGCAAATGCACATGCAGGAAAGGTCCCACACTCCCGCCCTCATGCATATGCACACGTGCAAGAAAAGCAGAAAAACATGCCATGCAATCAAACCCACACCCGACACGCACCTTGCCCCCCCCCCGCCCCCCCACAGGGTACCCCCACGATAGGCAGACTTGATAATCGCTCGGGCGCGAATCATTTCATGGAATTCCGCAAAGTAACACCTCTTCTAAAATTTAATCTTTTTATAATGTCTAATTATTACAAATGCGGAAGTTTGGATGCATGGCACCTTTATTCAGTCGTGGTTACTACATATTTAATTTTTTTTTTACTTTTAACTCCAATAATTGCGGCCTCTTGCACATCCAATATTTATCCATCCATCCATTATTATTTAGGTTAGAAGATTAGTTTAGAAACATACGTCAATCCAATAATAATTATCCTGTAATATCGTTAATCGCTGAAGTTCTGCGTCAACGACTATATATTACTAGACTACGCATTGCACGATCTAACGAACAAAACTATTCTGCCAACTCGCTGAGGTACTACGTAAGCGAGGGGGACGGGGTACTGCGTTGTGATTGGCTAACTCAAGGTCTGTTCTGTCTCAACGTATGTTTACGGCTCACAGGATTGGTCGAAATGAGACGGATATAAGACTTTTTTGCCTAATGTGTTGGCAGACATCGGTCGCCTGTTATTAGGAGTCTAGTATTATATCGTCGTTGTTCTGCGTTCATTACTGAATGCAAGTTTACCACCAAAACGTATTCAAACTAACTTTTGCCATACACTTATATACCCGTAATATGTATATCAAAGCTCTTCACAGTCAACCGAAAATATCACTAACTCCCTGCTCCTTAAGTCCAAAATGGAATAACCTAGATTTCAGCACATTTGAAAGCATTTTAGCCACATTCTCGTGGTTTGAAGCACTTTCGAATTCCAAATATTCGTTATTACAAAGGAAAGTGAATATTACTAAATGTATACCTTAAGATATGAGACGAAAGGTTTGAAATGGAAATTCGGTTGGGTACAAAAGCTTGTAGATGACAATCATGCTTGTTTGTATTGCTATTAAGTTTTGTCGTGAGGTAAGTAATTAATTATACTAGTTGACTTGATTATTATAGTCGGTAACTACGCTATTTTTTTTTTATTTGCATAAAGAAAACTTATAAAGTTCGAGTATATTATTTAGGGTAAGGGTCGAGTCACATCGAGATGCGACGCTGCGCGCATTTCATCAGAGGGACTCAAAATCAAACTTTATTTACTAAGTACACGAAAAGATGGGCACGCCGCAATTGCGGCGGTAAGAACCCTCTTTGAGGAGTGGCTGGAGAGAAGTCATGGCGTCCTGACCTACCGCTTGACGCAGGTCCTCACCGGACACGGAAGTTTCGGGAGGTACCTGTGTCGTTGTATGCGAAAGGAGGAGACGCCTGGGTGTCACCACTGCGAAGATCGCCCGGAGGACACGGTGGAGCATACGGTGCAAGACTGCCCAGCTTGGGCAGGGCACCGACGTGTCCTCACGGCTGCGATAGGCGGAGACCTCTCGCGCCCAGCATTGGTCGCGGCCATGCTGCGGGGCGAGACGGATTGGGAAGCGGTCGCCTCCTTCTGCGAAGCAGTAATGCTCGCTAAGGAGGAGGCGGGCCGCGAGCGAGAGAGGACAGTGTCCTCCCTCCGCCCCACCCGCAGTGGTGCACGCCCACGGCGACGGACGTCGCAAGACGATCTCCGGCCACCGTAGGCGCGGGCATGCGGGCAGCGAGTAAATAAAAGGGCAACTCGCTGCCCGACCAAGGACCATGCCCGGGTCGACGGCGCGTTGTGTCCCACGCGCGCCTCAAAGAGCGTCAGCATAATGACGGGGCCCCCCTCTCAGAGGGCCAAAGCCTGCCGGGGTCGCGGGATTATTTCCTTACCGTGACCCCGGAACAGAAAGGGCTATTGAAGGACACCGTGGATTTTAGTCAGTAGAAGTCTGACAGTCCCTCCTGCCCTGCCCGGGGTTGGAGGACTCATTCGATGATTTTACCACGCTAAAAAAAAAAAAAAAAAAAAAAGTACACGAAAAGATACACATTCCCAGTATCGTTGAGTAGCGCAGTAATAGTTAAGAACGTATGCGCCGAATGGTGTTTCATACAAACTGAGTCTTTATTTCTCGAAATGACCGAACCGATTTTAATTAAACTTTGTACGAATGACCAGGATACGACGTAATCTATAAAGTTATCAGAAAATATTTACGAAATATCTTATTGAACAAAACATTTTGAATACTTACTGCACAATGGGAGGAGTCGAACGTTATGAGAGAAACCTTTGCCCAGCAGTGGGACAGTATGTAAGTAGTAGGTAGAATTTATTGACATAATTATGTAATTGAATTTATAGTCATTCTAAAGATAATTTGTATTGGAATTAAGTAATTATTGATTTAATTTGCTGAAACTTGTAATTTATTTATTTTTATATTCTTTTTTAATTTATTAATTACATTGTTGACACTTGTAATTTAATCTTCTGCTATGTAAAATATTGACATTTGCTATTTAATTTATTGACATTGAGCATTATTTGTTAGTATTGTTTTGTGTGTATTATTGGTTCTTTATAAATAATTTTGCATGCCGTAAGGCAAAATGTATCGGGACTATTAGCAAAATATTATTACCATCATATCTGTATATACCTACATTATTGGCAAATAAATAAATGATTGATTGATTGATTGATTGATATTCTTTAGGCACCTTGTTAATGTTATTTTGATAATTATGATTATTGTTTAATATTAAGAGTGTTCGTGTAATCAAACCGTCTTCGTAAATGTCGCGTAATTAAAACGTTTTTGTAGTGCTTTCCTAAAAAGGGACCAAAATATTAAAGGATAAAACTATCTTCTACATCGTATTTACTTAACGCGTATGGTAGCACTTATGCTAGCGCCTTGTTCCCCATGAACACAAATTGCTTTAATAAAATTGTAGGCGCATCAGTTTTGTCACCGTGAAGTGACATGAACCGATTTTCAATCCTCTACGTGAAAAAAAAAAGAAATTTCATAAGATCGCCGAGTCTGTTTGTCTGTGACATCGTAGTTTCTAAAGGAATGACTGATTGTGATGTTATTAATTTTGATTTAACAACGACTGAAGAGTTAGAGATAATTCTCAGCTATCTACTAGATTTAGTTTATGAAGATTAGTTAAGGTGTTTGAAGATCACACTTAAAAAAAGAAGGGTTTTCCTTATGTTTCACAGGTCCGATTATGTAATTATAAGTCAGACCTTTAATGACTAAACATTTAGCTACACTGTTCGGTTGCCGTTTGCTTTACAGGGCCACAGTGTCCTTTTAAGCCAATATCGTGAACCAGGCAGCCGTTCGGCTCTATGAGGATCAACTCGGGCCGTGTCCTTGATCGGACAGCAAGCTACTCAGTACTCACAGTACACATGAAGACACGCTAACCTTGAGTTTCTTTATCCCGGGGGTTACATATTTTTTTTGTTTAAAATTATATAAACTACTTCTTCAAGAAAGTAAAATTCAGCTGCAAGCGGGACTCGAACCTGCGTTTTCTGGATAAGTAGGTACTCCAGATGCCTTACCAATTGGCTATCGCAACCACTCATTTTAAAGCTGAATCTTTCATTCCCTGGTTTTTGAACGCTTTAAACGCGATGTTGGCGTTATTACGTAATATAAACATATAACTTTATGTACTCGTATGCCATATAAAACGCAGAACAGTAATGCCTTTGTCAAACTGACAGACGAACCGAATGCGTGGCGTAGCGTTTTTGTTTGTAATGTAGGGAATTGTTTGAAGCCCGTCACATAGAGTATCGGATCGCTTTCGCATTTTTATATGACATGATTCGGTTCGGTTCGCTATCGCCTGTCTGTTTGACAAAGGCCTAAGTACCCTTAGCACGAGTTTTCAGTATTTGAGACGTAAAGTAAACTGGAACTTTGACAATTTCAAATTGACAATTTTCAATGAAAAAATTAGTTCCTTCTTCGCACACCAGAGGCGCTGTTCCATTTTTTCATACAGAAACGCTGTAAATACTGGAAAGATGCATGTAAAGTAAAAGAGTGAAAATTCGTGCTAAGGGTACTGATGGCTGCGGGATTATTCCCTTACCGCAACCCCGGAACTTAACAGGCTATGAAGGACACCGTGGATTTTAGTCAGTAGAAGTCTGACAGTCCCTCCCGCCCTGCCCGGGGTTGGAGGACTCATTTGATGATTTTACCACGCTAAAAAAAAAAAAAAAAAAAAAAAGGGTACTGATGGCTGATGGGGTCGTAAGGTTCTCGAATGGAGACCACACACCGGCAAGCGCAGCGTAGGACGTCCACCCACTAGGTGGGCAGACGATCTGATAAAGACCACAGGATCACGCTGGATGCAAGGCGCTTCCATACAGTTCTATTGGAAGTCTATAGGGTAGGCCTTTGTTCTGATATGATAATGATGATAATTATAATTTTGTACTTACTTCTTTCATAGAAGACCCAATGAAGACCACATACACACACAGCACACTGAAGTAAGTCACCACCATTGAGTAATCCACTAACACTCTGGAAAGAAACAAAATAAAACATTTTTTTTAATACATAAACAAAGTATTTTAAATCAGGTGAAGTGTGAAAATCTGTATGGAAGTAGTTCGTGTAAAGAATGTAACTTTGTGTGTTAACAATGTGTTAACAATGTGTTTTTTACTCCAAAATCACTGCATAAATATCAAAATATTAATCAGCACGATTGTCACAGTTGCTGAGCGATTGGACTGCTAAGCTGTGTCTCGGGTTCGATTCCCGAACGGAGCAAAAATTTGTATGATCTACGGTTAGTTGTTCCGGGTCTGGGCGTTTATGTATGTGAGTTTATATGATTGTAAACTTACCCACAATAAAAAAGAAATTCCTAGTGTAGGGCAACGTTTAAAAAAGGCATAAGCCATATTAAGTAATAGGGAAGACGAGCTAAACTCAAAGTCAGTCCTGACTTTCGAAACCCAAAGTCCGGACTTAAGAGTTTGATCAAAAATTCCAATAACGTTTGGCCCAACTTAGCAATTAAACTAAATGCGAATGTCAATCATTTGAAGTTTAAGGTTTTTATAAAGTTAAATTAATTTTCTATCGTTACTAGTAATCGTCCAGTGGCCTATAAGCCATGGTTCATTAAAAATTTAAGATGAAGTTCTATTGTCAAAGACTTTAACCTATTTCATCGTTGTTCAACTTTAGTTCGACATTTAACGTTGAGTGTGCGGTCAATGATCAATCGGAGGGTAGTGTACTGCGTAATGTAAATATGGTTTGGTATTAGTTTAAGGTATTCAGAGGCATCTTATAAAAAAATACTTTTGCTAGCAGGCGTCACTTTTGGGCCACTCTTCCTCTTCCTCTCTTTCAAATCAAAGATATCGTCTGAACGCCACGTCGTTCTATTGCAAACATTATTTTTTATCGAGGTTCTATCATCAAATGAGTCCTCCAGCCCAGGGCGGGACTTGTCAGACTCACACTGTCTGACATCCACGGTGTTCCTTCAACAGCCTTCTACGTTCCGGGGTCACGGTTACTTGATAAGACAGTCCCGCAACCCCGGAAATAACACAACAATGTGAGATTTGAACCCTCACTTCCTCAGTTCCCCGTCCATTGCACTACTTAAGTATGTTAAGCACTAAGTTAGCATGACTTATTTTATTATGAGCGTTTCATGAAAGCTTTTTGCCCAATCAAGCATATCTTTGCCAATAATTTTCTCTCTAGCTACAGTGCATCTGTTCAATTTAGCTTAACTTATTGAACTTACTTTATAAAGTTGCCCCATGGTTGTAATTTTTTCGGTCCGTAAGTAAATGCAGCTCCGCAAGTTTCAGCGAAACTAAGGGATGGTTTCTTAGCATCAACACAAACTTCTTGAGACACTTTTACCTGAAAAAGATAGGGATTAATTATTAGGGTGCAAATCGATCTCAGTTAATTAATAGGGATTCCTCACTTTTTGCCACAATCCAACTTGGGCGTTTGCCCGAATTTGAATAATGTTTCTGAATACGTACGGGCTGACCGCCAAGTCAAACTGCGACGGAACTAATAAGCACAAAAAGTTTTTTAATGCCAGCCATACACGATCCAGTATACCGCCAAGTATGCAGCCAACTGGAAGGTACGGTAAGTATGGCTTACCGTACGCTGCTTGCAGTGAGCTCTAAGTATTGGCTCTAACAGGGCTACTAGAGGGCCAAAGACAGCCTTAATAAAATTTAGATCAAAGACAAAACCACGAAACAATACCTACATTACTGACCTACTACCTGACAACCTGATCGACTTCAATTAAAAGTTACAATTACAAATTGTCATATTTTATTAATCTGACGAGTCGCGTCTGGGGATTAATGATTCTATAGCTTGTTGCCAAACCGTCTAGACGAAAATTCATTTAAGTAAACAAAGGTTACAAGGAAAAGCGTGGTGTAATTAAATTTCTGCTACCCAGTTCCTATAAATCTTAGCGTGTCGCCATATTTCGTACCCAAAACATACATTGAAGCTGTAAGCAATCATAAACAAACCAAACATTTTAAATTTTCGTGGCCTACTTGTCCAGAAATTGCCCAAAACGAGAGATTTTGAATGAAAAAGGGGAGGCCTTTGCCCAATAGTGGGATAAAACCAAAGCTACTAAAAAAAAGCGTCATTTTGGACATCAGTGTGGAATGAGTACCTAATGAGTAAAAAGGAATGTATGCATAGGTGTGAATGAAAGGGTATTAGAGTGAAAGAGAGAGCGTTAAATTGAATATGGCGGATGTGCCTACGACGACGAACGAGCTCAACGACGTTTTTATTCTGTTAAATTGTTTTATGTGAAAAATACACAAGTTTTCGCAAGACAAGCTGCTTTATTTCACCATTCGATCCCACAAACTTGGGGGCTCGTCCGGGATAGCGGTGAAATAAGTGGATTAAGTTACGACGACGACGAGGTCCGACCAGGAATTTCACGATGCGGCAGCGACGGCCTCAACACAGACGGCACATGGCGACATGTTGCACCTCACGGAACAGCTCATACGAAGATTCAGTGCACAAGACGAAACGCACACAGTATCCATGTGGATACGGGACATCGAAGAAAATGGCGAAATATTCAAATGGACGCCAACTCAACTGTTGTTGGTAGCGCGACGTTCGCTGACCGGCACGGCAGCACTATGGCTACGCAGCGAGAAGGTGTTTAAATCGTGGGAGGAGTTGAAAGTAACTATCAGCAAAGAATTCGCGGATACCATAGATGTGAAGAAAATACATGAATTGATGAGTGCAAGACGAAAGAGGAAAGACGAATCGTGTATTGACTACATGCTAGTCATGAAAGAGTTGGGCAAACGCGGAAAAATACCGGACTACGTAGCTATCAAATATATAGTGGACGGCATCATAGATGACGAGATAAATAAGATCATGTTGTATGGTGTCACAACGTACGTGGACTTGAAAGAAAAACTAAAGTTGTACGCGACGTTCAAGATAAATTCTGCTAAGGACAGTCGACGTGGTAAGCCGCATAATGACACACAGAACGGCGGCAATAATAAGAGAAACACGGCTGCAATCATGCGATGTTTCAACTGTGGAGAAAAGAGTCATGTCTCGGAAAATTGTCCCCATCGGTCGCAAGGAAAAAAATGTTTCCATTGCAATGAATTTGGTCACATTTCATCAAATTGCCCAGTGAAAAAGATGGCGACCGTGGAGGTTGGTTCGAAGCAAACGGCGAGTACATCTACGTCGTCGGGAGATCGGCAGACTTCGGGCACGATCGGAGGACACGAACGAATTCCGAAGGTTGGCACCACTGAACGAGAACAGCGACGACCAACCAAAACCAATCAGACATTGTCGAAAGAAGTGTTCTTCAACTTGATGCGGGAGGGCGCCACCAGCAGCGTGAACGAGAACGACGAAGTGCAAAACGAAGTTCAGGGCGAAGTTTTCATAGGCGCGACGACCGATGTGAACACAAGCGCAAACGATTTGTGTCACGATGTTGGCATGAAACAACCGAATCAGAGTGGAGCAGCGATTGTCTGTGGCAACGGCGGCCATATTGACTTTGACACATATGATGTAAATAAACAAAACAAGGAACCTGATGATAAAATACCGGTTGTACGCCTGATACGTCGTATAAAACCATTAAAATCAGTGTTTGTGCGCGGTAAAATGGGAAGTGCGTTAATCGATTCGGGCTGTGATGTGAATTTGATGTCAAAGGACTTCTACAACGAACTTAACAGGTTAGACTTTGTAATACTGTGTAACGAGAATAACATTACGTTAACCGGTTTAGGTTATTCACAAGTAAAGTCATGTGGTGTAATCACGTTAGATATAACGATTGATAACTGTCTATACCGTAATGTAACATTCTATGTAATGCCTAACGACTCTGTGCCATTCCAAATGATAATTGGTAATGATTTTCTAAGAAATGTCATGATGTTTATGAAAGATTGCATGGTTTGGTTATTGCCGAAAGATGATTGGATGAACCCAAACTATGAATGGTTGAAAGATGTTGCATGTTTTTCTAGTCCTGTTGATTGTTTAGCTCACGTCAGTAATCCTGCTGTAAAAGAAGAAGTAACAAGGTTAGTGACAAGTTATGTTCCGCAGAAAATTAAAGAAGCTCCAATAGAATTGAAGATTGTTCTTAAAGATGACTTACCTGTGTCTCAGCGGCCACGACGAATCTCATTCAAAGAGCAAGAAGATGTGGATCGCCAAATCCAAGAATGGCTTGATGATGGAATTATCAGGGTGAGTTACTCAGAATATTCGAGTCCATTAGTATTAGTGAGGAAAAAGGATGGTGGTTTAAGAATATGCGTTGATTATAGAAGGATTAACAGTAAAATGGTTAAAGATGAATATCCACTCCCTATTATAGATGACCATATTGACAAGTTGTCCTCGGCTAGAATATTTAGTGCATTAGATTTAAAAAATGGTTATTTTCACTTACGCATACACGAAGACTCAATTAAGTATACTTCTTTTGTAACGCCTACTGGACAATATGAATTTTTACGAGCACCTTTTGGTCTAGCAACTTGCCCCAAAGTTTTTACCAGATTTATCACCATTATCTTCAGAGAATTGATCACCAAAGGTATTGTTATTATTTTCATTGACGATATTCTAATTCCAGCGCAAGATGAGTATCAGGCTCTTGAGCGCCTGAAGGAAGTTCTGAAAACTGCATCGGAATATGGATTAAATATCAACTGGAAGAAGTCTCAGCTGCTAACCAGGAAGGTAGAATACCTAGGCCACGTTATTGAAGGTGGTGCAGTAATGCCATCGCCAGGGAAAACAGATGCTGTAACAAAATTCCCTGAGCCCCAGAATTTGAAGCAACTGCATAGTTTTTTGGGACTGTGTTCCTACTTCAGGAAATTTATACCTAGATATGCCCTGATAGCAAAACCACTCACAGATATGCTGAGAAAAGACCGGAAGTTTGAATTTAATGATGAACATAGAGTTGTTTTTAACCAATTGAAGATGAAAATGGCTACTAAACCAGTGTTGAAGATCTATGACCAAAGAGCAGAGACGGAGCTCCATACTGACGCATCAGGTATTGCTTATTCAGCTATTTTAATGCAAAAAGGTGATGATGGGTCTTTACACCCGGTTCATTATATGAGCCGAAGGACTACAGACGCACAGGCCAAATATACAAGCTATGAGCTTGAGGCACTGGCTATAATTGAAGGTGTGAAGAAGTACAGACACTACTTATATGGAAAATTCTTCAAGATTGTAACAGATTGTAAGGCTTTTCAAATGACACTAAACAAGAAAGATTTAGCATCATCAACAAGAGTTGCTCGATGGATTTTATTTTTACAGGATTATGATTTTACAGTAGAACACCGTGATGGTACTGGGATGAGGCATGTCGATGCATTGAGTCGAAACCCATATGTAGCAGCCATAACGTCTAGCTTGCACCAGGATATAAAACGTGCACAGGAGTGTGATGAAGGCCTTAGTGCAATATTAAAAATTTTGGAAGAAGGAAAATCATTTAAAGATTACTATCTCAATCAAGGATTACTTTATAAAGGATCAGAGCAACAACTAGTTATACCTTCCACAATGGAAAATGAAATTATACAGAGGGCACACTGTAACGGTCATTTTGCAAAGAAGAAAACCTTAGATCTCATTAGCAAGGATTACTACATTGAAAATATAGGAAAGAAGGTTGAAAATTACATAGCATCATGTATACCATGTCTACTAACAAATAGAAAAGAAGGAAAGCAAGAAGGTTACCTTAATCCAATTGAGAAGGGAGACACTCCGCTGCATACACTGCATTTAGATCATGTTGGACCCCTGACAGAGACTCATAAGCAGTATAATCATATACTCACCATAATTGATGCTTTTACAAAGTTTGTATGGTTGTTCCCGTGTAAAAGCACCACAACTAGAGAAGTGTTGAATAAATTGGAGATATTACAGCAAACCTTTGGAAATCCAGAAAGGTTCATCACAGATAGAGGTACTGCTTTTACTAGCAACGAGTTTCAACAGTACTGTATGAAGGAAGGAATAGAATTATGTCATATTACTACAGGAGTACCCAGAGGCAATGGTCAGGTGGAAAGGGTTCACAGAACGATTATACCAGTACTTACCAAGCTATGTCTCGAGAGACCAGGATTGTGGTATCGACATGTAGGAAGAGTGCAGATGGCATTAAACAGTACTTACCAGAGAAGTGTGAACACCACTCCATTTGAAATGCTAATTGGAAAGAAAATGAAGAGACAAGAAGATATAGAAATATATGAACTACTACAACAAGAAGGACGGGACAATTACATGGAAAATAGAGAAGATTTGAGGAAGAGAGCAAAACAGCAAATACTAGAAGTACAACAAGAGAATAGGAAGAACTATGACAAGCATAGAAAGGATAGTACGAAATATCAAGAAGGTGATTTGGTGGCTATAAAGCGAACCCAGTTTGGCCCAGGGCTCAAACTCAAACCTAAGTATTTGGGACCTTATCAGGTCACGAAAACCAAACGACACGATAGATATGACGTACAGAAAGTAGATATGATGGCAGAAGGTCCAGTCAAAACCACAACATCTGCTGATCACATGAAAAAATGGCCAGATGACAAGGAGTAAGAGTAAGAGCAAGTAAGTACAGAAGTATGTTTGTATGTTGACTGTATGAAAGTGATGAGTGTTAAGAAATGTATTTTGTTAGTGTTTTCTCTACATTGTCATGTTCTGGATTTATAACCACACAGAGTTGTTAAGGGTAAGCATGACAAGTAAATTGTAACCGGTCACATTGTGTGTTAAGGTGTCTTGTATTTTTTTGTTATGCAAAGATGTATTAAGATCAAGCTTAAACTGTAATCTCTGTTTGTAACTAAAGTCATGATTTTTTTTTTCTTTTTCTAATGAAAAGAAATAACAAAATGTGAATTGACTAGGTATGTTATTCAGTAAAAATATGTATCTATAACTTCACCTTGTAAAGTAAATGTTTGGTTGGAATTATATTGTCAAAGATTAAACTTTCATAATGTTTCTGTAACTGTAATGTAATGTAAGTAAGTAATGTAATGTAACTGTAATGTAAGACAACTGAGTGTTACGCATTAATTAAAGTTTATATAAGATGTGTGCATGAGGTTCATGATGTGTTAAAATTGTCTGAGGGCAGACATTGTGTAGGATGGCCGAGTGTGGAATGAGTACCTAATGAGTAAAAAGGAATGTATGCATAGGTGTGAATGAAAGGGTATTAGAGTGAAAGAGAGAGCGTTAAATTGAATATGGCGGATGTGCCTACGACGACGAACGAGCTCAACGACGTTTTTATTCTGTTAAATTGTTTTATGTGAAAAATACACAAGTTTTCGCAAGACAAGCTGCTTTATTTCACCATTCGATCCCACATCAGTATGTGCGAATACGTAATTTTGATAAAGCCTTAGTTTTGTTTTACAAAAAACCTCTAGATCGTGATACGATCACCTACTGTCATCCTAGTTTTAGGCTGCGTTTCCACCAGAGATGTGCTATGGAAATGTGTCGTGCGAGGAAGTTTAGCTGTGCTGTGAGAATGTTTCCACCAAAGCTGTGCGATGAAAATGTACCTACGAGGATGTGGTAGCGGAGATGTGAAAATGCGCATTAATGTTTGGTGCTAGGATGCATTGCGATGCTGTGAAATGTGTCGTCGAGGGTGCGGTGTCGTGGGAGCGGAGACACAACACATCCCACTCACACATCACTCGTACACATCCCTCGCACACATCCCTCGCAACACATCCCACTCACACATCACTCGTACACATCCCTCGCACACATCCCTCGCACACATCCCTCGTACACATCCCTCGCACACATCCCTCGCTTGTTTTGTATGCGCAAAAATTCAGCTCCGCTGAGCCGTTTCCACCAGAGCTGTGCTGACCGAGGCGAGGTAAATGAAGCGATTCTATTGACTGGCCTGGTTTAGTGGTTAGTGACCCTGACTGCTATGCCAGAGGTCGTGGGTTCGATTCCCACCCAGGACAAATGTTTGTGTGATGAGCACGATCATTTGTTCTGTGTCTGGGTGTAATTTATCTATAATATGTATTTATTTAGAAATATATAAGTATGTTTATCAGTTGTCTAGTACCCATAACACAAGCTCTGCTTAGCTTGGGACTAGATGGCGTTGTGTGATAGTTGTGAGATATTATTATTATTATTGGTTCATTACAAACACATCCCTCGCTACGCATCCTCGCACATCTCTGATGGAAACGCAGCCTTAGGTTCTATCATGCGGTATCTGTAACTTGTATGGTTAACATAATAAAAAGTATTCTATTTTACTGGGTCTTTTAATCATCATACTGAACTACTTTTACTTGGAAACAGAACCTGAAAAATAAGAAAAAAAGTGTTCCTTATGCTGTATGCATAAAAAAACTTGGTTGACCTTGGATAAGTCTTTCAAAAAAAAATGCAATCATTTTTCCCGTCACCTTTTAAAGAATGAAACAAAAGTAATAACTTTCTATTTGGTAACCGAAAGGGACCGTAAACTTTACAAACAAAATACTTTTATTTATTCTATCTATCTTAGTTTACCAAAAAAAAAAGAGTCCTACTGAAAACACATAGGTATACCTTCTTGAATAATTCCTCCTTCACGTTTTGAATTGAGTGATGTAGTTTCGAGAAAGCGTTTACCTTCTTGAATAAATTAGGTTTTTGAGTATACTCGTATTTATGCGTAGGTACTGTTTTATCTCCTTTTATTTTTATAACCTTCATGATAGCCAACTTTTATTCAATTGATGTTGATTAATGTTTTCATATTTTAAAAACTGAAAATCTACAAAATATGCAACCGCATTTTTTTATCTGCATCGAGTCTCAATAATTCCTTCCAAGAATTTTCAGCTGTACCTCATCAATCATTAATTTTATGAAACTAGCGATCCGCCCTAGTTTCGCACAAGAGCAATTAAAAAAAAATGCTCAGTACACTCAAGAATAGGTGATGTAGATTTATAATGATGAGAGAAAAATCAATCAAAATCGGTACCTAATTAATTCAATTCTTCCTACATACAAACTCACACATTCTCAAATCTACAAACATAACCTCTATAATGATAATACGAGTAGCGTAATCTAAATTAATTGCGTCGTATTAAAAAAATCACTTACCAAAATATGTACAGTATGTGTGCAAACGAATCCAGCTATTAATGTTCCAATGGTGCCGACGATAAGCCCTGAGTTCTTGAAGGCAGCAGGCATTGCCAGGATACCGGAGCCAAGGCAACATTTGAGTAGATGCACTATTGATCCGATGGTTCTGCGAAAAAGTTAATTAAAACTCTAGTTTCGAAGGATAAAGTTGAATTTGTATTGGAAAGTCTCATGGGTATAGGGACGTCAACCTTCCAGCTGGCTGGAAAATGGAGTTATATGCGCTGAAGTGCTGTAAGTTGATTAATATAAATAACATTATAAAATTTATCTTTGTGTAATAGGTACATTGATGAAGGATTCTAAATCTAACCCGATTTAGCGCGATGTTTATTTAAAATGCCTACCTCACTGGTAAACTTATCAATTTTAACCCACTTCATTCTTATATTATAAAATTCATGTTGAATGTATTTTCTTAGAGCTATAGAACAAAAAAAAATGAGCAAAAATATTATCTACGATAGTTATGTTCGTTCGTTATTATAAATTTACAATTTACGAAAATGAAAAACGTAGGCTTCGCAGACGACTTTCGTCTGACTTTCTAAACCAAACGAGGAAAGGTTTTGGGAAAACATTTTTTAGAAATGGCCAACTTTAGCAAGAAATTAGGCTCTATATTAAGAAAACACTGGGGTTTCTTCTGTTGTTTAATAAATAACCTAAAAGCAAATAAAACTTTTAACTCGTTACATTTATTTATGGAAGAAAGAAAAACGATTTTTTATAAATTTCAGGTTCCTTCAATTAAGGGCTATTTTTTCTCAGATAACTTTTATCTGACTATTAAAAAATCAGCCCTTAGACCTATTGGGTCTGTTTTAGCATGCCTTTCATTCGATGGTTATAATATCATCAAACGAATGTATCTACCCTGTGTGGAGTAGAAGGAACTAACAAACTCGTACCCCAACGTATGGTACGCTTCAGAGAAAACTCACCCCTTTCAAAAGTGACATCATTACCAAAAGGGTTGAGATTTCTCTGTAGCGCAGTGGAAGCGTGCTGGGCCCATAACCTGATAAACTTAACATCCTGATAATACCGTTAGTTTATCATGTATCTATCTCTTCAATTGCCCTTAACGTTCCAGGGTTACTGTAATACAAAAAAGGCATACTTCAGCAAAATGCCTAACCATGAAAATAATTCGACCGAAGGCCTGCGTGTGAGTGTTTTTCACCTTTGAAAACAACACAGGAAACTAACTAATAAAGTTAAATAGCGATATTACCATTGAGCCATTTTGCCCATCTGACCTTTCCAAATGTAGGTATAAAAATAAAATGATGATTACAATGTGCACGAGATTTATTGCAAAAACGTGGTTATGATGAAAACATTTTTAATTTTTGACTTGGCCATTTATATAGCTCACGTTCAAACGATGAGCATGCGTCATTATTTTGGAATTGCTTTGTACGATTTTATGACATTCTTCTTTTTGTTTAAATGAGTTTATGATTACAAATAATATGTCACTTTAAATTAGTTTAAGTCTTTTACATTGTACCGTACAAAAGAATAACTTTGAAATTATTTAAGTTACAAAGGTAAAATTGGATGAAAACATATTTTTGAATAATTTTTACGTACGTATTTCATATTGTTATTTTATAGGAATAACACCAAGTAGGGACTGAATATCAAGTAAATTGCCTTTCTGCTTATTTTCTTTGTTCAGCCAATTTGCGTCTTCCTCGCTTCACGTTTAGTTCAAGTTGGTAATTGAATGCTAATTTAGGACGGTATAAACATCTTTTATTCTTAAATTGAATGGACAATATTTTGACGTTGAAGTTTTCTGAGAAATTGCCTGAATCTTGGTAAAAATATTTAGTAGTATTATACACATTTATAAACAAAGAATTCTTATAAGATGTCATCTAAAATATAAAAAAACCGGCCAAGTGCATGTCGGGCCACGCACAGTGTAGAGTTCCGTAGTTGTCAAAATACTTATGCGAACTAACTAAACTGATTCGCTGAATTTAATTATAAAAAGAAGAATTTTCAAAATCGGTCCAGGCGTCTTTGAGAAAACGAGGAAAATACATTAAAAAAAAGATTACGACGAATTGAGAACCAATCTTTTTTTTGAAGTTAGTTAAAAATAGTTGACAATAAAAACCTACCTATCCCCAAAACATATCCACCTATTATAGCTGTAAAAATAAAGTTGACAAACTTACATTTGCAGTTGATGAACATGTTCTCCGATACATTTTGTTTAGGAAAATATGTTATCCAAGTACGTTTTATAAGTTGGTCGACTATTACTCGAGCAAAAATTAGCACTTTAAAGCTTAATATTTCACAAACGAATATTTTAATCAAAAAATTGTTAATGTAAACTATCAATATTTTTTAAAGGCCTTTTTAATGATACCCCACACTAAGGGGTACGCGAGAAAAAAAAAACATCCCCACTTTACGTGTACAGGAGGTACCTACCCTAAAGAAAATATTTTACGAAATTTTATTTTACCACTTCTTCGGCGCAACAAATCCGTATATTTACACCAAATTACAGGTTTCTAGTATTAGGCGTCTCTGAGCTAAGCTGCGGACAGACGGACGGACGGACGAACATGGCGAAACTATAAGGGTTCCTTGTTGACTACGGAACCCTAAAAAAACCCATCTCAATCACCGATCATATTTTTCTCAAACTGCTTATAATCATTTCTTTAAACATCTGTTTCTTATAAAACTGTCATAGAAATAAATCAATGTTCGCATAATTTATCACGAAACGCTTTGAATCATTCAGGGAATTGTAAAGATAAATGTTTTCAATAACTCCGGGCCTATCAAGAGACCTCCCCGTCTTTTTTTAATTCAGGAAAGAGGAACATTATGACATCGTTTGAAAAATGACTAGATTACTGTCCGCGTTTATTGAGAGTTTTGGATTTAATGATATTATTTTTCTTGATTATCTTGTACATTAATTTAGGTTACACCCTTAAATATTCGCCTTTAAATGTACTGCGAATATTAATGACTTTGCCATCAATCAGAACATTATGACATCCGTGATTAAACTTTCCTCCTTGTGTATTTCGGACTTGATAATTTCTTGCCTTGCACTACACATCACAAAGGTAAAAGAAAGCTCGAGGCTCCTGTCTAAACGTGATCATCATGAGAACATTTATGCCAAAGAATTTTTAACTTTACGTCAAAGTCACAGGATCAGTTCTTCAATGTAGATCAATACTTACGAATTAGGATGTTCTACAGTTCGATGTTCAAACGGATTGTATGGCTTCTCATCGACGCTTTTTGAAGCTATGCTGAGTGAAGACTGGAATCCTGGATTACTGGTCAAGTCCGCCCTGAAAAGAGAAAAAACATAATTATTTTCTGTGTTATTGTAACATCTACTTCGGTCATCGCAGAGAGTGGAACTAACGAGTGATGTCATTCCTCAAAGAGGAGTTTTGCCGTTGCGATTGAGGTGTGGTGCAGTGGTATCGGTCCCGACTTACGAGTTGTTATAGGTCGTGGGTTGGAACCCCGCCAGGCGCTTTACTTTGTGTAATTTATTTCATCACTACTGCTCTCAAAACGTTGAAGGAAAACATCGTGAGGAAACCGGCATGTCCTAGAACCAAAAAGTCGAAGACATGTGACATCTGCCAACCCGCACTGGGCCCGCCTGGTAGATTATGGCCCACTCCCTCTCACAGAGAGGAGACATGTGTCCCAGCAGTGGGAACATTATAGGCTGATGATGATGATTGAGGTGTGCCCGAAAAGATGAGAACTAAAATGAAGAGACGATCTCACCTAAAAGGAACTCTTAAACTCCAACGCACTGACGCCATACTGTTGACGAACTCCGACAAGATTGTGATGGCGAGCCAGAAGGCTTTGGTGATAGACATCACGGCCTTCAGTACACTCGTCTTTCAATGCTAGTTACGGGTAGTCTAATGTGATGCTGTTGCCCTGGGTAGACCATTAGTAGGTGGAACCCAAGAAACCCAGTCTCTACAACTAATACCGTATCTAATTCAGGACTCTTATTTATATGATTGGTTGATTATAATTATTATGTATACAGTTTTCAGGTGGAAAGGAAGCCTTCAGGTTTTAAAAAAAGAACCAGAATTTCACACAGACAGGTTGATACGGGTCGATACTCGTCTGTGCAGGTGCGTTGCACAATGCGTTTGCGCTCGGGAGTTATAGACACAGATTGAAACTTTGCAGATTTTTCTATTTCTTCATACAAATTTTACCTACACCGATCTGTACTCACAAACCAGGTACCCTTAGATTGGTTAGCAAGTTGGATTAAGCATTACATTATCGACCTTGTTGATGTCATCACCAACGATACGGAACGGTTTTTTGTCATCAATCGTCAATGAAAACCATTGAGTTTAATTTCGATTGTTGTTATGCATGATTGATTTGTTTGCACACTTATTGAAGGCTTTATTTAGATCCATAGTTTACGTGGTTTCGGGTAAAAAAATGTGATATACCGCAATACTTCAACAAACGGAATTCCCAATGTTTTTTGTGGTTGTAGATCAATTATTGGAAAACTGTCATAACCCCGGGAAGATCCATATTAATATCAATGTTTCGATACAGGTACTAAAACAACTCTACCTAATTCCGACCTCTGCTAATAAGAATGGGTGGGATCCACCTCCGGTAGTCCACCCCACGTAACGGCACCGCAGGCTACTTGTAACCTGTGAAGATGTTATATCGATTGCACTGGCAATAATAGGCTTCACCAAGGTCGTCTAGTCGGATCTCACAGAGAGGAGGCCTGTGTCCCAGCAGTGGGAACATTATAAGCCGTCGGAGTTTGACAAATAGTTTTTACTGTGTTCCATCGATGCGCAGGAGTTCTAGTTCTTCTTGGGTAAGCTTGCTCCATCTTAGGTCTCTTATGGAGGACCACGTTAGGGTTTGCATGATGGTTTGAACATTGCATGCATAACCGACAGGTAAGCCCTAACATGTATGTGTTAAAACTGTACAGTTATCGGTGCATGTATTGGTATAGCCCCCAAAACGGGCTAGGCTCCCTTTTCAAAAGAAAATAAAATGCCATGTATTACGATTAGTCGCAACACTATAAATTCTTAAACTTTGCTTAGTTGACGACGCCAAGAAATATTTTCACACGGTTTTCTTAATAGCATTGTTTTCCTTGCCTTGAGAATTTGCCATTGTTAAAAGTGCCTATGGTATTTTAATAGACTAATTATTTTATCTGATCCAACTGAAATCCAGTCATATCTTAAATCTATGTTAATGGAAGCCAAAACTATTAGACTTATGCTTGCATTCACTAACCTAGTTGTTTAAAAATAAGTTCTTAATGTAAGTGGAGATCGGATTTGGCTCAACGGTATCGACCCCGACTTTTGTGGTAGATCGTGGTTTGGAACTGAACCTAGTCCATTGGTAGTTTACATTATACGGAAAATTGCGCTTCTATTCTCCGTTCAATACGTAATAGCTCTCACAACTATTCCACTTAGGGCTATCTGTTTGGATAATGACAATGTTCTGTGCAGGAAAGCTGTAACATTTCTTGAGTTGGAGTGTTTTCCGGATATATCATTTAATATTTATCAGTGTGATAAAATTAGAATGGCAGGAGATTATGTTGTGAAATGAAAATCCAAAACTTACGTAGACTTAAAGTTGTCTATCTCCATCAACTCCTTGGTCTTCGTCATATTGGGAAACTGCAAATAAAAGAAAATACATTTTTAATATGGAGAAGAATAATAAAAAAATGGAATGTTAAACTTAACATTTCAACATACGTTCATCGCATTGATACAATAAAAAAACAGACAGATATCAAACCTAGGCAAAACCTATAGGTAGCTTTGAGGCCGTAGTACGAATTTCACGTATTTAACAGTACTTCGTATTTAACAGTACTTCGCACTTAAAGTACACACGACGTATAAATTGTTTGGATAATGAAAAAGCGTCTCTAAGTGTATGAAAGAGGAATTTTATACATCCAATTAACATTACTTATTAACTCGTTTCCTTAACGTTACAAAGACTTGAAGCCATTGAACTTACCTACATGCTATCAACAAAAGAATCAGTCATCATGTTAGAAAAATAAATGAGGCCGACAATCAGGCACGTAAATCATATTTGTGGGTACTTTATTATTACAAGGAAACTGAGCATTTTCCCTCTTGAGATACAGATATCCGAATATTACTAACAATTTGTTCAGCCAGGAAAATCCGACTAAAGCAGGTTTTAGGCAATTTACTTACGGATTATGTTACCAAAGTGAATAACAGGAAATGTAGGCTAATAAAAAGATTATTTTCTGTCTTGGGCTTTTCAACTATATTATAATAATAATATAATCTATACATATAATAAAATAGTAGGAAAGTCAAAACTGTACATTGAATATTTTTTTAAAAGAATACTTGGGGTGTGATCTACAATCGATACCGAAGCCAAAAATATAGTTTTTAGAATTTTTGTCTGTTTGTCTGTTTGTCTGTTTGTCTGTTTGTCTGTATGTATGTCCGGGATAAACTCAAAAAGTACTGGACGGATTTGAATGATTTTTTTTTTGTTGTATAGGTATTAAGTCTGGCCAACACATAGGCTATAATTTATCTTGGAAACTTGAACACCTGGTGCAGAACCGCAACGGACCAGCTAAACTATAAGAGATACAAAAATGGTGCGATAGCAAAAATGTTCCCCGTGATGAGCATTTTCTGCTGAGGGAATAAATTTGAAGATCTGGAACACCTGATGTGGAACTCCAAGAGCCCAGCTACACTATAACATATACAGGAATGACGTCTTAGCAAAGTTGTTCACCCTGATGAGCACTTTCTGTTGACATATAAAAATTGAAGATCTGGAATACCTGATGTGGAACACCAAGAGCCCAGCTACACTATAACAAATACAGGAATGACGTTTTTGCAAAGTTGTTCAGCCTGACGAGCACTCTCTGTTGACATGCAAAAATTGAAGATCTCTGGAACACCTGATGTGGAACACCAAAAGCCCATCTAAACTATAACATTATATGTATAGGAATGAAGTCTTAGCAAGAGTTGCTCAGCCTGATGAGCACTCTCTGTTGACGTATAAAAATTGAAGATCTGGAACACCTGTTGTGAAACTCCAAGAGCCCAGCTACACTATAACATGTAAAGGAATGACGTCTTAGCAAAGTTGTTCAGCCTGATGAGCAGTCTCTGTTGACGTATAAAAATTGAAGAACTGGAACACCTGATGTGGAACACCAAGAGCCCAGCTACACTATTACATATACAGGAATGATGTCTTTGCAAAGTTGTTCAGCCTGACGATCACTCTCTGTTGACATATAAAAATTGAAGATCTGGAACACCTGATGTGGAACACCAAAACCCCAGCTACACTAAAACATATGTATAAAGGAATGACGTTTTAGCAAAGTTGTTCAGCCTGATGAGCAGTCTCTGTTGACGTATAAAAATTGAAAATCTTGAACACCTGATGTGGAACACTAAGAGCCCAGCTACACTATAACATATATAGGAATGACGTCTTAGCAAGAGTAAGTTGCTCAGCCTGATGAGCACTCTCTGTTGACGTATAAAAATTGAAGATCTGGAACACCTGTTTTGGAACTCCAAGAGCCCAGCTGCAAAGGAATGACGTCTTAGCAAAGTTGTTCAGCCTGATGAGCAGTCTCTGTTGTACGTCACTAACAAAGTAAGATGCGTATTTTTTTTTTGTTTTTTGTTGTTTGAAATCCCATTTGACTAAAACAACACTGCAACACTCAATGTGTTCGTAGTCATGAAACTGTGACAAAGCAAAGGTGTTTCAGGATTGTAATGTAGTCGTCTTCCCCTGGAGGCGACGGCCCTCCACTGCGTCTATCGAGAATACCAGGAGAATGATCATCTCATCCGCACGCAAAATACGCGCATATGACGTGGAGTTGCGGATACCAGCCCGCTATACAATACAATACAATCGCCAGGATGAATCCCAGGAAAGAGCTCCGGCGCGATCACAAGGCAATATGGAGAGAGCGACTGTCGCAACCGAGTTCCGGGCACGCCCCAACTAGGGTTGCCAACATTTTTTTTGTCAGAATATAGTATTTTTTTTTAAAAAGCCATAAAAAAATATAGTACGCTTCAAAAAAATATAATATTTTAGTAGGGAAGAATAAAAAATAGACTAAAGTTATATTTTTACTTATTTTTTTTTAATCTATATTTTTTTGCACTTCTTCCATATTTTTTAAAAACGTGTTCGTAAATTGCAGGAAGTTTTTTTATTTTACTAATTTTAGTAATGAAATAGAAACGCTAAATATAAACATTTAGCTATTGTACGGAAATATAGTATTTTCGCGCACTATATATTTCTTCAAAAGTACCATATAGTACGGAGACCTTAGATAAAGTACAATAGGTACTATATATTATAGTAAGGTTGGCAACCCTAGCCCCAGCCGCGGTGGTAAGACCCCTCTTTAAGGAGTGGCTGGATAGGCGTCACGGCGCGGCGTCCCGCCTGACCTACCACATGACGTAGGTCCTCATCGAACACGTAAGTTTCGGGAGGTAGCAGTGTCGGATAGGGAAGGAAGAATCGCCTGGGTGTCACCACTGCGTGGATCGCCTGGAGGACACGGTGGAGCATACGGTGCAGGACTACCCACTTGGGCAGAGAACCGCCGTGTCCTCACTACGACGATAATCGGTGACCTCTCGTGCTTAGTATTGGTCGAGACCATGATGCTGCGGGGCGAGACAGAATGGGAAGCAGTCGCCTCCTTCTGCGAAGCAGTCATGCTAGCGAAGGAGGAGGCGGGACGCATGAGGGAGAGGACAATGTCCACCTCCAGCCCAGCCGCAGCGGTAGACGCCGATGGCGACAGACGTCGCTACACGATCTCCAGCCACTGTAGGCGCGGCCATGCGGGCGGCGAGTAAGAGTGCACGTTGTGTTCCACGTGATGTATTACCACGCTAAAAAAAATGTAATCGTCTGAATGTACCATGTCGAACAAAAAAGCCGCCGAGGCCGTGGACAGAACACTTTGAGACATTCGCCATGATGATAGACCCATGGACAATAGGACAATATCACGGTAGGTACTGTTCTCCGGAAAATTCCGGCAGACACTGCCCGTTGTAAGAAGAATTGATAAGTTACGTATTCGGAGTCCCGTCAAGTATAACACTTCAGGAAAATTCTTGGCTATTTGATCGTGCGATACTAAAAAAATGACCGAACCGCTGCAATAAATGAAAACATATTAGCCGAAATTGTTGGGAATGATGTGGTTCACACGTCATACAATAACGTCGTCAATCAGGATGATGCCAGCAACTACCCACTCGAGATTTTAAATTCATTAACTGCCTGTGGTCCTCGAGCTCATAAAATAACCTAAAAGTAATAATAATGCTTCTAAGAAATCTAACTCCACCAAAATTGTGCAATGGAACGCGACTAATAGTTACTGCATTACACAGAAATTTAAGCGAAACTGAAAGTCTCACCGGATGTAGTGGCTCAGGGGAAACTGCATTGATACCGTGAATACCACTCATCTCCAACAATTTCCTTTTCCAGTTCAAACTCACACAATTCCCGGTAGCCGCTTACTTCGCGATGACCATAAATAAGTCCCAAGGACAGACCCTGAAGGAAGCTGATGTCGACCTAAGGTCCAACTGTATTTCCCACGGCCAACTATATATAACACATGCTCGCCTGTCAGTAATGCTGACCAGCTTTTTATTTTAGCACCAGAGGGAAAAACTACCACTGTCGTTTATAAAGTGTTGTGTCTGGAAGTTTTCATTTGCTTTAAAGTTTGTAATAGATTCTATAACAAACTTTAAAGTGGGACATCAGGTACCCTCACTTTCTCAACGAATTATAAAAGAGAATATTGGTATAGGTGCCTTATAACCAAATACAATGCGGACGAAGTCGCGGGCAACAGCTAGTATCTAATAATAATAATATTCCACAACTATCACACAACGCCATCTAGCCCCAAGCTAAGCAGAGCTTGTGTTATGGGTACTAGACAACTGATAAACATACTAATATATTTCTAAATACATACATATTATAGATAAATTACACCCAGACACAGAACAAATGATCATGCTCATCACACAAACATTTCTTCCTGGGTGGGAATCGAACCCACGACCCCCGGCATAGCAGTCAGGGTCACTAACCACTAGACCAACAGGCCAGTCTATATTATGGGTCGTCTTTTAGTCTAATTTGATGCAGTTTTACATGCACCGACTGCCTATCAGACCAAAGGGAGGTAAGCCTAAGACGGGTAGCCCGCCTAAATCGGGTATGCATGTTAAATTAAGGGGCGTTCTTGCTAATGAGAATGTGTGCGTGCAGGACCCATCGGCGTCGTCGCCTCTCCCTATGAGGAGCCGCGTCGGCTACCCGTCTTGGTCTTACCTCTCCTACACAACCCTGTTAGCACTGGGTAATACGATACCCTTGGTAAGAGGCTTGTCAGACTTCCAAGCTTCTGATGAACTGTAACCACTGTTAAAGATCTACAAAATAATTATGACAACCGGAAGCGCTCTAGTATGGACACAGGCCTCCTCTCTGTGAGAGGGAGTGGGCCATAATCCACCACGCGGGCTCAGTGCAGTTTGGTAGATATCAAATGTCTTTGAATTTTTGGTTCTAGGACATGCCGGTTTCCTCACGATGTTTTCTTTCATCGTTTTGAGAGCAGTGGTGATGAAATAAATTACACAAAGTAATGCGCCTGGCTGGGTTCGAACCCGTGACCTAAAACTCGTAAGTCGGGGCCGACACCACTGGGCCACCACTGCTCCAAATTGCCACTGCTGCTGTAAATATATACAGCAAAAGAAAAAAGCAGATATTTTTTGGAAAAAATTACAATTTGTATCGAGTATTTGAAAGCACTGCTTTACGTATTTTCTAAGGTACGAATGAAAATAAATAATAGATGGTTACCTTTGAAGAGATCAAGTGTACCTATCCTAACTCTCATCTTTTCTTTATACTTGTTCATAGTTTTAATCAAAGAAAAGTGTTTACTTACCTACTTTAATGAGATTGAAAATTGTTTTAAATCTTAGCGAGCACATTTCAAAGAATTTCGTGAATGTGACTCTGCTTCATTAAAATTTAACACTAATTTCATATTAAACTTGCAATCTCAAAGTAAATGTCATCTTAATTTAATTTTCATTATTACTCTTTAATTGAAATGTAAAATGTTCAAATTATGTCCTTATTCTTAAAAATTAATAGAAGATTTTTTTAAACAAAAAATAAATCTTCTTAATACACTGGCACATAATAACAGATGAAAAACTCACAGTAAAAGTGTGATTAAATTTTGTACTTTTCACAATTATTGATTCTGATAATTATTTACCAATATTCACTACACTGTATACACAATATCTCATCGCTTGTATGACTGACTACATATACTTCCATCCGATCGTCTAAATATTTCAAGATCAACATAATTTTTATCTAAATAATATCTGATAGTGTGATTTCGTCATCATGATGTCATCCTATGACAGGCCTGCTGGTCTAGTGGTTAGCGAACCCTGACTGCTATGCCGGAGGTCGTGGGTTCGATTCCCACCCAGGACAAAATGTTTGTGTGATGAGCACGATCATTGTTCTGTGTCTGGGTGTAATTTATCTATAATATTTATGTATTTAGAAATATATAAGAATGTTTATCAGTTGTCTAGTACCCATAAGACAAGCTCTTCTTAGCTTGGGACTAGATGGCGTTGTGTGATAGTTACGGATTATTATTATTATCCCGTATAATATCTTCATAACAACGATACATCCTGTGCGATAAACAGTTTCAATTCTATCAACTACAGCTCTGCCGTCCTTACGAAAAGTGCAATAACTCGAGTTTTGGCCCAAATTGAGTTAAGTACAAAATATTCGGAATCTGCAGAAAGAGATCTATAGGTATATTCTCATAAGACACTTTTTTACGTATCTATGACGTAACCGGTTTTAAAACTTTAACCGCGTTTTTTTCGAAATCAGGTTTAACCTAGTTATTCCACTTTTCGTTAAGACGGCAGAGCTTATGATACAGATTTGGGCCTAACAAAACTGACAGATTAGGTACTCTCGAAAACTTAAGATAACATGACATCTGTCAAAAATGAATTCTTAAGAATCTCGTTGTGACTTAACTTGCTTAATCTTTTTTACGAATAACGCTGCCTTCACATTTGGGCGACAGTCACGCGACAGACGCTGCTTATGCGCGGCTGTTCATATAAAATGTAAAGGAATGTGCTTCTGCCGCGCTGCTGTCGCGCTGCTTGCGACATAATGTGAAGGCGCCCTAAGGAAAAATCTGTGAAAATGTTTATGTATCTCATTGCTATGATAGGATAGATGCCACTTGATCAGGACGGATGATTTTTGAA
Organism: Agrotis clavis; assembly: GCA_954870645.1. Lineage (NCBI taxonomy): Eukaryota > Metazoa > Arthropoda > Insecta > Lepidoptera > Noctuidae > Agrotis > Agrotis clavis. Next base: position 3,940,986 of record OX940927.1, on the reverse strand, counting down.
ATTTCTGTGAATCTCTCAGTACAAAAAGTAAAATATTTTATCTGAAAAAAGGATAAGTACTTCCATTTTTTCTTTCTTTATGAAAGTTAAAAAAAAATTCGTCACTAATAATAATTATTTCCAGAGTATTGGAAAATTTGCGGACCTCTAATGGGATATCTTTTAAAAGTCATAATCACCTGATCCATGTAAATTAAGATTTGAATAGGTGCCACGCCGAGAAAAAGGGCTTTTACCAATCAAAAATTTCAGGTTCGCAGCTTGCCTTCTCAAGTTCTCATGCAATCGCATAGAGACCTGCAACATGACTTACGTGTTTGTTTCAAAAACTCTCGATAGATAAGTGAAATTTCATTTGTTTCATCCGCGAAACTGGAGTAATATCATAACATTCGACGCAACTATACCCCTTTTTTTTTGGTGGTAAAATCATCAAATAAGTCCTCCCGCCCTGGGTGGGGCGGAAGGGACTGCCAGACTCTTACCGACTAAAATCCACCCGTGTTCCTTCCTTTACGTTCCGGGGCCACGGTATCCTGGGTTTAGAAAAAACCCGCGACCCCAGCAGGCATTTGGCGCGAAACACGACGCGCCACCGACCCGGGCTTGGTCCTTGGTCGGACGGCGAGCTACCCATTACTCACCATCCGCAAGCCCGCTCCGCCGCTGTGCCCTCTGCTAATCAGAGGGACACGCGTTGGAGCGTCCACACAACAGGCTATTCTACGCATACGGGCAAAGAGACCCCTTAGGCACACAGTGCCTAAGAAAGAGTTTTTGCCCGCATCCCAGGGTGCATCGGCCCGAATAACAGGTCTTCCCCCGGACGTATCCGAGAGGGAACTCCAGTCCACTTGCGCACGTGGAGGTTTAATGCCATAGCACCCCGCAACTATACCCCTAGGGAAACAACTCTGACTTTGCCATTCGGCGTGTATGCTCGTAACTACACTGGCGAGCAAAAGTATGGAACCAATTTCTAGGAATTGATCCGCGATAGCTCCTTATATACATATAATAGCTTGAATGAATTTGGTATCAATTTAAAGTTAAGCTTTAAAATGGTGCCATTTTAATAATTCTTAATTAGTTATTAAATATTCAGGATGAATCGGAGTGATTCCATACTTTTGCTTGGAAGTGTAGTACAAGACTTGGCTGTGTAGATCGGTTAGGAACTCGCGATTCTGGATTAATTAATTACAGTACTTTTAAAGTTATAATATGGAAACTTTATTGAGTGGGATGCCTTGTGGCTGAACTGTATCTTAATATTTTACTTTTTGACAATTAAAAAGTGTCTACCGTTTATGTAAATAGGTCGGCTATTTACATAAAATAAATACTGTGAATTTGAGTTGCGAATCTTTAGTGCCTTACATAATCGAGTTTTAGGTACTTTATTTTAGTTGTAGGATTTTCAATTTAATAGGGCACCAATTTGTTTGAGTAAAACTTTTAATTCCTTTCAAAGGTATTCAAACTGATACTTAATAGGATTGGCAACGTCTAGAATTATAATTTAACTACAAAAATATTAAAGTAGATCGAATTAGTCAGGCAGGACAAATCGGGGAAATACGCAATGAAACGGAAGCGGCATGAAAATATACGTATTTTGTATTTTTATCTGTCAGTGCTGCCTGCCACAAAATGAAATATGTTTGTTAAAAACCTAAATATTTACAGTTTCCGTTTTTCCCCTTTCTTTCCTAAATAACACTGTAACGGGCCTTACAAACATCGCAACGTTTACTAAGCCACTATTGTTTTTTGTCAAAATGTTGTTCGACGAATCAGTAAGATAGACAGACGCGACACCTGACATGACCGTACCGGTGTGCGGCAATAATCGAGTTGTCATACGACAAAACAAGAGTGACAGTCGCTTGGGATCGAACCAATTTTTAGGGTTCCGCACCCAAAGGGTAAAATTTTAATATGGCAATTAAAACAGTGGTATACTGAATGTTTGGAAACATAATACTTCGAACAACCGTCGTTTCGAGTAAGTGTAACATCGGTAAAAAGATTTTCGGCCAAATGAAATGTTGGAATAACGAAAAAAAACAAATAGTAGATTAACTGAAACAATGGCAAACGTGACTTCGATGAAGTAAAAAAAAAACTAAATGGTAATAGTTGAAATGTTTTCGGTCAAATGAAATTCGGTCAAACGTTTTTCGATCTTATGATAGGTAACCACACACAGCACATGCTTATATTAAGGGCCCTTTGGCCTCGTACGTAAACCTATTCTTTCTGCTTTCTTAAGATTTTTTGGTTACAAGTATTGCAATGGAATGGTCGACCGTACTTTTCCCCAAAAATCTCCTTTAAACTTTAAACGTCAGTATTGCGAAAAATATAGCAGTATCAAAAATTAAACATATTTTTTATTCAGTAATCCGAATTTTATCTGTCGGAACATTTCCACTTATCTTGTGTAACTGGCAAAAAAACAATGTTTTTGTTCGTTTTTCACAGATTGAAAAACAGTTATAAGAACAAAGCTGCTGTTCTAAATACTTATTTATAATGTATAAGTTGAAACCCAGATATACGAATAGATTTTATGTAATTTGTTTCTTCGGTGAAAGAAACACTACTCTACTAAAAGCTTTTTATTATTTTGCTATGGTGTGTGGGTAATGGGTATTCTTAACGTAAATGTCAACCTGTATAAGTAACTTGATAAATTAATGTGTTTGTATGAGTGTTCTTTCAGTGCCAAATATTTAAGTGAGTAATGTAACTATCTCGTGATTTTTGTGGACGCAACGTTCACATACCAATTCTACAGTCCTTTCTTTGCAGGTGTACCAAATGTTATAATAAACAATAACGTAACTATACATGTCAAAAACAATCGGTCGTTATAGATCATGACGTCAATTTTGAAGTGTTTTTGTTCGTTGATAATGTTGAACACGTTACCCATAGAACAACAGCTGTAGGCATGGATTTAAAAGTAGTGAGTAAGCAAAGAAATATTTCATTTCATTTTCCTTATTCAAAAAACTGTCTATACCTACACGGAAGTTTTTTGAAATGAGCTACATATACAAACAGATAACTTTGTAGTCACAACTTATGAGTATATAGGTACGTTTAATTTTTGAAGTGATATTCACTAACACTATCATTAGAATTTATGACATACATAATGATGTACATAGTAATTATAAAATATAATAATTACCGTCATACCGCAGTATGAACCCTATTTCCGAACAAAAAATCAGATATTACATTTACATTGTCAAAGGGAAAAATATTATATTTTGTATAAAACATCTGTTTCTATTGATAATTTTCAGCATTGTTTTCATAGTAAAAGCTATTTATAACCATAAGTAGATACTTTCAGCCCATGAAAAGTTGATTGTTTTACAAATAACCCTGTACAAGTCGTGCACTGAAAAGTATGAAACAGGAACAATATAAAAATACATAAATTAAGTAATAGCCGTGATCGTGTGCTACCTGCGGTTGTTATAGGTTAGAACCAGAAACTGTAATAAAATGACTGTGGTCTGAGTATTGAAAAAAAATCTTTTGGCGGAATTGAAACAACAAGTACTAGGTATATTATGATGGACAAGTAAGATTATTTTGGCTACACAGATTAGTATAATTATTACAAGAATACGTTAATTACCAACGACGATATATTACTAGACTCCTAATAACAGGCGACCGATGTCTGTCAACACATTAGGCAAAAAAGTCTTATATCGAATTAATTTCTTTTTTCATAACTTCATTTCGACCACTCCTGTGAGCCGTAAACATACGTTGAGACAGAACAGGCCTTGAGTTAGCCAATCACAATGCAGTACCCCTTCCCCCTCGCTTACGTAGTACCTCAGCGAGTTGACAGAATAGTTTTTAGGGTTCCGTAGTCAACAAGGAACCCTTATAGTTTCGCCATGTCCGTCCGTCCGTCCGTCCGTCCGTCTGTCCGCAGTTTAGCTCAGAGACGCACAGTACTAGAGAGCTGTAATTTGGTGTAAATATACGGATTTGTTGTGCCGAAAAAGTGGTAAAATAAAATCTCGTAAAATATTTTTTTTTAGGGTACCTCCTTTACACGTAAAGTGGGGATGTTTTTTTTTTTTTCGTATCCCTTAGTGTGGGGTATCATTAAATAGGTCTTTAAAAAATATTGATAGTTTCCATTAACAATTTTTTGATAAAAAAATTCGTTTGTGATATATTAAGCTTTAAAGTGCTAAATTTTGCTCGACTCCAGTGTCCCCCCCCTCTACCAGCTAAACGGTTATGTTTGGGGGTGTGAAAAAATTCACAACAGTAGTCTAAATAACGAAGTTTAAAAGAAAATTATCATGACTCAGTAGGCTTTACAACTTTACGAGTAATAGTCGACCAACTTATAAAATGTACTTGGATAACATATTTTCTTAAACAAAATGTATCGGAGAACATGTTCTTCAACTGCAAATGTAAGTTTGTCAACTTTATATTTACAGCTTTAATAGGTATGTTTTTACGGTATGTTTTTTGGGGATAGGTAGGTTTTTATCGTCAACTATTTTAACTAACTTCAAAAAAAGGAGGAGGTTCTTAATTCGTCGTAATCTTTTTTTTTATGTATTTTCCCCGATTTCTCAAAGACTCCTGGACCGATTTTAAAAATTCTTCTTTTTAAAATTAAATTCAGCGAATCAGTTTAGTTAGTTCGCATAAGTATTTTGATGGGCAACTACGGAACCCTACACTGTGCGTGGCCCGACACGCACTTGGCCGGTTTTTTTGTTCCTTAGATCGTGCATGCGGAGTCTAGTTATATATCGTCGTTGTTAATTACCCATCAAAGATGAATCCGTGACATACAATTAACATGCAACATTGTTTTTGCAGCATTGTGACAAGTAATTTGCATTAATTTTCTAGTCAACAAACAGCAAATAAAATTCTAAGATAATAAGTAGAAAATTCATTAAAGTGTGTGTGCTATTGACCTAATGTCATTTTTTATTAACATTGTGTCAACAATGACATTAGTAAGGTCAATAATGATGTCAGATCCGTGTTGTTAATAATATTGATGTATTCTACGCTTCATTTTTTTTGTTTAGAAACGGATTCATATCACGTGAGTACTTAAATGATTGAAAGCTAACTTTAATTCACGTGTTTTCGACATACATGTGAACTAATAATATTAATCAAATAAATACGAGAAACCTGTTTCTGCTTCACGCAGTTTTAAGGAATTTACAAAAAAAAAAAAATTGACAAGCTAACTTTGGTCACGTGAATCTAACTGATATTCTAAATACCTGCTTCTGACGCCATAAGCCCCACTTTCGAATTTCGATTCTTTACAATATCTTTATTAATATGCATTGATTTAGCATACAAAAAACACGTGGCCATTTTTTTTTATCTAGCCGATGGACTAATTCGATTTGCAATTAATTGATGCTGTCAACCATGCGAAATTGGCTACTGACCTTTTATATCTTTATTTACTTTAAGGTGTGTCATCACCATAGGTCGGAATTAGGTTATTAGAATTCATATACCTTCACTGATTTCATACAGCGAAAGAATAAAGTGGATATGCCCCAAAATCCCGGAATTACTTTTAAAGAGCAGAAAAACCCCATGATTTATTAAATTAATAAGTTATTTATTTTTACACAATTTATTTGTTTAATCTATCCTGATTTTTTGTTATTATTATTTATTTGTAATACTGTTTTCCACACGAGATTGCCTACTAGAAATTCCGAGAAGTACTAAAATAACGACCTATTCCCGACCTCTGGTCAACTATGACCAGAGGTCGGAAATAGGTAGAGATGAATGAATCACTGAGGTCAGTATTATCACTAGATAAAATTGACCTTATTCATTCATCAAGTTTGAAACTAGATCACAACACACGAGGTCATAAACCTCGAAGGAGAAGAAGCTGCATTATAAATTATTATGTCGATATAAATCAACGACGATATAATACTAGACTCCTAATAACAGGCGACCGATGTCTGCCAACACATTAGGCAAAAAAGTCTTATATTCGTCGAATTTCGACCAATCCTGTGAGCCGTAAACATACGTTGAGACAGAACAGACCTTGAGTTAGCCAATCACAACGCAGTACCCCGTCCCCCTCGCTTACGTAGTACCTCAGCGAGTTGGCAGAATAATTTTTGTTCCTTAGATCGTGCATGCGTAGTCTAGTATTATATCGTCGTTGATATAAATTAACCGGTTGCTTTAACAAGCTACCTGTTGCATTGAACCTTGGAACTAAGTGTGCAGGGAAAGTGAATGTGTCAAGGCTTTGTCACTCTCAAAGAATAGACATAAATGACTGCTGGTATTTGGAGACAACAACTTATTTTCGACAGTTTTCAGTTACTTAGTTTAATAGCGACTTCAAAGTTTACAGATCAATGATCATCGTCATCTGCCTAGCCTTTTTCCAACTATATTGGGGTCTGCTTCCAGTCGAACCAGATGCAGGTGTGTAATAGTATTTTACTTGGAGCGACTGCCTATCGGACCTCCACAACCCAGTTAGCACTGGGTAAAACGATACCCCATAGTAAGACTGGTAGTCGGACTTTTAGAGATTCTGACTAGTAGTAACAACTGTCAAAGATCTATAAGGCCTTTGTCAAACAGACAGGCGATAGCGAACCGAACCAAATTATGTCATATAAAAATGCGAAAGCAATCCGATACTCTATGTGACCGGCTTCAAACAGTTCCATACATTACAAACAAAAACGCTACGCCACGCATTCGGTTCGTCTGTCAGTTTGACAAAGGCATAATGCCTTACCAACGGTTTTACGTGCTTTCCGAGGCATGCAGGTCATGATAGATGGTCACCCATCGATAGACCAACTTCGGCAGGCACGACTTCACCCGGAAGATCAGCCTGTGTGACTGTAATTGTTCAGCCACAAGCTCCTCTTAGTTTACTGATATTAAATGTAATATTTATTGATATAAAAGTGTCTATTTTGATTTGAATTATATCACATTTTCACACTCACTTTTCTCAAAGAGAAAGAAAACAAGAGAAACCCAATTACTCCTTAACTCGTCGTTAACTTTACGTAGCACTTTCTACCTCTAGTCCAGACCAAAGAAGGACTCGATTTAGAAACTTTTACAAAATTTCTTGTAACAAAATTACTAAATGTACGATTTTCCTTTGCATTTGTAGCGGTAATTTCGTCCTATTGGGTCCCGTGTGTACATTGCATACAGCCCTAAGAAGGTAAATATAATTTAAAACGTTCCACAAAAGCGCTGTTGAGACAAAACTTGATTGTACCGTGGACCCTCAAACTATTTGCAAAGCAAAGCCCCTATAATTTACTTCAGATCCTTTACTAAAAGATATGTAAACCGTTCAAATCTTTACTAATTTATAGGATCTGGTCCCTTCCGATTATTTGTTGGGGTCCTCTTAAAATCCTGCTCATTATGTTTTCAATATTTTTTTAGGCTGTGGATATTTCACGGCATTATTTAAAGGCAACTAAAGGAAAGACTGATTTTTATTTAGATAGAGCCTGGCAGTCTTTCCGCTCCACTCAGGGCGGGAAAAAATACAAAAAAAGTAATTATTGTATTTTCAAATGTGAAAAGTCATGCTAGTTCCTCCGAGCTTTCTATATAGGCCACTGCAGTTCTCAACCAACTCGACAACAAACATTTTTTTCAACTATTAAAAGCAATGTGAAGACTGACTTTGTAAGCCCGATTCATCCTACTGCCGGCCAAAGGCTCTTTCCATGACCTTCAATTTAAAAAATACTAGCAAACCCGGCGAACTCCGTTTCGCCACCAGATGGCTTCGTTTTTTCTCCTGAATTTTCTTTGCTGTATACCTCACGGAGCCCGACCTTTCCAACGAATGCAAAGCCGTGGATATCGGTTCGAGCGTTCTGGAGTTATAGCGTCAGGAACGACGCTATAACTCCAGAACGCACGAACCGATTTCCACGGCTTCCTTTTATATAGTAAACTTATTTTTATATTGTAGATGACACCTTTGGCTATGCAATAACTAAGTACCAATATCTGACCAAGATTACCTATTTTAGTTATCTCAACCAGAGCATTCACTATTGATAAGACATTATTTTTCCAGATATCTACTAATAATCTCTTTAAATATTATGAGTGAACTGATGTTTACAGTTGAAGGTCAGAGATAACATTGTGAGATACAATATCTTAAAATCTTAGGAAATATTTAGTTCTCTCTAGTGTTTTATTATGCACAGAAAAAAATGTTGTGTTACTATGATGGTAGATTGACATATAATCAAGATTACTATCAATATATCCATGAATCCACTTTAAAACAACCGGTTCTCGAACTTGAATATCTTCCATAACCGGTTTCAATAATTCAATTATCATAAATGTCAAAATATTGTTTACTAGCAATCCGCTTCGCTTCGCTCGAGACCAATTTTCAAAAAAAACGAAGCCTAGAAGTGCGTTTAGTACCGCCATCGAATTAGTCATGCAAACTTTATCACGAAAAGAATTGAAAAGCAAGCTAACCTTTTGGGAAAATGATTTATCAAACTGATGGTAAAAACCGCATCAATATTTGCTGCTTAGTTTTAAGATCTAGAACTGGATTTAATGCTCAACTGACGGTCAGCGCTGACGTTGATTCATAATTTGTATTTAGTACTACAGTACAGCGCTGATGAAATGCTACGCGCGTACGCGTGAGGGTGCGTAAAGACAGATCACACACATGTCATGTCGTCATTCACGCAAGTCATCATTTCTCAGGAAGACTCGCACCTTGTCAGAAACGGAATTCGTCAGACACACACTTTGTCACACACGCAGCTCGTCAGATATGCAACATATCTGTCAGATTCATGTATCTGACGAATTGCGTTTCTGTCGACATGCGTGTGATCCGTTAAGACGTACCCTCATGATGTGCCGTCGTCGGTCAACCAGTAAGAAATTGTACAAATAGTTGACAGTGCAAGAGATTACCATGCAATTTGCTTTACATTGCAGACTATTGGTGGAGCATGAATTCAGTTGATCCAAAAAATACCGCAACGCAGTCAAACTGACATGCAACTTCTTGAATTGTCTAAATAGGGCAAGAGTACAGACTTTGGCGAATTTTGTTTTATACTACGTAGAGATAGAGATGAGAATGAGATGTGATCGATATCTATTAGATTATTGATACTGACAATAAAGTCCCATAACAACGACCCATTCTAAGGATGTTACCACACCAACGCTATTCGATGTCGTTTGCCGGACTAAATTTTCAGTCGACGTAAATTGTTTCGATATTATGATATCAAATGTGTAGAAGAAATTAATATGGTGCTATTTATTACGTAGTATTATATGTATTTTTATAATGTTCATTTCTCACATAATTATTTAATTAACATACCTACCGTCACATACAAAAGAACAATTACCATGCAAATTCTCGAATATTTAAAATTATACTACGTGTATCTATAGTGCAATCAAAATTTGCAAGTTATGTTTTATTTTCATGTATGTAAAACGGAGCAAGTAATTTGCAAACAACCGAGAAGGCACTCAGCGCCGTTATCGAGAATTTCCATATTATAAAAACCAATATCACATTTCGCGACTAGGGAATCCAACTCAGTAACTGGGCAGTAGCACTTGACTAGGTTAACACATAAATCTTTTCTCGCTACAATTTTAAAATAAATGTTAAACAAAACAAAAAAAAAAGTAAAATAAAGGTGACAACTAATTTTTTGTTTAACAAATACGTTTTTGCTGAAGTTGGGCAAAAACTAATTTGTCAAACAAAAATTAGTTAACATCTGAAGTCCTTGTAACAGAAAGTGCTCTCAAAGTGAAACCAATTTGTATTTAAATGATGTTTTGGAAGCTGTTATGAAACTGCCGTTGGTTTTTTGTAAAAACTTTTTTCTTAAAAAGGTAATGACATTTAAAAAATCCTTGGCACAGTGTCTTCTTTACCTGTTATGGATGATTGTCATTTTTATGGAAGTTGGTAATAATTTTGGTGTCATCAAGTATGGACATAATTAATGTATTGTTTATAATTAATTCATGTTTGATTTATAAGTCCAAGGCTGTTTTTGAAATCCTTTTTTTTCGGGAATGCAACTTTTTTCCGTTTTTTGTTTAGATGCATGTTGCATTTTGTAACCATGCAAATGACTAAAAATGGAAGGAAAATAAGCATATATCAATATTATGTTCATTACAGTGAAGGAAAAAAATGTGCGAAAACAGATAGGTTCTCGAAATGAATATTTATACATATAAAACCTATGTGACATCTATTAAGCCCACGAAGTGGAAAATTGTGTGTCTCTCTCACAGTGAGATCAGAAGGAAATTGCTCTAGGAATTTTAAAGTACTTTGTAGACTATTAAATAATGCTTGTGCTTAAGAAGTTTGCAAGTACTCGTAGTTGTTCTGGGTCTGGGTTTTTGTGTGTATGTGAGTTTCTATGTTTGTAAACGTACCCGCGACGTTTTAAAAAGAAAGAAACAAAGAATAGTTTAGGAACACAATTCTATTTGAAATCAATCTTCTACTCACTGTGGACTCGATGTGAACATATTATTTTTAGACGGCCTTTGAATGTTTTTACGTTTTTATTTTTACTACTTATAATATTGTTATAACTATTATATTGTTATAATATCTTCTACAAATGAATTGCCACATTTATGAATCGAATTCGGAAATAACTGGTGCGAAATTCGGTAGGTTGCTATGTAGTTATAAATTAATAAATAATTGACTAAGAAACTTTAAGTTTACAACTTACAGCGGCTATTTGAAAACCTTTGAATAATTTGTCAAGTTATTAAGTTGGAAACGAGCTTTGACCTAACTATTACTTGAGTCTTGGATTACGGCAAAGAATAATTAGTTACTATTAAGCACTACTTGTAAAGGAGGTGTTTTTTTTTTCTCTACAATAATGGCCAAACCGTGTACCTCAAGGAGAAAAGTACGAAATTATAGGAAAAAAATCGTAGATTTTGAATAAAAATATGTTGGATTTATTCGCGCATTTGTACCACCAGAAATTGTCGATCAAAGATGTTAAAACTTGCAACCCAAGAATTGATTTTCAATCTAGCAATGTCATACGTCTCCGACATGATGCGTTTCGTTACTTCATTTATAAACGTGTGAAAACCCAAAAATGTACTTTATAGAATTTATTTATGTATTTCAAATAAGTTTTAATTACTAGTACACATTTTTGTGAATAATCATGGGAAAAAGAATTTAAAAAAATACATTTATTTCACATTTCGTATTATTTTTTGCGTTTGGTTATCTGCCGGCCAAAAGCCAGGGTTCCCGACCTAGGCCGATAGTTTTTTTCTATTGTTGTTGATATTCATTACTGTCAAAAAGCTGTCAAATAATGAAACACCGATGTCATATTTTGACAGATGAAACAGATTGACAGCCGTAAATGCTGTCATAAACGTTTCTTTGAACGCAGTTCCGTTGCGAAGTAGTGTCTTTTCATATACTTTTATTTCTTTTTCTATCTAGTATTGAAGGATTTTAAATACTGCTAAAAATACTAATTATTGGAAGGGATTTTAATAGTAATTTGTACCTCGGTACATGTTTGGGCCGAAAAAAAACACCTCCTTTGCGGTAACTAATAGTTGAAATTAATTAAGTTGATACTTCTGAATGACTTTAATTAGTTAGGTACTGAAGTTGGAACTTTTACTTCAAGTGATTAACTGATTACATTATTACTTGAAGTCAGAATTTAATCTCAAGTAAAACTTTTTTAGGACGTTGGAAAGGGTTATCTATTTAAGTATTTGTGCTAATATTTTTAAAATGGAGGTGATATTTTGTTTGTTTATTTTAATGTACCTAAGGGCACAGAGTATATAGGCAGGCTTGGCGCACTCCGCATTGTACTCGTAGGTATGACACTGCAAGCACACGCGGCCGCACCGTGGACGGGTTTCACTGACGGCCTAGCTGCTCTGCCACCCGCCGCGCCGCACACTGGTCCCGATCCGGAAAATCAGGGACATAGGAACGAAAGTCCGAATTAAGGGTTCATATTTTAAATTTAGGGTCCTTGGATGATTCTAAGACACTTTTATCTCTTGGCATTTTTTGATATCGGGGCCCGTTTCCGAGAAAAAAAATGATGTTTTATTTTTTGTATGGAGAAATTTAGTTTTCCGTAATTATTTAGTAAACGGGCAGAGATGTTAAAACCAAACCTTCATAATATTATAGCAGGCATCATTCCCCACAATTTTTGTTCTGAACAATTTCTTGATATCTCTGCCCGTTTAGAAACGGCAGGCGTTCAAAACTTAAATTTCAAATTTCGCGGTTTGAAAGGTATCAAATGCATTTTGACGATCATATTATTATGTTTCAATGGAACACAACTATCTAGTTCTTTTTATTAAATTAAATATAATTATTTACTATTTTAATATTTTTCATAATCTAATATTTCTTAAATAAAAATGAAACTAATATAACAAAAATAACAGTTTAAACAATCCAGTTTTATTCTAACAAGTCAGGGGCTATGTTATCGTCGACACTAACAAATACATCATCATCTATTAGCTCTTCTCGAAACGTTTTCTCTTCAATAAGGTCATGGACATCAGGGAATAGTTCCATTTTCTTTCTGATCATTACTGGTCTAATGCTCGTAATGTATGGATCTGAACTTATTAAAAGCTGATGAAATATGTCGGCATTCGTTTCTTTCCGGCCAATTTTCCGAGAACGTGTGTTCCTGATATTTCTGAAATCTTTATTGCGAGCTTCAGAAGCTTCTTCAGACAGCATCCCCACGGGTATAAAACTGAAATGCTGACATATTTGTGCACCGTGGATCAAAAGCTTATGTATGCTCGATGGCATATAGTACCACGGATACAACTTTACGTACAATGTAGCGGTATCCATACAGTACTTCTTGAAATTTTCAATGTTTATATTTTCCCCCGAAGAAACAGTCTGCAAAATGACGGCAAATCTTTTTATTAAATTTTCATCTACCCCTGTTATCTGTGCAGATTTCTCAAAATCCCTGAAAAACCTCCGAGCTGTATTTCCATCGTTAGTTGTGCCGAATCCTTGTTTGACCACGTCCACCAATAGTCCTGTTTGCTTAAATAGCTCTTCTTGTGTTATCTCTTTTCTTGATCTTTGTAAAAGTCTATCTTGACCTCTCGCTGCCCATTTTTTAAAATCCATATTATATGAAATGTGGAGTATACATTCCATGCACCTTAAAAATAATAAAAAATGCATTCTTTTTATATGAATATTGTGAAATTTTACCAAAATAAATCATAAATTTTTACCTTATCCACATATGCAACGAAGATAATCCGTATTTAAACATTTCGTCAGCAACTGGTTTGTTGCAGATAATGTTTAAATTATTCATCTCCTTTGGAGTAGCATGACAAATGTTGCAATTTGCATGAGATGATGTTTCCGACAAAGCTGTGCTAACTTTTCCGTCTATCATTGTCATATGCAGATCATGGAAAACTTCAAAATCATCTGAAACAATTAAAATAATATATAATATATATTTGCTTATATTTAACTTATATTGCATAAGCCAACCTTGACATAATGCAAACATACGCGTCGCACACAACACATACGCACACACACACACACACACACACACACACTCACAGATACGCCCACAGTCTCTCTCACACACACACTCACTCACTCATAAGCACACATACACAAATATCAGATCACACACAAAATTGAGAATAATTACCTATTTTAGTTGGAACTAGATTTTCTACTTCTTCATTCATAGCTGCTGTATGTTGCTGGATATATTCTTTAGTCTCCTTGACAAACTCGAACATTACTGGCCTGCAGTAATTTGTTGATGATGGGCGTGGATTTTGCCAGATTATGACATCACCAGCCATAAGACGTAAAGGCACTAAACTTGTCATAAAAACTGAGTTTTCTGAAAATTCTTCACTGACTTTTTGTTTATAAGTACTTTGTGATGAAGACCCATCGCAACCCCATTTACTAATCAACTTTAAAGAACTGGATTCAAAGTCGTGACGGCCAATTACTTTAAACAGTTTCTTCACGGTCAAGTCAAGAATTGATTGAAGCTTAATCCGAACACCTGATTCTGTAATTGTTATTTCTTCAGGATAGCAGGATTTTTTAGCTTCAATTATTTTTTGGTAGGATGGTAAAGCAGGTTTTTCATTTTCTTTTATTAATATTTTTCTTAACGTTAAATATTGCCACTTAGAAAGATTGAGCCCAATAATAAGTGCGAGTGCTTCATCTTGTGGTAAAGTTTCATTTGGCTGTTTCTTGAACAAATAATTATACATGTTTTCAGTTTTCTCATTATCTTTATAAAGACAGTCAATGACTTCAGCTAACTGTTTTTTGTTATTTTCTTTTAATTTACTGACTAAAGTAAACAGCAATTCCTCTTCCGTGTGTTCTTTCAGGGATGATATACGTCTTCTCTTATGTTTGTTCGATAGATCTTCAAACGGTTTTCTTTGTACAGAAACCTGTGTAGCCGCATCTGAACTTGAACTAGCTGTTGCTGTCACCATATCCAGAGAAATATCCATATCCAGAGAAGAATCTAGATCCTGAACTTCCATGTTACTGCTATCTTGATTAAACACAGACACTAAATCGATAGAACCTAAAGATGGCCACGTAATGTCCAAATGCAACCATTCCATGTTTTGGTTGAAGAAATTTGCTTGGCATCTGTTTGCTTTTAACCACTTTTTATAAAGATTTCCCACATACGTTGATGTAAATTTTTTTAAAACTTTGACATCCTCGGCACTAACTTCTGCATTTATGTGATTTAACAGTGTATCGTACAATAAATTACTATTTTTGATATTACCACAGCCTTTAAGTAACACATAAATATCTAAATTCGTTATTAATTGAGACATAACTAAAATTAGCAGATACGTATTGATAATTCAAAGTTCTAATGACCTGCTTAAGTTTTATTTTCTGAGAATAATAGCGGGTTGATGATAAAATGTCAAAATTCTATTACCAGGTACTTAGCTAGTACGACACTTGGTGCAAAAATTTTGTGGGTATTTAAACAACATTTTGTTGAATAAAGAACCTTGGTAAGTACCTTTCAAATCGCGTAATTCCAATTTGAATGAACGAATATATGATAAAAATGAGTTAAATTATACCTTCTCTAATCCTTTGTAGATCCGTTTTAACGTTTCTGCCCAATTAATGAATAATTACAAGAAACATTTTAAAATAAAACAGCTTCAATTTTCAATAAATCTTGAAGAAGGCCATATCAATATAATAAGAGTGATTAAAAATCACCCAAAGACCTTTAAACATATTTCTTTAATCGTCAAAAAGCATTTGGTACCTTTCAAACCGCGAAATTTGAAACTTAAGTTTTGAACGCCTGCCGTTTCTAAACGGGCAGAGATATCAAGAAATTGTTCAGAACAAAAATTGTGGGGAATGATGCCTGCTATAATATTATGAAGGTTTGGTTTTAACATCTCTGCCCGTTTACTAAATAATTACGGAAAACTAAATTTCTCCATACAAAAAATAAAACATCATTTTTTTTCTCGGAAACGGGCCCCGATATCAAAAAATGCCAAGAGATAAAAGTGTCTTAGAATCATCCAAGGACCCTAAATTTAAAATATGAACCCTTAATTCGGACTTTCGTTCCTATGTCCCTGATTTTCCGGATCGGGACCAGTGTGCGCCGCCCGTTTCGCACGCGCTCCTTACATATTTTTGGTAAAATATAATAAATAAACAAAAAAATGTAAAATTTATGCTCGAGAGAATAAACTCTCGAGCATAAATTTTACATTTTTTTGTTTTTGGGAAGTGACACTTCTGTACGTAGTACTATTAAGTATTCTGTGGTGGGGGTAATCTACGGAACGAATGATCAGATTTAATTCTTTTTTTGGTGGATTTCCCATTTTTTGTGTAATAATAGGCTATGTAACATCACACTACGACCCTTAGGAGGCAAGAGAACGCTTACCAAAAACCAAATAATTGCTCTAAATAAGTAAAATAGCGCATACGTTAAATATTATAGCAATACTCCTCAATATCTCCTTGGGCAGACTGGTTGGTAGATTTTCAAGCTGCTGACTTACAGCGACTGTTAAAGATCTACACTATTAGAAATGACGGTGAGTTTACATGCTTTCGAAAATACGAAAGACACTTCCTATGACAGACGAGAACCCATCCACAGATCAACCTCAGCAAGCGCGGTTTAGCCTTGAAAATCGACGTGTGTGAAGTTTTTCATTTTAATAAAGGGAGAGCAGTGGTGGCCTAGTGGACCCGACTTACGAGTTTTAGGTCGTGGGTTCGGAACCCGCCAGACGCATTACTTTGTGTAATTTATTTGATCAGCACTGCTCTCAAAACGGTGAAGGAAATAATCGTGAGGAAACCGGCATGTCCTAGAATCAAAAATTCGAAGACATGTGACATCCACCAATCCGCACTGGGCCCGCGTGGTGGATTATGGCCCACTCCCTCTCACAGACAGGAGGCCTGTGTCCCAGCAGTGGGAACATTATAGGCTGATGATGATGATGATGAATCAGATAGGCAATAATCAGAGCAGAATGGCCAATGGGGCTGAAGTTCTCGAATGTAGACCACGCACCGACAAGCGCGGCGTTGGACGTCCGCAACAGCACGGTACAGCTTGACATAAAAATGTAGAAAACCGGAAGTCGCCACTGTCTTCGCGCTACCAGCACTTTGAATGATTTTATTTTATTTTTTTTCACTTATTACGTTAGTTTTATGTCACAATAATAAATCTAACAAACCTGCGGTCTTTGTTTACATCAAATATCAAAGATTTTAAAACGCTGTCAGAAATAAAAATTTTAGTTCCGTTTCAATCCGTTCTGGCCAAGCTGTAAACAGTCGATCTTATGAAGACCACAGGATCACGCTGCGCTGGTGGCAAGGCGCTTCCAAACAGTTCTATTGGAACTCAATGGGGGAGGCCTATGTTCAGCAGTAGACGTGCTACGGCTGACATGATGAATTAGTTAAGCAGTGGTTTCGTGTGAACAATACTATTGCTCACCACAAAATCATTCTCGTGCGTATTATTAATAATAATAAACAATGAAGTGACGTCATATCATTAATACGTGACTTTCACTTTGAATGGTAATCAGCCATCGTTCTAATTATTACCATTTATTATTTTTATTTAATAAAACACGTATCGGTGCTACTTACTACTACGAAAGTGAATAAAATTGAGTTTGACCGAAATATCTAATAACACATTTTTTTTGACATGAGTGTCTGTTTTTCGCAACATTATAAAGAACCAAACATCAGCAAGCAGTAGGGCTTACAACCATTACTGTAATCCTTTTTTTCGGTGGTAAAATCATCAAAATATGAGAGGTAGAAGCTGACAGTCCGAAATCATCAAATAAAAAAACTTAAAAAAAAAAATGTAACCGTCTTCAAAACAACCACAAAAAAGTTCAAAATAACCTATATACAAAAAAAACTTTTCTTTCGAAAGTCGGTGACTTTATTTTTTATTTCATTGACTTTTTGTCACCGACTTTCGAAAGAAAAGTTTTTTGTAAGTATATAGGTTATTTTGAACTTTTTTTGTAGTTGTTTTGAAGTCGGTTACAATTTTTTTTTTAAGTTTTTTATTTTATCCTTTTTAGTTTCACTATTCAACCCAAATTATTGTCCAATACATAATTTTCTTACATGTGCTTTGACTTTGTAATCCATAGCACCGTTAGTAACAACACCCATGTATGTATGTACACAATGATCTAAAAATAAAAACTACTGCACTAAACTAAATGAAAATTGTATGGGACCAAATGGCAGATATATAACGAACAAAAAAAGAATCATCGAAATCGGACCAGATACCTCGGAGTAATCGGTGTAGACAAAGTTGAAAACTTTTAGGGTTTTGTTCATTTTTCAAAAAGTGCTAGCCCTATTTCGTTAAAATTTTAATGTCACCCTTCCGGAAGAAGAAGTATTCAACAAAAAAAGAATTTTTCAAATCGGTTGTTAAACGACGGAGTTATGCCTGAACAAACATAAAAAAAAATATATAAACATCCGAATTGAGAACCTCCTCCTTTTGGAAGTCGGTTAAAAAGAAAGAGGGTCCCAAATCATCAAATGAGAGCGAAAAGCGAACTGTCAGTTCCTTCAGTTGCCCTTTGCGTTCTAGGGTCACCGTTTCTTGTCGACGGTGCGTTGTACTCCACAAGCGCCTCAAAGAGCGGTCAGCAATATACGGGGCCCCCTTAGAGGGTCAGAGCCTGCCGGGGTCGCGGAACGTAGGAATATAAAGGGCTATTGAAGGACACCGTGGACTCATTTGATAATTTTACCAATGTAAAAAAAAAGAAGGATCACCATTACCTACAGACGGTCTCAAGCCTCATTACTCTCATTATCTTCTTTCTTCTTCTTCTTTAGCCTCTTTCTACCATCTTGGTGTAGGCCTCCTTCAACACTTTACATTCTTCACGACATCGAGCTCTTTGTAACCAATTTTAGCCCGCAACCCTTTTCACATCATCCTTCCAGCGCATTTGTGGTCTTCCTTGAGGGCGTTTTTCTCCCCATGGCTTCCATTCGAGAAGACGTTTGCACCAAGAGTTTTCTTTCCGGGCAACATGGCCAGCCCAAGCCCACTTCAAAAGTGCCACTCGTTTCATCACATCTGTGACTCTGCATCGTTATAATACTCTCATTATACTAGAAAGAGATAATCATATCGAGATGTTATATTTAGTATTCTGTAACTGTCATGAAGATAAATGATTAATGATATTATTGTTCGAAAACTAATATAGAAAACAATCGATCAACTGTCCTGTCGCATGTTCCATTAGTATGCTATTAATATCAGTCATTATTTTTCCTCTGGTTAACCTCAATGTATACGGAAGTCTTGATGGCTCGGAAGAAGTTAATAATTCTAGGAAAATAATAATAAGCCTGTGTTGAGGATACGATTGGCGCACCGGCTGAGTAATTGACTGTTGAGCTGCATGCTGCGGGTTCGGTTCCCATTCGAAACAAAATACATTCTTTTGATCTACAAGTACATAATCACTGAATTTTTTGTGTATAAGAGTTTAAAAATGTTCATTAGAGCACCCACTATACATACAGGAGAAATAATGAATTATTCCCGTTGGATCCCACTTTTGAATCCCACTTGAATATTTTTCCCGTTGGATCCCACAAAAAACTAAAATGTACCCGTTGAATCCCCAAAAGAGAAACATTTTATTCCCGTTGAATCCCAAATACTATTCCCGTTGGATCCCACACTTTGTAAAATTCTTAAATTAGTAACAGTGAATAACTTTAAAATAGAGGTAACACTTTTCTTCTGATATTATGTACACATGTTGTCATAACGTGGGATTCAACGGGAATAAATCGGAATGATTCCTTAAGATGTTATGAACCCTTTGTAATTTGAATTGAACGCAAATATTGTTCACAATTTAACTATCCTGATTTCTGATGACGATGTTTTGTATTTCACACAAAAGCGAAATTATAATACTGACAGACAGTGACAAGATTTCTTGTTGAGTACGCTTTACGAAAATTATTATCATCAAGAAGTACGGTATTTATTTCCTTAATACTAATGGTAGCTCTATAAGCCAAGGAAATTCGATGACTAAATGTTTCATTTAAAAATGCTAACTAACATAACATTGAAGAATTAGGCCGTGCTCTAATAAAAGCGATCATCACGTTTATATTTTTAACAAGTCACTGTATCGATAGAGGGCGCCATCTCTTTCTCGCTTCATGTGACGAAAGACGGCCATTTGCGTTAGGGAAACGGGGACAAGTGAGTGAAACAAAATACAAAAGGGGATGATGACAGATGGATTGACGGTCAAATCAAGTGTGACATTTCAGACATCCCATAACAAGCAGGGTTTCGATTTCACATACCCGTAACAAGGCATTTTAGTGACAAAGACATTTAATTTTGAGTAAAACCAAATAACAACATGGTTACCGATTTTTGGGACTGCCTTAAAAGGACACCTAGGCAACCGAAAAAACAGGATAAGTTATAATCAGAAAGAATCTGATAGTTCGTTTGACTACATTCAGGGCGAAAGAACTCGTTTGATGATACTTCTACCCAGAAGAAAAAGAAAAAGAAAATGGTTACTAAACACTGGAGAAAAATTGTAATAGGTATTTATTTTTTATTTATTTTATCCATTAATCTAGACTAACTGACAGTCCTAGAAACCGTAAATTTTGCATGAAGTCAGTTTCCAAACTAAATCAGTCGTAATTGTCGCTTTCAATGTCACTTACGTGAGCAGAAAACTGGAAAAGGCGACTGTGTAGGCGCGAACATACGGTCAGGTTCGTCAAATTAAATAAACCAACACGTGTTCGCAAACTTGATTAGGACACGTCCCGCAGTTTTTACTAGTAAACTGCGACCTTCAAATCAAATAGTAAAAGTCTGCTCCCTAATGTTGTAAACCTAATCAACCGACAAGAAGATTAAGCTTGAAATGACGTCTTTTACACAATAAGAAATTTGCAACCTGTCTCTTTGATTTCAAGGTCGTATTTCCTTTAATAGCTTCACAGTTACTGACATGGTGACAGCTCAATGACAAGGCTATAGTAACATAATGGGAGGAAGTTTCCCGGATAATAAGAGGTTGATGATATCTTCGAGACGGTATCAGTTCACCTTGATCAGTCTTTTGCTACAGATATTTTGAATTATTATTAAATTTATTTTATGCCTTGATTGATTGCAAAAATCTCCTGAGTGATATAATTTAATCATATGTTATCTATCTTATAATTAAATCTAATTTATACATACTTTTTTTTTTGTGGGGAATTAATTTTGTGGCGTTACAACAACCCGTTTAAACAATGTGTAGATAAATAAAAACATTTTTTTTGTAAAATTATTTTTTAAGTGTGAAAGTTTCGATGAATAACTGGATCAATAAATGGATAATAATGGATAAATGGTTGTTTGTGAGTTAAAATTTTTGTAAACGCACCTACGATACTGGCGACAGAGAGATCCTAGAGTGGGGTAACGTTTTACTTTAAAGCTGTAGATCCTAACCAATGTGTAGATATTCTACCAGAATTTTATCTGCTTAAAGTTGCACGCGATGTTATCAAAGCAATTATTGTAATTCAGCTGCAGGCTATTAAGCATTAAATTCATCACGTTTAATTCTTGACTCTCTGGTTTGATGATAAGTTTACAGTTGCATCTAGTACCTAGATGCAACTGTAAACCAATCATCAAACTTATATATATACGCATTTTATTCAACATGACATTACAATTTTTCACCTACGTCGAAAGTTTGCAAAATCAGTTCAATAATGCCAAATTTTAAATCTTACGGTCAGTTCACACCGAAACGCGACGCGACGTGACGCAACTATACTGCAAATGAACATCTTATCGTGAAGTAAATAAAGTTAGAATTTGAGTCGCTATTAAAATGCAGCGCGGCGCCGCTCTGCGTCGCGCTACGTTGCCAAAGGTGTAGCTTTTCATACAGGAAAGAGAGTTAGATTTTGAGAAGCTCTATGGAAATGGGCGCGCAGCGTCACGTTTCCTAACCTAATCCTTAGGCCTTTGTCAAACAGACAGGCGATAGCGAACCGAACCAATTCATGTCATATAAAAATACGAAAGCGATCCTATACTCTATGTGACAGGCTTCAAACAGTTCCATACATTACAAACAAAAACGCTACGCCACGCATTCGGTTCGTCTGTCAGTTTGACAAAGGCATTAGAATAATCAGGCAATATTTTTCACACTACTAAGACAGAGACCTTCTTTCAGCAAGAGGGAGTGGGCTGTAATGCACCACGCGGGCCCAAAACGGGTTAAATGTCACATGTCTTCGAAAATTTAGTTCAACGACACGTTAGTTTCCTCACTATATTTTCCTGCACAGTTTTGAGAGCAATGTACATGTTTTCGCGACGACTTGCAGCTAGTAAGGGCCGTTACTAATGGACCGACCAGACCAGCGGCCATCAATTACAATTATGTTGATGGTGCTCTCTCGTGTCCACTCTGTGCAAGAGTTCAAAGTAAAAAAGGTAATTTTTAAGGTTCCGAATGGGACCCTATCGCTAAGGCTTCGCTTCCCATCTGTCCATACGTCTGGGACAAGGCTATATCTCGTGAAGCGTGATAGATAGAGAGTTAAAATTTTCACAAATTATATTGTGTTTCTGGTGCCTCTATAACAACAAATACTAAAAAATAGAAAAAAATAAATTAGTCACAAGTAGGTTGATGACGAAACGATCGCCGTAACCGAAAGCGGCATGGAAGGATATTTTCAAATGTGAAAGGATATATTATTGACATAGTTTTATCAGGCCAAATAGTATTTACTATAAGTATATTCATGTCTAATCGTTAGGTCAACGACCGTGGGTAATTTGAAACAAGCTGTACCTCAATATTGCATTGTCAGTTTGCCACGGATTTTTTTACGGAGGATTTGCTTTTGATCACCATCTCGCTGATGGTAAGCTGGCAAGTGATGTGGTAGACGGTGAAGCACGCTTACCCAGAAGTAACCTATTTACTCTTAACTTTTTATAGATACTTTTGGGCTAGGAGGCTTCGCAGACCAGCATTAAACATTGGATGATATCAAATATCGAGGGTATAGCGCTCAAACCCAATAAGTACGAAATTGACACTTTTGAGATATTCAATATTTAAGTTTTAAGGACATAAATACCTATGTTATTCAAATAATGTCGTTATAATGAGTATTTGAGGTAAAAGTGGATACGTTGAATTAGCGTAAAACAGTACTTTTGAGTTTCTGAGGTAGTCCATTTTGTCATAATAAAAATTTAAGTTGCAAAGGGTACCGACTTATTGGGTTTTAGATCTAGAGAAATTAAACATATTATGTACTTTGAAAAATGTTTTTTTTTAAGGAATTACAAAAAAGATTAGGAGAAATCACTCTTCGTCACTTTCGAAAGCTGTCGAATGCATGAAATTCCTCTGGTATGATAAGTTTTTCGAGATATATTTTTTTAGCAAGGCTAAGTGGTGCGGCGACCTCCCCGATGGCGTCAACGTAATATGTTACGCTGACGACACGCTCGTTCTGGCGTCCTCGACAGCCGGTGGAACTTCAGGGAGCACTTCCTGCGTCTGGCTTCAAAACTGAACCAGGCAGCAGCCGCCCTCAGGCGACTCCTGCCTAATCTCAGCGGGCCAAACGCCTCCTGCCGTAGGCTGTACGCTGGTGTCGTGCGGTCCATAGCCCTGAGCATCCGGACACGACCACTAAAGTTGGTAGCATGCCAGAGGGTCATGGCTATCCGGATGAGCCGGGGATACCGCACGATCGCCGGCGAATCGGCCAACCTCCTTGCCGGATAACTGCCCTGGGATTTGGAGGCGACTGCCCTCCAGCGCGTCTATGAGTGGCGCGTGGAGGCACAGCGCCGGGGTGTATCCCCACTGCCTCGACAAGTCGAGGCGCGGTGGGAAGAGCTCCGACGCGATCTCAGGGCAGTATGGAGGGGACGACTGTCGCGACCGACATCCGGGCACGCCGCAATCGCGGCATTAAGACCCCTCTTTGAGGAGTTGCAGGATAGGCGTCACGGCGTCCAGACCTACCGCATGACGCAGGACCTCGCCGGACACGGAAGTTTCGGGAGGTACCTGTGTCTGATAGGGAAGGAGGAAACGCCCGGGTGTCACCACTGCGAGGATCGCCTGGAGGACACAGTAAAGCATACAGTGCAAGACTGCCCCGCTTGGGCAGAGCACCGACGTGTCCTCACGGCGACGATAGGCGATGACCTCTCGCGCCCGGCATTGGTCGCGGCCATGCTGCGGGGCGAGGCGGAGTGGGAAACGGTCGCCTCCTTCTGCGAAGCAGTCATGCTCGCGAAGGAGGAGGCGGGCCGCGTGAGGGATAGGACAATGTCCTCCCTCCACCCCACCCGCAGTGGTGGACGCCCACGGCGGCGGACGTCGCCAGACGATCTCCGGCCACCGTAGGCTCGGACATGCGGGCGGCGAGTAAAGGGCAACTCGCTGTCCGACCATGGACCATTCCGGGTCGACGGCGCTTTGTGTTCCACGTGGCCTCAAAGAACGTCAGAATAATGACGGGCTCCCCTCTAGAGGGCCAAAGCCTGCCGGGGTCGCGGGACTGATCTCTTTACCGTGACTCCGGAACATAAAAGGCTATTGAAGGACACTGTGTATTTTAGTATGAGTCTGACAGTCCCTCCCGCCCTGCCCGGGGTGGGAGGACTCATATTTTGATGATTTTATCACGTAAAAAAAAGGCTAATTGGTCATTGAGTGGAATGTAAGTGCTCTATTTCGTTTGGTAATTGAACATTAACTGAAGGCGGGTTTGAATTTCATTTAGCTCTAGTTTTTGGTGTATTAACAGCCATTTTACAGACATCTATGCTACGAAAGTTCTCGGACATGTCCGTTACACTTTATTACTATCAATCTCTATTGTTTCCTTCACGTCCTCTTTTGTAATTGTTTTCTAGCTGCTTTAAAAATGATTTTCCACTCGCTTAAGCTTAGTTCGGACCACGCTAGTAGTTTAGTTGAGTAGCGAGTAATTTAGTAGCTAAAATTCTCGCTTCTGCCCAAAAATCGTTCGCACTTTGCTTTAGTACAGGTTATAAGTGAGTGGTGTTTTGCAAGACGAACAGCCTACAACGCAATAATATAAATAAATTGTTTAATTGTGGATAAGGAATTACGTGTGATCAAAAAAAGAAGCTATGATACAATAATATAATAATGAGAGCCCACAAACACTTTTCTGGTAATCGTGGACAAACATACAATCGACTATGAAAATCTACAATCCAAGTTGAGCAAAAACGGATCCATGCGGACAACTTCACAGGATATCCTTTTGTGTATATACTAATACCTTCTCCAGAATGAAACGAACACCTTTTCTGATAACCGCATCAAAATTGTTTCAGCCAAACCCGATATAATTAACGGACAAACATACATACAAACATACAGGTCGAACTGAAAACCTACTTTTTTTGAAGTTGGTTAAAAATACTAGCGTAGTCCGAACTATGCTTTAGTTTAGAGTATTATCAAACTAAATAAAAGAACTTCGATAACAATACGCGCGATGCAAATGCGCCTCGCAAACTGACAACAGTAATGCTAGAAGTTCATAGGTCCAATTGATTTATTGGGTTCTTCTTCGAACAAAGTGTCAAGAAAGTTAGTTGACGATGAGAGCTAATACAATATAACTAAACATAACTTGTTACTTTTGAAACATAATCGAACAGTAAAACCCGACAAATACATTTGTTTTGATTTAACTTTTGGTTTTGTTTGTTTTTTTAATCTACGTATATAAAGATAAAACCCGATAAATACAAATAGTGATTATTGCCTCTAAACAGTTGGGTCATTTTAGTTAAAATTGTTGAACACTCAATACCAATAAAAAGCTTTATGTGGTTTAAGCGTGAAATAAAAATATTATGGTACAAGATAACACGCTTTATGGGGTACCAGTTTTTAAGTCTTGGCCAAACGTGGTGACTTTATTGGGTTATTACCTTAAGTAACTTTCTTTCTGCTGCGAATTCCACTTATTGGATTAGACCACTGGAAAGAGCGTCAAAAATGCATTAAGATGTACTAATAAAACGAGTTTTGATTTTTTGACACTTATTGGGTTTATACCCTCGATATTATATTAAAATTATTGCTTCGTGTTTTTGTTTAGTTAACACTATTGTTTGCCTATTATTGCCTATAATGAGGGACATAGACGAGTTTCGTTCGACTTAAGATTTGTATTTTGTACTGTACAAGTGTTCCTGTGATACACAATAAATAATTTGATTAATTGACAGGGACGCTTGATGAACAAACATACAAACATTTTACATGGAGGTACAGGTGCACAACTTCAAATTTTTGTTTTTATTTAATAAACTACTTCCACCTTGTATGAATTATCAACGAATGTGAACCAGGTTCCACTAAAATGATTATTTTACTAGCCGCTTTTAATACCGGTTTTCAGACAGACATTAAATGCCAATCGGTTCAAATCCACTGCATTTTCGAAAAGAACTGACGCGACTGACGCAACCAGTTTTTGGGATGCCGTTTTCGACACAAAAAAAAACACTGAGAAGCAATCGAAATTCTTTTGTTTCTTTGTTCCAAAAATATCTACTTATGTTTCGGTGGGAACATGCAATTCTTTGGTATGTAAATAAATCAACAAAAAAACTTTAAAGGCTTTGAATTTCTTAAAAATATTGATTAAGAAAATGTAAGGTACCTTTTTTTTAAATATACAAATGCTGCCAGCAACTTTGTCACAACACTTTTTAAAGTTCTATATGAAAAAAATATTATGAGTGAAGGTTGGATTTCCGTTTCTGAATATTTATGAATGATGTTGATGACACTATTGCAACTAATACATATTAAAAGTTCGCAAATGAGTTTTTTTAAGCTATTGCATAGCTTCTATCGCGGGCCTTGAGCGCGGGGACCGAATCCAGAAATTCCGTAACGAAAAAACCTCACGCTCATTTAATTTAATTTAATTATTAAATTATTAATTTATTAAATTAATTATTAAAATTAATTAATTATGAATTTATTAATATAATAATAATAAAATAATAAAACAATAATAATAATTTTTTTTTTCTTTTTTTTAAAGAAATATTTAAAAATGTAACTTGAATTAATATCAAAGAAAAAGCAATACTGCATGAATAAAATAAATAAATAAAATTATAATTGCATAAGTTGATACAAAATGCTATGCAATAGCTTTACCGCGGCAGTCCCCGAGTGCCACACGTCATTTTTTTTTGTAGTTAAATTTTTATTTTTAAACCACTACACCGATTCTGATGAATTTTGGTTCATATAGAGAGCGATAAGAAGCGGACAAAAGTAAGTATGCCACTGTTTTTATTTGAATTTATTACCTATTTATTAGTCTCATGGATATGACTGTGTATTCCCACGATTAAATTAGCATTCAAAGAATAAATAGAAGAAAACAGTTATTTTTGTTTTTGAATTTAATTATATGACTTGCTCTGAAGCGGAACTTAAAATAAATAAAGAATAATATAGGTAGGTATTGTACATTATTTAGGGTCGGCTTTTAGTTTGTGGAACTATCTAAACAGGTTACCGCGGCCCTGGCTGGCAAAGGACATTTACAAGAATAGGATTTATTTTTAGTTACTACGAGTCTGACAGTCCTTTCTGCTCAACCCAGGCTCGAATTTTAGTCTACAAACAAACTGACACTATGTCAGGTTTTCAACTATCGTCATACATACGAAGGCTCAGGCGCAAAACATCTCTTTCGCAAAATGTCTCCTGGTCGTAAAACGTCTCTTTCGCAGAATGTCTCTTTCGTAAAATGTCTCTTTCGCAGAATGTCTCTTTCGCAGAATGTGTCTTTCGCAAAATGTCGCACCTGGGACTTAAGAATAGCGGTGCATTTTGAGCAACTGACAGCTTAAATTCGGTCTCTATAAACGCAAATCCGTTCTCAAATAAACCAAACCGGATTGCAAGTCCATTAGTCTTAAGATTGCAACATTACAAGTACAATATAAGTATACAAGTACACTACAGGACATTAGTACCTTTACACTGCCGCAGCTGTTGTACCTATACATCAAGCTATACAAATCCAGTTTATCTTGGCCTTTCTTTACATAATCTTTCGGCACAATAAACGGTCAGTTTATACTGGTTATGCTTCCGGTATAACTACAGTTCCTTTATTGCAGAAACAATGTCGAACATTCACTATAACGTAGTGTTAGTTATTTAATGACTAGGAAACAGCAAAGATTGTTTTAATTTTAAATAATCAATTATTATGAACAATATTACAAATACTCTTTTTAATATTTTTTTCTGTTTCAATTAGTTATGGTATCTACTAACTTACTGGCAGTCTGAAAAAAAAATAACGGTCTATTATTTTAAATACTCACTACTATTTAATTGTACAGATTTTAAAAAACTAGGATAATCAAACCTCTCGATTGGACTTTTAAAGATATTTCAAACCAACATAGAGAAACAATCCTTAATCATCGAAGTTATGTTTCAATAAATAATAATAAAATTCTTAACTTAATTCTTAAGGCCAGGTAATCAGGAATCGACCTATTTTTGATTCAACAATAAACAATCAAATATTCTTTTTTTCGATCCGAAAAAAATATATGTTGTAGTTCAATGATACCATCATTCTCCATTGAAAAAGGAGTCAAGCAAGGAGACCCGCTTTCACCCAAGCTTTTTAACAGCGCTCTAGAAGAAATATTTAAAAATTTAACAATTCGCTGGGAGGGAAGCGGCATTGAAGTTGGCGAAGTTAGGTTAACCAATCTCCGCTTCGCTGATGACATTGTATTATTCTCATCCACGGCAGCAGAAATGGAGTTAATGTTAAACCAGCTCGGTGAGGCAAGCCTTGAGGTTGGACTGGCGATGAACATGTCAAAGACCAAACTAATGTCGAACACCACTAAGTATGGGATCAGAGTGAATGGTGAAGAACTGCAATATGTCCATGAATACATTTACTTGGGCCAGCTAGTCTCGTTCCAGGCCAGACAAGACAGGGAAGTCATTAGACGAACCGAAAATGCCTGGAAGAGCTACTGGTCCATGAAAGACCTTATGAAGGGAGATCTCCCCTTATCACTAAAACGCAAAATCATGGACATGTGCATTCTTCCCATTTTGACATATGGATCTCAAACTTGGTCTTTGACAAACATACAAAAGTCCAAACTCAAGGTTTGCCAACGTGCAATGGAGCGCAGTGTTCTGGGCGTTAAGCTAACTGATCGTATTCGTAACACCACACTGCGTTCCAAAACACAGATCACCGACGTTGCTAAAATGGCCGCTAAGCTGAAGTGGGACTGGGCCGGCCACGTCTGCCGGATGCCCAATGAACTGTGGGCCAAAATTACCACCATGTGGAGCCCTGACACAGCCAGAAGGCGTCGCGGCAGACCTCGCAGAAGATGGCGGGATGAGCTGGACAAAACCAACAACCAGTGGCTCACACTAGCCTTAGATCGAAATAGCTGGAAGTCGTGGGGAGAGGCCTTTGCCCAGCAGTGGGATGATACAGGCTGATAGTAACAGTAGTAGTAACAGTAACAGTTCAATGAACTATCTAAATTAATTTGCAGTTGAAAACGCGATATTTATAACTTGCCTTGATCAAAAAAAATCGCGAAAATAGAGATTTTTTTAACGTTTTTTCAGTGGTACTTGAAGTAGACCATGCTTTTGGTCCTAAAAACATATCAATAGATAGGTAATGATGTTTGTCAGAGGAATTTCCGGTTACTTTTTTTCTAAATATTTCTGTTTTTTTTTACCCTTAACTATATAACGACGTGCCCTACGTGCATTGCTTCAGTCGCCCGCGAGGCGTGTCCGAGGTAGGACCTGTGTCGCTTTTGCTGGCTCGCGCCATTCCCCCCGCTAGTGATCGATATAATATACGTAATATCATTTATTTCTGAGTTTTAACCATTTAGTGTAATTTTGTAGCCACGTTAACAGGAAAGCATAAAACGCAACGGTTACATTACAGACACAGTGCAGGCGGCATCAAAGTATATTTCTGTCACTGTCGTGTGACAGAGACACCATGATATCTTCGATGTTTCTCTCTTATGGTATCTTTGTCTCTATCTAATCTGCCACATAAACTATACAACACTGCTCTAACAAGTCATACACGAAGTTTTTGGTACTAGGCGATCATAGATATGAAAGAGTTTCTTTGACATTAGCGTAAGTAAACAAACATTTATTTTCACGAAGTTCCTTCAATCATTTTTAAGGGCATTTTTGACAATCTTACCAGGCAAACATATTACGCAAGATATCATAACGGCGGTTTTTCAAACTATTTTAGACTTTCAAAACATAAGGGGCAATTTACACTGTCCTAAATTCAGGCTCCGATATTCAGGACGTCCATAATTCAGGAAAGTGTAATTGCATTTAGGACGAGTAGCATCCTAATTAGGACACGATTTAGTACATGCTTTGGCGACTAAGTTTCTTAGTCTAAATCATATTCTGAATATCGGATCCTGAATTCAGGACAAGTTATGGCCCCTTATAAATTGTCACGGCCGGCGCGCATCGCTTCACTTCAGTCAGTAAGGCTGCGTTTCCACCAGAGATGTGCGATGGAAATGTGTCGTGCGAGGATGTTTAGCTGTGCTGTAAAAGGTGTGGTTGTTTCCACCAAAGCTGTGCATGAAAATGTGCCTATGAGGATGTGTAGCGTAGCTGTGAAATGTGGCGACGAGGGTGCGGTGTAGTGGGAGTGAAGACACAACACATCCCTCGCAACATATCCCACTTACACATCCCTCGCAACACATCCCTCGTACATATCTCTCGTACACATCCTTCGCAACACATCCCTCTCACACATCCCTCGAACAAATCCCTCGCTTGTTTTGTATGCGCAAAAATCTAGCCCCGCTCAGCCGTTTTCACCAGAGCTGTGCTGACCAAAGCGAGGTAAATGAAGCGATTCTATTGGTTCTTTACAAACACATCCCTAGCTACGCATCCTCGCACATCTCTGGTGGAAACGCAGCCTTATAGTTTGATAGGAGAGTCGTAAAATTTGCATGCATTTGTCCCGATAGTACCAGAATTACATAAAATGTGAAAGATAAAGCTTCGTCCTCTGCTGTATTTTATCAGAACCAATGAAAAATCATGACATAGTTTATGAACAGCTATTTTAAATGTTTACTCAGCGGACCGGGTAGCCGAACGGAAGAACGCCGGGACTGGTAAGCTACGAGGTTCGGGTTCGATCCTTACTTGATATGATATTCTTTTTGCATTACATAAAGATTTGTTATTTGTTTTTTATTTATTTTTTTCTAATAATATGTTACTTTTACTTTTAGTGCACAAGTAACTTGTGCTTTAACTTGGATACACTGTTTTTTATTAAATAAATTGAAGAGAGATGAATTTTAAACATGTTTCAAAGAATTTCTCGAAATAAAAATGCATGAAGGTATGCAATAATATGCCCGTGTCGATATCTCCTTGAGACGCTTTGTATTGCGCATTTTTCAAAAGTAAAAAGTTTTTAAATTCCAGCTATGCTTATAAACTGATAGAATGTCACTATAGTATGTACCATTTAACATGGCAAAAGAGGTCATTCACTCCCTCCTACCAAGTTTTTCATCACTAAGCGATAATGACACTTAATGTTACCTAAAACTACTAATAAGCGATAGTTGCTTCTATCGCTACAGTATCGTGGTACCAGCCTGCTTGACATACAGGGGTTGTGAATCTTGTGTTGCTCTAATTCAAAATTATTATTTTTTATTTCAAGAAATCAAATTGTGTGCTTATAAATTTACGCGTGACGTAAAAATGTTCCACTGTGTGTGACGGATTTAATGGATGTAGTGATAGGTAACGGCCCTTTTCCCTTCATTTGTATTTTCGTCCGCGCGCGGATCATAGTAGATTTTCAAAGTCGATTGTATGTTTGTTCACGATTATCTCGCGTTTGTCTGAACCGATTTTCATGCGGTTTACGGAAAAATGTTTATTACAGTCTAGGGAAGGTTTTAATATACTATAATATTGGATGTCTTGTGACGTTACCCGCATGGATCCGTTTTTGTTGCTCGCTTGGATATAAATTTCTAAAGTTGCCGATTATACGAAGATTTTTGTTGAATGTCTGAACTAAAAAGGGTAAAATAAAAACTTTTTTAAAAATAGTGGCAATAGTCAATGACATAAAAATCAAAAGCCACCGACTTCCGAAAGAAAAGTTATTTTACACTTTTTTGTATTTGTTTTTAAAGTCGGTACTTTAAAAAAAAAAGTTTTTATTAATACTAAGGGTACAACGGCGGTCTTATCGCTAATAGCGATATCTTCCAGACAATTATGATGGACTTGAAGAACTTTAAAAAAAAATGAGGGTAGACAGTGATGCATTTCAAATAATAGATAACCGATAATATAAATACAATACACACAAACATTTATAATAATAAAATAAAATACACATACATACATAAATATAAATATGTATTATTAGAGAGAAAGGAAATGATTTAAGACTAAGCTTTTAAAAGAAACCAGTGACTTGGCTTGTCTTACTGATACAAGCAATGCATTCCACAAACGACAGCCTGGACTGTGAAAGAATCATCATAAAAAAATGTGGAATGCGCAGGCATCAAAAGAATCAAATGTATATACAACGTGTAACGTTAATAGCGCAAAACCTCTCGTGGAGTAACTCAGCCCATGTTACTGAACAATGTTTGTTCAAAAACTTTTGGAAAAAATGATTTTTCATACTGATGGGCTCGATAATTTTCTCATTTTGTATGAAAAATCTTTTTTTTTTCCAAAAGTTTTAGTAATTGCCGATTTATCAAAATCATCAACTTTTTGGAGAACGTTTGGTCTACTCCTTTTACCTTCAGGTTGCGTTATTTTATGAGTATTTCTGTATTCACGTAATACCCGATATATCGATCTCTCACTCACCCTACATATCTACATATTTCTGACGTACGTTTGACAAGATCATGGTTAGTTAAATATTTATCCTCGAGCTTGGTGTTTTGGACATATTTAAAAATATTAATAATCATAAGACGTTCTCCGCTGGTGAGAATCGTCTTCTGTCTTTTTGCTGGCGGCGATGTTAACGGTATCGATTCCGAACCTTCTTGAGGTTGGAATATGTTTGGACGACGACGGCGTTTACTGGTTTCACCAGTAGATGTTCAAGCTTCTGGTTCCATGATTCTTTACAAGCAACAAATGAAGTAACAACTGCTGCCGGGGGTGCTGCACCCCTGACGCGATGACTTCGTAAAACAAAAACGACATAAGATCAAAATTAGCATTTTCTGTGATGAAATAGTTTTTGTAATTTATTTTAGGAAAAATAAGGTGTTTTTACCATCATGATATCAAAAAAATATTAATATACTTATATCCATACAATATGCACTAACTTTATATTTACTCAGTATTGTATTATAGGTTAATGCAAAATTATATGATGCATAATAATATATTTACTTTTGTTAAATTGTCTCAGTGTGATAAACTTGTGTAAAAACGAAAATACACTATTATAAAAAAAATATTTCGTAGGGTACGTTTGCTAGATTTTCTATTATTTTGGGTTGTGCATTGTGTTGTTTTTGTGGTAATTTTTTATGTATTATGAGACTCAAGCGATGTCAGTTTTGCGACTGTTTGCGACAGATTTGTACGGGTGAAGAGGAAGTATCGCTAATATTGAGATATCGGGATGAAAGTCGGAGCAATGACCGCTATTGCCGTGTTAAATGGCACATACTATAACCAGCAAAAGTACTAGGCTAGTATAAGATCAAGGTGGTATGTCTTGCACTCTGACGCCACGTGACACGCAGCGCGGGGATTTTTTTTTTTTTTTTTTTTTTTTTTTTTTTTTTTTTTTTTTTTTTACGTGGCAAAATCATCAAATGAGTCCTCCAACCCCGGGCAGGGCGGGAGGGACTGTCAGACTTCTACTGACTAAAATCCACGGTGTCCTTCAGTAGCCTGTTATGTTCCGGGGTCACGGTAATGAAACAATCCCGCGACCCCGGCAGGCTTTGGCCCTCTGAGAGGGGGCCCCGTCATTATGCTGACGCTCTTTGAGGCGCGCGTGGGACACAACGCGCCGTCGACCCGGGCATGGTCCATGGTCGGGCAGCGAGTTGCCCTTTACTCGCTGCCCGCATGCCCGCGCCTACGGTGGCCGGAGATCGTCTGCTGGCAGCGCGGGGATAAGGTAACTCTAAATGGCCTGCCAAAGTACTAGGCTAGAATAAGCTCAAGGTGGTACGTTTTCCAACGGGGTCAGCGAAGTTCATTTGAAAAGCGCTGTGATGCCACGTGACAGGAGGGGGGGAAATCACTCTAAATGCCTGCTGCGCTCTAAGATATGCGCCCCTTAACTTGTTTGAATATTTACTATAATGTATGTTAATCTCGTCTTTATTTTATTCTTCTTTTACGTGTTATTTCATTTTATTTATTTTTTCTATTCTCAACTGTTCTTTTAGTATACAACGTGTAACGTTAATACTTAGCGCAAAACCTCTCGTGGGGTAACTCAGCCCATGTTACTGTACAATGTTTGTTCTAAAACTTTTGAAAAAAAAAATAGATTTTTTGTTTTGAACAAACATTTTTCAGTAACATAGGCTGAGTTACCCCACGAGAGGTTTTGCGCTATTAACGTTACACGTTGTATAAATTGAGTTCTAAATGACTTAACGTACGATTGCTTCCTTATTTGCGTTCAATATACCTCTTCATTCATTCGCATATTCTTTTGAGACAGAAATGCCGTTTTTATCATGGCCGATGTTTTACGAGGAACATTCACTTCAATGCACTTGGTTTCTTCAAGGTCAGTTGTATAAAGTTGATCGCAAAATAAACTTCGACTGTAAAAAAAAAGAAAATGGGGGAAAGATTTATTGCAGCAAAAGCGCGAGTTAAAAGGAGCATTTTTTATTTTGCTCTTTTTTATAAAATACAGCCTAATATGGATAAATAAAATAAAATACAGCTGTATGGTATAGCAGCTTAACTTCAAAATTTGATTCCATTTAAACTTAAACTAGATTTAAAGAGGATGAAAGTTTCTGTAGAAATCGCGTTCATTGAAAATTCTATTAGGCATCAACATTACGTATTTTCCATCGCTGAAGGAATGAGACTTGGTTTGCCTGGCCCTTAAGTCCTCTAGTAATTCTATTCTATTATAACTACATCTTTAGTATAATAATAAAAAAAACAAAAAAATTGAATCCTTAAATATGCAGACCAGTGTTCATAAGTCTCCTGAAATAAATATCAAAGCTTCCATAAATAAAATATTTCAATTTAATTTTTAGAACATAAGTGAACAGAGTACAGAGAAAACTCATGGGAACTATTTTGAAATTACAAAAAAAAAAGACATTCCTACATTTGGGGCATAGAAACTTAATAGATATGTGTGCCAAAAATGCCTTATTATGCCAACTTTATAGGCCTAATATGTAGTTTTGGAGAAAATTTACTATGAAGGGCAGAAAGACGAACACACGAGTGATCCTACGAGGGTTCCATTTTTCAAACAGACGAAGTGTCGCCCCCTTTAAAATAACTAAAGCTCTTAAAGTATAATTTCCTTAATGCTGGGTAAGATAATTTGACAAGAGCTAAATTTATTTCTCTAAAGGCTAATTTCCTGAAGCAGTTTATCACTGAATACTTCACATTCTGTTCCCAGACAAAATATCTCCGATATTTTGTAGACGTTGCTCTTGTAAATAACTTAGCTACATTTAGAACAGCAATCTAGAGTCTAACACTCATATTCCAAGACTCACCTTAAGTCGAATACTCAGCTCAGCTAGACTCAGTTGTGACAACCAGTGAAAGCACCCGTAATCAGCTAAATAATGTTTCCACTACTGGTACACAGGCGGTCTCTGTGAGAGAGATTGGTCTGGAATCCACCACGCGGGTCGGTCGTGTCTTCGAGTTGTTGTTTATAGGACATGCCGGTTTCCTCACGATGTTTTCCTTCAACGTTTTAAGAGCAGTGGTGAGGAAAAAAAAAAAAACTAATAAACTAATGCGCTTGGATTCGAATCCTCAACATACAACTTGTAAATAGGGGCTGTTACCACAGAGCAGTGGGTTTTGTAGTAACAACCACCGCGTCGTATTCTTAGCAGTAATTAGCAAGTCCGCATAGATTGACGGTACAGTTGGTGCAGTGGCTGAGCGATTGGACTGCGGCGTTGCATGTCGCGGGTTCGATTCCCGCACGGCTCAAATATTTGTATGGTCTATAAGTAGTTGTCCTGGTTCTGGGAGTTTGTGTAGGTATGTCAATTTATTAACCGACTATAGCTATTAATGGAGTGGATTTATAGCAAGTCGAGCTTCACTTGAGCTGAGTCTGCAACTTTGAATACCGGTATAATGACATTCACACAAGCAATTTGTTCGTACATTATGGTCCGGAAAACAGTTGCCATTTCCCATTTATGTTGGAAATACGTCGGTTTTAAGTCAAGCCTAATACATCTGAATATCAGTATTTTACATAGAGCAACTGCCTATCTGATCTCCACAACTCATTAATGGTAATACGAAACCCCTTGTTAAGTTTGGTTATCACTATCAGACTTTCGAGTTTCTCATTAGCAGTAAAAATTGTCAAGAATCTACAAATGACAGTCAGGATTTATGATTTTACTTTTGATTACCAATTTGTATAAAAAAAACCATTGAATTGAGAAACGAGTCCTTTTTCATCGGTAAAAAAGCAGTGTTAACCAACCTGTTTTGATTCCAACCCAAAAA
The DNA here is from genome assembly GCA_954870645.1 of Agrotis clavis. Classification (NCBI taxonomy): domain Eukaryota; kingdom Metazoa; phylum Arthropoda; class Insecta; order Lepidoptera; family Noctuidae; genus Agrotis; species Agrotis clavis. The sequence goes on along the minus strand of OX940927.1, from coordinate 3,904,311 downwards.
AAAAACTAAACAATTTTCCTTAAACGCACACAATAATATAACCAGAATGAATCTTTTGGTATTTTATGTATTACTTTACCTGTTCTTAGAGTCCTAATATTTTAAAAGATATTCCGCTTCAGAGATATTTTTCTCTCATTCAGTAGGTGAATCAGAGACAGAGACATCATCATCTGCATAGTCTTTTCCCAACTATATTGGGGTCTGCTTGCAGCCAAATCGGATGCAGCTGAATATCTGTATTTTACATGGAGCGACTGCCTATCGGACCTCCACAGCCCAGTAACTGGGCAATACGATATCCCATGGTAAGACTGGTTGTCAGACTTCTGACTAATAGTAACGACTGTCAGAGATCTACAAACGACAGCCGGGACCAACGGCTTTACGTGCTTACCGAGCCACGGAGGAAACTCGCTATGACAGAGTTTCCTCCGTGCATCGGAAAAAAAAAGAAACTCAGAGACAGAGAGAGACTGGATAAAGAAAGCTCAAGACCGGGCTCAATTTTCTTACATTGGGAGAGGCCTCTGTCCAGCAATGGACGAATGCAGGCTGATGATGATGATGAAGTAGGTGACTCAATCGAACAAAATATTAGCAAACCATTTTCAAAGATTTAAGTTCATGAAACTACCTCTGGAATGGACAAAAGATTCAATTTTATTTTTTTATTGCAGGTTTGCTTCAAACCTCAATTCTATTCAGAAGCAAAAATGGGCTCACACCGAAGAAAATGGAGCTCCTGCGCTCCGAAAGACCACAGCTAAAACCGTTTGAGGCTAGACTCCGACAAGATGGTAGTTGCGAGCCAGGCTGCCAGCATCAGCTGCTACCGCCACTGTGATCACTCAGCCGTCACTGCAGATTACTGGGAGCTTCTGGTATAGCCCGGGGTGAATAGCTTAGGAGGTGGAATATACATACATCAACTCCGCCTGCTTCCCATGGGGGTAGGCAGAAAGTACCGTGCGCCACCTGCTACTGTCGTAATTATACTCTTTTCGCCTCTTTCACATTCATCCATCTGGTCATACAAGCACGCCGATTGCGAGCACTACGCTACCGCCGCTACCGGCCTTTCTGAAGCACTTCGCCAGTAAGGTCAGTGTAGTTCTTCCTAAGAGTTGAACCATATCTGGCAGCACGGAATCGCCTTTTTCCGGTTTAGCAAATGGCAGTTCTAATAGACAGAAAGAGAAAGGGCAACGGAAAAAGGCGATTCCGTGCTGCCAGATGTGGTGTAGCCCTAAAGCTTCTCCCGGCGAGACAGAGGCAGAGGTACCGGCCTTTCTGAAGCACTTCGCCAGTAAGGTCAGTGTAGTTCTTCCTAAGAGTTGAACCATATCTGGCAGCACGGAATCGCCTTTTTCCGGTTTAGCAAATGGCAGTTCTAATAGACAGGAAGAGAAAGGGCAACGGAAAAAGGCGATTCCGTGCTGCCAGATGTGGTGTAGCCCTAAAGCTTCTCCCGGCGAGACAGAGGCAGAGGTGAGTGGAAAACTTACCTCTGCCTTATAAATTACATTTTTGGAATAGTTTTTTTGTGTCAATGACTACGTTTTTTTAACCAGCAACGTTCTATAAGTGGAGCAGGTACCCTAAACCTTATTTTCCTTTGTATTTGAAGTTCAGAAGTAACTTTTGATGGCCGAATTGAAATCAACACTCGCTAAATGGGTCAACGTCAAGATTTTGACCTATTTAGCGAGCAAACCCGCGGGCAACAGCTAGTTTCAATATCCAGGGACATGTTTTTAGAATTGGTTCCTTAAATAATAAAAAAAACAGAGTGTTCGTTACGTCTCTGACGATAAAATTAAGTGCTTATTAAAATTGAAGGAGCAACTTTCTTTAATTAATGAATAACCGTAATTACGAGCTGAGATTTGATATTACTAATTTTATTTTAGGAATTTTCGTTTTGGTAAAATATCACGTACTCAAGATACTTGATATTTTATTTAACCTAGTTTGGTTTGTTTTGAGCACCCCTGAGCTAATGGCACCCGAGTTATATGAGTATTTTTCGCAGGTGCCTTCAGTGCAATAGTTTTTTTTTTTTGTATAGTACTAGGACACCTACGGATCATAATTAGCGGATACTCAAAACAAAACTTATTAGGTATAATTTACTGATGGCACGGTTGGTGTAGTGAGTGATTGACTCCTGCGCAGTCAATTTACGTACGGAGCAAATATTCGAATGATATTTACAAGTTTTTTTCCCAGGTCTTAGTTTATGTGTAAGAGAGTTTTAATGTTTTTAAACGCACCTGCGATATAAAAGAAATTCTATGACATAAAATTCAAAGTTAAAAGTATAAAAATAATAGTTAATATTCAGTTCAAATATTTTTTGAGTTTTCTTTGAATGGCCTGCCTGTCTGACCTCCACATTCACAACCCAGTTACTGGTATTCACAATACTCCAAAGTAAGATTGGTGATCATTAAAAAAAGGAAAAACGTTCTAGTGTTGACGTCTTTTTACATGGCCTGCCTGTCTAACCTCCACATCTACAACCCAGTTACTGGGAAGAACGACATAGCAAGGCTTACCTTACCTTAAAATGTAAGCCTTAGCTTACGGTAATTAAAAAAAAGCGTTTTGATGTTGAAGTTTGCATTACATGGCCTTTCTGTCTGACCACCATATCCGCAACCCAGTTACTGGGAGTGGGAAGCACGATACTCCAAGATAAGACTTACAGTCATTAAAAAAAGCATATTAATTTTGGAGTCTGCACTACATGGCGTACCTCTCTGACTACCACATTCGCAACCCAGTTACTGGGAACCAGGATATTCAAAGTAAGAAAGGTGGTCATTAAAAAAGGAAAACCGTATTAACATTGGAATGCGCATGAATAATTTCCAAATCAAATCGATTGGCGGTTCATTACGATTAATGTTGTTTCAACTCCTTATCGGGGAAAACCGTAAAAACAATGAAAAATTGACGCTTACAAAAAAAAAATAACAACACAAGAAAGAAATAACGAAAATTATTTAACGCACTGACTGAATTCATGAAAAAGATCGAATAATTCGGCAAAATATAGATGAATACATAATAATCAAAGTTGCCTCCAATTAAGAAAAAGTTCTAAAAAAACAAAGTAAAAATACAAATACAAACCTTATTGAAAAGACGTAATAAAAAACAAAATCAAATTAAAAAAAAAAACACTGCAGCTGCCACATTAACTGAACGAAGCATAAAACTAGCGTAAGTAAACGAGGCACTACCCGCACGGCACTCGAAATCTGACTGACCGGCGCCTGCGCAATCACGGCGTTTGTCACAAATCATTATCACAATACAACCTACTTTGCGACCTCCAATTAAATGCACGTTATTGGCGCGGCTTCGCTTGCATTCACGACTTGTATTAGTGACCATACGAGTAATATTGTTATCATATATTATATAAAATATAATTATTTATATATTATATCTTTTTTATTTATTTGATGATGCGAGAATGTAAGGATCGCGTCAGGTAGCGCTCTGCTGTTTCTGCCTATTTCCGTGAGAAAACAAGTGTGAGTTTATTTTATTGTGTTTAGGCTGACAATACAAAAATAAATACTGAGACGATTAACGATCCGCCATTTACAAGCCTCCACAGTTAGCAATGAAACTACAGACGCCAGCCTGCACATCAACCTACCTCAATCTGGCAAGATTTTCAACTTTACCACAATAATTACAGATTGGAGTAGGTACCTATGTCTGTGCAAACTAAAAGCTAGCCTATTTTAAGCTCATTAATTATAATTAGTCAAATGTTGATTAATTGTCTTGGCTGGTAGACGCCCACGGCGACACACGTTGCCAGACGATCTCCGGCCACAGTAGGCGCGGGCGTGCGGGCGGCGAGTAACGGGCGACTCGCTGTCCGACCATGGACCATGCCCGGGTCGACGGCACGTTGTGTTCCACGCGCGCCTCATAGAGTGTCAGCATTATGACGGGGCCCCTCTATAGAGGGCCAAAGCCTGCCGGGGTCGCGGGACTAATGAATTATCGTGACCCCGGAATTTAAAGGGCTATTGAAGGGCACCCTGGATTTTAGTCAGTACGAGTCTGACAGTCCCTCTCGCTCTGCCCTGGGTGGGAGGACTCATTTGATGATAAAATCATCAAAATTAAATGAGTTACCACCACGCTAAAAAAAATGTCTTGGCTAGTGGATACAGTTCTGTATTTTTAGAAATTCGTTGAACTATGACAGACAAAATCATCGAATCCAATCTGTTAATATTTTAAGTGTCTCTTTTTGCCGTTATGAATATAGAGCAAAAATGAGCAAAAAAGTTACGTTTGTTGTATGGCCCCCTAAAAATTTGTTTGATTTAGATTTTTAGTATTTATTGTTAATGCGGGAAATCTGAAAATTTCAACTGTCTAACTATCATGGTTCTTATTGGGACAAACCCACCACACTATTCCCAAACCACTGCAACTCCTGAAAGCCAGAATCAACTGTGGTAAATACCAGAAAAGCGCCGAGACAATGAAGCTCGACGTGTCCCGGAGAATGAATTTACCTGTCTTGGATCCTGCAACGAAATTAATCAGAAAAGAATAGTGGAGGAGTAGTAAAATAATTACCTATGTAAAATACTATCACGGTTCATGAAGTGTTGACATACAAACAGACGGGCAGCGAAGTACCAGTAACAGAGTCCCGTTCTACCCTTGGAACCGTAACACTAAAAACGGTCACCATTATTTTACCTAGAAATGCGATTATAACAATATTACCATTTAACAAGATCACCTGTATCAAACACACGTGTCAAGTACTTCACAATGCAAATATTTACATGCAGCAACCGTGACCAGTGAATGATACAGTTTTTACATAGTTTATGTTTATTTTAAGCCCACGTGCGTACGGTTTCTATTGCAACCGAGATTCAACCATTAGCTCTACATCGAGAATTTAAAATTCAATGACAGACTTCCGTGGGATTTTGTTAGAGGGCTCTGTTGAATTTTCAATCCTCGGCTCAAGTTTGAGAGTTGTAAATCAAATGCTTGGCTTAGAGTATCAGCTGGTGTGGCAATGTTTATCGAAATGCCGTCGACATGACCTTGAGAGAGACAACAATGCTATAAAAGTAGATCACAATGCTAATCGATGTATCAGCGACATAATTGGCTGGATTGAGTTGATTGCATAGTTGTGGTGAAAATGATTTTGGTTGGATTTAATAGTCAGAGTTTTGCAGGAATTTTTAAAAAATGCCTTTAAAAAAAACTTTGCCCCACACTAAGAATTTCCCCTGTACCTCTCGTGGGTGCGCTTACAAACATTCAAACTCACAAATACATAAAAACCCAAACCAGAAACAACTATTTGTAGATCATATTATTTTGATCCGTGCGGTAGTCGAACTGCGATCCAGTTGCACCAAATGTGCCGATTGAAACTCATCAGCTTCAGATTTCTAGTGCTTTGAGTTTTAGGAGATACCTAATGCTGTATAGGCAGTTCTTAAGTCTTTCAACACAGAAAATATATCTACGGCTGTATTTAACTAGTGAGCAACTTATACTTAACAAACAACCATATTTCAATCTTCAGATTAAGCAATAAGAGTCATAATAGATGCGTCTCTTGTCGTAACTTTTCCTTTAAAGCTTCACCTCAAGTATGCATAAATATGATGTAACGCACACCTCACTGCAAGGTTGAGTCTTGATCTCCTAGGAATATAGTTCAAGGTCATTTAAGCTATTATCCTGAGCACCAGATTAACCTCGCTTTGTTTGTTTTTATGATCTAAGAAGTATGATATAAGAAGAAAAAAATTAAAATTTACGTTTTATACGGCCAAAATAAAAACGTAAAAATCAATGACCTACTGTGCCTGTGAACTATCACTGTCTTGTAATTTACTTATAATTAATTGATTATCACAGTAATAGCGAAATTATTATAATTGCATCGTTACGTGATCGAGACAAATTTTCTAATTGATTACAAAATCAGATGCATTATTTTAAATTATCAAGAACTGATTAATTTCGATTGAGTTAATTTTCATTTTGTATTGAATATGCTACGTTGTTTCTTTATGATGGTGAAATTATCAAATAAGTCTTTCCGCCATAGATGGACCGAAATGAACCGATACCGTCTTACCACAAGAAAGATAAACAGCTATTGAACACTTGTCTAAAAAACTGTCAACGTCAAAACGACATTTCACGTTAATAATATAAGGGTCGTTTTGCAGATACACATTTTTTAGACAAGCGTTCAACAGACGTTTTTGTTTTTGTGGTGAGGCCATTGATATACAGGGTGATTCTTTAAAATGGGACAAAAGGGAGAAATCCGAATCCATAAGAGATACGGGAAAATTATCTTTGAAACCTTTAGCTCTTTTTTGATATTGTCAATTTTGGCGTTTTTATTTTTTTGGTCAAGTGTGAGTTGTCCACAAAAATGAGTGAAATTGGCCAAATTTTTTTTAGTGCCGTTCGACTCTGTTTCATGTAAGGATCATTTCATTGTATCACAAGAAAAAAATCGGGACGGCAGAAGTTGTTCAAATTTTGCAATATTTTTTTTCATACAAATTGTTTGAACGAAAAAATTATCACTTTTTTTATGATGTTATTTGTTTTAGTGTCTATTAAGGATCATTTCATTGTATGGGAAGGAAAATGTCTGGGCAACAGAAGTGGGTCAAAAGAACAGTAAAGTTTCTTCTAACAGCATAAAGTTTATCAGTAGTAACCAGTATTTCATTAGATTTGACCCACTTCTGTTGTTCAGACATTTTCCTTCCCATACAATGAAATGATCCTTAATAGACACTAAATCAAATAAGTAACATCATAAAAAAAAGTGATAATTTTTTCGGTTTCTAAGAAAGAAAGGTTTCTAAGAAAGTTTTCCCATATCTCTGGATTCGGATTTCTCCCTTTTGTCCCATTTTAAAGAAACACCCTGTATATAAAAACCCAAGATGCACAGTCTCGAATAAAAGTAACGCACGAAAGTGTCCCGAAACTCTCTATTTCTATCTCTTTCTATCAGCTACAAGCATATATTATTGCAAATTCAACCCTAAGTTAATAATTTAAAGTTGGTTTTTATATATCAATTTATAGGTCAGGCGGTCAAATTCTTACTGACCAAAAGCCCACTCTGTTTCTTCGGTTGCCCTTTGCATTCCGTATCCCTCAGCACCTGGGACGAGAGGTCGAAGATATCTCTTCCTGACGCCTCCTTGCTAGCATTACAGCTTCACAGAAGGAGGTATTTCTTTCCTATTACCCCGTTTTAAATAACATTGCTTGATCCAGTTCAGGACGCGAAAGGTAGCCGCTAATCGCCTCCGTGAGGACACAGCGTGTCCAAGCAACCTCCACCGTGTCCTCCGGGCTGTTCACACAGTGCAATGGCTACACCCGGGACTTTTGTTACCACTAGCTTTTTTTTACTCTTAGGCCCTTCGTACACTAGGCGACTCAAGTCTCCGATACCTTACGACTTCGGTATCCAAGCGGCTAACGCAATACACACCCATAGAGCTTCGAACACAGGCACGCGTCAATGAATACCAAAATCGTAAGGTATCGGAGACTTGCGTCGCCTAGTGTACGAAGGGGCTTATAGTTTAAGACAAAACATATGTAATTCAATTACACCGATCTTGTGGTTTATGTAAGTTGATGTTCAGCTGAATCTGGTTCGACTGGAAGCTGACCCCAATTTAGTTGGGAAAAGGCTAGGCAGATAATGTGTGATAAAAGTAAGTAATATTTCTCCTTTTTATTTTACGTGGTAAAATCATCCAATAACTCATGTCTTCCTTCAATGTTTCTCCATATAAAGGTCAGGCAAACAATTGCAGTGAACAATGCGACTCGGAAGAATTTATAATGCTCAGTAGGTACGTAGTCATTGGTCAATTTTGTTTTCCTTAGGATTCATAACAGTGCGCAGGAGTTCCAGTATCTTCTAGGTAAGCTCGCTCCATCTTATTCTGTCTCATCTTTACTTCTAAATTGAAGAATCAAACACATACAATAAAAGAATAAATAAAAAGCTAATTCCCTGCTCTAATCCCGACAGATATAAACTTGGGGTCATCAAGTCAAGAGTGAACAGGTTATTTCTAGGCAAGCGTGCTTCATCGTCACCACATCTTCGCTTTCCATCAGGCGCGATTGTTAAACGCGAACCTAGTATTAAATAAAAAAAAAGATATAATAAAATTACATGAGTTTTATCTATATCAGGGTAAAGATTATAATCTAACAACATTTGTGTCAATACAAACAGAATGAAATAGCATGATTGATCTAAGCTTATCTTGCTGCTTGTTTCGAATCAACGTTAGGGTCGTTGAACTCTTTTGTACGAAGCGAGGTTGAGGTTGAGCCTCAGCACTTGTAGGCATTGGTACAAACAGGCCATTAAGACATGAGATACTTCGACTTTCCTTCTTTTAAAATGCATTATGTATTCATATGCTATTTTCATTTTATACGGTTACTGAACATCAATAAATAATTATTCCACGGGATCCTCACACTTAGAATTAAACGAGGTTTATAAAATTTCTTCTTAATTCGTCCAGAAGTTTTTGTATAACATTTCAATCGTATTTAGAACCTCCTACTTCTTTTGAAGTCGATTAAAGAGTAACAATAAATGCATCGTCGCATTCATATTAGAAAGTAAAGAAGACTGCGCGCTGCAGTGTCATTTAAAGGAACTCTATTCTCTACGGTTTCTTCAGCAGTTATTTGATTACTTATTCTTCCAGCACAGTTTAACTCAAAAATATGCTCAGCAAGTATACTCTAAATCATAGCTCAGAAAGTAAGCGCTTATCACAGCGCCTCTTTTATTTTGTTATGATCAAATCATTGAGGAGATGATTATCATAAAATCATCACATGAGTCCTCCCGCTCATGGCTGAACGAAAGGGACTGTCGGACTGGTACTGACTAAAATTCATCATATTTCTAAATAGCCCTTGACGTTCCAGGGTCAGATACCTGTTTTGACAGTTCGGTAAACAAACAGTTTCGAGACCAGTACCTACCTACCTGCACGACAGTATCATGCCGATTGTCAATGTCATTCAATACGGTAAACAAGAATAAAAATCATTCGCTATCATTAATGGCATCAACTCTGCACTTGACCTCTATTTATACAGACATAGAGATCATTACTCATCTCAAAATTAAAACGAGTCACATAATAACTCAGTTGGCAGAAGCAGGAAAGTTGTCAAAAACCGACCTAGTGTACGCTACATTGGAGAGTTTTGTACTTGCGACGAATATGACTGTGATACTCGTATCACACATGCACGTAATTGATTATAATGGACTAATTTAATCACTAAACGTTAACAATTACAGATCTAACAAGTAGTTTAGATTTAGGCCAATCAAGGACAAGCCCGAGTCGTGGCTCATTGTGTTCTACACGCGTCTCAAGGAAATGTTTCAGAAAATAAACGGAGTATAATGGCCTATTAGCCCCTTCGTACACTAGGCGACGCAAGTCTCCGATACCTTACGATTTCGGTATTCATTGACGCGTGCTTGTGTTCGAACCTCTATGGGTTTGTATTGCGATAGCCGCTTGGATACCGAAGTCGTAAGGTATCGGAAACTTGAGTCGCCTTGTGTACGAAGGGCCTTATGGCCAAGCGTCCACCGGGGGCCGTCGCTGGATTAGTTAAACAGGGTGTGGTACACTGGGCCTGAATTGCAGAGGGCAACCGAAGGATCAGCCCCTGTAGTCTTGACATTAGACAGCGACAAAAATCGGTCGCTAAGTCGTATCGTTTTCAAATTCCTTTAATGGATTTTCAACTTTATTTCGAAAGCATAAGGTAATTGAAAATTTTGACATCGATTAGACATAACGACCGATTTTTGTCGTTATAATAATTTGTCGAGAATGCAGGTTTTAGTCAGTAAGATTCTGAAAGGGCATTCCACTACGCTCAAGGCCGGAGGAGACATTTTTGATAACCTTACCCCAAAAAAGTGCTGTTGTTGTTTAGTTCTAGTAACAAAATTAAGTAAATTGGTTTCGACGAACGTAAAAATAAACAAAAAAATAATAGATACAGTTTTCTCCTTCTTCGTTAAAGAAAAAGTTAAAAAGAATCTAGCTAAGCAGCAAAAGGGACAACACAGGTTGTCAAACGGACATAATAAGGTTATTACGACGTTTTTGAAACTTCCCCGACGTAATTCAAAATTTTAAAAATGGTGGTGAAGCATGCTAGTCTCGTTTAAAATGATCTACAAAATATCCATAATGGTGAGCGACCTGTAAACAGATACAGATGACATCATAATTATTAAAAGAACCTGATTTAACTGGGTCGTGAAGGTCAGGAGTTGCTGCCCTGAGGAACTGAACGACCATGCATTTGTCAACGAGAACGTGTGTGCAACTACATAGTCTAACAATATAATCGTGTATTATAATCTATTTTGTTAACCAACTTTGATTGTATTTTTTTTTAGTTTGATTCAGTAATTTTTAATTTATGGGTATTTTTCGTTTATTAGGTACTTGGACGATGTTGTTGCCGGTAGGTACTACGGATTACGAATTTAACAAGAATATGGGTTGAATATAATTACGAACTAAAAAGAGTAAAATAAAATAACTTTTTCATAAAAAACTAACCGCCTTCAAAGACTAACACAAACGGCAGTTTGTTTTATTAAGTAGAAGATCCCTATCAAAACAAAATAGCTCCAAATACAAATAAATAAATTACTATTTCCCAGAGTTCAATGACTGCTATTATAGTAATTGAAGGGACTGCCCACTGAGACTATCGTCAATTGAATATAAAGCAACGCCTAATTGAAAAACCCTATGTATTCTCTCCAGCAACTCATTTAGCAGACTAGGAGGCTCAGATTTCTATCTTGACATCGCAAGCGTCATTTTTATAGCTAATTAAGATGTTTGTTTGTGTGACCTGAGTGTGGAATGGCTTTTTAAGACAGTAAATGTTGAAGCGTAAGTCTGTGGCTTGTAAATACCATCTGCCACGCCTTTTGGACGAAAATTGGATTGAAGTCTTATTTGGACTTGGTTCGACGTCACGATGGCAATCCTGTGAAAATTCACGGTTCAGTTTATAATAAGTTTTTTTTTTAAATAATCAAATGAGTCCTACCACCGTTCTGCCAGACTTGTACTGATTTAAAACCACGGTGATCCTTCAACAGCACTTTACGTTCCAGGTACACGGTGACGTGATAAGACAGTCCCGCGGTCCCGCGGTCCCATGGTCCATGATTCGATTTACCCGCCACCCGCATGCCCAACCATAAGCTTACTTTCATATTTAATCCAGAATCCGCGGAAGAATTTGGAATACCAAATACATTTAAAATCTTTCCATTATGATTTTGGTTGCCAGTCAAAAACTTCTCTTGATTTTAGTAAGCCTAAGAAAATACTGGAACACATACCGCCTTACCACAAAAAGATAAACATCTTTTGAACGCTTGTCTAAAAAAAGTGTAACTGCAAAACGACCCTTATATCAACGTGAGATGTCAATTTGAAGTTGACAGTTTTTTTAAACAACTGTTCAACAGATGTTTATCTTTCTTGTGGTAAGACCTTATTGTTTAGCACTGAAAAACTCAGTCTGTGGCCTATCGAAAATGGGTTCCAAAACGGCGGTTCAAGTGCTTGTTGGTGATTGTCTTTCTTGTTGTTTTGTTACCAAACTTGGAAAATTACTTCTTTTAACTATCGTTAGCAAACGGCTTTCAAATACAAAATTCTAATAAAATTTCTAATCAGGAATATTTTAACTGGGGCTTAATCAACAACCGCACAAACTTACATATAATTATATTTCGTCATTAAGGAAGGCTCTTTGTATTCAACCCTCTTAATTTACCTTTGTTATCTGGACCGCACATCGCAACATAAGGATCCTTGTAGATAATTAATTTATTCTTGACTAATGTAACCACGTTAGACCCGATTCTACACCCAACGTGATCAGTATTCATTAGCAGATTGTGATTACAATGTTTTTGCATAATGATTACTGTGTTTTGCTGTGCAACAGTTTAATTACCAAATGGTAAGAAAAACATTTAATTTGTAATCTTAGTATTGTCACGTTTTTATCGGCTGATTTGTTTTGTTTGTTATCTGTATCACTAGGGCCACACTGACGGGAAATGCCATCATCATCATCATTTCAGCCTATTGCAGTCCACAGCTGGACATAGGCCTCTCCCAGAGAGCGCCACAGCACACGATCTTCCGTTTGCTTCATAAAGCTACTGCCATTTTTCTTCTTCAGGTCAGTCCACGGTGTTCTTCAATAGCCCTTTATGTTCCGGGGTCACGATAATGGAAAGAGTCCCGCGACCCCGGCAGGCTTTGGCCCTCTAGAGGGGGGCCCCGTCATCGTGCTGACGCTCTTTGAGGCGCGCGTGGAACACAACGCGCCGTCGCGTCGACCCGGGCATGGTCCATGGTCGGGCAGCGAGTTGCCCTTTACTCGCCACCCGCATGCCCGCGCCTACGGTGGCCGGAGATCGTCTGCCGACGTCCGACGCCGTGGGCGTCCACCACTGCGGCTGGGGTGGAGGGAGGACTCTGTCCTCTCCATCACGCGGCGCGCCTCCTCCTTCGCGAGCATGACTGCTTCGCAGAAGGAGGCGACCGCTTCCCACTCCGTCTCGCCCCGCAGCATGGCCTCGACCAATGCCGGGCATCAGATTCAGTACATAAAAAACTTTTTCCAACCGAGCCGTCGCAGCCATGCTCAACAGTTTCGAATTCTTCATTCACTCTTCACAACAAAAAAGGTTTACAATTTGAGACGCAGGCGGTATTGCGTATAAAAAATATTTAAATCCTGTGTAGGTATTGTTTTTAATTTTTGTATCAATGTAGTTATTTTTCTTACACCTGAAAGATAAACATGCTACGCTGTAATCTTCTTTTTGTCACGTTTTTGTCTGCTGATGTGTTGTGCTTGTTATCTGTGAAAATACAGCGGTTACAGCGGTTCTGCAGTAGAGTTGTATGACCTGAACTTCAAAAGATTTTTAAATATCTTTTGTATAGGTACCTTTCAAAACTCGATTTAGTAAAAGAATAAAAGAATATTTTGATGGCACGGTGTTGGCAGAGTGACTGAGCGATCGAGTGCTGTGCAGCCAAATTATCTGTACGACCTACAAGTATTTTTTCCGGGTCTGGGGGCTTGTGTATGTGAGTTTATATATTTGTAAACGCACCCACGACACAGGAGAAATTCCTTAGGCGCGGGTCACATAGAAAAGACGTAAGACGCAGACGGGGCGGAGACATAATTATGTCTCTTCGGCGTCTCTTTTATACAAAATGTATATAATAGAAGCGTCGCGACGTAGAACACACAGAAGAGACGGGGCGCGGACGCGACTCTCATACATTTTTGCCCGTCCGCGTCGCGTCCTCGTCTTACGTCTTTTCTATGTGGCCCGCGCCTTAGTTTGAGGCAAAGTAAAAAAAATATTGCAGTGTAATGCAGTGTGAACATTTTGGCAAATTCGTTTTTCGTAAAAGTTCGGTCAGAGGTATAAGCGTCCTATACTTAATATAGGAAGCCTTTCCCACTGCTGGGAATGGTTTCCTCTCTGTGAGAGCGGACAGTACCGGTTGGTAGATGTCATTTATCCATGAACATGCTTATTTCCTATACATTTTCCTTCACTGGTTTTAGAGAATTACACAAAGTAATGAGCCTGTCTGGGTTCGAACCCATGACCTAAAACTCCTACCACGGGCCATCACTGCTCAGTTAGTAGATAAATGTCAATTATTTATCCACTACTTTTTTCCTCCTCCATTTTGACAGCTGCAGTTATCTAAAAACATAAACATTTTGTTAAGTAATATTTTCCACTGTCAATTTATGTCAAAATGTAATGTAAAAAACAAAGAGATTTAAAAGAAACTATAGAGCGGGCATTGGGAAGATTGTCATACAAAATTGTTGATGCCATGCGTCAGTAGCACAATCTAAGCGTTGCATAGCAACGCGACTACTAAACTGAGGGATTTTTTACCTATTGGTAAAAAGTTTTGGATCACAAATTTCGTCGTGATGTCCCGTCTATTGCTGGTATATAGTTTAATGTCTTTGGTAAAAAACAATGGTAATGACATCACTATCTAGATTTCAATGTTGCATGTCAATTCGGACGTGAGATAAGGAATTAGGTCTTCATCTCGAAAGATAACGTGGATTATATTATTTTATCAACGATTTGAAATTATTTTGGAGTTTCCCAATGTAGATTTCGGTGACACTGTCCAACTCTAGACACCCATTACGTGGCCTATTTTGACCCGTAGCACTATTAAGTATTACGTAGTACTAATATTCTGTGCCCGTAGTTCATTGGACATACTCGTACGTTGCGAGTGCCAAATTTATCAAGTGAGTCCTGCCACCCTGGAGGGAAGTGGAAGTGACTGTCCGAGTCCCGTTTACTAAAACACTGTTCTTTCGATTGCTCTTTGCGTTCCAGAGCCACGGTGTCCTGCTTAGACAGTTCCTCGATGTTCACATTCCCTTTTTTTATTTGGTAAAAATCATCAATTAATGAGTCGTCCCACCCAGGGCGGAGGCGAGAGACTTTGCCTCTAAGGTAGACCCCGTCATATTTCTGACGGCTCTGAAGTGCGCGCGTGGAACACGACGCGCCATCGACCCGGGCATGGTCCATGATTCCACGAGGGGTCACCTAAGGTGGCTGGAAATCGCCACGCAACGTCCAATGCCGTAGGTGTCCTCCGCGTTCACATTGACCCTGGATCGGAATAATTGGAATTAAGTGGGGACAGATCTTCACCCAGCAATGGAATCATACAGGCTGTCAGTAACAATAGGTGTATCATCAAATATATTTATCTCACATCGAGTGGGCCAGATTTATCTTGTTTCTACTTAGTTACCATATATTTACTGAGATGTTTATCTAATATGATGTACATTGTACATTATTGTCAGATTTGATGAAACCTTTCCAAACATTGATTTTATCTTGAACAGTGTTGAAATGTGTTTCAGTGTTGAATTGTGTTTCAATATTACGCGACGCTGTGTGCACATTTCAATAAAGCGACTTAATATCTTTCGTTTTTACTACAAAATATACACGAAACCACCAGCTCACCGACGACGCATCAGTCCATCGGTGAGCTGGTGACGTGGCGTAATATCCGGGTTTAGAGTAGCTTCCTTCTCTCTATAATATTAATCTCTTTGAGTTGAACACTCAAAGAGATTAGCAATGAAGATAATTAATGTTCATTGTTGAACTTTCTATCGTTCAACTCAACTATGAATAGTGGAAGCTTAATTGTTCTAGTAACTCGAAGACAAAGTCATTCATGAAGTCTAATAAGCTCAGCGTTCAAAGTAAAAACACTCCAAACAATTTCCTGTCACTTTAATATTTTTGACGTTTAAAAGTGCCACTTTGATGGAATCTATACATATAATAAAATAGTAGGAAAGTCAAAACTGTACATTGAATATTTTTTGAAAAGAATACTTGGGGTGTGATCTACAATCGATACTGAAGCCAAAAATATAGTTTTTAGAATTTTTGTCTGTTTGTCTGTTTGTCTGTTTGTCTGTTTGTCTGTATGTATGTCCGGGATAAACTCAAAAAGTACTGGACGGATTTGAAAGATTTTTTTTTTTGTTGTATAGGTATTAAGTCTGGCCAACACATAGGCTATAATTTATCTTGGAAATTTGAACACCTGGTGCAGAACCGCAACGGACTAGCTAAACTATAAGAGATACAAAAATGGTGCGATAGCAAAAATTGTTCCACCTGATGAGCACTCTCTGTTGACGTATAAAAATTGAAGATCTGGAAGACCTGTTGTGAAACTCCAAGAGCCCAGCTACACTATAACTTGTAAAGGAATGACGTCTTAGCAAAGTTGTTCAGCCTGATGAGCAGTCTCTGTTGACGTATAAAAATTGAAGATCTAGAACACCTGATGTGGAACACCAAAAGCCCAGCTACACTATAACATATAAAGGAATGACGTCCTAGCAAAGTTGTTCAGCCTGATGAGCTGTCTCTGTTGACGTATAAAAATTGACAATCTTGAACACCTGATGTGGAACACCAAGAGCCCAGCTACACTATAACATATACAGGGTGACTTTTTTAGCACCGTCCAAAATTTTTCTAGGCGTTAGGTATCGATCACTAAGCCCATTTTTGAAAAAAAATCGATACCTCAAATTGTCATATTAAATCATTTTCTCATCCGCTCTGCTGGGTAGCTAAACGTTAATAATATACACTTGCCGACGCATGAAACGGGCAGAGCGCACCCCGCCGACCCCCCGCCCCGCCCCGCTACACCTGAGCGACACATCACAGCGCGGTGTCCAGGTTCATCAACTTTTTATAGATAACATTGAGACGTGATATCTCGATATTTTTGTATTGAGTGATACAAAAAGAAAAAACACGTATTCAATGATTTTCGCCAAAGATTAATATATTAAAACTAGCTGACCCCGCAAACGTTGTTTTGCCATATAAATTTAAAAAAAAAAGTTCGAAAAATAGATGTTGGCCGATTCTCATAGATACAGAATAAGCACAAAAATTTCATCAAAATCGCTCAAGCCGTTTCGGAGGAGTATGGCAACGAAAACTGTGACACGAGAATTTTATGTATTAGATTTGGATGGTGACTAAAAAATCACCCTGTATAGGAATGACGTCATAGCAAGAGTTGATCAGCCTGATGAGCACTCTCTGTTGACGTATAAAAATTGAAGATCTGGAACACCTGATGTGGAACACCAAATGCCCAGCTACACTATAACATATAAAGGAATGACGTTTTAGCAAAGTTGTTCAGCCTGATCAGCACTCTCTGTTGACATATAAAAATTTAAGATCTGGAACACCTAATGTGGAACACCAAAAGCCCAGCTAAACTATAATAGGAATGACGTCTTAGCAAGAGTTGCTCAGCCTGATAAGCACTCACTGTTGACGTATAAAAATTGAAGATCTGGAACACCTGTTGTGAATTACAAGACCTACACTGTAACATAAAAAAGGAATGACGTCTTAGCAAAGTTGTTCAGCCTGTGAGCAGTCTCTGTTGTCACTAACAAAAGTCCCATTTGACTAAGACAACACTGCAACACTCAACGTGTTCGTAGTCATGAAACTGTGACAAAGCAAAGGTGTTTCAGGATTATAATGTAGTCGTCTTCCCCTGGAGGCGACGGCCCTCCATCGCGTCTATCGAGGCGCATCGCCAGGAGAATGATCATCTCATCCGCACGCAAAATACGCGCATATGACGTGGAGTTGCGGATACCAGCCCGCTATACAATACAATCGCCAGGATGAATTCCCGGAAAGAGCTCCGGCGTGATCACAGGGCAATATTGAGAGAGCGACTGTCACAACCGAGTTCCGGGCACGCCCCAACCGCGGCGGTAAGACCCCTCTTTAAGGAGTAGCTGGATAGGCGTCACGGCGTCCCGCCTGACCTACCACATGACGTAGGTCCTCACCGGACACGAAAGTTTCGGGAGGTAGCTGTGTCTGATAGGGAAAGAAGAATCGCCTGGGTGTCACCACTGCGTGGATCGCCTGGAGGACACGGTGGAGCATACGGTGCAGGACTACCCGCTTGGGCAGAGCACCGCCGTGTCCTCACTACGACGATAATCGGTGACCTCTCGTGCTTATAGTGTTGGTCGAGGCCATGCTGCGGGGCGAGACAGAATGGGAAGCAGTCGCCTCCTTCTGCGAAGCAGCATGCTAGCGAAGGAGGAGGCGGGACGCATGAGGGAGAGGACAATGTCCACCTCCAGCCCAGCCGCAGCGGTAGACGCCGATGGCGACAGACGCCGATGGCGACAGACGTCGCTACACGATCTCCAGCCACTGTAGGCGCGGCCATGCGGGTGGCGAGTAAGAGTGCACGTTGTGTTCCACGTGATGTATTACCACGCTAAAAAAATGTAATCGTCTGAATGTATCATGTCGAACAAAAAAGCCGTCGAGGCCGTGGACAGAACACACCCATGGACAATATCACGGTAGGTACTGTTCTCTGTAAAATTCCGGCAGACACTGCCCGTTGTAAGAAGAATTGATAAGTTACGTATTCGGAGTCCCGTCAAGTATAACACTTCAGGAAAACTCTTGGCTATGTGATCGTGCGATACTAAAAAAATGACTGAACCGCTGCAATAAATGAAAACACATTAGCCGAAATTGTTGGGCATGATGTGGTTTACACATCATACAATAACGTCGTCAATTAGGGTGATGCCAGCAACTATCCACTCGAGATTTTAAATTCATCAACTGCCTGTGGTCCTCGAGCTCATAAAATAACCTTAAAGTAATTTAATGCTTCTAAGAAATCTAACTCCACCAAAATTGTGCAATGGAACGCGACTAATAGTTACTGCATTACGGTGCGTACAGACTATATAACATAACATGTTATATAACATTGTTATATAACATTTTTTATGGTAACATTCTACATAGAGTTGTAGTGTTTTATAACACATGTTATATAACATGTGACATGGTCTGTACGCACCTTTACACAGAAATTTAAGCGAAGCTGAAATTCTCACCGGATGTGGCTCAGGGGAAACTGCATTGATACCGTGAATACCACTCATCTCCAACAATTTCCCTTCCCAGTTCAAACTCACACAATTTTCGGTAGCCGCTTACTTTGCGATGACCATAAATAAGTCCCAAGGATAGACCCTGAAGGAAGCTGATGTCGACCTAAGGTCCAACTGTTTTTCCCACGGCCAACTATATAACACATGCTCGCCTGTCAGTAATGCTGACCACCTTTTTATTTTAGCACCAGAGGGAAAACTACCAATGTCGTATATAAAGTGTTGTGTCTAGAAGTTTTCATTTCGTTTGCTTTAAAGTTTGTTATAGATTCTATAACAAACTTTAAAGCATCAGGTACCCTCACTTTCTCAACAAATTAAAAAAAGAGAATATTAGTTTAGGTGCCTTAAAACCAAATACAATGCGGACGAAGTCGCGGGCAATAGCTAGTAATTGAAATAAATGATTTGACTTTGAGCATGAGAAAATGGTAAAGAGCTCTTTAAGGCATGAGGATAAGAGTGAAAAGTTCCTCCAAGTAACAGGCAACTCTAACCAGACGTTATGTTGTGTCTGGTGGGCTTTCTGTCCCACAATCTTTGTCGGAATTTAAACTAGTCCTATTTTTGATAACTAATGGCGGATTTATACTGGTGAAGAACTAGACGAGTTATCAATTAGCTGGTCGAATTTCGCCGCACGGCAGGCTGCATGGCTAATCACCATGCAAATCGAAAATTAATGTAAACGCCTCATAACAAATCGATAACGGCGAAATTTTAAATTATGTGCTGTATCATTACTAAATTGAAATATTTGCTTTTTACCCTTCTCCGAATAGACTTAACCCTGTTGATCTGAAAAGCTAAGAAATTCCAAAACAATTGTCTATTTATAAATGCAGACACTACCGTATTAAAGGAATTTTCTTTACAGGATCTCCTCCCGGGAATTCATTTTATCTTGAAATCTCAAATAACTGTAGGTAGTGATTAAAAACCTCACCAAAGTTGACAAAACTTGAATTTTTAAGTGAAATTCAACTTTAGAACTACCATAATAGAGTACTTTATAATTATGATAGTTATAGCCTTTATAATTAATTGACTTAAATGAGGAGCAAAGAGGATTTTGTAATCAAAGCCAAACTTAAATGGATTCTAGTGAAAATCTTAATGGATCCGGTAACAGTGGATTCGAGGAATTTGGTTGGGAACACTGAATACAGTATAATTAATAATTATTATTCCAGTATTCTTACTCAATATAAACTATTATTTTGCATTCATACCTTTGCAGCTTGAATTAAATATGTGAATACCTACTAACACAATAGAGTTGTCAATGCACCGTAATGACAAATGAACATGAAATAATGGACTAGTGTTACAAGTAGTAAGTGTTTTTGTGAATGTTTCATTGCAATAAGCTGAAATACTTTATTTTTTTGTAAAAAGAGCAATTGAAGACTTAATTGTGCTGTTTTTTGTTGCGTAAATTCTGCAATAATGCATCTATTAACATTTAATTAACTCGTATATTTTGAAACTTAGTACTTAAGTAAATCCGGGGTCGCGGGACGATCTATACTAGTAACGGTGACCCTGTAATGAAAAGAGCTTTCAAAGGAACACCGTGGATTTTAGTAAGTACGAGTCTGATTGTCTTTTCCGCTCCACACAGGATCAGAGGACTCGAAGGACGAAAAGTCCCTAGGTAAATGAATTTATAATAGGTATTGTAGACGAGCATGTCTATCTTGTGTGGGCGTACCGCGTGGCTGTAGGTAATAATTTCAAGGACAGGGTGAAGTAAAAATACTAGACATGATATTTATACTGTGTTAAAATACCTTTGTCAGATTTTAATCGGCTTTAAACTACTGGCTTTTAGATTTCACAGGTCTTCAGTGAAACGTAAGCTAAATAAGCTTGGCTTAAGGTCAAACAAGTCAACATTTTTTCCATAGAAACTTCGTTGGGGTTTTACTCCACTATTTGACAAGGTATGTACATCCAAAATTAAACATGCTATAGTTTTGTCTCATTATTAATTTTGTCTGTACGGAAGCAGAATTGTAAAATATGAAGCTATTAAAAAGTAACGAGCTTCTAAAGATTCGTTTTTTTTTTGCTAATTTTAACACAAAAGGTGCAAATTAGAAGCTAAAGAAGCATCAAATTTCCAAAACGAAGTCCGTACCGACATAGCAAATTTATCGAAGAATTTAATAAATTTTATTTGAAATTTATTGGTTCAGTGGATTTTTCATAAAACCCTTCTTCCAAAGGCTTTTTCGTATTTTTTTACGCGCGTGTAAGAATTTAAAAAATGTTGTGTAGGAATAAATTGTGTAAACACAACACTAACACTTCTGATATTAGATTTAAGGATGTTTGTGTGAATAAAATGTGTATTTCAGGTTTTATTGACATTAATATCGACTTTATTATCAAGTTTTAGATATCAGGATGGTTAATGTTATTTATTTACTGTATGTAAAGTATCTCTAAGGACTTTTGTACAGGAATGGGTTTATAAAGAAAAGCACAAAATCAAGACTAGGTATTTATTACCAAGCTACCTCCGTTCGCAAACCCTAGGTCCTCGTGGAGAAGAACGGAGAAAGAAACTCCACGGCAACATATTTTATCAGTACACAGTCACACATTTATAAAATACATCAATATTCTCATCATAATAAATATCAATTAACTTACATTTTCATTGTAGAACATTAGAACACAAATTATAACTTTCAACATCACACAGTTGGATTCTCAATTATTAAATCACATTAATTAAATAGAACAACACTCAGAGCACAGCTTTCACCTTATAAAACGATTGGATAGTAATGACCACCAATTTGACGGTACATCTGTTTTTATAAACATAGAATTGTACCACTTCCAACAAAATTGCCGCCATTGTTGACGAATCACAGATTGTCATACATTTTAGCTAAATAACTTATAAAATAAGCAATAATAAACAAATCTTATGTAGTAGAACCTTTTTAAAACTTGATTACTTAATTTAGAAATTTAGTTTTGATTTATTTGCAACCTTTATTAATTTCGATACAATATTTGACTATCAACTGATTTCGTTCGGAAATCAAATCATTTTTGTTTTAAATATATTACTATTTTTAATTAAATAAGGGCTATGTATCATAAATAAATCCGACACGGCCATTCTGAAAAAAACTTCGTTCTCGAAGTTTCTACCTTTTTGATAAAATATGTTAGTTAATAAATCTTAATACACATGATTTAACATATACACAGTACATGATTTAACATTAACATACATTGTACATCATCACACATGTATACACAGTACATGATTTAACATCAACACAGTTTTATACTATCTGAATAGCCACAGGTAAATCCACAGGCTCAGTCTAAGTCATAGGTTACAGTCTCAGTCATGGCCACAGGCACTGGCAACAGGACGGTACTGGCACAGTATCAGCCATGGGCACAGTCATCAGTCTAAGTCATAGGTTACAGTCTCAGTCATGGCCACAGGCACTGGCAACAGGACGGTACCGGCACAGTATCAGCCATGGGCACAGTCATCAGTCTAAGTCATAGGTTACAGTCTCAGTCATGGCCACAGGCACTGGCAACAGGACGGTACTGGCACAGTATCAGCCATGGGCACAGTCATAACGATATTAATAAATAATTAAATAAATAAATTATTTTCAAATAGTCTCTGGCCTTGACATATCAGTCCTATCACCTGCTGCGCGTGAATTTCAGAAAGATATCAGGGCAGTGACCGACCAGCAGTACATATACATAATATTCATACAATAGTCTCTGGCCTTGACATATCAGTCCTATCACCTGCTGCGCGTGAATTTCAGAAAGATATCAGGGCAGTGACCGACCAGCAGTACATATACATAATATTCATACTATAGTCGCTGGCATGGGCGTAGCCACGGTGGGGCAGGGTGGGGTGCTTGCCCCACCCTGACTCCGACTTGTTAGGTGTCTTTTAACCAAAATTAAATAATATAGGTACTTACATAATACAATACCTACTTAATATCCGTAAGAAACCTCACACTCGACAATCGTCACACGACACAAAAAAATCTAGAATTTTGCCCCACCCTGAGCACATATCTAGAATTTTGCCCCACCCTGTGCACATGGCTGGCTACGCCCATGGTCTCTGGCCTTGACATATCAGTCCTATCACCTGCTGCGCGTGAATTTCAGAAAGATATCAGGGCAGTGACCGACCAGCAGTTCATATACATAATATTCAGTTCATAATGTCAATAATCAGTTCATAATGTCAATAGTCAGTTTATAATGTCAATAGTCAGTTCATAATGTCAACCTTATTGGGCAGACCAAAACACCCGCCGTCGGTGAAGCTCAATCACCCGCAGTCAGTGAATGTCATTACCACAACTAAGGTTTTAATTCATACATAATACATACAATCATCATTATCAATCATCTTTAAACTAATTATAATAAACCTTCACCAATGTAAAATACAATACATTAACGATAACAAAATAACATCATCATCTTACATCACTTAATCTTTAGATTGTTTCTCTTTTTTTTTAAATTTGTATTCAGATAGTGTATATAATATATCAAGGACAACAAACAATAATGTCATCTATCACTTAGTTATTTTTCATTTTCTTTTGCATATTATTCTGTATGTCCTCAACCCTGTACCTATATATACTAATACATATTATTTCCCTTTTTCTTTGTACATGAATCATGGATTTGCATTTTAATTTCCAAAGAAATTTACGGCTCGGCTATTCTGACAATTCGTCGGCCTAATTCGTTAACCTGCTAAGTCCATTTTTGGCAAAATTGACTTTTTGATGCAGTTAGAAAATTCAGCCTAATATCTACCCTAGCATTTGAGAAATAGCAGCGATTTCAGCTTAAAAAGGTGTAAAAAGCTATGCACGAAAAACTGCTTTCTTACCACTAGCCAATCTCCACAACGCAAACCTGCTAAATCCTGTTGCGGCCTCAGTTTTGCACTGAAAACGTTCCCAAACTCACGTGCCGTTTGGGAAAATTGTTTATTTTAATTTATTGTTATAATAATTAATTGATTGTGATACAGTAGCAGTAGTAGAACAATATTTAATAGCTGTCATTAATAATAGTAAAATACTTAGGAGTACAACACGTACTACAAGACAGACAAACCATTATAATAACGTATATTATAACGATTACTGATTGTTTATGAAGAGTTTACCATTTTTTTTATCGTGGTAAAATCATCAAATGAGTCCTCCGACCCAAGACAGGGCAGGAGGGAATGTCAGACTTGTACTGACTAAAATCCACGGTGTCCTTCAATAGCCTTTACGTTCCAGGGTCACGATATACGTAAGACCCGACCCCGGCAGGCTTTGGCCCTCTAAGGGGGCCGTCATTATGCTGACACTCTTGAGGCGTGTGTGGAACACAACGCGCCATCGACCTGGACATGGTCGATGGTCGGACAGCGACTCGTCCATTACTCGGAGCCCGCATGCCCGCACCTACGGTGGCCGGAAATCGTCTTACGACGTCCAACGCAGTGGGCGCCTACCACTGCGGCTGGGCTGTGAGGTGGACGCAGCCACGTCCTCACCTTTACGCGTCCCGCCTCCTCGTTCGCTAGCGTAACTGCTTCGCAGAAGGAGCTGACCACTTCCCACTCCGTCTTGCCCCGCAGCATGGCAATGCCGGGCGTGAGAGGTCGCATAATATCCTATCGCCGTCGTGAGGAACGCGACGGTGCTCTGCCCAAGCGGGGCAGTCCTGCACCGTATGCTCCACCGTGTCCTCCGGGTGATCCTCGCACTGATGACACCTAGGCCTTTCTTCCTTCCCTATCCGACACAGGTACCTCCTGAAACTTCCGTGTCCGATGAGGACCTGCGTCAGGCGGTAGGTCAGGACGCCGCCGTGACGCCTATCCAGCGACTCCTCAAAGAGGGGTCTCCGCCGCGATTGAGGCTTGCCCGGACCTCGGTTGTGACAGCCGCTCCCTCCATACTGCCCTGAGATCGCGCCGGAGCTCTTCTCGCCGCGCCTCAAGAAGTCGAGGCAGTGGGGATTCGCCTTGGCGGGCGGTAGGCGGCGCTGCGCCTCCACGCGCCACTCATAGACGCGCTGGAGAGCAGTTGCCTTCAGATCCCAAGGCAGCATCCGGCAAGGAGGTTGGCTGATTCACCAGCGATCGTGCGGTATCCTCGGATCATCCGCATAGCCATGACCTTCTGGTAGGAGGCGTTTGGCCGGCTGAGACTGAGCAGGAGTCGCCTGAGGGCGGTTGCTGCCAGGTTTAGCTTTGGGGCCAAACGCAGGAATTGTTCCCTGGAGTTCCACTGGCTGTCGAGGACGAGTCTCAAGTACTTCATCGTTTTCCCGACGCCGCCGCCGCCCCGATGCGAACCCCTCACACCGATGCGATGAAGAGTTTAGTTTAGATATTTTAACCCTGTTTCCTATTAAAGAGGGACTGATTGTTAAATTTTTAATAATAAATAATAATTTTGATTACTGATTGAATTCGTTTAACTGCACTATTCAATTATCTATACACCATACCAAAAAGATAAAAACTGCTAAGTCCTCAAGCAATTTGAAATTTCACCTCGAGTAACTGCTAAATAAACGTTTTCCTCATTTTTGAAAAATCTGTTTAGGTTTTTTTAAATATTATGTTTTTATAATATCAAGAAAAAATATAGAAGTCAACGGGATTTTCAAAATTTTGATTGCTAAACTAATAAAGATATTATTCAGTTTTTTGTTCGTCCTGTAAACTTTGCAAAAATGCACTTAGCAGGTTAACGAATTAGGCCGACGAATTATTATTATTTTGGTCTTAAACATTCGTTTTCTCAGGTTTATTTATACCTGGTATTTATAGAATCTCACGGGTGTGAACCAAGGCGAAATTCTAATTATCTGTTCGTAAAGGTGAATTATTTTGTACTGCAGTAAAATTATTATTATCTAATATTATTATTGGAATAGTTTTGTCACGTCGAGAACTTTTCAAAATCACAACTTAAATCTACGTGGTGCAATGCTTTACTTTTAATTTTTAGACTTAGCTCAATAATGAAATCTTTCCATCAAATTGTAATTTTCATATCAGTCAAGATCTTATAACATTAATAAAACTTTCAATCAATTATTTTATTAATGTCAGAATGACATTATAATCATAATCAAAACGTCTTTTTATTTTTAGCAGATTGAAAAAAATAAACTAATGTTTACAAATATACCCACGAATTGCAAAAAAAAAGTTTTTTTTTTTTTTTTTTTTTTACAAATTAATGTATTTTTTCTTATGAAAATGACCTTTAGTTTAAGATCTGGTCATTGAACGGAGGATCTACAACTACTTTGCTTATGTACACCTCCAGGAAGACTATCTATCTGTATTTTGCAAATGAAAAACAGAATCAATAAAGAAAAACCTCATTAGTCTTAATCTTTATCAATTGTTCCTTTTACTCAATAATGTAACAACTTGTTACCGTTTTTTTTTTTTGTAACCTGTTATCAGTTTTTCATAATTTTTTTACTTTTAAATTATATCCCTCCCCCTTTTTTTTTAGATTCGTTAAATTATTAACGAAGCTCAACTTTCAAAAACAATTATAAAATAAGTTTCACGGTATAAATCTATAATCTTTTCGACTCGATTTTAGTTAGATTACAACATAATAAAACAAGAGCCTCCGAGGGCCTTACCGACATTAAGACAATAATTCATACTGTAGTGCAGAAGTTCCCGTTTCGTTATCCTCGGCATGGCTTCGCTTCTTTTCAGCAGCGTCGCAGTCCCGCTGTTCGAGATGGCAGCACGTCTTCATCGCCCTTCTAAAGACGATTCGTCCACCCGATGACGTCACAGCTTTCAGCAGGGACGTGCAGATTGATAGCTCCAACGATGATTATGAAAAACATAATAAAAGTTCATTAGAATTAATAAATAGGTTAGGGCACAATCCCGCTTCTGATGTAAGAATTTAAAAAATGTTGTGTAGGAATAAATTGTGTAAACACAACACTAACACTTCTGATATTAGATTTAAGGATGTTTGTGTGAATAAAATGTGTATTTCAGGTTTTATTGACATTAATATCGACTTTATTATCAAGTTTTAGATATCAGGATGGTTAATGTTATTTATTTACTGTATGTAAAGTATCTCTAAGGACTTTTGTACAGGAATGGGTTTATAAAGAAAAGCACAAAATCAAGACTAGGTATTTATTACCAAGCTACCTCCGTTCGCAAACCCTAGGTCCTCGTGGAGAAGAACGGAGAAAGAAACTCCACGGCAACATATTTTATCAGTACACAGTCACACATTTATAAAATACATCAATATTCTCATCATAATAAATATCAATTAACTTACATTTTCATTGTAGAACATTAGAACACAAATTATAACTTTCAACATCACACAGTTGGATTCTCAATTATTAAATCACATTAATTAAATAGAACAACACTCAGAGCACAGCTTTCACCTTATAAAACGATTGGATAGTAATGACCACCAATTTGACGGTACATCTGTTTTTATAAACATAGAATTGTACCACTTCCAACAAAATTGCCGCCATTGCCCAGGTAGCATTTTTACGTCATTATGTCGTTAGTTTACGGTACTGCTCGACGTGTGAGACGTCATGTCTTGACGTCGGGGGGTCCCATCAGATGTCGTCAATTTGTCACAGCCACAAGACGTCAGTTTACAGACGTTACAGAGACGTCATATACTGAATTTATAGGGACGTTACTGGGCCGTACGTATTAGGGCAGCCACTGACGTTGGAGTGACATCATATACTGAATTCATAGGGACGTTACTGGGCCGTACATATTAGGGCAGTCAATGACGTGCAAAACCATGTATAAATCCGCAGGTCTCTTTGGAGTGGGTTGTTATTGGAACACTGTTAACACTGGTAAACTTAACACTTCTATTCACCCGATGCATTGCTCTCAATAACTTCTCAACAAAACAAAATTAATTCTTCAGACCTTATACTATCGGCGGTAACGAAACCATAGCGACTTCTATTTGGACTACAACGCCATCTATCGAGCTAGGCGGTACTATTTTTCGAAACTTTAAATAAATATTGATCGCTGTGATTCCGTTCTCGCTGTAACTTCTAGAAAAAAATTGCTCTGCCGATTTTTATTTTTTTATATGTTATCTTATCCTTAAATACATAGGTTTGTTACCTTTTTCATTTTCAAACGTCATTATTTGATTGATTTGACATCAAATAATGTTGTTTAAATAGGAAAAAGTTTTGGATTACGTAACAAAGTAGGTATAAAAATTAAATCGGCTGAGCAATTTTTCACTAGAAGTAAGAGCGCGTTATGTAAAAAGTTAATTTGGAGTGAAACTGAAATCGAAATTTTGTTGGATTTTTATACTTCCCTATTCTAACTAATACATTTAAACAAATACAAAAAGAATTTGAGGCTGAGGAATTTTTCACAGAGAGTTATAAGCAATTTTCATGTTTTGATAAAAAAAACTGAACTTCTAGGCTAAATTGGATTATTGTGCATCTGTAATCTGTATCACCTACTCTCATCATATGCCAAATTTCAGCGCCGGAGGAATTTTTCGAAAGTCTTCATACAAAAAATCCTCGTTGCCTGGACTAATGTACCGGCTATACAAATCCTTGTTATAATGTAAATAATGTATTTGCCCATAATATTCGCTATGTTGGTGGTCGACTTCACTCGTGGAATTATGTCAGTCAGATGCATTCCATAAACTGTTCTTTAACCAATCTTTAGCTCTTTGGGTCACTTTAGGACCAGATATGTCATACAACAGTCGTCAACCTGAGGGCAGATTTAGACTAATAAGGGACAGACTGTAAAATGACGTTGTTAGGAGGTATCATTTATGACCTATACAGTACGTACAGTACAGTACTATAATAGTACGTAAGTATGACGTACAATAATGACGTAACTGTGGTGACCCTAAATTGACTTATGAATGTCGTCATTTTTTAGTCGCCGACGTCACTTGCTACCTGGGTGTTGACGAATCACAGATTGTCATACATTTTAGCTAAATAACTTATAAAATAAGCAATAATAAACAAATCTTATGTAGTAGAACCTTTTTAAAACTTGATTACTTAATTTAGAAATTTAGTTTTGATTTATTTGCAACCTTTATTAATTTCGATACAATATTTGACTATCAACTGATTTAGTTCGGAAATCAAATCATTTTTGTTTTAAATATATTACTATTTTTAATTAAATAAGGGCTATGTATCATAAATAAATCCGACACGCGCCTTTTACTCAGAATGATCGTGCATCTCACTGAATAATGTTTTCCCCTGTTTTCTCCACGGGAGGACGTCGCTCGCGCACACATGAACAATATGGCTCGATTTCCAGTGAAATATCATGGTTTTTGACCATGCCTGCCAGTGAGTTCGAGCTCGCGACTAGCGCCGCCTTAAGCTTGTGTTTCACTGCCATTTCTGCTGAAAATCTTAGGGTTACGAAACACTTTTAGAATATTCAAAAAGCAGTGGTTGCCTAACTGTAACGATTTTAAAACTGTATTACGAGTCTGAACCAAGCCAGGCGCATTTATGTACACTTTTAACCAACTTCAAGGAAGATATTCAATATGGCAGAAAATCAACCGCAATTTCTGCTGTCGCTTATCTATGGTTTGTTTATGCAATCGTACAAAATAATATTACGCCTGTATCTGCATCCTACTAAATTTGCGTTAAAATTCATAAAATAGAATGTCCTATTTTATTGCTCAAGCAGATGTACCTAGAGCAACATAACAATCACACAACATAATAATTATTATCATGCCTGTATTCACTAAAATGGATGCAATAGAAAACTTTATTGAAAAAAATTAACCTACTTCTAAAACAACACAAAACAATTTACCTATTATGAAGTAGATTTTTACTTTTTCTTTTCTTTTTTTTTATCATCCCTTTTCTCATTACGGTGAAGCAACAATGTAACTGTTAAAAACACCCGCAAACTTCAAACAACATTATAATGACAACGTAAACAAACAAAATAATAAAATCATGTCATTTGTGTAAATAACAATGTTCCCTACCGCTTCAAACAACTGTAATTACTTACTGAAACATGTGTTTCAGAAAACGGTCACTCTTCATATAAAACAAAGACGATTAGTGATATAAAAGATCCCTGTTTACAAGCAATTTGATCAAATTGACGGTTCTGTTATGTTCAAAATTGTGTTCTGTTTCAAATAACTAAAGTTCTTAATTACATTTGACGAGAACTCCCACGCCTTCATCTGTTATGCAAATCCGTTGTATTGAATTACATAACAGATGTAGCAGTAAACTTAAAATGTCACTTACGGGATATCTTCCGTAAACCATACGGGAGATATCCCGTAAGTGACATTTTAAGTATAGAATCAAACCGTGATAGTTGAAAAAAAGGTGTAGAAGTTTCCAAATTAAGATAATACTAAAATAAAATTGTTATACATAAAAGATACAAATCATCATCAGCCTATAAATGTTCCCAATATTGGGACACAGGTCTCCTCTTTGGGAGAGAGGGAGAGGGCCACAATCCACCACGCGGGCCACGTGGGGGTTGGTAGATGTCACATATCTTCGATGTTTTGGTTATAGGACATCTTACTCACGATATTTTCCTTCACCGTTTTGAGAGTGGTGATGAAATTAATTACCCAAAGTAATGCGCCTGCTGAGTTCTAACGTACGACATACAACTCGTAAGTTGAGGCCGATAACGCTGGGCTTACATAAAATTTAATTAAAGGTTATTTATTGCAACTGAATACATGAACATTAAGTGACTACCCATTTGACTTCCACAACCCAGGTATTACTGGGTTCGCAGGGTTGATCACAATGGAAAACAAGCTTTTTCGAAATAAGAAATAATGTAGTTTCACCAAATTACATAAAAATAAATAATCTGCCCTAGTAAGTCAAGTTGCTTTTTCTGAAGTGGATGTATTTTCGCATTTAAATGAAATCTAAGCTCTTTATCCATGGATTTTCATTTTACAAAGAGACATCTCATAGAATGAATGAGAAATGTGTATAATACTGTGTTGTAAACAAAATTATTTACATTTTATGTAAATTGTGAGCGAAATACTGAAACAAAAGTAATTTAACTCACTTGTAAATATTTACAAAATGTGCGGGTTTTGGAATTGTTCAAATAACGGTTTCAAATTGTTCAAATACCGAACCGTTTTTTTGAGTCTTCTCCGATCTGGGTGGAGCGGACTGCCAGACTTGACTATCTAAACACCCTGTTCCTTCAGTAGCATTTAGCGTTCCAAGGCCGCGGTTCTCCTTTCATACAGCCCAGTGACCTTAGCATTTGGCCCCCGTTAGTTTTTTATTTAGAGCTTTATACCGTTTATGCCTGGTCTTTATCGAACGGCGAGCCGACCCATTACTCACCGTCCGCAAGTATAAGGAATACTTTCATTACAAAACTGAATAAAAGTTTTAACTATTCATTGTTTGTTTTCTTAGTCAATTAAAATAATGTTAGGTACGCCTGACAAAATAACAATAGCAATAGTTTGTTCGAAGTAATCACTTTAATATGTTGTACTTTACTTTGTTTACTGATACTTGTTTTTTATGTTTGTAACAAAGATAATTAGTAACATTATTTTAAATGATTAATTATGTTCTTTGTAGTTGGGAATTTTAAGGTGATCAAATCAAGTCAAAGAATTTATTTCAAGTAGGCCAGTTAAAGGCACTTTTGAATAGCCTAAAGACAAAAATAATGAGGCAATGTCCATCAGAGTCAATGAGACTGAGCATTTTTATCTATATCATAACATTATCCGGGCTGGATTATTTTATGGTAAAATATATTTATAAAGTTCCCACTATTGGGACAAAAGTTTCCTCTCTGTGAGAAGAAGTGAACTGAAATCTACCATGCGGGCCCAATGCGATTAGATAACTATCATAAAATAATATCTTCGAACTTTTAGTTCTAGAAGATGCCGTTCCCATGTTTTTTATTTCACCGTTTTTCGAGCATTGGTGCATACATTACAATAATATAATTATGAAATAATGCACCTGTATGGGTTCGATTTACAACATGTGAGACGGGGCTATTATCACTACGCTAGCTGCCTGGCAACAGGAAAAAATATAAAAAACATGTTGATTGAAAAATCTCTAGAAACATATTTTATTTCTTCGTAAAGAGGACTTTCAAGGAAAATGTAATAAAGGCTTTTGTTTATCTGTCCCTTCCCTCAGGGTGACTAAAGATATTTATACCTAATTCTGGTTGCTACCTTCACCAGGCCTGGCTCACTCCGCGGTGTAGGTATAAAACTGCTAGAAGATGCGGGGCCATTTCGTAGTGGCCGTAACAAACGGCTGTCGCGCGCCGCCCGTTTAGTACGCGCTCCGTATCTCATTTATTTTTGTTACTTGTGATTACGTACAAGTAAAAATGAAGATAATAAAATATAAAGAAAAGCAAAATATTGCATAAGTAGCTTTTGGTTGTTTAAATAATAACAGTGATAGGAGCCTCACATTTTTGTTAAGTAAAATTAATACGATCAGTGGTATGCTTTTATTTCATATTTTTTACGCCAATCAGCCCGCTGAAATATGCATGAAAGAAGCAATAATGTATTAAATAATCTATATATATAAAATTCAAAACTGACTGACTGATCTGACAACGCACAGCCCAAACCGCTGGGCCTAGAAACTTGAAATTTGGCATAAGCCCTCCTTATACCACGTAGGTGAGCACTAAGAACGGATTTTGCGAAATTCGGCCCCTAAGGGGTTGTTTTTGGGGTTGATAGTTTGTATGAAACTTCGCTACTACAGGTGCTAGGAATTCCAAATTTTGCATAGGGTGTCTTTTTAGAACGTAGATGCTCACTATGACGGGATTTTGCGAAATTGGACCCCTAAGGGGTTTTTTTTTTGGGTTGATAGTTTGTATGAAACTTTTTAGTATAAGTGCTAGGCGTCTCAAATCTTGCATGGTGGTACTTTTTAAGATCTAAATGCTCACCAAGGTGGAAATTTCGTGAAATTCGACCCTTAAGGGGTTGTTTTTGGGGTTGATAGAACTGAGACTCAAATTTTTACATTGGAGTTCTTTTTTGGACGTAAGTAATACCTAAGACGGGATTTTGCGAAATTCGATCCCTAAGAGGTTGTTTTTCGGGGTTGACAGTTTGTATGAAACTCTGTCAATATAAGTGCGAGGAGCCTCAAATTTTGCACCGGGTTCCTTTATAAGACTGAGATGGACACCATGGCGGGATTTTGCGAAATTCGACCCCAAAGGGGTTTGTTTTTGTGTTTGATAGTTTGTATGAAACTTTGTTACTACAAGTGCTAGGCGTCTCGAATTTTGCGAGGGGTTCTTTTTAAGACCTAAATGTTCACTAAGACGGTTTTGCGAAATTCGACCCCTAAGGGGCTTTTTCGGAGTTGATAGTTTGGAGACTCAAATTTTGCATAGAGATTCTTTTTTGGACGTAGTTGCGGGTATTTTGTGAATATGGACCCCATGGGGTTGAATAAGGGGTTGATATTTTGTATGAAACTTCGTTTCTACAAATGCTAGGAATATTTTTTGCAAGTTTGTTCTTTTATGACGTAAATGTACACCATGGCACTATTTTCTGAAATTCTACCCCTAAGGGGCTGTTTATGGGGTTGACAGTTTTGTATGAAACTTTGTTACTACAAATGCTAGGAGTTTCAGCATGGGGGTTGTTTTAGGACCTAGGTTCTCACTAAGGCGGAATTTTACAAAATTCGTCACCTTAGGGGTTGTCTTTGGTGTTTGTTATTAGAGGACTCAACATTGCAGGGGGGTTCTATTTAGGATACAGGTTCTCACTAAGAGAGGATGATACGAAATTCGACCCCTAAAAGTTTGTATTGGGGTTGATAGTTAGGAGTCTTAAATTTTTAGGACCTAGGTGTTACCTAAGACGGAATATTGCGGGTTGATAGAATTTTTGTTGAATATTGATTGGGTTTTTCCAACAGTATCCCATATAGAGGGTGGCCGGGACTAGAAATAAAATTCACAAAGGCAAAGTTCGAAAATCATGCGGACGAAGTCGCGGGCGTAGTGCTAGTGAACTATAAAAAAGTAAGAATGTCTGTTTACACAGCACATGAAATTGAAAAAATAACCTTTGTTCTGAGACTATCAGAACATCAAAACAGTGCAGTGTTATTTTTTGGAAGTTATAAAGCAAAAGCTGTTCAGTTTGGAAGGGTTGAGTTGACAAATTAACTGAACATTACAATAGAATTGACGATCATTATATAACTTTACCTACCTACAACCTACATTTTTAAATATTATTCTTTTTTGTTTTTCTAAGATGAAATGTTTAAAATAGAACAATAATAGGTAGAAAAGATAATATTGGTATATATCATTTCTAACGTAAGGTGCCGTAAGTACTATTAACATTTTGTGCTACCTATCGATAATGTATGTAGTATTAATCGATGACGAAAACAAAACGTTATAGGCTGATGATAAAAACAAAATTCCTTGAGGAACATTATTTTATTTTAATCATGTAATTTAACATAATTATTATGCATAAAGACACCTACCTACCTAACTGTGCCTCTTAAACTCGCAAGTTACAACCCTAATGAGCGCGGCGAGCGTTGACCTTGATGTGACGTTAGCGTCAGTTAAACTAAAATAAACTCTCGCGCGTAACCATTAAGTACATTTTTGCTTGCGCACGGGAAGTTTAGGCTATTATAAGAGTAGGTGAGCGGTACGGCTGCAAGTAAAAATGTACTTTATTTTCTCGTGCATACATTTTACATTTGTTTGATTGTTTTTGGGAAGAGAATCATCTGTAGTACTATTATATAATCTGTGCCTTCACAAAGCCCAAAATAAAGGGACTGTGTTTGGACGTTCGGCCTAGCTCCCAGAGTTTACATTACAACAGTGTAATTATGTTTAGATTTCTACTTTACTGTTCCCTTTTTAGTGAAGATAAGATAGCAAACTATCTACAAGGTAGGTGATAAAGCCACAACTAATTTGTGGGGAGCAGGAGTCTCAGTTCAAAAAATATAAATCAACCAGATTTAGGGACGTACTACTTAAATGTAGTATAGAAACTTTTATCCCAGTTCCACATAACCTCAATAACTTAGGGTTATAGGATTCAAATAGGTAGTCCTAACAAAAAAATGTTGTTTAAATGTGTATTTAATGCAAATAGCTTAAATTTTCTGACAAAAATAGCTGTATATTGTCTGACAGTAAGTTGACCTCAACATAATCTTAACCCTAAGATTCATCATCATCATCATCATCATATCAGCCGTAGGACCTCCTCCGCTGAACTTAGACGTATTTTTTGTTACGGTGGTAAAATTATTAAATGAGTCCTCCCGCCAAGACTGGAGCAAAGACTGTCCGACTCGTATACTGATTCAAATCCACTGTGTTCCTTCAATACCTCATAAGAAAGTCCTGCGAGGGCTGAACATAGGTCTAAGCTATAGATTGGTGATACTCACTTAATACTTACTTAATAGGTACTACGCCTCAACAAGAAAAACACTAGATAACGATCATAATTTTATGGGAAAAAGTATCTTCATAAACTCTATTCTTTTTCTTGAATCGATAACTCAACATAATGGTTCGAGCTGTAGCGAGCTGAAGCTCTATCGATTGCTTTAGGTAATTGAGTCCTGGAGGCTGAAGTCAAATGTGCACTATGGACAAACCAGGAGGAATCTCCAATTAAAGCTCCAACGCAGAATATATCACACCTTTTCACCCCTCTTGAATTATGTGCTTACATCACAGGCCTGCCTGCGATATTACTGCTATGAATAATGGCGTGGCATAAAAGCCTTTGCCTTGAAAGGAGCTCTCCGCTAAATATTAACAACCCCGCCTGCTAATATTCATGGTTAAGTCGCGCTTGTCTAGGTAAATCTGCGGATGGGTGACCATTAGTTAAATGCTGAGTTTCCTTGTCTCTGAGAGCATGCAAGCAGTTGGTAACGGCTGTCATTTGTAGATCTTTGTCAGGCGTCATCATACCCTTAGCACGAGTTTTCACTCTTTTACTTTACAGCGTCTTTCCAGTATTTACAGCGTTTCTTGTATGAAAAAATGAAACAGCGCCTCTGGTGTGCGAAGAAGGAACTAATAAAATTTTTCCTTGAAAATTGTCAATTTCAAATTGTCAAAGTTCCAGTTTACTTTACGTCTCAAATACTGAAAACTCGTGCTAAGGGCACCAACAAACAGTTAGTAGTCCGAAAGTATTAAACTCAGTAATAGCAAGGGATGTGTTATTTCCCAGTTCTATAAACTGGCTATTGGAAATGAGAAAGTCTAGCTCATCTGACATTACTAGAGGTACTACATCCAATAGGGTAGGTAGTTTACTGCATAAATAAACTGAAAATCTTTTAAAATCAATCAATATTTTATTGACAAAGAGAAAACTCTTAGAAGTTCGGAAGTGGGGGCTTGTGACGTCATAACGCCTGTTAAATTATACCGACCGAGTGACGTTTTGTGATTTTTAGAAGCGCTGTATCTTCGTCAATTTTGGTTTAGATACGTAACAAAAGAAAAATAACGGTCAAATAATAATAATAATAATATAATAATAATAATAATATTCCACAACTATCACACAACGCCATCTAGTCCCAAGCTAAGCAGAGCTTGTGTTATGGGTACTAGACAACTGATAAACATACTTATATATTTCTAAATACATACATATTATAGATAAATTACACCCAGACACAGAACAAATGATCGTGCTCATCACACAAACATTTGTCCTGGGTGGGAATCGAACCCACGACCTCCGGCATAGCAGTCAGGGTCACTAACCACTAGACCAACAGGCCAGTCAATGTTTTTAGATAATCATAAAATTTTTTTGTGAAACATTTTTTTGTGTTTGATAGTTCATTTATCTAGGAAGGATATAGGCTATAAAACATCACGCTACGACCAACACAGTCGAGCAGCAGTGCTTAAACAACGAGGAACAGCTAGTGATCTGATCAATTTTCTATCAAAAAGTGTTCTACGTAATTATATTATTTTATTTTCAGTAGGTATTTTTATTACACTGCCGCAAATTTATCGCACCGACTGGATGGGTCTACTCAAATCTTCAAGGTTCTTTCTCAAAACACCATCTCAGACACCCGCATGGTCCTCGTGTTAAGCAAAACAATGTCTGGACTTCAAAAGAGACTGCGACCTCTGACTTTGTTTCGGTTGTTTCTTCTCAGAGTAGTCAGGTACGAAAAACCGGCCTCATCTAGCTTTAAAAATATTGGTTGTAACGTGTAAGTGTTTTTTATAATCAACTTACGAAATAAATATAATTTATTTTCAAGAATAAAACCCATCATCCCATCAGTTTCGAAATGTCCAGATACCATATTTTATGGGGTACTAAAAAGACCTCGATATTATGTTTTCTATCTCTCGAAGATTGGTTGGCTGACGCTATAAGGAAGCCACCAAATTATACGAGTATCCTGGATTTTGGGAGTGTAATTTATAGCATCTCCGATATTATTGGTGTTCGATGATATGGAACAAAAAAATATTACAGTTAGGATACACATTATACATAGCACATTATTTTGTTGTTTCTTTGGAAATTAGATTAAGGAATTAATTTATTCATACATAGCAAGCTATTATTAAATAAAAAGATGTAGAGACATCAATTTTGATCATGAGCGGATTTCGAATTTCATTCGTGCAGCTTGAGTAATCTCGTAAAATTAAAAGTATTTTTTTATTTTGACTATGATTTTTATGTAAAGGTAGCCACATTATCGTATTGAGTACACCTGTCAAGATAGTAGATACCGAGAGGATGAACAAAAAGTGACTAATTAATGGTCTTAGGCCTGAAACTGCGTTAAGCGGGCGACCGCGACGGGCAACCGTCGCGTGGCCACGCGGCTGCGTTCCGTGGTTATGCGACGGTCCCCGTCGCGGAGACCGATTTACGCAGTGTCGCTAGTTCAATTTGAAGATTTCATTAGGGTTCCGTAGTCAACAAGGAACCCTTGCGTGGCACCGCGCGGGGACCCGCGCGGGCGTCCGTCGCACGGATGCGGGCCCCGTTGCGTGGGTGCGGGGCGCAGGGACCCGCACGGACGCCCGCGCTGGTCCCCGTGCGGGTCCCCGCGACGAAGCACTTTTGTATAGAACCGCGCGGGCATCCGCTTAACGCAGTTTCGGCCCTTATGCTTGGTCTTATACTTACAGCCGTTATGCTTGCGTATTTCTCCTATAAAGTGGTTAACTTAAAATTAACTTCATGTGCAGCTAATAAAGTCATATTTTCAAAGGGACATTATTGGTAATGAAATTGCAAACAAAAATTACCTAGATGTAATTAGGATTATGAAATACACTAGTTAATTTTAACAAACCATTAGTTGCAGCCGAAAGCTGGAATACATTTTAAATTAAAAATAGAGGCACATTCGGTAGCCAAACTTCACCACATTCAAATTTCAAACTTATAATGAACGGTATAAAATCTAAACTGTAATGGAATTCTAGTTCATCAAAATTCATTATTTGCATTGGCCGTAATTCACAGTCAGTTATGTATGTAGCCTATTATGATCTATTCACTTGCGATTAAAATAGAATACACTTTTACTTTTTAACTTATGATGTTTTTATTTGAAATTGTCAATTAATTTAATTTTACTGAGTGTTAAGTAAGCTTAATGAACATACAGCCCATCTACAAATAGCTTTTTAGGGAATGAACGCAATAATTAAAGTAAACTAGGCTTTATTGTATACACTTTAAGCTCGACTTGACCAGTTAAAGCTGATTTGTGTCGATAGGTGCGCTCATGCAACTTAAAGCGGCAAAGGGCAGGCCACATCGCTCTTGGAACTGACAATGATGAGAAAGCAAAGTTCTCGAGTAGCAAACTATGCACCTACGTTGTGTAGGGAGGCCTCCTAAGAAATTCGCCGGCAACCGAGAGATGCTAGTGGCGGATAATCGTACAGCGTGATGGTCTAAAGGAAAGGGCTTTGCTTTTTTTTTTTTTAGCAGTTTCCGGCTGATATTGGCGATGATGATGAAGTGCTCATTATCTGTGAGTTTTGAAGCGATTTTGACTCAACTAAAAATTCAACAGAAGTCATTGTTAAAAAAAATACCTGTCGAATTGAGAACCTCGTCCTTTTTTTGTCGGTTAAAATTAAGGATAAATACATTCGTTTATGTCAAATGTTAACCTCATTGATCTGAGATTGACATTAACATAATATTATTGTAATGTATTTTCAATTTAAAAATCTATGTATTTATTAGATTCACACATGCATTATAATTTTTTTTGTGTATAAAAACGAGTATACCTATACCTAAATTAATCTGCATATTACTCTAATTTTAACACAAAAATACGTTTTAAATTTAAGTAAGTAATTATTTCAATAATATAGGTATGCGCTATATTTTTTTGCTTGTCGTATAATAAATAACCAAAAGGCTAAGTTGTTTTTACTTTTTGTTAGTAACTTTAAAAGTGAATTTAAGCTTCTGGTATTTTCAAATTCAAAGAAAAATGCGACAAACAACAGCATAAAATGGAAGCTATGGCTGAATAATATAATCAACAACAGAAACTAGGTACTACAATTCCTACAGCTAATTGTCACAGACCATCGCTCCGTGGGAAAACGAAACACAACGCAACACAACCACAGAATACATATTAGTACTACAACGCAACATAAAAAAAACACAACTGCCCATAAAAAGTACCAAGGCATCAGAAATCCGCAAGACGTTGAATTTAAAAGCATCGGTACCGGTCATCGCACAAGAGCCTCTTGTGACAAGCAGTGAAAGGCGACGGAATGCCACTTGCTTTCGACTCTCGTTATTGCAACACCGCAACTTGTATTTAGTGGGGCCACGTTCAATTAGACGCGCAAGGGTCTGTACAGACCGACCGACTTCAAATCGGTTTAAACTGCCGACAAATGGGTAATTCACGCAGCGGGATTTTAGGCTGCGGTAACATTACAGTTGTGTGTCTATAAAAATAATCTACTTCAGTAGCAGTATAGTCTACTTCAGTGGCGTAATAACTGTATATCCGTACAAAATTCGAATGAATATTCGGATTTGGAAGTAATTGGTAAAATAGTAGGTCGAGGTCAATTTAAAGTTTATTTTCATGTTTTTCCAGCAATAAAAAACAACTGAAACGTGATGTAATTTAACAAAATTTCGTAAGAGTAAAATTCTGATTTAAAATTATTTACTGTAGAACTTCATTACATTTTCAACCGACTTCAAAAAAGGAGGAGGTTCTCAATTTGGTCGGTATTTTTATAATCCATACTGACTGACTGTAAAACGGAGATCGGAATCATACGTTTGTGTGATGTAGATAGGTATATTATGATGTGGTCTGGCTTCGACTAGTATTTGCTCGCAATTATAAGAATGTCACTCCAGACATGCGAATCTATCACATAGGCTCGGCAGTTTGATCGGATAAGTCGGTCAATAATAATATTAATAATCTGCAATGTGGCAACGCCCTTAAAGTAGACACGATGATGACGAGTGCTTTTAAGTTGAATTGAAGTGCATTGTCAAGGTTTCGTTTACGTTGAGTTTTAACTTAAAGAGTTTCTATACCTTTGCTGTTCAAACACGCATTAAGTCACGGTTTTTAGGAGTTGAAAAACATTGAATGAGTCCTCAAGGGTCCGGAAGGGACTACCAGGCTTCACTGTCTATAATTACACAAACCGCTATCTACTTACAAACCGGTTTATTCCACTACCCCTTCATTTGCGTTCCACAGTCGAATATGTGACGGACTGTGTCATCAGTTAAACGTGACCCTGGAACGTAAAAGGCTATTGAAAAGACACTGTGGATTTTCGTCAGTACAAGTCTGATAGTCTCCACCGTCCCTCCCTGGGTGAGAGCACGCATTTGACGATTTTAATACGATACAAAAAAAAAAGCGGTCGGATACTCGTATCATCATTCGCCTAGCCTTTTCCTATCTCTATATTGGGGTCGGCTTCCACTCGAACCAGATGCAGCTGAATATCAGTATTTTACATGGAGCGACTGCCTGTCGGACCTCCACAACCCAGTAACTAGGTACTGGGTAATACGATACCCCGTGGTAAGACTGGTTGTCAGACTTTATAGCTTCTGACTAATAGTAACGACTGTCAAAGATCTACAAATGACAGCCGGGACCAACGGCTTTACGTGCTTTCCGAGGCATGGAGGAAACTCTCTATGACAGATGGTCACCCATCCACAGACCAACCTCGGCAAGCGCGGGTTAACCCAGAAGATCGGCCTGTGTGGCTGTAATTATTTACCCACGAGCTCCTTTGTATCCGAGGTCGGATACTCGTGTATGAAACAAAAATAGCACAGTCATGTTAGTCGCTGATAATGTAACTTGAAATTTTTGATTCGATTTTGTCTCATTCCTGGTTTAAGGTCGCCCCCATAGCCTTCCACTTTTTCCTTAGTGCTGTTTCTATCGGTCAATCTCGCATAACTTTTGCGGAGCTTTCTTGAGATTTTGGTGAAATGGCGACAATAAGTATGGATGGTAATTAACAGTACATCATCAGATCGTAGAGTCCATTTGTTGTGTGTCCACTCCCATCCACGTGTTTCGTCGCTTTTCACGCGTTAAGTTCATACAAAGCACTTTGATTTCACGAAAAATATTTTTTGAAAATAAATATTATTTTGTTGAAATCAAAGTACTTTGTACTTTGTTTCCTTTCTCTGTTGTATTCCAGGAAGAATCGTTTGACTTTTTTAATTCATTAGGTACCCAATTCATTTAAATGGTAATGCTACTAATTAATATTCATCAAATAATGACTTTTTTTGCGATGTTTATTTAATAGTCGATTTGGTGCTGTTTGTGTTTTTCAGAAAAGAAGAATTTTCAGTAAACTAAGAAATTAGGCTTAGGCTGCTTTTCCACCAGAGATGCGCTATGCTACGTTGCTGCGGATGCGTTTGATATCCACCAATCACATTCATTAGTTTACATAGCACAGCACTGGTGGAAACGGATTCAACTAAGATGTGTTTTTTATATGTAAGGATGTGTGCTATGGCTGCGTACTGTGGCTGTGTGCTATAGCAACGTGCTATGGCTGCGTGTTATGGATGCGTGCTATGGATGCGTGCTACGGGTCGTCGCGAGTGGTGTAGCTATGTCACTGAACCAATTTAGGGATTTGTCAAATCACTAGATTTGTTTAGGGAAATGATAAAAATCGTGTTGTTAGTTTAACAAATCCCTGGATTTATCATATCCCTGCGACAGATACATCGCATAGCTCGAGCTGCGCATCTTCGTAGCGCAGCTACCTTATGACAGCGCATCTTCGTAGCGCAGCTACCTTGTGACAGCACATCTTCGTAGCGCAGCTACGCATCTTCATAGCGCAGCTGACAGCACGTCTTCGTAGCGCAGCTACGCATCTTCATAGCGCAGCTACCTTGTGACAGCACATCTTCGTAGCGCAGCTACGCATCTTCATAGCACAGCTACCTTGTGGCGGCGCATCTTTGCAGCGCAGCTTGTGACAGGGCATCTTCGTAGCGCAGCTACCCATCTCCATAGCACATCTTACCGCACAGCTACATAGCGTAGCATCGGTGGAAACGGTCACACAGTTTCGTAGCTCAGCTTTTACATCTTCACAGCACAGCTACATAGCGCATCTCTGGTGGAAAAGCAGCCTTATCGTTGCTGAGTATTGGAATCCCGTGAAAATGAATATTATTACCCAGGTTCAGTCTACGTGTGAATCAAATATCATCAATATTCGTTCAATGAGCGTAATGAAAGAAAACAAATGGCACGGATAGCGCAGTGGTTGAGCGATTGGACTGCTGCTCTGCGTGTCTTGGATTTGATTCCTGCACGGAACAAATGTTTGTGCGACCTAGTTGTTCCGGGTCAGGATGTAAGAAATATCGTTTATTGAAATTCTTGATCAGCTTTGGACCAGCTCTTTCTCAAAGACAATAGGAATTGGAGTTCAATAACTGGTGTAGCATGGACGGAAGTTAAAATAATGTTTATCTATCTATTCATCAATAAATTATTCAACCCTCGAAAACCACAACAAAATTTTCAACATCAGAGGTTTCAAAAATTAGAATATTTAACGTTTCAAAAAGCTTATTTTTTCTGAGAATAAGAAAGTCTAGACATAAGCCAAAGATAGTCAGAGAATTCGCCGCAGGCAACCTATGACCGAAGATAATAACTTTCATATTTATTGTCCGCCAAAATCTCTTAGCTATACAACAAGAGATAACAATGGCAACAATGATGTAACTATAAATTCCTTTAACTATCTTTGAGAAGGATATTTTGCTGATGCAAAAACTCGAAGAAATCGCGACATCCACATTCCAAGACGGACTGTACTCAGTATGGTGTAGCGTCTATAGGGAGGTAAGCACAAGACGGTTAGCCCGCCTAAAACGGGTATGAATGTTAAATTACGCGTCGTTCTTGCTAACGAGAATGTGTGCGTGCGGGACGCATCGCCTCTCCCTATGAGGAGCTGCGTCCTGCACGCACACATTCTTATTAGCATAGGTACCCGTTTTAGGCGAGCTACCCGTCTTGGGCTTACCTCCACTACGGCAGTCTCTGAAAAAGAGAATGTGCTATAGAATCTATAGATAATATTGCCTGTTCCCTTTTTCAGCGACTCCCTACCTAATCTTCCAACGACGATATAATACTAGACTCCTAATAACAGGCGACCGATGTCTGCCAACACATTAGGCAAAAAAGTCTTATATTCGTCTCATTTCGACCAATCCTGTGAGCCGTAAACATACGTTGAGACAGAACAGACCTTGAGTTAGCCAATCACAACGCAGTACCCCGTCCCCCTCGCTTACGTAGTACCTCAGCGAGTTGGCAGAATAATTTTTGTTCCTTAGATCGTGCAAGCGGAATCTATTATTAATCGTCGTTGTAATCTTCACAACCTAGTTACTTACTGTTTTAGGTAAAAACTTCTTAACATCTACAAGGTTTTATCTTGATACTCGTATATACTGCCTTCTATTAGTCATCATTATCATCATCAGCCAATAATGCTGGGGCTGTCAGGCTCTTACTAAAAAGCCACCCTGTTCCTTCACATGCTC
This sequence comes from Agrotis clavis, assembly GCA_954870645.1. Classification (NCBI taxonomy): domain Eukaryota; kingdom Metazoa; phylum Arthropoda; class Insecta; order Lepidoptera; family Noctuidae; genus Agrotis; species Agrotis clavis. The sequence continues at coordinate 3,860,233 of OX940927.1, read as the reverse complement.
TATATAAAACGAATATAGTTTCTCACTTAACTGCAAACCAATCCCAGTAAGCCAGGAATGTAAAGCCGACCACATACATCAGTTTTCCTGATCAGGAATCCTGATCCTATCCGAACACAGTGAATTCATACAAGTGTGTGTGCATGTTTTGTGTGTGTTGTTCACATTTTATTCTTCATTTCGAATTCCGAACGGGAAAAAAACTGATGAATGTGGCTGCCCTTAAAGTCAGTACGAGTCTGACAGTCCCTCCCGTTCCGCGCTGGCTGGAAGGATTCAATTGATGATTTTACCTCTTAAAAAAAAGTAAAGTATCACACCCCAATGTTTGTGTAATTAACAAAAATTGATACTGTAATATTTGCTCAATGAATGTTTGTGAACAACGTAATAATTTGCATACTTTTAATAGTAAAGTGACAAGTGAAAATTCACACATAGCGTGTGAATGAAATGCTTATTAATATTGCTAGCGATGGGTTAGAAGACGGAAGATAAACATGGGAAATAGGCCTGTGTGTTTTTTGATTTATTTACATTGCGTCAGTGTTCTTTGTAAATCAAAGAGAGAGAAAGAGAGAGTCAGATAGTAAGGGATGTGAGATTAAACCTGTGACTGCGCAAGCTTGTCTCATGAATTATTTTGAAAACGTTGTACTACATTTTGAATTTCTCTTGTTTTGTGAGTCCGTTTACAAACATTTAAACTCACTATCTAACTACTTATACAACGTGTAACGTTAATAGCGCAAAACCTCTCGTGGGGTAGCTCAGCCCATGTTACTGAACAATGTTTGTTCTAAGACGTTTGGAAATTCGCAAAAAAAAAGATTTTTCATACTGATGGGCCCGATCAATTTCTCATTTTGTATGAAAAAGCATTTTTTTTTTGTGAATTTCTAAAAGTCTTGGAACAAACATTGTTCAGTAACATGGGCTGAGTTACCCCACGAGAGGTTTTGCGCTATTAACGTTACACGTTATAGATCGTCCAAAAATATTTGATCTAATGGAGAATTTTAAGGGAAAATAGTAAGCTTCACTCCATGTCGCCAAAATGTTAGCAAACCGGCAAGGCGGATAGAGCCAAACGCCTGCCGGGGTCACGGAACTAAATAAGCATGATACGCGGGTTTAATTTATTATATATATTTTTAAGGGGTGGAATTTAATCAATTAGAGTCTGACAGTCCCTCTTGCTCCACCCAGGGTAGGACTCATTTGACACCAAAAGAAATAGATTTTCTTTTCAGTATTAAATGGTCTACCATATTTGAATATACAAAATACTACGCATCAAATTCACAGCTGTTAGAAAGTTAAAGACCTCTGAATGAAGGTTTCTTTAAAATCACAGAGCATCCGGAGACCCACTTCCGAAATATACTATAATTTCTAAGTCATCAAAGCTTAATGATGTACAAGCACAAGTAGCATTTCCGTGTGTTACATAATGTCGGCTTAGAGAGATTTTTTTAATACATATTTACCATGCTTTGCTTTGCGAATGTAACTTTTACGCGTCATACGGTAGCAGATAATTGTGAAAGGGCGTCATACGTCTCTCTGCCTAGCCTTTTCTCAACTATATTGAGGTCGGCTTCCAGTCGAACCAGATGCAGCTGAATATAAGTATTTTACATGGAACAGCTGCCTATTGGACCTTCATAACCCAGTAACTGGGTAATACGATACTCCGTGATAAGACTGGTTGTCAGACTTTAGAGCTTGAGTGTTTCGTGTGTTAAATATTCCTAAAAGAGGATTTTCCTTGATCATTGTACTACTCGTACTAGTGTAAGTTTTTGAGAAAAAATATGTTTTGAGTTACATGCGATGAGTTTTACATCAAATGATAACTGTGCTGTCTGGCAGTAATTTATTAAAAGATATTATGATGTATTAACATTTATCTTATGTCGGGAACCGGTTTTTCAGCTTTGCGGCTTGAACGTTTCAAGAATTGGTTTTCTTTATAATTATTAAAGGACATGAAATATCTGGAGCAATATTTGTCGAGCTCTTTCTTTTGCGGATATTTTGGTCGCAAGTTCACTTTTTATTTCATGTGAAAGTGGTTCAACTTTTATACCTAGTGGTTGGAGGTGTAACCTTATTTGGCTTTTTGATTGCCGTACAGACATTGACGTTCATTGTTTACTATTTTACGGACATAATTCTGGAGTCTTAAATTTGTTTCCTGCTATCTACAACTTTGCGGTCTCCTAAAATAAGTTACATGTTACGTTACATGTACAATTTAAGTTATGGCCCCGTCATCTTAACCATAATTATATGTATATAGGTCTCCTCCATCTTTCTCGTTAGCTTGTCAGTCCAGAGGCCTTACCACAAGCTCTTAACGCGATTCAGTTTAGGCTGTGGGAAAGAGACAGAGCTATACAAGTCGTCTAGCGCCATCTCTTTCCCACAGCCTAAATTGGATCGCGTAGTGGTAAGGCCTCAGTTCCGAGTTCACAGTAGATCGTTAGTCTACCAAGACTTTGGTCTTCCTCTGACTCTTTTGGCTCTAATTCCTTTCTGGTCCTTTCCACATAGTGACACGTTTTATCCATCTGTGCTAATGCCTAGATACATCTTGACCAGACCATAATGTGAATGCCCTCTATGTAGATAGGCTGTGTCTTGAAGAACAATGACCTTGTTGATTTGTGGTTCACGATAGACAGACTTGATTGAATGATTGATTAAGATTTCAATTAAGTATTCATCAATCCTTAAGTTTGCAATGCCCATTGTGACCTAAAGAATAATTAATTTATCTAGAATTAATAACGTTAGATTAGGTAAGAGGTAATTAAGAATCATTTTCTCTGCATCACGTAATCTTCTTAAAAGTTGGCTTCAACATTTCTTTGATAAAATTGACAATCTGGAATGAAATAATTTATTTTTAATTTTCTTTCGTTTTGTTTGGTTGACTGATTTTTACCATCGCTGAAAACGGTCCATTTAAATCCTTGTTTTACATGAAATTGTATTTATAGGTATTTGCAAGTACGTCTTTTAAATTATTTTACACGTCTTTTTTGTAAACAAGATGAGGCAGTTGCTTCGTACCTGACTACTCTGAGAAGAAACAAACTCAGACGTCACAGTCTCTTTCAAACTCCAGGCATTGTTTTGTCAATGTATTTCTTCCCTCATAAGTTATACCCACGTAAATAAAGTGGATCCCAGTATCTACCATTGTAGAAGCCATACTCTGTTGAGTCTATTTTCGTATTACTAAATCGGAAAGAGTGGAGAAAGGTATTTGCCCAGCAGTGTAACACTATGGGCTGATATAATAAATAATAATATTTCTAAATAAAAAAGTACATGTTCGATTGAGATACTGCATGTTAATAAATCATGTTTTAGTACTACGTACTCTGGAACTAAAAAGCGAACAACTGCTGAACGATTGGCTGCTGCGCTATATGTCATGGGTTCGATTCCCGCATAATATTTTGTTCTGAATAACTTGATAAAGAATCGGAAGTTCATGAGAATCTACCTTGTTGTTTTAAACAATTGCTTCTTTGTTCCATAATCTACTAAATTAGTTTGAAAAACTGTTTTTACAAGTAAGTAGGTATTCTTTTTTGCATCAAGCTTAATAAACTTCATTCCTTTCACTTTATTGTACAAAAAAATTATGAAACATAATAAAGCGGAAATTAGAAATGGTCTTAATTACTTTTGGGCTTTGTTTTACTTAATTGACAATTAATCAGGGCCTCAAGTCTGCTAATTTTATTTAACTCACATGCTATTGATATTCAATTGAGACTCAATCACGACTCCATTACGATTAGAACAAATTTGGTATTCTGCAAAAACTTGTATAAGCTCAATAGAGTCGTAATTGAATCGTAGTGTAATTGTAATTGACTGTCAGTTGAACAGTTATAAGTATTGCCATTATAGAGTAGAATACCGATAAAGTCCACAATCGATTTACAATTGTAACACGATTGAAGAGCAGACTAGCAAATATTCTGATAGCAGTTCAATGGAATGTCACTGGAAAACCATTGGTCTTAAATTAGTAGCAGAATACTAAATGTAGTTAAACCTGCTACTGAGATCCAATTGATATTCAATTGAGTCATTACTAAATTAGCAGAATTGGGGCCCAGTTTCCTCTTCAATTATGTTAATTTAAGATGCTGAAGTAAAAATTAAATAAAAAACACAATACAATTTAGAAATTCAACTGTGTATAAAATACTAGCTTTTATTAGCGGCTTCGCCCACTCAACCCTCGCTCTTATTACTTTTGTCACTAAAGAGCAAAGCAGCTTTCAACTGCTGAAAGATTTTTTGAAATCGGTCCAGTAGTTTTGGAGCCTTTTCAATACAAACAAATAATCAAATTTTTCCTCTTTGCAATATTAGTGTAGAACTGTAGACTGATGTCAAATTTATATTTTATTGATTAGTTGTCAAATTAAAGCAAAAAGAACTAAATTTTACAACATAAAAATACTTAATAATGTCAAAATCAGTAAACAATATTAATTGAAAACAGATTCTATTTAGTTAAATAAGTTGTCATTTAAATATTCGTCAAGTGAATATATTTAGTAACAAATATTACCATAGCCGCGAAGTACTGTTATAAGTAATTTTTTAGAAGTAATTAAAGCAAATGGAAATAGACAAGTATTTTATACAAAAAGAAGAAAAACAATATGAATGATAAATGCCAATAAAGTTCAATGTAGATCAAACAATGTTAATTATTCATGAGGTTCAAAAGACAAAAATATATAGAAAAATCGGCCAAGTGCGAGCCGGACTCGCGCATGAAGGGTTCTCATCCTTCTGTCAACCGTCATCAAACATTATCCATAAAACAACAATGTCTCGTTTGTTGAATGGAAGACTCACTTAGGTTTTTATTTTATTTTTTTATCATTTATTTTTAAAGTGAATTGTTATCTAAATATTCTGATATTTCAAGTTTCTACCTATTACCGTTATCAACTTCGACCAAAAATATTTTCAAAAAAACTTTTCAAAAATTCTTTAACATTTATTTTATTCTATTTGTTAGCAGAAATAAATCATGACGTGTTACGTTGAGATTTCGACTGTCTAACAGTTAGATAGTTAGACTCTATCACGGTTTATGAGATACAGCCTGTTGAGAGACGGACAGACAGACGGGCAGCAAAGTTTCAGTAATAGGGTCCCGTTTATTCTTTGAGTACGGAAACCTAAAAATGTTTGAAAGTAGAATAACTTAGTCTGTTTTTTATTTAATTCTAATTTGAATAAAAGACGACGATCATGACTTTGCTTTTCTATTAAAAACAAGGACAAACCAAAAAATCGTCAAAAAAAAACAATCACATTGAAAAAAGTTACAGTCGCCAGCAGGTCAACTTACCCCAATCTGTCAAATTTTACTAATCGAACATTGTGATAAAGAAATTTGACAGATTGAGATAGCTAGATGAGCTTGCGTCTGTGTACATTAAGTGTAAATTTCAGGTTACTTTGTCCCACACATATACTTTACAAAATAACATACAATAATATCATAAAACAGCATAAATATGTATGTTGAATCTTGGAAACTTCATTTTACATGGCACTACATAATTGTGCGTTCTGGGGGGGTATTACAACCTTTTTTAATTCCTTGCAGTTTTCGGGCAGTTGACTTTACGGCCTTAAGCAGGCTTGTTCTATTTCGTATTATGACGTACGTAATTCTGCAAGGAATCATCCTGGATTACTTGTCTCTGGATGATTATGACGGGCTAGCGAATTCGTTCAAAAATCGAATCGACAATTTACCGATGATTACCGGTTTTATAAATTGTGTGTGAAAAAAATCTTTTACATTGTAAATTTAGGAGATATTTGTGTTAAACTGTATTTTAATAACAATTTAAATATTTACAATCAAATTGACCAACATTTACTGTCATTTTATGCAAAAACTTAATATCAAATAAAACTCTCACAAAGGGGTTTGTTTCTGAACGATCGTATTGCGATACTTTTTTAGTCTGTGGCGGTTTTGTTTACCAAAACAAACAAGATTATCGTATTTTATTTATTTATAATGCCACTATGTAGTGCTTTTTACTGCATTAATAAAGAAGCACACCGTTTTCCTACCGCAGAGAAAGTAAGGAAACAAAATGGAATAAGCCATGAGCAGAAAATTTTGAAAAATGGAGCTGTTCCAACACAACAATGTTCTAATTTTTAAAGCAAGAGCTAGAAATGTTTCAACAAGTGAAGGAATGATAAAACCTAGGACGTTTATTCAAACCGAAAGACAGTGTACCTAGTTCTCTTGAAATTGGCTGCGAAATTGTGGTACCAGAAGCAATCGAGGAAGTGAAATTAAAAATGTCTGCTGATACATTAAAGACTGCCCAATGTACCCAAATAAATATTGAACACAAGTTTTGGCTCCATTGGACTGTACCATTCTGGAATGATGCTGCGCGAGGCTATTAATTTTAAGTGTTTGAGTTGATCATACATTTTGTATGATTTATTCAACCCTACGTCCATTGCTACGAAAGATTATTTATTTCGTCACCATGTCTCAAATCTAAGCTCTGTATATATTTTTTCTTACACTGATGGAACTACGACAAATAAAACAATTTTTTCATTAGTAACATGTTTTTTATTTAGAACAATATATTACTATATGAGTAAATGTTTACGTATATGAATAATTATATTTATTGCTTAGCGTTCAGTAAATGAGTGTATATGTGTCGTAAAAGGTAAAAACTTTATCGTCTTTTTATGTAAAGCTCGTCAGCTGAGATTATATCGTGTATGCAGTCTCCAGATATTCTGTAGCGCCTCCATTATTAATACCAAAGTTTAATTTAGTTAGTTTCAACTGTTTAAAGACAAATTAAAAGAAACAAGTCAGTAAAAGTTACTAAAAAGTGGCGTAAACTGAATGATTTTGGAGATGCCAATTTTGACAATTAATCCGGCCTTGAAATGTCATTATGTAGCTTGTAATACGAAATTTCCAGGCACAAGCACAGGCAGAAGTCGGTATGAGGTCACGTGACCGTTTTACTGGCCGTCATTGTGTGATTGTAATACGACTAAGCAAGGCAGTTCACTTTAAGGCGTAAACTGACAGGAATTAAGAGCTTGTAATACACCCCCTGGTGGCACTTGTCCACGGAAGTGACACACACCATGTCTTTTGGACAAAAGTTCTCCATGACGAGGTTTCATAAAACAGGTTCGCTCTCGCACCACAAACTCCTTAAAGTTGACGTTGCGGCGCGATTCCAGTAGCTGCACTTTCGGCGTATACTTGACTACTTCTGGTGCACGTACTTACTCTACGATGAGTCGATGACCTAAGAATTAGTGGTGTAGTTAAGGTGGGAGATATACACCGGAATGTTGGGTATGGCAGCACGAAACCATGATCATGTGCCGGATGCCTTTACATACTAGGAGCGCTAGAGGCACACGCGGTGAACGGCGTTTGTAAACAGAACAAAAACAACCGTAGACATCATCATCTTTCCTATCTGGATTAAACCGGATGCAGCTGAATATCTGTATTTTTCATAGAGCGACTGCCTATAACTAAGTGATACGATACGCCTTGGGAAGACTGGTTGTCAGACTTCGAACTAAATGCAAAGGTCTACAAATGGCAGCCGGGACCAAGGGCTTTACGTGCTTGCCAAGGCATGGAGGAAACTCACTCTCAGATAGTGACCCATCTACAGACCAACCTTAGCAGGCGCGGCTTTACCTTGAAGATCGAGCAGTGCAGCTGGTATTATTTAGCCAGGAGGAGATCCTGGCTAAATAATACCAGCTGCACTGGTAACAAAAAGTCAAAAACAACCACAAACAAATTGTTTTAGAATTCAATATCCTAACAAAAGAGTGCATGAATATTTACAGAGGGACTCAAAGACTTTGCTCTCGAATGCAGAATGAATTTCGCGATCCTTTGACGAGACGTACATCACAATAGACAATTGGATATATCCTCTAGTTGTCCGGTTGTCTGCTCCACTCAATGGATACCTGTTTGAGAACAATACTTAAACAGTATAGTAACCTTTTTGTAAAATCATGGATGTAAATTGAACTGTATTTCTGTTTATTTTTAACAACTATCCTGAATAGCAAGGCAATCTTTATAAAAGTCAAAGATCATTGCAATTTAAACTCATGGATGGTCTACTGCATAAAGGATGATGTGACTAGAAAAGAAGTGACTTCTTGACGGACCAAATAAAAATCAAGTCGAGAATCTTTTCTAGACTCTGATTTCTCGCTAACGAGAAATCACTCCACTATGGCAAGAAGATTTATTATTAAAACAAAGTTAATATTTATTACTAGCTGTGCCCGCGACTTCGTTCGCGTTGATGTCGGAACTCAACAATGTATTTTTTTTAACAAATTAATTTTTAACCTAAGTTACGCCTTATTACATCAGCTACTGCCAATAAAAGTCGGCCCAGCCATTTCAGAGAATAGCCATTAGAAACAGACAGAAAGACAGACAAAAATGGTAAAAAATGATATTTTGGTGTTTGCACCGTATATAAAACGTGTAACACCAAATGCACAAAACCTCTCGTGGGGTAACTCAGCCCATGTTACTGAACAATTTTTGTTCTAAGACTTTTGGAAAAAAAAATGGTTTTTCATGCAAAATAAGAAATTGATCGGGCCCATCTGTATGAAAAATCTTTTTGAATTTACAAAAGTCTTAAAACAAAAATTGATCAGTAACATGGGCTGAGTTACCCCACTAGAGGTTTTGCGCATTTGAGGTGTTACGTTGTAGTAAAATACGGTTATTTCAATATTACAAACAGACACTCCAATTTTATTTATATTATATAGATGTTACGGGACAATCACTAAAGGCAACCGCGTCACTAGAACCCAAAGGGCAACTGAAGGAACAGAGTGGATTTTTAGCCAGTAAGTAAGAGTCTGACAGTCGCTTCCGCAAAAAAAGGTAGTTATGGATTCCAAATTATTTAAACAAGGTAGGCAACTAAAATTTATTTACCTATCAAAATCAAAACCAAATCGTTTAGGTATTTCAACTAGGCCAACTACAGGCATTACGAATTGTCAAAAGACATAAAATAAAACAAATACAAAAAAATAGTTATGGTGCTACAGTCCCAGTCACAAGACAATAAAAACCGTGAAAGTGCCGTAGGTGCTCATTCCAAAGCGTAAGATCTCTATGGAGAAGAATGAGCAAGAAACTCCATGGACACTCTTTTTCAATCGCCAAAATTATTACAAAACTTTTGTTACTTCATTCATCATCAGATGTTACATTATTTGAGAGCGATGTGGCAAAGTTAATAGTGTCCATAGTAAAATAAAAAGACTATTCAAAATAAAGTTATTAATAATTAAAATAGACCGTGGCAGCTAAGAGATGACCAGTCCCAACTGACAGCGCCCGTTCACGAACATGACACACAATCACACATATCAGCACCATTCAGCTCAACCTATAACCTTACCTATTTATTTAAACTCACATACATACATCTATCTTCACAGGCTTAACCTAATACAATAGTGTAGTTATAGTTATGAGTATTGAGTATACATAATATATTATTATTCCAAACATTAATAAACATTTTAATTTGTAGGTTTAGCCCCTGAACAACAAAACAATGTTAAAGTGAAAGTGACATTGTTTAACTATTAAACGTTTACTGTAATAGTTAACAATGGCCGTCAATGAAGCCACGTCTGTGTTCTTGGAATTTTGGGGCACAGCCTGGAGGGTCAGAGTATCATAGAGTAGAAAAGTTACAGAAGGTCGACCGTATACCGCCGTTCCAAGGGTTTCCTGTTTCTTTACATTGCTAGAAGGCTCCGCTACGACTTTGCCCACGTTCAACTCAACAATCATAGTATGTATGTTCCCGTGGGAGAGGGTAATTTTACGTCAAACGATAACCTAGGTATACCATAGTCTATAAACTACTACCTATCATAATGTAAACTACTTTTGCGAGTGGTTTCGCCCCCCCACCCCCTCCTTGTGGCAACAATCGATGTCACTCAGGACAGGAAAGCAGCTTTCAACTGTCCAGTAGTTTGGGAGCCTATTCAATACAAATACAATCATTTCATCAAGATCTATACTTCTGCCGTTCTTGCTTAATCGAGGAACAAGCGTCTATTTCAAAATTTTCAACATGCACGCGGTCGAAGTCGCAGGCTAGTTAATAATATTTTAGCTTTTTAATTTCAATATGTCATGTAAATGTCATATCATGAATTTACAACGTTAGTCTTAAAACTTCTAATAATGTACCTAGGTATAAGAGTGGGCGTGGTGTAAGTTCATATCTGAGACGAGTTACGGCAATCAAATTGAAGTGCGAATTTATTGATGTCAGCAACGTTGTATATCTTTTATGGGCACCTTTTATAATATTAAACTTTCTCTCTTTTTGTTGTTTTTATTATAGACTTTTTGATTTTGGTGTTCTATTGTTGCACAAAAATCCATAGGTACCTAATTCATACATAGACGATTTTATGCTCAAACGCAGATCTCTATTTTTTAAAGAGATAAAATAATCAAATGAGTCCTCCCACCCAGGGCAGGGCGGGAGGGATTGTCAGACTTGTACTGGCTAAAATCCACGGTGTCCTTCAATAGCCCTTTACATTCCATAAGTCCCGCGACCCCGGCAGGCTTTGGCCCTCCAAAGGGAGGCACCGTCATCATGCTGACACTCTTTGAGGCGCGCGTGGAACACAACGCGCCGCCCGCCGACCCGGGCATGGTCCACAGCGACGCGCGACAGTCGGACAGCGAGTCGCCCATTACTCGCCGCCCGCATGCCCGCGCCTAAGGTGGCCGGAGATCGTCTGCCGACGTCCGACGCCGTGGGTGTCTATCCACTGCGGCTGGGGTGGAGGGAGGACGCTGTTCTCTCCCTCACGCGGCCCGCCTCCTCCTTCGCAAGCATAACTGCTTCGCAGAAGGAGGCGACCGCTTCCCATTCCGTATCGCCCCGCAGCATGGCCTCGATCAATGCCGAGCGCTAGAGGTCTCCGCCTCCGTGAGGACACAGCGCGGTGCTCTGCCCAAGCGGGGCAGTCCTGCACCGTATGCTCCACCGTGTCCTCCGGGCGGTTGTCGCAGTGGTGACACCCAGGCGTTTCCTCCTTCCCCATCTGATACAGGTACCTCCCGAAACATCCGTGTCCGGTGAGGACCAGCCACAAGCGGTAGGTTAGGACGCCGTGACGTCTATCCAGCCACTCCTCAAACAGAGACGCAGATCTCTTAAGGCAATTTGACGTTTTCCAAAAATGATTTATTATTAAATGGATGGATGTTGGCGTGATTGGAAACCCAGTGGTTTATATGGGTCAGAGCCCATTCGTACCCTAAGATTCGCACCCTGTGCCCACTCGTACCCTGGAAGTTTTGAGTTTATATCATGCCAATGGATTTTAACTATCACGATCAAAATTTGGCTTTATACTCGTATCTTGCCATTTAACACAATAACGTGGAACATGAAATTGATTGCCCCCTATGTTTTATCGTGGTAAAATTATCAAATGAATCCTCCCACCCATCTGTCTGACTTGTACTGACTTTAATCAAGACAGTCCCGCGACCCTTAATTAATGCCCCCTTAAATTCCTTCTCATTTTGATTTATTTACATCTAGCATTCAAGTCTTGAATTACCTATGGCACAAACGTGAAAAGGGGTAAGTATACTCAACAGTGGGTGGAACAGCGGGCTGCCGATGATGATGAATAATAATATGATTATGTGAAAAACACACAGAAAAGTGTGTGTCGAGTTGTAGCGGGCCAAACCGCTGGCAACAGCAAGTTTATAATAATTATGTAATAATAAAAATAATAAATATGTAATAAGAAAACTAATGGAAAAAAATAATTAAAGCCTAGATTAAGAAGAGTTAAGATACCATTTTCACATCCAGATCACGTAGGTAACCTGAAATTTAAATCCCTAAGTGCCCTTTAAAAACTTTATCTCACTGTGTCTAAATTAGGTTTGAGTACCTAAGTTTTCGTTGCTGATTTCGAGTATTTTCTCAAAAAAAAAACGCTCTCAAAACTGATTTAAATTAAATAAATTTCAATCTTTTTAACCGACTTCAAAAAAAGGAGGAGGTTCTCAAACCGTGAAATAACCTACAAAATAACTTTTCTTTCTGAAGTCGGTGGCAAAACGACAACGAAATAAAAAAACAAAGCCACCGACTTCCTAAAGAAAAGTTATTTTGTAGGTTATTTTAGCCTTGTTTGGGGTTGTTTGTAAAGGCGGTTAATTTATTTTTGAAAAAAGTTTTTAGAAGTAAACTTTTGGGTATAGATCAATTAATGCCTTGTCTGTAAAGTAGGTACATTGGTTATTAGGTTTTTTTTTTAATATTTAATTTTGCTTTTTTAGCATGACTTGTCTTAATTTTATTATTTTTTATCATGGCATTTTTGCTTATATTCCTATCGATATATTTTTTCTTCCCAAAACAAAGAAACACATTTTTTTACTAACCTATTCAAAAAATTGTCTTGATACCATTCACGCGGTGATAGAAGGCCTCAACTGGGTCGCCTGGCTTGCGAGCATCATCCTGTCAAACAGAATTTGTCCTGCGCGGCGGCACCAAACCATTTTGACTGTGTTCCGTCGGTACCCAGAAGTTCCATCTTTCTGGGTGAGTTGTGTGAAAAAAAGTCTGCTTCTGAAGTTACTTATTTATTTCGTGTTACTATACCGTGTCTCACTTTCCATTTTTCTTTAGAACTTTATTGGCTGACTTACGTAATATAATATTTAAATAATTATAATAAGTTTTTACTCTCATTTAAATATATTTGGCCTCAAATAGGTATAAGCAATAAGCATTGCTCGCATAGTGGATGCGACCACTGTCCCAACTGTGGAAAGTATAGAGACATCATCTGTTCTGGTGGCCTACCATAAAGTCTCAAAGTGAGAGAAGTTACATTGTGGGAAAGAGACAGAACTATACAGTGGATCTACTCTCGCTTTAAGACTTCATGGTAGGCCACCTGGGGGGTATTACAACGCCTTAAAATCAGGCTTGTTCCAGTGAGTGAACGAGATGGCGCTAGACGACTTGAATAGCTCTGTCACTGTCACTCGCCGGAACAAGCCTGGTTTTAAGACGTTGTAATATGGCCCCTGACCGTTTTCGGTCACGGTGGCCAATCTCAGAGGCAATAAAATTGGTCATCTAGTCTAGTCAGTCAATCAATGCACAAGTGTGTCCGCAGGCATAACTTCTTTTTATGCACTTTATGTTCCTTTACTTTTTTTTATTTAATTAACTAGCTGTTTTCAGCGGCTTCGCTAGCGTGCAGCTCATAAATTATCCCAAAGTATCGAAATACTGGGTAAACGGTATTCTATGAGTTATTCCAAGTTCAAAACCCACCTGAGTCTTTAGGCTGTGAGAAAGAGACGGAGCTACACAAGTCGTCTAGCGTCATCTCGTTCCCTGAGTGGAACCACTCACGGTTTAACACGTCGTGGTAGGCCACCTGGGGGGCCTACCACGACGTCAACGTCGACGTCAACGTCTTAAAAACCAGGCTTGTTCCAGTGAGTGAACGAGATGGCGCTAGACGACTTGAATAGCTCTGTCACTTTCACTCGCCGGAACATCGTGGTTTTAAGACGTTGTAATACCCCCCCTGGTTGACAAAACACAACCAGCAAAGGAGGTTTTTCATACGCACACGTAAGCGTTGTCTTGGTTACAGTATTCATTAGTGTAATTACTGTATTGTGGCATTCCAGTGAGAGAAAGAAAATAATAAATCATTTTACCCATAAGGAAACATTATCTAGTTTATGTGACAACATGACTTGAGCAAATTCTCAAGTAAAAGTTACCTCACAATGTGTGTCTTTATTGTTTACTAAGCAGTTATGCATTATGCTACATCAACTAAGAAAGTTACTACTTACATCATTACATTACATTAAAAAAATACAAAAGTCAAATAAACACACTGCTGCTTACTTATTTATTTACTTATCTGGCTAAGATTGCACTATCCGTCACCTCGCGCTCGCTTATTACATGAAATGCCATCATGAAAATAATATTTGTATTACTTGCCAAAAGGATTCGAAACTATGGGAATCCCCTGAAATCCATCTTCTATTTTTTTCCTCATTGCATCAAGGTCCTTCACCATGAAATGGCCACAGGGGTCTCTCAGATTTTACTGACGAAAACCGTACTTTCCGTGTTCGACTACTTTAGTTTATAGACCTAGAGAAGACGACTTCTTACTTAGGAAAGTCCGTCACAATCAATATCAAATCACAGGAAAGAACCCGTGGGTATTCATATTGTGACGGAAATTCCATGTCTGTCACCTGCAGGCCACATTAACCTAAGTTGGTCTAAGATCGTTATACGTTCTTTGGCGACCGGAGCAACTGCTGCAGATAAAGAAGGAGGTGATATTCTCCCGCTCTCTTTCAGCCGAATTCCTTGTAACCATCGCTTCTCTGCTGAGAAGGAGAAGAAGGCGAAGGCGCGCCCTAATTGCGCTTGTGCTCCCGACCATGGACTAAGCTACGGATGGAACCGAGAGGTTATCCGCAGCTGACAGCGGTGACAAGATACTCCTCTAGAGTGTGCTGTACGCCCAAAGGGACAGCCTTTCATGTCATTCCTGACCAAACCAAAGAAGTGGCATGCGGAAGCTAGTTTTTACCTTACTCGTTTTCTACATACCAAGAATTAACAAACATTAAGAACATGATTTAATAACCTATAATAAATTCAGGTCTAACTTAGTCTTAATAGAAGAGGTCAGAACATGAGTAACGGCAATTGATGTGCTTCCCATTGTACGAGTACTAAGAAATATTATAATTTATCAGGAGTAAATCTTCATTAGTTAGTTTTCATACACTTATCAAACGCGTAAGTTTCCAGCGGATGGTCCCATCTGTACCAAACTTTGATTGGAGATTCAGATAAATTACGATTTACTTTGAATTATGTTACAACTTGAATCAGTTGACTGTGTACGAGATTTCACCATTTCATTGACTGCGCTTGAAGAAATACAAGTTATTGAGTAGTTCGATAGATTGCAGTGACCTTTTGGGGTCATTTACATTTTGAACTCCAGCTCGGCTTTCTAAAGCGTATCACACACGGCTGATAGACACTATAATATTTTATCTTAAGATACCATTATCGCTCGCCATACTATTCAATGGACCGTCACATACGACGAAGATAATATATATTTCATATATTCGTATCTTAAGATATAAAATATATTGTAAGATAACATCATAAGGTATAAAATATATCGTAGTAAACATCTTAAGATATAAAATATATCGTAAGATAACATCTTAAGGTATAAAATATATCGATAGATAACATCTTAAGATAAAATATTATAGTATCTTAGCCGTGTGTGATGCGCTTAAGCATAACATTTTTGATTTTTTTAAATCCCTAGCCTTGAAACAAACGACGCTGTACCAAGAATGTGTAGGCAAATTACGACATCTTGTCTAAAACAAATCTCTTGAAGAGTTGTCACTCAATCAAGAGATCGTGTGACAACCAGTTATATTCCGGTGCGCGTCGTTTCATCGTATGACATGTTTAAAAATATGAAAATAAAGGAATTCAAATTCCAATAACGTGACCGTTAATGCTGAATAAAACGAAAGAAGGTAATGATATTTCTTAAGGGGATGTGATGAAAGTTTTTACAGACGCCATCACATCAACCTACCTCAATCTGTTAAATTTCTTTAATAGGTTTTCAACCTCATCACAACGTGGAAGGTTAACGTTAGATTGGTAAAATTTGACAGATTCGGGTAGGTTGACCTGCTGGCGTCTGTACTGATACTCTTAGCGGTTGCAAGACTGGTTCAAAGATATAAATTGCGCTTGTGTTACGAATAAAAATAGTAACATTAATTGTACTTTGTTCATTTAATTAAAATACAAATTACTGTAAATGGCTCTGTTATTCGCAATTTAAATCACCTCAACTTAATAAAATTTCTTTTTTAATTTACTATTTACGATGCTGTGCTTTTTAATCAACATTTAGATACAAATTACGACTTTTGCGTAAAAATTATTTAAATATATAATAAATTTGTTGTTGCCTTTGTATACAAATGGGTTTTGCCAAAAATTATAGAAGAATATTAAGATTTCTGGCACAAAAACAGAAACGAGAAAAGTTTTTTTTTTTATGTTAACCTAATTATTCCTAGAACAACATTCTGTGGACAAAAAAAAAACTTATTCTCTGCGGGAATCAAACACGCGACACGGAACACAGGAGTCCTTCGCTCAGCCACTGCGCCACTGAAAAGTGACACTGAAAAGATTACGGTAGACTATTTATATAATTATGCTTTAATTGTTTGTCTAGAAATATGTATGTATTGCTTATCCTCAATGTGTGATTAATAAACACGGATTTATGTAAATTATTATTTAGCTGACTCTACTTTTTTTATAGAATGTTGATATTTGCCCATTTACTACAAATATTATGATGATTGATTTGATTTAAATTTCAAATTTTGCAAATATATGTTTATGATTACTTAAGAGCCAGTTCACAAAATTCGAACGCTCGAGTTTAGGTAAAAGACGGGAGCAATGTTCATGTGTGCGTAGCCATTCACACATACACAACGCAACCAGTGTAGCGCTAGTGTTGAGACGGACTAAACAATCTTGAGCCGATATAATCGTAATGCACTTTGGTTACATTTCTGAAAAAGTTTTTGGAACGAAGTTCCTTATCGCGCGTTGTGAAAGGGGGCTAGACGGAAAAAAATTCTTACGAAAAGTTGTCACGACACTTTTTGCTATATTAAGAGACAGACAGATATGTTTCTCTGTCTGTCTCTCTCTCTCTTATAGAAAGCAAGCCAGATATTTTTTCATTTCTATTTCGCATTGAACAGTGTGGTGTCGCGACGATTATTTTTGTTGAGTGTATACAGGTTTTTTGTAAATAATAAATAATAATAATAATAATGAATCCTTAATGAAAAAATATCGAGTTAAAATGTAAATCCAAGATGGCGGCTGTATAAATTATCGAAGTTTTCGTCATGGGTGTCATTTTCATGGTTTTCGAGGGTGTTGAAACCGATGGTGCAGTCAAAATGTATATCCAAGATGGCGGCTGCATAAATTATCGAAGCTTTTGTCATGGGTGTCGTTTTCATGGTTTTCGAGGGTGTTGAAACCGATGGTGCAGTCAAAATGTAAATCCAAGATGGCGGCTGCAAAAAATATCGAGGTTTTCGTCATGGGTGTCGTTTCACGGTTTTCGAGGTTGTTGAAACCGATGGTGCAGTCTAAATGTAAATCCAGGATGGCGGCTGCAAAAAATATCGAGGTTTTCGTCATGGGTGTCGTTTTCATGGTTTTCGAGGAAGTTGAAACCGATGGTACAGTCAAAATGTAAATCCAAGATAGCGGCTGCAAAAAATTTCGAGGTTTTCGTCATGGGTGTCGTTTTCACGGTTTTCGAGGGTGTTGAAACCGAGGGTGCAGTCAAAATGTAAATCCAAGATGGCGCCTGCCAAAAATATCAAGGTTTTCGTCATGGGTGTCGTTTTCATGGTTTTCGAGGGTGTTGAAACCGATGGTGCAGTCAAAATGTAAATCCAAGATGGCGGCTGCAAAAAATATCGAGGTTTTCGTCATGGGTGTCGTTTTCATGGTTTCCGAGGGTGTTGAAACCGATGGTGCAGTCAAAATATGGATAGTATGGAAACAAGGCCTAATTGTAGAAATAAATACCTACGCTCTCAACTGCAGCCTTAGGGTTGTCACGAGCGCGGAGAATGGAACATAATTATGTGGCGCTGATGCTTGATGAACCCGGTGGCTGCGCACCTTACTATGCGTTTCAACTAAGTATAAGATGACCTTGGCACCATATTGTAACTACAATTGTGTTTAACGAAAAATACTTTGCGCAAATTACTTTTCAATACTTAATATTTATCTTATTCATGTTATTTTCATGTAATTAGGTAGCACGCATAATTATTGAGGAAGCTGCAGAAGACTGTAATATTATCTTTGCATTGTATCGATTCAATTTCTTAGTATTATATAATTTTATTGCACATGTGTGAGTACTATGTACTAATTAGTATTGACTCGATTTTGCCCTGGTGGTTGAGAGAATGTCATGCTCACTCAAATGTCTCGCTGATGGTGGCACGTGTGTCCGATCATTTAGCTCCCTTCAAAATGGTTGAGCTGATTGGTGCTGATACGTGTGTCATGCTCGTGAACGGGCGCTGTCAGTTGGGACTGGTCATCTCTTAGCTCCCACGGTTTTTATTTTAATTATTAATTCTTTTATTTCTGAATTGTCTTTTTTTTATTTATTTTACTGTGGACACTTTTAACTTGCTACATCGTTCTCACAAAGTGCACCATCTCAAAATGAATGATGTAACAAAGGATTTGTAATATTTTGGCGATCTAAAAAGAGTGTCCATGGAGTTTCTTGCCCGTTCTTCTCCATAGAGATCTACTTCTTGGAACGGGCATCTACGGTAATTTCACAGTTTTTATGTCTTGTGACTGGGACTGTAGCACCATAACTTTGTAGTTTTTAATTATATTTTAATGTCTTTGACAATTCAAAAGTGCCTGTAACTGGTCTACTTGAATTAAATGCTTTTGATTTGATTTGATTTGATTTGTGATTTTCGTTATTTGACATCTGGGATTTCTATTTTGATAGCAATATTGGTTTCAACACCCTCAAAAACCATGAAAACGACATCCATGATGAAAACCTCGATAATTTTGGCAGCCGCCATCTTGGATTTACATTTTGACTGCACCATCGGTTTCAACACCCTCGAAAACCATGAAAACGACACCCATGACAAAAACTTCGATAATTTATGCAGCCGCCATCTTGGATATACATTTTGACTGCACCATCGGTTTCAACACCCTCGAAAACCATGAAAATGACACCCATGACGAAAACTTCGATAATTTATGCAGCCGCCATCTTGGATTTACATTTTGACTGCACCATCGGTTTCAACACCCTCGAAAACCATGAAAATGACACCCATGACGAAAACTTCGATAATTTATGCAGCCGCCATCTTGGATTTACATTTTGACTGCACCATCGGTTTCAACACCCTCGAAAACTATGAAAACGACACCCATGACGAAAACCTCGATAATTTATGCAGCCGCCATCTTGGATATACATTTTGACTGCACCATCGGTTTCAACACCCTCGAAAACCATGAAAACGACACCCATGACGAAAACTTCGATAATTTATGCAGCCGCCATCTTGGATATACATTTTGACTGCACCATCGGTTTCAACACCCTCGAAAACTATGAAAACGACACCCATGACGAAAACCTCGATAATTTATGCAGCCGCCATCTTGGATTTACATTTTGACTGCACCATCGGTTTCAACACCCTCGAAAACTATGAAAACGACACCCATGACGAAAACCTCGATAATTTATGCAGCCGCCATCTTGGATATACATTTTGACTGCACCATCGGTTTCAACACCCTCGAAAACTATGAAAACGACACCCATGACGAAAAACTCGATAATTTATGCAGCCGCCATCTTGGATTTACATTTTGACTGCACCATCGGTTTCAACACCCTCGAAAACCATGAAAACGACACCCATGACGAAAACCTCGATATTTTTTGCAGCCGCCATCTTGGATTTACATTTTGACTGCACCATAAAAAATGCACCAAAAAAAATATGGAGAGAATCAAAATGTGGCAGTCGCAGTATAATATTCCGTTCACGATACGTACGCTCTTTAATCAGGACGAGGAAAAAAGTGATACAGGTCCTACGTCGACGGGCGCTGGAGCCGTACTGATTGCAGCCCGGTTATGTTTCGTAATTTATACTAGTTTAGAGTGATTTTAACAACGATAGTATGTTTAATTACATGAAGGGATTTTAATGAAATTTAGAAATTAGTTTAGTCTGTAAACATAGTTTATATATACATAGTTTTTTTAAATGTAATTACGCTTTGTTCGAACCAAAAATGGCGATAAAACAGCGATATAAAACGTAAAAATTGACCTCAGAATTTATTTTTTTACTAATTTGTGTTATTAAAAATATAAATTCTACTACGTAGTTTTACGACAAAAACGTATGTCTGATGATTTGTGTATTTTTTTTGGTTAAAATTACGAATGTTAATGGTAGATGTAGGAGTCGCAAATCGACTCTGCGTTGATTTTTCAGTAAACTACTTGTCGGAGATTAATTACCACAAAGTTAATAAAAGAGTTTTTTGAAATATGTTACGTATAATTACAACAGGAAAGACTGGTCTTTCTTTTGCAGGTATTCAAAAATGTTGGA
This sequence comes from Agrotis clavis, assembly GCA_954870645.1. NCBI lineage: Eukaryota > Metazoa > Arthropoda > Insecta > Lepidoptera > Noctuidae > Agrotis > Agrotis clavis. Next base: position 3,839,742 of record OX940927.1, on the reverse strand, counting down.
GTATTACTTAATATGGTAAATTAGACGATCATAATTTTAGTTCTACGCGCAAATGGGTAAAATGCCTCTTAATAAGTTTAACCTAAACCTTGAAATTAATGTTGATGACGCATTGTTCTTCGGATTTCTGCTGACTTAAAACTTTACGAAGTGAATTAAATCAATTGAAGTTTCTTTGTATTAAAACTGTTTATATAGCTTAAATTCTATTTTATTTATTTTAATAGTGGTTTCGTTTAAGCTTCGCAATCATTTCAAAAATTAAACGAAAACCTTTTAAAGCCATCTTGATCTTTAACTTTTTTTTGAAAATGAAAGATGTTAAGAACTTCATTGTTTTGTTTGCACAAAGAAATATTATCAAAAGGGTAATAACCGTACTTATTGTCTATTATAATAATATCTCTATCCATCTATCTTTATATTTCCTTCTAGCTGTGCGAGCGACTTCGTTCGCGTGGCTGTCGGAACTTAAAAATTAATATAAAGGATTTTATCTAAAATAAAAGTAGCCTAAGTTACTCCTTATTACATCAGCTACCTGCCAATAGAAGTCCCGTCAAAATAGCCTCGCCATTTCAGAGATTAGCCATTACAAACAGACAGACAGAAAGACTGACAAAAATTGTAAAAAAATGTTGTTTTTGGTGTGTCTGCCGTATATATAATATTCGTATGCATGTAGCAAAAAACGATTACTTCAATATTACAAACAGACACTCCAATTTTTATTTATAAGTATAGATATAGATGTATAGATTAGACAAGATAATATACCTAGTATAGCATGTTTCTATTGGCGATAGGCTTCTGAACTGCATTTTGCGTGTTCGATTCTCGCACGAACAATGTATAATCTACAAGTACTTTTTCTGGGTCTGGGTATGTACTATCATCATCAGCTTATAATGTTCCCACTGCTAGGACACCGGTCTCCACTCTGCAAGAGGAACTAGGCCATAATTCACTACGCGAAGCCATTGCAGGTTGGTAGATGTTCCACGTCTTTAAGCTTTTGGTTTCTATGATATGCCGGTTTCCTCACGATGTTCCTTTGCCGTTTTGAGAACAGTAATGGTGAATTAAATAAGACAAAGTAATGCGCCTGTCTGGGTTCGAAACCACGACCTACAATTCGTAAGGGCCTGGACACTGGTTACTGGACCTGTGAGTCTACTATAGTTTTGACAGCACGATATTGGCGCAGTGGCTAAGCGACTCGGCTGATCTGCGTGTCGTCGGTTCTATTCTTGCACGGAGCAAATATTTGTATGATTTACGAGTATTTGTTCCGGGTCTGGGCTTTTGTGTTTGTGAGTTTATATGTTTGTTAACGCATCCACGCACGATACAGGAGAAAATCTTTGTGTGGGGCAACGTTTTTTAAAAGAAAAAGTAGAAAAATGTTAACGCACCCACGACAACGTTAAAAAAATACGATGAAGCGATTATTCTGCCAGTCAAGTTTATCTCCGGTTGCCTTCAGAAAAAATAAGAAAGGATTATTTTTAACGCAGAAGTCTCTCCGGAACAAATACGACTACATAACGAAAAGAGCTGAACGTTGTGTACCAAACACATACATCCGAGGACCTTCGTGATATTTGTAAAATGTTGTGTTTACCTTCCGGAATTGGTAGGTAGCGTGGTGAAATCATCAAATAAGTCCTCCCACCCCGGGCAGGGTGGGAGGGACTGTCAGACTCGTACTGACTAAAATCCACGGTGTCCTTCAATAGCCCTTTATGTTCCGGGGTCACGGTAAAGAGAAAAGTCCCGCGACCCTGGCAGGCTTTGGCCCTCTAGAGGGGGGCCCCGTCATTATGCTGACGCTCTTTGAGGCCCGCGTGGAACACAACGCGCCGTCGACCCGGGCATGGTCCATGGTCGGACAGCGAGTTGCCCTTTACTCGCCGCCCGCATGCCCGCGCAGACGCTGGCCGGAGATCGTCTATCACTGCGGTTGGGGCGGAGGGAGGACGCTGTCCTCTCTCTCTCACTGCCCGCCTCCTCCTTCGCGAGCATGACTGCTTCGCAGAAGGAGGCGACCGCTTCCCACTCCGTCTCGCCCCGCAGCATGGCCGCGACCAATGCCAGGCGCAAGAGGTCTCCGCCTATAGCCGCCGTGAGGACACGTCGGCGCTCTGACTAAGCGGGGCAGTCTTGCACCTTATGTTCTACTGTGTCCTCCGGGCGATCTTCGCAGTGGTGACACCCAGGCGTTTCCTCCTTTCTCATCAGACACAAGTATCTCCCGAAACTTCCGTGTCCGGTGAGGAACTGCGTCATGCGGTAGGTCAGGACGCCATGACTGTTATGTGGGGTGGTCTAAAATAAGAATAGGCAATAGATATTAAAAAAGGGCGCTTTATTTGTCTATGATTGTCTGTGGCACATTCCCAACATATATGGCGTCTAGATGTGAAATCTGTGAATGTCGTCCATTATAATATTGTGATTCTCCCATCGTTAATAAACGGTTCAATCCTAAAATCAGCGTTCATCTTTTGAAAGTCCTAATTACAGGTTATGGGCCCAGTGGTTCCGTAACTCTGTATTTTAGGTGAAGAACCGACGTTGTGTGTGCAAAAAAGGTCGAAGTCAGCGGGCAGCGGCGTCTGGTGTTTAGCGGTGCAAGGGAGCACACGCGATAGACGTCAACATTTCGACGGCGGAGCAGATCGGGGATCAATGGATCAGCTCGTGACGATGACGATGGGAGGGGGAGTCAAGTTGGAGGGTCCGACAAATTGGAATTTATGGAAATTCCAAGTGACAGTGTTGCTGAGAGCGCAAGAGGTGCTATCGGTGGTGAATGGCACTGAGGTGAAGTCTGCAGATGCGGCGTGGGTAAAAAAAGATGCGAAGGCTCAAGGGTTAATCGTTTCAAGATTGACTGAAAGCGCAATGATACATATCATCGCATGTGAAACTGCTGCACAAATGTGGGAAAAGTTGCTCAATGTTTATGAGCAGAAATCGAGTACAGCGATTCATTTGTTACAACAAAGATTTTTTAATTTCAAGTTCGAGGAGAACATGGAGGTATCAGTATTCATATCAAAACTACAAGAGTTACAACTACAGTTGAAGCAAGCAGGGGAGGAAATCTCTGAGAAATTTATTATCACAAAAGTTTTAATGGCATTGCCGGAGAAATACAGTCATTTTGTGTCAGCTTGGGAGTCAGTGGACACATCTAAGCAAACTTTTGATAGTTTAGTTGCTAGACTTCTCGTGGAAGAAGACAGACTGAAGGCAAAGTCAACAGATAGTGAAAATGTGGCATTAGTTGCAAAAAAATCTGACACTGTGAAAAAATGTTACAAGTGTGGTAGGGTTGGGCATTATATTCAAGACTGTAAGAGTAAAAAGGATGTCAGAAAGTGCTTTAATTGCAACAAAGTGGGACATTTAAAGAAACAGTGCACAAATGAATCAAAAACTGGAGCACAAAGTAACGCCTTTTCAACAATTGTCAACAATGGGTTACCATGTCATGCATCTGAGAGTAAGTGGATTATCGACAGCGGTGCTAGTGAGCACATGACTTCAGAACGAAATTTGTTTATGTCAATGCGTCAAGTATCAAATCGGTTTGTTATTGTTGGAGATGGGCGACGCCTACCAGTTTTGGGGATTGGAGAAATTGAATTTATAAACAACAAACTAAGTGAGGTGTTTTTTGTGCCAGAACTAAAACTAAATTTGTTTTCTGTGACAAGGGCTACTACTAAGGGGTATAGTGTGGATTTAACATTGGACAAATGTGTAATAAAGAAAAACAATCAGGTGTGTGTGTCAGGACTTAAAGAAAACAATGTATATGTAGTAAAATTTAATAAAAATGATGTCCAATGTGCAGTGACTCTCAGTGAGTGGCATGAGAGGTTATGTCACCAGAACATAGACTATGTGAAGTCTGTACTTTCAACAAACAATGTGAAATATACTGAGGACAATAAGAAGTGCATTGATTGTTTAAAGGGAAAAGCACATAAGCTTCCTTTTAAAGACAGTGTATCCAGTACAACACAACCTTTGGAGTTGGTGCACGCTGATGTATGTGGACCATTCGAAGTAGCATCACTTGCAGGGGCAAGATACTTTTTACTTATCAAAGATGATTTTACTAAGTTTCGTCATGTCTACTTCATGCAAAATAAGTCAGAGGTTGTGCAGTGTGTCAAGCACTATTCTCAGTCTGCGGAAAGGAAAACAGGGCAAGTTTTAAAGGTTTTTCGGTCTGATGGTGGGGGTGAATTTGTGAATAAGAAAATGGAGGAGTATTTCACTGGCAAGGGCATACAGCACCAAACAACAGTGGCTTATACGCCGGAGCAGAATGGCCAAGCAGAAAGAGACATGCGTACACTGGTAGAGGCGGCACGTACCATGCTGCATGCCAAAAACATGGGTAAAGAGTTGTGGGCTGAGGCCATTAATACAGTTGTCTATGTGCTAAATAGAACCAGTAAGAGCAGAACTGAAGGGAAGACACCATTTCAGATGTGGACCGGGCATGATTTTGATATTACCATATTAAATAAAATATTTGGTTCTAAAGTATGGATACATATACCTAAAGAAAAGAGGCGTAAACTGGATTCAAAGGCTGAAGAAGGAGTGTTTGTCGGCTATGAGAGTTCAAAGGGATATAGAATTTATTATGAGAAGAAAAAGATAGTACAAATAAAAAGAGATGTAGTGTTTGTGTCAGAAGATATGTCATTACCAGAAGAAAAAGAATATGACAAAGAGAAAGTAGTCTATTTGGACAGAGAGAATACAGGACTTGACCAAGTGGAAAGAGGGTTGGAGCTGTTACAGATGGACCAGGAGCCCATGCAAATGGAGCCACAGCAGGAACAAGCTCAAGTAGAACAGGAACAGGGTCAGGCCGAGCAAGACCAGGCAGAGAGAGAGCCAGAACAGGAAGAGCACAGTGACAGTGAGGCAAGTAATTCTGAAAGTTCTGATTACTCTGATGCCAATGACACAGAACAGACAATACGCACAAGGAGTGGGAGACAAGTAAAAAAACCTTCGAGGTTAAATGACTACATGGCATTAGTTGTGGCAGAGGAAGAACCTGCTAGCTACAAGGAAGCTATGGAAAGAGAGGATGCTGATAAGTGGAGGAAAGCTATAGAAAAGGAATTGAGTCAGTTACAGGAACATAACACTTGGACACTCGTGGAAAATGTACCAAAGGGAAAAGAAATAATAAGTACTAAATGGGTGTTGAAGAGAAAAGAAAGTCAGGATGGAGAATTTATTTATAAGGCAAGGCTGGTAGCCAGAGGCTTTCAACAAAGTTGTGATGATAGTGATTTATATGCTCCTGTAGCTAAACTAAATACCTTTAGAATATTTACTGCTGTTGCCACTAAGTTGAATTGTAAAATAAGGCAATTGGATGTATGTAATGCTTTTTTAAATAGTAACATTAATGAAGATGTGTATTTGAGGTTGCCTGATGGTATAGAGTCTGATTTGAAGTTTTGTAAACTTAATAAATCTATTTATGGGTTAAAAAGGTCTCCGAGGTACTGGAATGAAACTTTTGATAAAGTAATGAGGTCACAGGGTTTTAAAAGTTCTGACAAGGATTACTGTTTATATTCAAAACATGAGGATGGTAATAAAGTATTTTTGTTGTTGTATGTCGATGACATATTGTATTTCAGTAATTCAGAGACAGAAAGTAACAAGTTAAGAAATATGTTATATGATTCTTTTAAAATGAAGGATGTAGTTGGTAAATTTTTGGGTATAGAAGTAACTCAGGATTTAGATAAAGGTTGTACAAAAATTTGTCAAAAGGATTACTTGAAAAAGGTTTTAGAGTATTGTGGTATGAAAGATTGTAAACCATTATCTTTGCCCATTGATAAGAATTTTAAATTTATTTTGTTAAAAAGAGACAAGTCAGAGTCAGAAGAAATAGAACATAAATGTAGAATGATAATAGGAAGTCTAATGTATGCAGTAGCTGGATCTAGACCTGACTTGTGTGCCGTAGTCAACATACTAAGCAGATACCAAAGTTGTGCTAGCCAACTGTTGTATAAATTGTTACTAAATGTTCTTAGATATGTAAAGGGAACATTGGATTTGTGTTTAACTTTCTATAGAGATGGTAGAAATGATATAGTTGGTTATGTTGATAGTGATTGGGGGGGCAGTGATGATAAGAGATCAACAACAGGTTTTTGCTTTAAAGTGTTTGGGGGTTCAGTCATTTGGACAACTAAAAAGCAACAATCTGTGGCTTTATCGTCCACTGAGGCCGAATATGTGGCTCTCAGTCATGCTACTAGTGAAGCTTGCTGGCTTAGGTCTGTATTAGGTGATTTTGGGATTAGTGTGGGGACAATTGTCTTATATGAAGACAATCAGTCAACAATTAAGATGGCTAATATGGCTACAGGCATTACTAGGGTTAAACACTTAGATATTAAGTTGAGATTTGTAAAAGAAAAAATAGATAAGAAAATAATAATAGTTGAGTATGTAAGTTCTGATAAACAAGTGGCGGATATTTTAACTAAACCTCTAGGTGGGGTTTCATTCAAATATTTGAGGGGAAAATTGTTTAATTAATCATTGGTTGGTTAAAGTAGTGTAATTAGAGTAAAGTTCAGTTCTAAGTATGTGTAACTTTTGTGAAAAGGAAAGTGAGACAGTATTGATGTGTGTTGTTTTTTAATAATTATTGAGGGGAGGTGTTATGTGGGGTGGTCTAAAATAAGAATAGGCAATAGATATTAAAAAAGGGCGCTTTATTTGTCTATGATTGTCTGTGGCACATTCCCAACATATATGGCGTCTAGATGTGAAATCTGTGAATGTCGTCCATTATAATATTGTGATTCTCCCATCGTTAATAAACGGTTCAATCCTAAAATCAGCGTTCATCTTTTGAAAGTCCTAATTACAATGACGCCTATGCAGCCACTCCTCAAAGAAGGGTGTTACCGCCGCGACTGCGGCGTGCCCAAACCTCGGTTGCGACAGTCGTTCTCTCCATACTGCCCTGAGATCGCGCCGGAGCTCTTCCCGCCGCGCCTCGACTTCTCGAGGCAGCGAGGACATGCCCCAGTGCTGCGCCTCCACGCGCCACTCATAGACGCGCTGGAGGGCAGTCGCCTCCAGATCCCAGGGCACTGAAGAAAAGTTAAGTTAAAGATCAATACTTACCTGTTTTTTAGTTACGTGGTAAAATCATCAAATGACTTCGCCCACCCAAGGCAGGACGGGAGGGACTGTCAGACTTGCATATACTAAAATCCACGGTGTCCTTCAATAGCCCTTTACGTTCTGGTGTCACTGTTACCTGATGAGATAGTCCAGCGACCCAGGCAGGCTTTGGCCCTTAAGGGGGGGTTAAACCTGATGCAGCTGAATATCAGTATTTAACATGGATCGACTGCCTATCTCTATATATGGACCTCCACAACCCAGTAACTTGGCAATACAATGCTTATAATATCATTGGGGCACGATACCCCATGGTAAAACTGGTTGTCAGACTTATGAGCTTCTGACTAACAGTAACGACTGTCAAAAATCTACAAATGACAGCCGGGACCAACGGCTTTACGTGGTTTCTGAGGCACGAAGGAAACTCACTATGACAGTAATTGGTCACCCATCCACAGACCATCCTCAGAAAGCATCGCTTAACCCGGTAGATCAGCCTGTGCGGCTGTAATTAATTAGCTGCGAGCTCCTCAAAACAAAAAATAAACTAAATACAAGAAAGAAACAACGAAGCCACTTCATCAAAAACTTAGGCGTCTTCTAGACTCGTGCCCAGAGACTGACAGCATTGTCATTTGTAACACACGTTGAATGGTAGTGCTTTACACATATTTTTGCCCAAGGAAAGAAGTCACGTGAAGTGAATTTCTAAATATTATACAACGTGTAACGTTAATAGCGCAAAACCTCTCGTGGGGTAACTCAGCCCATGTTACTGAACAATGTTTGTTCTAAAACTTTTGGAAATTCGCAAAAAAATCACATGGGCACATATAGTCACATGGGTTGAGTTACCCCACGAGACGTTTTGCGCTATTAACGTTACACGTCGTTGTATAGTTCCAGAAGCATGCGCTCAAGATCGAAAAAAAAACTTATTTGTAATTTTATTTTCTTTCTTGAGCTAGTACGTTTTCCGGTTTTTTTTTTAATATGACAGTATATATAACTTAATAAAACACTACATCTGTAAAAAGAAAAAGGTTATGTTTATGTATATAACGCGTAAATTAAAAAAACTCCAAAGCGCAAATTAAATATTTGACAATCTTACATAACAGTAGCTAAAAATTTATAACTAATTGCAATTAATTTTGCGGAGTTATAAATCTGCAAACATGGTTTACATAACTTTATAGAAAATATTGTAGTCTTCAACATTTCAATTCAAGTGTAATAAATCAAGTGTCCGTTCAAAATCTATACGTGATTGATTTATTTTGCTAAGACTTGGCAAAGTAGATAGGTACCTCTACATTTGATAAAAGAGAAACCTGACTTCAATACATTTAAAAAGTTTAAATGTCTTCGTCATCAATCTTCTAAAATCACCTTTTTGATTTAACAAATAAATATATTTATTTATGGAAGCCCAATATTATGCAAACATCGTCATCATCACAATTAGCTCATAATGTTCCCACTGCTGGGACCCAGGCCTCCTCTCTGTGAGAGCAGAGTGCATTGTAATTCACCACGCGGGCCCAGTGCATGTTGGTGGATGCCAAATGTCTTCGAATTTTTGGTTTCAGGACATGCTGTATTTTTTATTCAAGGTTTGAATATGTTATTAGAGCAGTGATGATGAAATGAATTACGACTCACCCCCTAACGAGCGTAAGTTGAGGCCGTTACCACGTGGAGACCACTGCTCTACCACTGCGCTACCACTGCTCTACCACTGCTTTACTACTGCTCTGCCACTGCCCACTGCTCTACCACCCAGTTTGCCATTGGGTAAAGTAATAATAATGTCCTATAGCTTATAAGCTATAGGACATTATTATTACTTATGTTATTACATTATAGTATGACATTATTGTCATACCATAATGTAATAACTTGATGTTCTATAGCATTGGCTAAAGGACATTACGATATGACATGTTATTGACGCAAACCGAGATGCAAGCAGAAGCCTTTGTAGGTTTTAATGACTCAAAATAGCACTAGAACATTCTGAGAAAGTGACCAGCTAATACCATCAATATAACTAATACTGGACTTTAACACGGCTCAGAAGGAATTGAACTTGTATCACCAATCAGTAGATTTGTGAGCGTTTATGAGCTCAGTTTTTATTTGGTTTTCATTCATTGCAGATTTTTGTGTTGTATTACTAGGAATTTATTTAGTTTTTATTTAGCAATTATTGCCATTAAAGACGAATATACAAAAAAAACCTGCGATGACTTGATGTTCTACGATGACAGGTCGTTAACATTTTCGACTACTGTAGTGTCTTACATACGGCTCCTCTTGACCCTTGTCTTGCATTTCTGACCTCCAACTTTCTACAAGCTATAAAAGATATCTTAAAAGTGAATAAAGCTGCACTAAGCTTAACAAACGTCAAATACATGGCAAAGTATCACAGCGTCACGATTCGTCTCATAAAAAAATTCTATCGCACTCACGTAACATACGCAACGTAAAAACCTGCATCGGACCATGCTGCGTGCTAATTATCTTACATAACAATAATCACGGTGGAAATTGTACGCATAACACAAAGACCCACCCTTCGTCACGTGAAGGTAAGCTATCGGAAGTTGTCGTAAAGTTTCGCCGGTGCTCGTTCGCGCAGTCGCATTTGGTAAGCGCGGCGCATCGGCTGCGCGGGAGTCGGGAGTGACAGTGTTGCGAAAGTACTTTCGTGAAGTTTTCAGTTTTTGTATTATTACATTTTTTTTATTCTGGTGAAGGAATTTTTAGGTAAGTTTCTTATTTAGATTTTATTTTATTTAAAATAAGTTAAAAAATTTAATATTGTTATTTTTTCACGTTTTTCAGAGTTTCCATTAAAATTACCTACCTACCGCATTATAAAAATCTTAATAAACTTGTAAAATATTTCATTATCACAAACATTTCTCGTGCGAACTAGTTTGCATAATATTATGCGAAAAATATGCAAATCTGCTGTCATCGGAAGCTGCGAACTTGGACTAGAAACATTTCATTTATAAAAAAACGGTGATAAATTATATCATCGGTGTTGCAAATTGTATGTTTGATATGCAAATGCAAATTAAATTGGCAATTTGCAAATAAACAGATAATAAAGTTTTAGATAAATTGGATAATTGATGTGGAAAGATATTGATTGATGACATAATAGAAATAATAAATAGTTAACTATTAGTCGGAAAGATAAATTAATCTGATGAAAAATTAGTCTTGACAGTATAACAGATTCTTCCGAAGATTAAACTGACAAATTCTATAGTAATTTTCTCTCGCCTGAAAAATTAAATCATATTTTTCAGCCTAATAATTCAGAGATAGGTTTCCCAGATAAATGTTGTGACCTTGATTCAATTTATTTTAATTTGCTGTCGTAATTTTAAGGACCTAGCTACTTATGGGCGCTTTAACATAAAAAAATGGTTTTTGATCGTGTTTTTATGCCGTGATTTTCTCGGCACGGTTGGCGCTAAGCAATTGACTTCTGCACTTTACGTCTCGCATTAAATTCAGACACGGAAAAAAACATTTGTATCACATAAAGTTAGATATTCCGGTTCTGACTGTTTGTGTAAGAATTTAAATCTTTGTAAACGTAGGAGTAATTCTTAGAGCAGCGAAAAGTTAATATGAAAATATGAAATGTTAATGGTTTTTTAATGTAAAATAACATACATTGAGCCTCATCTTAACCAGCATAATTAGAGACTTAAATTTAAGTAAGTATATAGTACCGATGGTGTTAACCCTCAGAATACTAATCAGTGAATGTAAAGGTACGTATGATCATTAAATTATCTTCTAAACAATAGACAAATGACAAATTATCTGACGTTAATAATCTGACGGCCCACACAATAGAAACTACTGATTTTTACTGTCATTTTCACAGATTATTATTATTAATAGTCTATACTTAATAATTGTGTACTTTAACATGAGGTTATGGTGAATTATGGCAAAAAGAGAAATTCAAATTAAAAAAAAAAAAACTTATGTAAAAAATAGGTAGTATGTTTTTTATGTTATTTTGAACCTATAACCTTTCTCTGAGGCCTCAGCCAATATGTCGTGATTGAGAAACAAACATCACTATCCATTCATTCAAACATCCATTTACAATACAGAAGTACCTAGATACTTACGCAAGTGGAAGTATCTTTAAGGCCTTTGTCAAACAGACAAGCGATAGCGAACCGAACCGAATCATGTCATATAAAAATGCGAAAGCGATCCGATACTCTATGTGACAGGCTTCAAACAATTCCATACATTACAAACAAAAACGCTACGCCACGCATTCGGTTCGTCTGTCAGTTTGACAAAGGCATAAGTACCTACTTGTACCTATTAATTAATAATTGCAATTTTCTAACACCAACCAGACAACATACTTAAAGGTGTTGATAGACTTGAGCATTCACTTGTCTAATTTTGTCGAACTGAACCTCGAACAGAGCCAAGCCTAGAGCCAACATCACTGCGAACATTTTCACGATCTTTCTAGAGAACGCTCTAGCGAGGCATTGGTTATCAAGAAAAATCTTTTCATGCAGATGTCAGAAGTCAGAACGCTCGTTTTAAAAATGACGTCTTATTAAAACAAAAAAAAAATGAAAATCTCTGTTTCTATGGAAAAATGCACGTTAAGTCTTAAAAATTTAATAACATTTTTAAGAGGCATTGAGCTTCAGATAATTCAGTTTTGAATATATATTCTTGCTGAATTCTGAAGATTGAACGGTAATAAAGTTTCTGAGGAGTATTTGGATAGGATAAAAAGGAACCTATATGTCTGCTCTCCAGAGCTAAACCCTTCGTGATTGGAATTTATCTTGTCGTCAACAGAATAGGTACTTACAGATAGAGGTGGCCATTTATAGTAATTGAAGAATGAATAAGTTTGTACTACACATTACGGACCGACCCCCTCGACTCCACCCCAAAGTTAAGGACTTAAATAAGTATTTTGAAGTCCCAGTCGAATTACTAAAAGGACTTGGTCACAGGTTATTTATAAAAATTAGGAAAATGTTTAATTAAACAGGAAATTGAGAATATATCGAAGTAAATGGAAGGATCTACGCTAAACTGATACCAATCGAAAGTTTTTATTTTTTTCTTGTCTCATAGCCTTTCATAATAATTATCTCCATTCAATTATGAAACTTTTTCTGATTGTACTAAAGAACTTTTTTGAATGTTACACATTACAAATATTTATTTATATAACGAGCGGACCATTTCTTAAGTCAAAGTGCCATTAATATTATTCTTATTATAAGGTAACAACTTGTACACGTGTAGAAACTTTCACTTGTGTGTGTAACTGTTACGTTAGGAGTATTATGAGATCAAACTAAGGCGCGGTATATACAAAAGAGATGTGACGCGGGCGTGTGGCAGTGGCGGATAATCAAAGAAAAATAAAAATGAACCTAGCAATACAATACTTACTTATTTGACACCACCAACCAATTAACAATAATATTTTTATGAGCTAACAAAACGCGTTTCTTCCATTGATTTTAATGGCTATAATCAAACTGTGACGTCACTTACTAGTTAACTCAAGTTTTTTTACTAGCCTATTCCGTCGCACTCTTGAGCAAAGACCTCCCCCCATTTCTTTCACTTCTCTCGATGGTGTGCCTCTTCACGCTTATTCACAAGGAAGCCATCCAAAGCATCACGCGCCATCTTCACCTCGGCTTGCCACGACCCCGCCTAGCTGTCTCAAGGCTTCATTCCTGTGATATTCGAGACCCAGCTGTTGATTACCGCCACACGGTTTCGCCACGTTTCTGCTGTATAAACCACGCCTAAGATGTTGGAAGCAGTATTCAAGTCTCGAGTTACGATGTGAACTGGTTATCTCATGCAGACGTGCATTACCGATTGACTTCATCATCGATTTTGGTGAGATACGGGCAAATGATTAGGTTGTATGAAATGAATAGTCTTGTTACTTAATAGTATGAAATGAATAGTCTTGTATTTCAGGTTGCCTCACGGGATTTTCTCTTGTTTTTTGGCTACGAATATGAAGCCGGAAACACATTATTTAACACGCCACGCGACGCAACGTGTCGACACGACACCCGATGTGCAGTGAGCGCGTGTCGTCGCGTCGGGTGTTCATAGTGTGATTCTGGTCATAGAAAACAATACATTTGATTTGACCCAACACGCATCACGTTTCATCGGGTGGTGTCGGGTGTTAATAATTGTGTTTCCGGCTTGAAATTCAAAATCATAGAATTAGACAAACCCGGAAAACTACATGTAAGCAGCCTTGTCTCATAAGTTAACTGTGACCCTGGAACGTAAAGGGCTATTGAAGGGTCACCGTGGATTTTAGTCAGTTTAAAGTCCCGTAGGTGGGGGGAGGACTCGATCATTTGATGATTCTAACGCGGCAAATAAAAACCTGCCGGAATTAAAACAACCATATTTTTTTTGTATTTATTCCTTGCGGAAAATAAACTGCGACACGTAGAGCAGCAGTCAATCTCTCAGCTACTGCGCCAATGGTGCCTTCTCACCAAATACCAAATATCTATATATATACCAAATATCTATTAACATTTCAATTCAGCGCAATGACCTTACATTTCACTTTCTTTCATTCAATCTTATGCAATGACTATAAAAAACGAATTATCAATCAATCCGTTATAAAAGGCCAGTCAATTTTTTAGTATAAACTCCCATCTACTTTTTCTATGGCGTTTCTCTAAATATTACTAAAGTAATCGCTGTTCATTCATCCTTAGAATTTTACAACAACATTTTTCTAACAAAAAGATTTTGATATTTTTGGTGCTTTAAAATGTAAAATGATTTACTTTCTAATGCTTTATGAGTACTCTTTCGGTGAATTTTAATTTACGCGATGAGGTTGTAAAAGAATATTTCGTTACCACCATGACATACACCACGTACAGTCACGAGCAATAACATGCAAAATTCAAACGCAATTTACTCGTGAAATACTGGTTTCCACCTTGAAATAAGACCTATTTCGTAACAGTATGGCTTCCAAAATAGAAATCTAATGAAAAGGCAAAAGTTTAATCAATATAGTAGCAGAAAAACGCTTTTGAATACTGCTTAGTGTATACATACTATTGCTCGTGACTGTACCTATGCTCTAGGTATGAAGAAGGCAAGTAGTAGAATGAGCAGAAACATGTTATGAATTCCGATAATACTTTACTTGATGCAATAGTACTCGTATGAAATAATCCACTTTACGAATTTTATCGCAATTCTTTATCAAATTCGCATTAAATTCATAATATAAACTTCTACAAACTAGTCTTATTTGTTGTTTCACAATTATCACGTCCCGAAAAAAATCTTGTATTCATCAAAATTCCAATAATCATAAAGTCACTCTAAACATAAATTGTTATCTTCATGTCAATTCAGCAATAAGGAAATGTAAAAACACAACGCAACCATGTACTTTCAGAAAGCACGTACGTATGGAATGTATATCCTGACGCACGTTTCCAGTAAAGAAAGTAATATTATAAACTCGAGCACCCACTTTTATGCATTTTTATAAAAACCGACCTTATTTTATCACGCATTGCGTCTGATTTTGATCGTCATGCACTTATTTGGACTTTATAGGGAGAAAGTGTATCTGGCGATAATTGTTATGTTTTGCAAGCCCTGTAACTGTATCAATGTTGGAAGGCATTAATGCGTTTACTTTTACTTTACATTTTTTTTCTGACCAATCAGCGATGAGATTTTTTTTTAAACTCATGTAAAAAATTGTGCTGGCTTTTTGGTAACCGTTTGTGCGTCAATGCCTCTTGCACTGTGTTTGCGATACGTTGTTTCTAATATACTTAAAAAAATAATTATTTAAAAAAAAAACAAAAAACCCGACTGCGTAAAAAAACTAAAAAGAAAGAAACAAGCCAAGTAATTTAGAATTCACTCATTCACACTCACAGTCGGGGCCCATTCAAATTATACCAATCAAATCTTCCCATGGGGCCCCGACTGTGAGTGTGAATGAGTGAATTCTAAATTACTGGGCTTGTTTCTTTCTTTTTAGTTTTTTTACGCAGTCGGGTTTTTTGTTTTTTTTTTTTAAATAATTATTTTATTTTACTATTTTCAGTTTTTGTTAGCATTTATCAGTCCAAATTAAATTGAAACATATAAGTTAAATATATTTTGGTTATCCATTTTTAAAATCCTTTAATTTGATACCCCACTTGAAAGAATGTGAGAGATTTTAAAAAAATATTTTTAGTTCGGAACCCTTTGCACACGAGTTCGACTCGCACTTGGCCAGTTTTATGTACCCAGTGACACTCTCACGTTTAAGACGAATCCAACGACACCTCTCAAGTTAAAATCCATCAAGCCGTTTAGGCTGCAGAGCAACACACAGAAACATACATACATACATACATACATACATACATACACTCGAAAAACATAACCCTCCTGGCGCGAACTTTGTTCTTCTTTGGATGAAAATACTTCCATTAATGATCTTTGGCGAAAAATGAAATGGATAAAAGGCTACAAAACCTCCAAGCAATTCATTGATAATGATAAAGCGAGTGTTCTGCTACACAGTTTGACTCCTGATTATGTCCCTGTTTGTCAACCGTTGTTTAACTCTCAAAATTCAAAATTAGATTCGGAAATAACTTTAGCGGAACTTAATAAAAGCATTAAATCTAAAGATACCTGCCCAGGAAATGATGAAATATCATTTTCTATGATTAAATATCTTCCAGATAATGCTTGGTCAATATTGTTATCTTTGTACAATTCGTTTCTTTCCTTAGGACTAGTACCCAATCAATGGCGGGAAATTGGTGTAATTCCTATTCCTAAGCCCGGTAGAGACAATAATATGGTATCATCCCTTAGACCTATATCCCTTATTTCGTGTATATGTAAAGTTTTCCATTCAATAATTCAAAAGAGATTAGAGTGGTATTTTGAAAGTAAATGTTTGTTTGCCGATACCACCTTAGGTTTTAGAAAGTGTAGATCTTGTTTTGATAATTTAAGTTTGTTAGTTACTAGAATACAAAAAGGTTTTTGTATATATCCATTTTTAAAATCCTTTAATTTGATACCCCACTTGAAAGAATGTGAGAGATTTTAAAAAAATATTTTTAGTTCGGAACCCTTTGCACACGAGTTCGACTCGCACTTGGCCAGTTTTATGTACCCAGTGACACTCTCACGTTTAAGACGAATCCAACGACACCTCTCAAGTTAAAATCCATCAAGCCGTTTAGGCTGCAGAGCAACACACAGAAACATACATACATACATACATACATACATACATACATACATACACTCGAAAAACATAACCCTCCTGGCGCAGTCGGGTAAATATAGGTAGTATTGTTTGACTTATCCATGAAATTAAGCTGTTCTGTTGCGAGTTAGATTCCCGCACGTAACTAAATATTTATGACACAAAATATAGGTTATCGGTGTCTGGCTGTTGTATATGTGAGTTTAAATGTTTGTAAACATAAATCAAATCTCTTATGGCAAGAGAATTTAAAACTAATTCTAGTAGTTTTATTGCGATCACAATCATTTTTCAAAACTATCTAGTTTATCAATTTTTTTCACATCGCAGTTTTCGAATTCTCGCTAAATCCAAGTCAACAAAGAACGGATAATTCAAAAATTCGTAAAACGGATTTTCAAACTAACCGTCAGTGTCAACAAGGCACTGAATTGTCTGTCTTCAAGCGGTTTAAAGGCTTACTTATACGTCGGGCACTAAGCCAGCTTTCGTATTTCATAACCGTATGCAAAATACACTGAAAATGAAGTGTGCTGTGGTATCATTTTGAAATGTCTGCACTCCACTTTGTGTTTCTAGGGATTTGGTTAATGTTTGCATAGTTGCATCTTCATCTAAGTGCCAGTTAAATAGAACATTCTAATGGTACGATTTCACTGAAATAGTGTGCGGAACTTTTATACGCGCACTTTCGCAGTGTGTGTACTTAGCTGGTATTGCGTTTAGCCTCTGTGTCCACCAGCAAGGCTTTATAAGGGTAACACATTAATTTGTGCGTGAACATTTTCACTGAACAAAGTCTACCAGGACCACAGAACTATCAAGAAGAATAACAGAAGCATTTTAGAATGAGACTACCAGAACGATCATTTGGGCCGCACACCGGTGGAATCGCAAATTTAAATGCAGTTGCGCTTGCTACCAATAGATCTCGATAGTTAATACTCTAAACCCTCAGTAGTAACGTTTCCTTTTTCCTGAAATATCTATGTGAAATTCTTAAATGTCTGATCTACCGTAACGTTCTAGGTACTAATATCACTCTGTTTACAGTTAAACCAAATAGTACATACTTTACCTGTGTACTAAAATATTGGTTTTTCGCAATATCGAAACCATTGTTTGTAATTGATCGTAATTTATCGCGTACTACCTACCCTTAGCACGAATTTTCAGTATTTGAGACGTAAACTGGAACGTTGACAATTTCAAATTGACAATTTTCAAGGAAAAAATTAGTTCCTTCTTCGCACACCAGAGGCGCTGTTCCATTTTTTCATACAAGAAACGCTGTAAATACTGGAAAGACGCTGTAAAGTAAAAGAGTGAAAACTCGTGCTAAGGGTAATAGGTAAAGAAGTGAAAACTTTTGACAAACTATCGAACTAAGACGGTTGTCGTTCTATTTTAAACTAATCTGATCCAAATTCTAACTGAAAGGTACTCCGTACTATCTCTACTCGGGCAGAAATTGTATTAAAACTTTGACAAGGATTTACATTGATTTTGGGCCAATTGTTTGATCAATAGTTAGGTTAACTATGTATTTGTTAAAATCCTATTTTTACGAGTACTTAGCTTCGCACTGTAAGAATTTCTTCCATAGCACACGTACACGTCCAGTCAGATTCGGAACAACATCTTGCGCATTTTTTTGCGACCTGTCACTATACTACTGGGTGGTCCTGCGAGATAACGGCGCTTCTGGGGGTCTACTCTCTTAGTCCGTTAACAAAAGCGCAAGGGCGTATGAGCCCGTACGAAAGTAACTCGAACCTTTTAAGTGAACTCTTTTCCCTATTAGTCTTGAATTCACACCACATCGGGAATCGAGTCAAGTGTCCAACTATGTTGACACTTTTTTTGTTCCATTAAATAATCTTGTGTTCGTAAGTGATAAAGTGTAGGAAACGCCGGAAACTTTGGCTGAAGCTTTCATGCCTTAGTAGTAGTACCTAGCGAAGGAGGAGGCGAGGCGCGTGTGGGAGAGGACAGTGTCCATTCCACTACCCAGCCGCCGCAGGAGACGCCCACGGCAACTGACGTCGCAGGGCGATTTCCGGCCACAGTAGGCCCGGACATGCGGATGGCGAGTATTGGGTGACTCGCAGTCCGATCATGGATTATCACCGGGTCGATGGCGCGACGTGTTCCACGCGCACCTTAAAGATCTGTCAGCAATATGACTGGACCCCCTAGAGGGCCAATCACGCTATTGATTGACGCCGTGGATTTGAGTCAGTACAAGTCTGACAGTTGATCCCGTTCTTTCTTGGGTAGGAGAACTCTGATGATAATTCTGTTTATAATTTTATCACGTAAAAAACGATGTGTGGGCCCATAAAATTTGAGGGTTGCCCTCGATTTCTCCAGGATCGAATCATCAGATCCTGAATTGGTGACTATGGAACCACATCAGAAGTATCTTCTTTCGAACAGAAAAATAATTTTGAAAATCGGTCCACAATTATTGGCGGAGTAATCACGTAACAAACACACAAAAATTAAAGATCACCACATCATCTACATAGCAGAAATCAATAAAAATGCTCACAAAATAAAAAGTACTGAACCAAATTGGATGAAATTTTTATGGGACCAAGTGGCAGTATGCTGCATCGAACAAAAAAAGAATCACACTAATCGGACTAGAAACCTTGGAGTAATCGGTGTACATACATAAAAATACCGACCGAATTGAAAACCTCCTCCTTTTATTGAAGTCGGTTAAAAAAAGGCCGTTGTACCCTTGAACCAAGCTGTCAATGATAAATAATAAAACCAAACCTTCAACCTCTACGAATCTGAATTCCTTTAGTACTCGATATCTCCGCCTTCACATCCTTTCTAGCCATATCTTTCCTTAAGAGGGCTTTCACACGTTTCGTTGTTTTTGTGCGACTTTTGGAACCTGATTCTGGGTATGTCATTGCCACAAATAAAAAAAAGATATATAATCGAGAAAGTTTGATTATTTCTGTGTGGAGTGCTTTAAACAAATTTTTAGATTTGTTTACATACATGAGTAAAAACCTTGTCTCTGCAAAGGATGTTTCACAAAATTCTACTTTTTGTCATACTTTGGTACCGAATTACATAGAAGGTATAATAGTAAAATAATATTTGAAAATGTCCATGGTACATCTAAAAGATTATATTTGGACTGCATTAATCACTTTTTTATTTTTCATTCAGAAATACACCAAAAATAATTTTTCAAAACAGGAAGAATTTGACATTTTTTCGACCGAAATTATATTTTTTATCTATCAATATTTACTGAATATTCAATCAAAAAGTATTGAATAACTAAGGTTACTATCTTAGCTTGCATTAAAAAAATAATTAGCTCATTTAAAAGTATAATAATAGTATTAAACAATTATAATATGCAATGACAAAATTCAACATAAAACCAAGAACGGTTTGTTCTTTGATTTAGACGGCGCGGGGCGCCTTTTAAGGGAGGACGTATCGCTCGCAACCATTTTGACATTAGTCACGTAATTATTAAAATTTAAAATACACGCCACCATTCATGACCTTTATACGCGGCGCTAGTGTCTTTGTCATGACATCAAATTCCATGTGAAAATTGTAGTACCTCGAATTTTCCGCAGGTCATGAGTCGTGGCCAGTAATTTTCCCAATCGCCAAGAATACAGCATAACCTACCTTTCTTGATACAAGCTAATATTTTGAATTAATTTAATTTTGATCTGTTTGCAATGTAAATATATAATGTGTTGATTGTATTTTCCCACTATATTCGAATGTGGATATAATTGTAGATAATAAAAATAATGTAAATAATTCTGACAGCTTTTGGTATTTGGTGGTAATTGGTAATTAAATGTAATTTCAGACTCGAACTTCCCAAACATTTCAGTTCATCATCTCAGCCGTAGGACGTCCACTGCTGAACATAGGCCTCCCCTTTTGATTTCCACTTATACCGGTTGAAAGCGACCTGCATCCAGCGTCTTCCGGCGACCTTTATAAGGTCGTCTGTCCACCTTGCTGGTGGACGTCCTACGCTGCGCTTGCTAGTCCGTGGTCTCCACTCTAGTACTTTTCGACCCCATCGGCCATCTGCTCTGCGAGCAATATGGCCTGCCCATTGCCACTTCAGCTTGCTAATCCGGTGGGCTATATCGGTGACTTTAGTTCGTCTACGGATCTCCTCATTTCGGATTCGATCACGTAGAGAAACACCTAGCCTAGAGGGCTATCCCTCTCCATAGCTCGTTGAGCGACTTTGAGCTTTGAGATGAGGCCGATAGTGAAAGACCACGTTTCGGTGCCGTAACTCATCACTGGTAACACACATTGGTTGAAGACTTTCGTCTTGAGGAACTGAGGTATGTCGGACGAAAAGACATTACGCAGTTTCCTGAACGCTGCCCAATCGAGTTGGATTCGGCGGTTGACCTCTTTCTCGAAGTTGGACCTACCTAACTGGACTCCTTGTCCTAAGTAGATATATGAGTCAACAACTTCGAGTACCGAGTTTCTAACAGAGACTGGGGTGGGCACAAAATTGGCATTTGACATAATTTTCGTCTTGTCCATGTTCATTTTCAAGCCCACCCGTTGTGAAACTCGGTCGAGGCCATCGAGCATCATGCTGAGTTCCTCCATCGACTTTGCCATGGCTACGATGTCGTCGGCAAACCGAAGGTGAGTGATGTATTCGCCGTTGATGTTGATGCCAAGTCCTTGCCATTCCAGGAGCTTGAAGGCGTCTTCCATTGCGGCAGTAAACAGTTTCGGAGAGATAACGTCCCCCTGTCTTACGGCTCTTCTCAACGGAATCGCCTTCGTGCTCTGCTCCTGTACTCGGACCAACATGGTGGCGTTATTATACAAGCACTTCAACACCTCGATGTACCGATAGCCAATACGGCATCGCTGGAGTGACTCAAGTACCGCCCATGTTTCCACTGAATCAAAGGCTTTCTCATAGTCCACAAACGCTAAGCATAATGGCAAGTTATACTCTTCGGTCTTCTGTATAACTTACCGCAGCGTATGGATGTGGTCTATGGTACTATAGCTTCTTCGGAAACCGGCTTGTTCGGAAGGCTGGAAGTCATCAAGTCTGTGTTCGAGACGGTTCGTGATAACCCTTGAAAACAGCTTATAAACATGACTTAGATGCGTGATGGGTCTGTAGGTCTTCAATAGGCTGTTTTCACCTTTTTTGAAGAACAGCACCACCTCACCTCTACTCCATGTTTCAGGCGTTTTGCCCTCGAAGAGGACGGAATTAAAGAGTTTTTGGAGATATTTAAGTACCGGTGTTCCACCCGCTCTCAGATGCTCTGAAGTGATTCCGTCCTCGCCCGGCGCCTTGTTGTTCTTAAGCTGCTTCAGGGCCATCCTAATCTCGTACAGACTGATGTCCGGGATATATTTGGTATAATACCAAGCGGTCAACGGGTTTTGCGACCGAAGTGTATAACTGTCCATAGAACCTCTCGATCTCGCCTAAAACCTCTGCTTTGGTCGACGCTATGCTGCCATCCTTCCGTTACAGCGTTGTCATCTGGCTCTGCCCAATAGACTTGTCCTTTGCGAACACTTTAAAGCCTTGGTTTCGCTGTATGGTCTCTTTAACACGATTCGTATTAAAGAGACGCAGATCATGTCGCAAGGACTTAGATATCCGTCTATTGAACTGCCTTCATGACTTTGCGTCATCGGAAGACTGCAACTGTAGCAAACGTCGTTCAGCCAGGAGGTTTAAGGTTTGCTCGGTCAATTTCTGGGGTATCTTTACGACAGGGTCTAAAAAACTTAGACCCTACCGTGCGGACAGTTTCCACTAGCCCGTCGTTGATCTCGTCCACTGACACTAAGTTCTCAAGGCAAGCAAAGCGATTAGAGAGCTCGAGTTGAAAGCTTTCGGGGTTTTGAATATGGGGCCGAGTAGGTCGGAGCGTAGACTTCATCAGGCTGGACCTTTTAAGTTTAACATTGATATTCAGCGAGCCTCTTACGATTCGGTGATCGCTACCGGTTTTTACCCTGTTGATCCATCGCTGAATATCCGTTTCTTGTCGGTCATGAAGAAGTATCTCGTTTCTCGTGAAACCATCGGGACTCAGCCAGGTCCATTTCCTGTGAGGCGGCTTCTGGAAGAAAGAGTTCATCATAAAGAGTTCCTCTTTCTCCAGAAAGTCGGCCAGCCTCTGTCCCCTAGGGTTCCGTTGCCCATACCCAAATTGCCCCACTCTCAACTCATCACTGCTTTTCTTACCCAACTTTGCGTTAAAGTTATGGAAACAACAGTGAAGTGGGTTTTGGAGCTATGTATGGCCCTACTTACGTCCTCATACATAGTCTCCACTTCATCATCGGAGTGTGACGAGGTCGGTGCGTATACCTGAATGACCTTCAGCAAATATCTTTTGGATATTCTGAGTATTAGGTATACCACCCTGCTCGACATACTGTCGATGGTAATTATGTTGTTTACGAGGGACTTGTGAACGAGAAACCCGACACCACCTTGGGACTGTTGGTCGCCCTCCCGGTAGTAGAGCAAGTTACCAGACTTCAGGGTTACGTGTCCTCCCCCTCTAGAGATTATAATTTAAAGCTCACCAAAACATTCTGTTTCAAGAGTGAAATGATCTGAAACCTGTTGAACTCTTATAGATCTGTCTTTATTAAAAAAATAAACCAGCTGTAACCCAGTATAAGAAGCACTGAAGCCCAGTCAAAACAGTTCAATAAATTTTCTCCTTTGCAAATGTTTAACGATTTGCACCATCCGTTCACAGTTAACTGCAGGCGAACCAAGAATCTCCTTGAATATTTTTAATCTTCATGGTGTCGATTCGAAATTGTCTTGTCAATTATAGGGAAGCTTGTGGTTGGTCGCAATGGAGTTTGTATGATCCGCGCAGTAGATTATCGCTCTCTTTGCGCGGTTTAACGAACTTGATGGTCTTCTTGGGCCTTACTCACTTTCTTCCTGGATCACGGCGTTTGGTGATATTACCCGTCTCTTTTGACACTAGTTTCAAATATTTTGTACCACTGCCACTGGTTGGTAATATTCGAGAATTAAACCGACCACTTCTGGCTATATCTCCTTATCTATGTCACCGTAATCACCCCAAGTGGCTGGTTTTGCGTCCATTATATGTCTCTGAATAGATGGCATATGACTGTTTGATGTATAAGTCAAAGAAAAAGTTTGAAAAATTTTAAACACCAAATCGTAAATTCTAAATAATTTAAAAAATCTAATTAAATAAGTTATGAATTCAAATTAGCCACTAGAAACAAAATTAACACTTGAAAGATATGAATGGAATTGAATAATCTTTATAATGCACACTTTGTAAATTACAAATATATCCAATTCGCAGATTGACACAATGTGCGGTTTAAAGTGTAATATAATGAGTGGCCCTTATTTAATTTTGATAGGTATACATTTATCATATTATCCATTCGTTTATGAATATAAGTAGTGTCTAGAAGCCCGGGATCTTACTTTGTTTATTCGAAAGAAAAGTGGCAAAAGCTCATGTTGTTTTCTTCCTGGTATACGAGGCATAGCTGTTTCATTAGTGTTTTGTTTTTATGCGGGGGGCATCACGATGTCAAATTGACAGAAACTGTGTTCTTTCAGTATGTCAAAGCGCTCTTAACTCAGTCTATCCAACGTTACCACTTTATTATGAGAAGATTTGTATCTTCTTTAGCCAACACGACTGATAAAGAAGGTTAGCAAACAGTTCAATGTGTGTTCACGCTTGTATGTTTGGGAGTTTGACCTCGCAAATTATTTGCCCAGTCTGGAACCCTCGTCCTCACGATGTATCTTTTTCAATTCAACATTCAGAACGAATGCTGCTTTTTATTTGTACAATCGTGACCCTTAATAAATCAAAGTCTTAAATAAATATTTTCTTCAAGATTCTTCTGAATATAAATTGTAGTGTTTCAATATAAATAGGCGATGAAAGTCTGCATAGAACTTTGTATGATTAAATAATTTTAATTATCAAATAACAGCATTATCAAATATCAATATTGAGGAGTAATTTTTTGACGCTTTGTTATAGTTTTATTATATTTTAATTATGTATGTGAAATGAAATGTAAATGAAAGCAGTGGTGGCCCAGTGGTATCGGCCCCGACTTACGAGTAGCAGGTCGTGGGTTTGAACCCAGCCAGGCGCATTACTTTGTGTAATTTATTTCATCACCACTGCTCTCAAAAACGGTGAAGGAAAACATCGTGAGGAAACCGGCATGTCCTAGAACCAAAAATTCGAAGACATGTGACCACCAACCCGTACTGGGCCCGCGTGGTGGATTATGGCCCACTCCCTCTCAGAGAGAGAAAGCCTGTGTCCCAGCAGTGGGAACATTAATAGGCTGATGATGATGATGTAACGTCGTATCTGTTTATTTTTTAAGCTTAAAAATAATACCGTATGAAAGTAAATAAAATAAAAGGTTTAATTAAAATATAAAATTAACAGAGATTAAAATGTGCATCATACATTTTATTAAGATACATCTTAGAATAAAACTGATCAATAATATTTTCACGCTTTCTTCACTAATTATCTAGATATTACATTGTATTGTCAAAAGGCAATAAACGTTTAGTCATCAATAAAAAATATGCTTTAAGACATAATTGCAGATATTGCTTGGCGTTGTGTATTGTTTAATAACCATCAGACACAATGTATGATGGAAATTTTGCTCATTTAGGCACTGTTATTAATTTGCTCATGTAGGAACAGTTGTTATTTAGAAACGATGAAAAGTATAAAACAATAAAGTATGTAAGGTCAACAAAAGAGATAAATTCCCAGGCCAGTTTTAAACAGTTTTCCAGTCTGCTATGTGGGATGTGCAATTGTGCAGGCTATAATTATTATAAATATGTATGTGCCTTTCGGTTGTATGCCACATACAGTCACAGGAGATACCCAGAAACATTATAAAAACATAGTAAAACCATATAAAATAATTATGCTGTCTACTTATTTCTTTAGCTGTCTGTACATAGAATTAAACATTATTATGAGCCTATAGGACCGTATTTTATCGCCTTATGTGTGCTTGTAGGTCATACGTATATGAATTTGTTCTGTGTGGAAGTCAAACCCGCGACACACAGCGCGAGCGCCTCAGTCCAGCACAGTCAACCCCTCTCTAGCCAACAGTGTCGTCAAAATTTTTATGTCTTTATTTTATTAATTTTAATTATTTTTAACTGTCTTGTAACGATGGGCAAATCACACCAATTAAACTTCATTGTAAACTAAATCTCACAGGGCAAACCGTCATCGCCTTACCACAAAAAAGTTTAACATCTGTTGAACAGTCGTTTAAAAAAACTGTCAACGTCAAAACAACATTTTGACATTGATATAAGGGTCGTTATGCAATAACAAAATTGATATTCTAATATACAGATATGTTATACACTTACAAAACAACAGAAAAAACTGTTCCGCGCCGAGCGGCAGCACACATACACACTTTTTTACTAACACATTACATTTCACTACAAGTAAAAAGGATAGCTTGATAAAACGCAATAAGAAAAAAAGTGACAGCTAGATAAACAAACAGCGCCAGGCGTCATCAAACCCCCCTGCACGTCGCCGTCGGCATCATAGACTAACAAATTGTCCCACGTAGGACATTTTCTGGTCTTCACGTTTTGCGCGCTCATAACATTATCTGTTTACTGAAATATCATTGGCAATAACACTTTTTTTTTGACAAGCGTTCAACAGATGTTCATCTTTTTGTGGTACGTTAGTGTCTTAATTGCAAGAGAGTGACAATTTTGAACGCGATCAAGATAATAATGCTAATCGAGGTCCGTTTTACTATTGATCACAAAGTATTAAACACGTTTCTGTTTAAAGATTTTATTGTAGAACATAAACATATAAATATGTGCCTGTTAATGCTTAATCATAGCATACACACATCATTACTCAGTTCAATTATGAAAGCCTGTCAGACCATTAAAGGCTTTGTTGAAAGTTTATTTAATGTGTTTAGTTGACTGACTATGCATGCAAGTAAATCTTTTGACCCATATTGGACAGTCTTAGGCTACGTATACACTTGCGCATGTGGTGTACGCGTCACATTGACGGATCTCGCGAACGGCTAGGTGCCATTTCATCACTTGCCCGTTTCGATATCTAAACAAAATACCATCACAAAAGTGATGTTTCGCCATTATACCCTGCTTTACGATAATGGCCATTTTTATCGTGAAGAAACAAGGACATATGGATAAAAAATAGCACCAGGTCTCACGCCTGATATTAATATACTATCTCAGTACAAATAACGTTCCTTTGTTTTGATAGTTGCTCCTGATCGGAAATAATTTTTGACTCGGATTGGTGAATTTAGTCATTGATTGGTTACATTACAAAGCGATCTTTGGATTTATGGATCAAGATAGCAATTAAGTTAGGTTATCATGAATTTGCAACATAACATAAGAACTTGTGATTGATGATAATTTGTAACATTCCCCTGAGTGTATTCTAAGGGCTCATACACACGGGACCTAGACGTTTCGTCTATCGTTCTAGTGTCAATGAGCTCTAACACCGTCATTTTTACTAACAATAGTGGCATACCATAACGTCTTAAAGCCAGATAAGTTCCAGTGTGGGAGAGACAGAGCTATACAAGGCGTCTAGCGTCATCTCATTCCCTCACTGGAACTACTCTGGCTTTAAGACGTCGTGGTAGGACACCAGGGGGGGTATTACAACGTCTCAAAACCAGGCTTATACCGGCGAGTGAAATTGACAGAGCTATACAAGTCGTCTAGCGCCATCTTGTTCACTCACTGGAACATGCCTGGTTTTAAGACGTTTTAATACACCCCCTGGTCTGACGAAATCCCGATACATAACATAATCTGCACTATCGGGCTTGGTTTCTTTGAATGCGAGTAAAGAAATAATTTTCCATTATTATAACAAGGGTCGAGAAAATTGCCAATAACACTGTGAGTGACTCGACAATTGGGACTGTGTTACTGATATTTTCAATAAGGGGGTAGTTTTCCATGACCCGTCATAACGCGTGAATTTGTTTTTCTATATTACATAATTGTCATTTATTTATTAGTAAATTATATATCATTTACTTATTTAGATTATCATTTTCATTTATTTATCTAGAAAAACTTATACTATGTTAGGGACTATGACAATAAAACTATACATTAAAATTAAGACTACGCAAATCACCGCTGCACCATCCCATGTGAAACTGCACAGCATTGATTCACGTACCTAGAATCCAACCTACCTGCAATCATCTTCGGTATGCTGTTGGAGCTAGCCCTCACCCCGCGCATTAGGGAGGCGCACCTTTTGCACATTGTAGTGAAAAAACAATCCGTTACAATATTATGCAGTGTAATCATATTTTTATTGTAATACTAATTGACTCGTGACCATCGTTGTTGGAAGCTTAACTAGGTTAGGTGAAGAATAATTAAAAAAAAAATCAAATGTTACGGAAAAACATGCCATGCAATCAATGTCTTTCCGTTTCTTCCACGTGTGCATATGCATGTGGGCGGGAGGGTGGGTCCTTTGCTGCATGTGCATATGCATGATTGCATAGGGTGGGATTGCATCCTGCAACAAGCCTGGATTTTTGTCGCGGAATTAAAACTAGATATTTTTCATAACATTTAATGTCATGGATTTCCGCAAAGTAAAAAAAATCGTTGGTTAGATGACCTTATGTAATTACAAAATAAGTATATAAACAGTGCTGGTCAATCTCAATTTAATGATAAACTCATTCAATTGAGATTGTCCAGCACTACTTATTCAGAATTTTAATCAATTAACAAAAATTTCTCACGAAGTACTATGCACAATTGCACATCTCACAAGGAATATGCACGTGAATAAAGACTCTGATCATAAAAATGAGATAACCCGTCTACTATATGATTATAGCAGTAATCTACCGTTTCCTACGTTACTACGTCATAACTAGTTCCGATACTCGTAACATGGTGAACAGCTGACAGCCAGTACAGACGCCAGTACATCAAACTACTCAAATCTATCAATTTTTTTCAATCGAACAAGATTTTTCTATGTAAGGTATCTAGTAAAGTTTCACTTATTGGTTTATGTTGATATCGGTGTTAATCCATCAAGCATACGCAGTGCGGATTAGTGAATGTCACATGTCTTCGATTGACCGGTTTCCTTGCACTTTTATTTGACCAGTTTAAATCTATTTTTTCCTATTAATATTTTGGTGACCTATAAAACTGATTGCTATCTCGTTAAAACTTCTATAAAAAATACTTAATAAATCTTCCCTTAAAAATTCGCAAAATTATTCATAAATCAGTTTCCTCGCTCAATAAGCCAAATGTTCAGCAAGGTTTTCTCGTAAAACGGTGCGAAAGTGGAACACAATTAATTTTTAATAAGGCTGTAAGTTCAACGTTGTATAACCAAGATATTTCTGCTATGCATGTACACAATGTAAGTTATGTGGTAGGTCCAATTATCACATCACCATTAAATTCTCTGTCTTTTGAAAATTATCGTTTAAATATTTTTTTAAACGTTTTATGGTAGTAGTAATAAAGTTCATTTTATGTTATTGAAATATTTAAATGTGAATGAATAAGAAAATTGAGTACAGAATATTTTAAGTTTATGAGGTTTTTGTAAAGGGTAGTGTGCAAAACTGTTCATAAAAATTATAAAAATTCTTGGAAAAATTAACTTCAATAACTAAAATAACTAAAATTATTTATTATTATTATTATTATTTTTTCTTTCATTACTTTTTACCGTATCTATTCATTTACATTTTTAAAAACATAAGTATTTTTTTTATTAAAAACATTTGAAAATATAAACAATATGGGACCCTGGACCTTCCCGCCCCGGGAAGGTCCAAGCTGCCGGAGGTTAGGGCTCTAGAGAGAGGAATCTCCTGACTATTTGGTTTAAATAATAATAATTACATACAACATTTTAAATGCAATTTGTAAGATTTATCAAGGTATTTCATTGTTAAAAATTCTGATTTCAAGAATGCTCCAGAAGAATTTGACATTTATTTCTAATACGCCTGTAAAATTCAGCCCAAGCTTAAAATAAATAATAAAATTTAACTTTGAACCTGACCTTTCCAATAAACGAATCAATCCCGTAATCTAGTTTCAAGAGGAGGCCTCTAACTTTAGTTTAATTATTATTTATTGGCGCAGACGTAATAATTTACATTTTCTTGAGGGACATTTAAATACAGTTCTGAGAATGGATTTACTATACGTATACATTCAATTCAATATTGTATTGAATTGAATGTTTACGTATAGTAAATTCATTACATACTTTACATGTAAAGCAAAGGTTGATGAAAAATTAAATATTGTTTTAGTGTCTAACTCTTTTAGATTTAATGTCAGCTATTTTAGAAATACAGGAAACCTTACACTTAAAACGCTTTTTCTCATTTTTCCTTTTTTAAGTATTCGTTGCTACCATTTATTATGTATTTTTTCTATAAATATCTTGAATAAGAAACATGAAACATCAAATACCTACAAATTTTAATATTCTCCTTTAATTTAATAAAATTCACAGAACGATTTCGGTGTGAATGTTGTCAAAATGTTAAAATTCGATTTGTGGTAGAAAATTTTTGACCATTCGTTAGCCAAAAATTTTACAATAAGAAAAACAATTTTTTACTGCTCATGTGTAAACCTTACCTTATCTTAACCGAACTCCGAGACGTTTGTAACGCGGAACACTTACATCTCAAAACGGTACGTGATTCAGCGAATATATCCATCTCCCTCAGACTTACACAGATGCATCATCCGTCCCGTTCTCATGCAGATTTCACTTTCTCCGCAATGACCAACAACATAGGAAGGAAGTGACAATGGATGACCGCCATCAGTTGCACGTCAACGTTTTTGTTGGTTTAATGATAAAGCAAGCACGCTTGTCTAGGAATAACTTTTTCACTTTTGACTTAAAGGCCCCAAGATTATATCTTTCAGGTTACACAAACCCCGGAAAGGAATTCTACCCATCATTGTGCGCACAATAAAAGTATTGGCAAAATGCTTTGTATACGCACCGCAGGAATTTCCACCATGTAACCATGGCGCATCCAGTCATTGAAACATTAATACATACGAGACACATTATCTAATTTAGTATATAATATTATGTGTATATCAGTAACAGACGTAAGACTGAATCGACTCAGCATCCAACGTTCCGAAAATTTGTAATATCATTACGGCGTTCCATCATTTAATTTAACCCATTTTCCGTTTCAGGGTTGTCCCTACTTGTAAATAATTTCGTAATTTTTTTGTTTCGTCTTTCTACTTAGAGCTACTTCTTGCCTGGCAGGGTCAAGAGACTGTCTAAAGAGTTAACTGTGACTCTGTAACATTAAGGCTCCATAGTACTTCAATATAATCTTACTCGCTCGCACTTGCACGTACCACGCACTATTGCTTGCTCTTTCTTTTAGCTGTCTACACGCAAATCTATTTATTTCACGAGAAAAAAAAAGAAAATTCATAAAAATAAATAACATAAAACCTGCTTAATAGTTATTTCAGTCAGTATAAAAAGTTTCATGATCTAATTTTAAGTATTTTATGATTGCCAGCGGTTCATTGTTCAATAATAATAATAATATAATAATATTCCACAACTATCACACAACGCCATCTAGTCCCAAGCTAAGCAGAGCTTGTGTTATGGGTACTAGACAACTGATAAACATACTTATATATTTCTAAATACATACATATTATAGATAAATTACACCCAGACACAGAACAAATGATCGTGCTCATCACACAAACATTTGTCCTGGGTGGGAATCGAACCCACGACCTCCGGCATAGCAGTCAGGGTCACTAACCACTAGACCAACAGGCCAGTCAAATTTAGAGGTAACTTTGAATTTTTTTTCTATAGATATGGAATCATGTTTTCGCCAAACATAAGACCTAACATTAATCCTCAACTTTACCATATTATTATAATTATTTCAAAATTAATGCTGCAGTATTTTCGACGTATCACAGGATTCTGCTAAGCCATTTGAGGTAGTATGGGCTCTTAAGGGTCATTGAAGAAAAGGAAAAATACTGCCATTCAGTTGCAGCTTGTTCAATTAGAGGCCTCCAAAATAGATGGGATAAGGATAGGCAGATAATAAAGTAATAAGACAGTTATTTACCCTTTTAAAAAAAATTGCCCCACAACAGAATTTTCTCCTGTATTGTGGGTGCGTTTACAAACATAGAAACTCACATACACAAACACGCAGATCAAAAATAAAAGAAAAAAAATAAGTTATCTAACTCAAAAATGTCAAACCTTTTTAATGATAACCTGTTTAATAATACTTGTTACGTAACAAAGGCGCTTCTTGAGAAAGGAATGAAGTATCTTCGTAATGCGTGCTCTTTAACATATTGACTTTAGTCTCGTTGACAAATATGTGAGGTAAAATTGAGGAAAGTCACGAAGCTTGGTGTTTCATGTTAATAGCGTGTAGGTTATTTTTTATGTTCGTCATTTTTGCGTGGTGTTTATACAGAAAAGTAGGTCATAGTACCTTGATTTTTGTTTTCAAAAATCATTGCTTTCCAATTCTTTTAATTTATTTTGTGTATCATTTTTTAACTTGTGCATGGAAGGCATACAGCATTTTATACATTAAGTCCTTATTTTCTGGAATAACTGTACCGATTTTAATAAAACTTTAGAAACCTACAGAAGATTTATAAGTCCGAAAAGTTACTAGAAACAATTTTCGAAATGATTTACTTAAAAAAGAAATTGGAACCTGTTTGAACGTAAAAATTAAACTCGGTCTAATTTAATTGTAACACTATTTTTCGAAAATGAATTACTATCTATTTAGACCTTTTTACAGCTTATACATAATTGGTTGATAAGATTCCATGTGTACAAATAATAATTGTAAAGTTTATAGTCAACAATGAGATTTCTCTAATTTGCTGTAACGTAATACCTTGCAGGTATATAATTAATTTCAACTTTCCAGCTTCCACTGTGTACAATGTTCTTTATTGATTTTTAAGGAATTAACATGTCATTGATAGATTTTAAACAATGACAAACTCCCACTTAACATTGACAAACTACGTCTATATTTATCATCAAATTGTTTATAAGAATTCACCTGTCTACTTTTATTAATTTTCGCTGTCACACTTATGTAAACAAATTGATAGTGGTAAGTATGTAAGTATGTGAGTTTGTTTGTAAGAAGTTATCTCTGGAATTAGTCAACCAATTCTTGAGTGTCATATGCTATATTTTATTTTGAATACCTGAACGAAGCCCCGGTGTATCGCTATAATTATGTTTTCCATACACATATTCAGATATAATATCACCCAACATTAAGTTCCCATTCCGCGTCTCTGCAGGACTGGCTTGTTTCTTGACCAAAGAACTAACATTGCCCTCCTTTGTGAAATTCCATAGGTACGGATTTCTAGGCTCTGTAGGTGTTTAATTACAAGTTGATAATTTTAAATTTGAACTAATTCAGTGCCCATCATCATCATTATAATCATTTTAGCCTGGGATCACCCACTGCTGGGAAAAGACTTCGCTGGGAAGAGACTGGTAGATAATGCCTCGCGGCATTAAGTCCGCCTTATGTACCACATTTGTACGTAGAAGTGTAAATAAATAAATTAATAAGCAATTATTTAATGCTTACGCAAGCCTACCCTGAACTAATTAAAAACGATTAATAAGCAAGACATTTCAGTTTGAGTTCATAAACTGCATCGCTGAAAGTCGTACCCTGACGTCCAATACGCTCAGCGATATTTCGATTGTTTTAAGTGAATGAAAGATCGCATTTTTGAGCTGAAACGTCCGTTTTAGAACTTTTTATTTTTGTAAAATTAATAAATTAGTAACAGGGTAAATCTTTAAAATAAAGGTAACACTTTTCTTCTGATATGTACAAATGTTGTTATAACGTGGGATTCAACGGGAATTAAAAATGGGATTCATCGGGGATACCTAAAATGGGATCCAAAAGTGGGATTCAACGAGAATAAATCGTCATTTGTAGGACAATCACGGGTATGTCTAACAGTATTAGGAACTCAAACGATTTTCCGCTTGAGAAATTAAAGTGTATCTTGGATATTTGAACAATGCGTTTGTACACGATAATGAACCTAATTCCAAGAAATGCCTTTACATAATACAGAAGTTTACATTACTGAACAATTCGTTTGATTTAGCGAATCTATATCCAACTTTGATTGAATGTATATTTTTACTATTTAGACAATTTTTTCTGTGCGTTGAATGTATAATAGGTCAGAAAGATTTTTACAAAGTCAAATATTTTTCTGCGTGTCCTCAAATGATGCGGCAATAAAAAAAAATCGTCCGTTCTTTGAAATTCGACAGAACACGTTGTTTTTTAACTGGAACGTTTTGAACATACTATTGACAAAGATCCTTCTGTTAATCGAGATTAAACTAAACATTATTAGTCCAAAAGGTCAAAGGCACGGTATTGTCTGTGTTTGTGGTGTAGTATTTTTATTTAATGTACTAGCTTCAGTCGTGGCTATGCTTTTTTTTTTTTTTTTTTTAGCGTGGTAAAATCATCAAATGAGTCCTCCAACCCCGGGCAGGGCGGGAGGGACTGTCAGACTTCTACTGACTAAAATCCACGGTGTCCTTCAATAGCCTGTTACGTTCCGGGGTCACGGTAAGGAAATAATCCCGCGACCCCGGCAGGCTTTGGCCCTCTGAGAGGGGGGTCCCGTCATTATGCTGACGCTCTTTGAGGCGCGCGTGGGACACAACGCGCCGTCGACCCGGGCATGGTCCTTGGTCGGGCAGCGAGTTGCCCTTTACTCGCTGCCCGCATGCCCGCGCCTACGGTGGCCGGAGATCATCTGGTGACGTCCGACGCCGCGGGCGCCTACCACTGCGGTTGGGGCGGAGGGAGGACGCTGTCCTCTCTCGCTCGCGGCCCGCCTCCTCCTTCACGAGCATTACTGCCTCGCAGAAGGAGCAGACCGCTTCCCACTCCGTCTCGCCCCGCAGCATGGCCGCAACCAATGCCGGGCGCGAGAGGTCTCCGCCTATCGCCGCCGTGAGGACACGTCGGTGCACCGCCCAAGCTGGGCAGTCCTGCACCGTATGCTCTACTGTGTCCTCCGGGCGATCTTCGCAGTGGTGGCACCCGGGCGTTTCCTCCTTCCCTATCAGGCACAGGTACCTCCCGAAACTTCCGTGTCCGGTGAGGACCTGCGTCATCCGATAGGTCAAGTCGTGGCTATGCTAACGTTAGTTTAGAATTTTATAACCAATTCAGATCGTACATGTAGCGCCATCTATTATTAAATGAAAACTATTGTTGATTTTCTCGGGAACAGTATTTTTCCGTGATGAAAGGTACCAATGCAATGTTCGTTTCTGTACATCTGACATGTGAACAATTCAGGATAATTGGTTCAGTGATTTGGGCGTGAAAAAGTAACAAACAAACTTACTTTCGGATTTAAAATACATAGTACTAGTTTGGATATTGGCATACCTATTATAAGTGTAAAAATATTTGAATTCAGCACTCTTTCTCTACATAAAGCTTTATCATCTTCCTACCCTTATCCCATTTTACTTGGAGTCGGCACAATACGTTTTTTTCTTCCATTCTCCCATAACAGACGTCACAGTATCATTTGCTACTTTTTCTTTCATAATTATCGTAAATGATAAAGCTTAATTGGGTCATAATCCGCCGTCAAAGTACTTTTCTTAAATAAAAAGTGGTGCAAAGTTTATCCCTTCATCTTACATTATTGTAATGTATACTGTATAGATATTATATAAGAAAGATGTCATATTCATATCAAAGGGCGGTGGTTAGGCATTTTATTATTGCGAAACTTGTTATTAAAATTACGCCTTCTTAGCAAGAGGCAAAGGAATTTGATTAGGGTTTGATAAAAAAATACTTTTATGAAAAAACTTAATCTTTACTGCCAACGATATAGCTAACTAAGCTAGCTAACTTACTTTTACCCGCGGCTTCGCATTCCCCCCAATAGTTTCCTTTATTAATTTTTAAACTTAACGTGTAGGTATTTTTAAATATTTTAAAAATATACATAAAAACATTTTAAATATAAAGAAATGGTAGCCCACCGGTATCGGGAACAGGGCCTAAGCTACTGGGTTTGCTCGCGGGACTTAAGTACTGAATTACCGTGACCTTGGAACTTAAAGGGCTATTGCAGGACACCGTGGATTTTAGTCAGTACGAGTTTGATAGTCCCTCCCGCCCTGCCTTGGGTGGGAGGACTCATTAATTTGATGATTTTACCACGAAAAAAAAAAGATTTTGACATACTTACACTAACGCTTGGACACAGTTGTTCCAAAATAAAATAATTTCAATTTGAACAGGATTGTGGCGTCGACCTGCTTACATTGATCTTCGGCACCATTTTGAGAGCGGCGGTTCTGATCTAAATAGACATGCTATGTTCTAACCGGCAACTGATCGTTTACAGAACCACTATGCAAGTCAAGCACTTGATTATTAAGAAAATATTGTTAAGCATAAATTACTAAAGTACGTTATAAATGCAAACACACGACCCGACACCTATTAGAGATGGAGCCTTTGAAAGTAACCTCTCGTTATTCATAATCATGCTTGCTTTGACCCATTGACTTAAACAATGGACTGTCAATAAGAGGTACTTGTTTATTGAAACTGATTTTCTTAGGCGAAGAAAATCAGTTTCAATGAACAAGTATTGCTGTTTTTAACCCAGCAGTACTGGCGCCCTCGATAGTTACATAGGGACTCGCGCATAGAGTATTTTTCTGACGCTTTATAATAATACTGAAATTACTAAAATTATGTTTGTATTTTGGTAGGCTAGAGTACCTACCAATATACGTACATAATTTTAACTAGGTATTTGTAAATTTTGCAATAAAAGCTCGTGTCAAACAGCATGATTTCTTTTGCAATATCTACACATCATCACCAGCCTATAATGATCCCACTGTTGGGACACAGGCGTCCTCGCTGTGAGAGGGAGTGGGCCATAATCCACCACGCGGGCCCAGTGCGGATTTGTGGATGTCACATGTCTTCAAATTTTTTATTCTAGGACATGCCAGTTACCTCACGATGTTTTCCTTCACCGTTTTGAGAGCAGTAGTGATGAAATAAATTACACTTATACACAATATCTACACAGCATCTCAGATTGCACTAGAAACAAAAACTTAGACATGAAATTTTCTTATTATTTACAGGATTGTAAATAACTTTGGCCTTTTATGAGACATTAAAACTATATTTACTCGAGATTATTAAATAAGAAATTCCGCTTTTGCTTGGAATTTCATTAAGAGCTGGTCTCTCTTATAAAAAATGGTTTTAACTATTACGCAAACTTATTCTTGGTATTTTATTAGTTCATATTTTTTCACATTCAAATATAATAAACGGCTTTCTTTGCCCACGTGTAACTTGAATTTTAACCCAAAAGATATTTATACAATATTATTTTTAAAATATCAAACAACGGTTTACTATGTATGTATTATTTGACTTTAACCTATATTTTCCAAACATCAAAATACATTCAGCTGTTCACACGCGATTGAGTAACAAACATAAAAATTTTTCGTACAATTTTCAAATTATTAAAAAGTTAGACTGAATCAAATAAAATACTGTCTCTTTTACTTTTTATATTAACTTAAACTTTGTTTTGTTACAGATAGTCTACAATAATCCAAGATGGCGGATATTATAATGAATTCAACACAGAGTGTGTTGAAAGAAACGTACGACTATTATCTATGGACACTATCATTGTCAGGTAAGAAAAATAAATTTATTAAACTGTGTGAAATGATTTGATAATTTGTGAACACATAATGCTACTGAGAAATTCCTAATGGGAAAACCCAACGACACTTTGCCCCACACAGGAATTGAACACGATATCACATGCTCAGCAGTCGCGCCTATTACGACTACTAGAACAAGCAGTAGCGAAAGCTATCTATATCTATATCTTCTATCTATACTTATAATAAAACTGTAGAAAAATCGTTTTTGTACATCAAAATAAAATCCAAAAAAAATAGCTAGGGTGTTGAAGGACAACCAACAGAACCCATTTCCAGCATTTTTAGAATTTTTGTCTGTTTGTCTGTTTGTCTGTTTGTCGGTTTGTCGGTTTGTCGGTTTGTCGGTTTGTCTGTTTATTTGTGGCTCCATCACGTAAAATGTACGAAGGCAATGTAGATAACCTTTATACACAACGATCGAGCGTAACTTGAGGACTAATTTAGTTTTTGTTTCATTGCAATCGGCTAAGTCTATCAAAAGATATTTGAATTTAAAGTGTTCCAGACCCAGAAGTAAAATTACGGTCAGTTTACACCGAGACGCGCAGTTCAGTAGCGCGATCTAGCTTGGAATAGAAAAACTACATACCTATTCAAATAATGTTGTGGACTGGAGTGGAGTGGTTTGGAGTGGAGTAGAGTAGAGTAGAGTAGAGTTAAGTAGAGTGTAATGGAATAGAATGGGATGGTTTGGGATGGAATGGAAAGAAAGAAAAGGATTTTATTAGACTCACACTGGAATGGGAATGAGTGGTATGGAGTGGGATGGAGTAGGATGGAGTGGGATGGAGTGGGAAGGAGTGGGATGGAGTGGGATAGAATCGGATGGAATGGGATGGATTAGAATGGAGTGCGATGTAGTGAGATGGAGTGGGATGGAGTGGTTTGGAGTGGGATGGAGTGGGATGGAGTAGGATGGAGTGGGATGGAATCGGATCGAGTGGGATGGATTAGGATAGAGTGGGATGTAGTGGGATGGAGTGGGTTGGAGTGGGTTGGAGTGGGATGGAGTGGGATGGAGTGGGATGCAGTGGGATGGAGTGGGATGGAGAGGGATGGAGTGGGATGGAGTGGGATGGAGTGGGATGGAGTGGGATGGAGTGGGATGGAGTGGGATGGAGTTGGACGGAGTGGGATGTAGTGGGATGGAGTGGGATGGAGTGGGATGGAGTGGGATGGAGTGGGATGTAGTGGGATGGAGTGGGTTGGAGTGGGATGGAGTGGGTTGGAGTGGGATGGAATGGGTTGGAGTGGGATGGAGTGGGACTGAGTGGGATGGAGTGGGATGGAGTGGGATGTAGTGGGATGGAGTGGGTTGGAGTGGGATGCAGTGGGATGGAGTGGGATGGATTAGGATGGAGTGGGATGGAGTAGGATGAAATGGGCTGGAGGGGGATGGAGTGGGATGGAGTGGGATGGAGTGGGATGGAGTGGGATTGAGTGGGATGGAGTGGGATGGAGTGTGATGTAGTGGGATGGAGTGGGTTGGAGTGGGATGGAGTGGGTTGGAGTGGGATGGAGTGGGTTGGAGTGGGCTGTAGTGGGATGGAGTGGGACTGAGTGGGATGGAGTGGGATGGATTAGGATTAGTGATGGGTTTTTATCCGGATAAATACTCAAAATGAGTAAATACTCAATAAATTTCCATTTTTACTCGAGTTTTTATCCAAAACAGTGGATAAATACTACTTACAGTTTATGTTACATTTGTTCATCGTAAATTTTGTTATTTTACAAGAAAAATTATTGAAATACATGAAAATCTGATAATATAGATTCGTAAAGTACTTTTTTAATCACTTTAATAATAACTATTACTAAAAGCGTTAGAAAAAGTGGGAAATATTCAAGTTTTTCCAAATACGTTGTTTTTTTAACCGACTTCAAAAAAAGGAGGAGGTTCTCAATTCGTCGGAATCTTTTTTTTTTTATGTATGTCCCCCGATTTCTCGAAGACGCCTGGACCGATTTGGAAATTTTTTCTTTTGTTTGAAAGGGTATACTTTCCAATTGGTCCCATGATCACCAGGTCAGGATCTGATGATGGGATCCTAGGGAAATCGAGGGCAACCTTCAAATTTTATAGGCACATAGTACCATTTTCATATATTTTCTGTAGCTGTTCAAGTATTTGCATCTGATAAATATCATCTCAGGTGGATGACCTGATGATGGAAGGTACAACTCCTTAACAGTAAGGAGTAGGCATCGATTGATTTATTTTGTGTTCGCATATCTCCGGAACTACAAGTCCGATTTAAGTAATTCTTTTTTTGTTGTACTAGGTATCATTTAACTTAGAGAATACTGCAAGTTTCATCAAAATCGGTTCAGTAATTTTTGAGATATGGAATTTTATTAGCT
The DNA here is from genome assembly GCA_954870645.1 of Agrotis clavis. Taxonomy (NCBI): domain Eukaryota; kingdom Metazoa; phylum Arthropoda; class Insecta; order Lepidoptera; family Noctuidae; genus Agrotis; species Agrotis clavis. The sequence goes on along the minus strand of OX940927.1, from coordinate 3,799,827 downwards.
TAATGTGTACATGAGTGATGTAAGTACTGGTGCGAAGGTTTACAAAATTCTAGTGCACATGTAAGAGAATAATGTTCTTGACAAGAATTCGGGTTGAATATTTAATCTAAAAAGAGTAAAATAAAAACTTTTTCAAAAAAAATGTAACCGCCTTCAAAAACAACCACAAAAAAGTGTAAAATAATCTACAAAATAACTTTTCTTTCGGAAGTCGGTGGCTAAAAAGACAATGAAAAGAAAAAAAACAAAGGCACCGACTTCCGAAAGAAAAGTTATTTTGTAGATTATTTTACACTTTTTTGTGGTTGTTTTTGAAGGCGGTTACATTTTTTTTGAAAAAGTTTTTATTTTCATATTTCCAATCAAAACCTTGAATAATACATAATTAGTTTCATTTTCTAATTAATTATAAAGTAGAACTGATGCGGACGCGCGACCGTACATTTTTGTCTGATCAAATCTAACCGAGTATATCTGAGTGTATCCGTCAGACTGACTCCGATTCTGATCCTAATTCCGAGTATGACTGAGTCTTACCGAGTCTTACGAAGTCTTAACGAGCATGACTTCGAGTCCGACCAAGTCTTATAGTCTTACGGTGTCGAGTACGATTTCGAGTCTGACCGAGTCTGATCGATTCTTACTGAGTCTGACCGAGTCTTACGGAGTCTTAACGAGTATGATATCGAGTCTGACCGAGTTTTCCTAAGTCTGACCGAGTCTTACCAAGTCTGACCGAGTCTGACTCCGAGTCAGACTGAGTCTAACCGATTCTTACTGAGTCTTACCGAGTCTGACCGTTTCTTACCGAGTCAGACCGTGTCTTATCGAGTCTTACGGAGTCCTAACGAGTATGATTCCGAGTCTGACCGAGTCTTACCAAGTCTGACTCCGAGTCTGACCGATTCTTACTGAGTCTTACCGAGTTTGACCGAGTCTTACCGAGTCAGACCATGTCTTATCGAGTATTACGGAGTCTTCACGAGTATGATTCTCAGTCTGACCGAGTCTTACCAAGTCTGACTCCGAGTCTGAATGAGTCTGACCGATTCTTACTGATTCTTACCGAGTCTGACAGAGTCTTGCCGAGTCTGCCCGAGTCAGACCGTGTCTTATCGAGTCTTACGGAGTCTTAACGAGTATGATTCTGAGTCCGACCGAGTCTTACCAAGACTGACCGAGTCTTACCAAGACTGACCGAGTCTTACCAAGTCTGACCGAGTCTTACCAAGTCTAACCGAGTCTTACCAAGTCTGACCGAGTCTTACCAAGTCTGATCGAGTCTGACTGATTCTTACCGAGCCTGACAGTGTCTTACCGAGTCTTACGGAGTCTTAACGAGTATGATTCCGAGTCTGACCGAGTCCTACCAAGACTAACTGAATCTGATTCCGAGTCTGATTGAGTCTTACCATATGTCAGAATCTTACCAAGTCTTACCGAGTCTGACCGAGTATGACTGAGTCTAACCAAGTCTTATCGAGTCTTACTGAGTCTAACCGTACTCGACACCGAGTCTTACTACGAGATTTGATTTGAATCTACTTGTTTCAAATTACGAGTAAACGGTTTCCTTTAAAAAACATGACAACAAAACTTGTTTTCAACCCTTACCTAACATAGGGCTTTGGCCTTATTGACGTCATCTCAAGGCCTAATTGCTGGATCTGTGGCAGGACCTGTTCATTTGTTCAACCCCTGTTCATTTGTTATCAGTAGTGACTAGTCACGGTACGTCCTCTTCCGCGTCGTTAAGAAGAAAGAAAACCTATTTATTTTACAGTTATAACATGTCATCGGCGTAGTAGACAACGCCGATACCACGGAGGATTGTACCACGAAGCGCTCGGTCAAGCAGAAACAGTGTGCCAGGTTCCGATGGCGACGGTGCACCGGAGATGGTTGGAATTCGAAACTTCGTAATAGCGGAGCGCTTCCTTAATTTAACTCTAGGGCAAAGCCTGGAAGACGTTCGTCATGACGAGAGACACTGCCAAGATGTTCTCACCCCGATTGCTTCCTTCGCCCTTTTTTAACGTGGATAAACCGGCAAATGAGTCGCCCAGACTTGTACTGGCTAAAATTCACGGTGTTTCTTTACTAGCCATTTACGTTTCAGGGTCACGGTTACCTGTTTTGACAGTCTCGCGACCCCAACAGGCGTTTGTCCCTCTATGAGGGCCTTGTCAGTCAGTCAAATCCCTCACATACACTTTTTGCAGATGCCAAACAGGATATCCGCAGATCCAAGATACGCAGACGAGATAAACGGCATAGAAATAGAGGCCGAGTTAGAATGCAGTGAGAAACACATTGCTTCTCCTTCACTGGAGAGACTTCTGAGACCTAATAATCGGTAATGTAATTTTTGGAAAGCCCAAATGACAATCCTTGCCATTGAATTTGAAAAAATAACCATTCCATTCGCAAAAAATATAAATATCCATCATTTTGAGTAAATATCCGATAAAAACGAGAAAATACGAGTATTTACTAATTTCGGATAAATACTCGAGTATTTATCATCTGAGTATTTACTCTCCGCCCATCACTGATTAGGATGGATTGGGACTGAGTGGGATGGAGTGGGATGCAGTGGGATGGAGTGGGATGGATAAGGATGGAGTGGGATGTAGTGGGATGGAGTAGGATGAAATAGGCTGGAGTGGGATGGAGTGGGATTGAGTGGGATGGAGTGGGACTGAGTGGGATGGAATGGGATGGAGTCGGATGGAGTGGGATGGAGTGGGATGGAGTGGGATGGAGTGGGATGGAGTGGGATGGAGTGGGATGGAATGAGATAGAATGGGTGCTCTAATCCAGTAGCAATTCTTCTGAATCTGAACGACAGAGGGCGTTTATTATAATCACCTCAAATATTCTTGAAAAATAAATTCTAAATACAGGTATTATATGAAAACGATATAATTTATAAAAAACGTGGCGAGAATTAAGCGCTTCGCACTAAAAAATACATTGTTAAATTCCGACATCCACGCGAACGAAGTCGCGGGCACAGCTAGTATTACATAAAGATAAAACATCATAATTATTTTATTTGGGTTGTTGTAGGTAAGTTCGCTACAAAAATAATTCCAACGAAAAATAGTATGTATAAAGAAGAATGCCCAAAAGAAACCCAGAGTCGATTAAAATAAATTATGAACAACAAAATAGACCTTAAGTCAGAGGACATAAATACGCTATTCGTTTCGCATAAAACCATAACCAAACAGGCCAGCAGCATTAAAGCCTTTGTCAAACTGGCAGGCGAAAGCGAGGCGATCCGATTCCGATCCGATTCCGAGGCGAATGCGAAGCGAAAGGAGACGTCAAACTGGGTGCAGCGAACCGACGTTTTGTATGAAGCCAGTACCGAATTTATAGCGATCCGAAGGCGAAGCGGAGCGTTTTTGTTACGTCATGTATGGAAATATGAAGCGATATCGCGCCGAAACTGAAGTCGTCAGAGACCACGTCAAACAGAAAGGCGTGCCCGCGAAGCGAGACGTGACAGTTGTATTAGCTGGCTTTATATGAACGACGTCAAACAGAGCAAATACGGGAAAGCGAGACCGAAGCGTGCACGTTGTTTGTGTTGCCAGATTTTTCTTTTTCTTCATTTTCTTTCTTGTAACATCGATAATTTATTGAGAAATTTCACAGAGAAAACTGTTTGAATTCTTTTTATTAGATAAGATGCGCTAATCGATGAAATCGACTCAGGTTTTTCAAGTTTTCTTCGCGTGGTACAGACGCCAGCAAATCAACCTACAATATTACCCAATTGGCATCGGCTGGCTTTTGCCTGGTCCACTAAAACGCCAGCTGATGTCATCACTGGTTACCACTGTCAAAAATGCAGTTGAAGTGGTGTAAATGCTGTATATTTCACGCCTTTTGAGGGTCTCAGCAACCACAGCAAAAGCGACAGCACAGCCCGCTGTGCTTGCAATATAAGATAGCGCAACGGTGTCGACACAAATACCGCCACACACCAAAGGCCCACCCGCCTTCCAATATCACAACGTCATGTCGTCTGGTCTCTTCCCATCGTCAGGAACTCAGCCGTTAGGTCCTAAACCTGTAGGTAAGTCGGCGCTGGCTGGTAGTGGCCCTTTTGCAACCCTCTAATATAAAAAATACTTATCAGGTGTACTATGTAAAAATAAAAACAACATTTTTAAAATTGTTTATTTAATCATCTTTATCAACAATATCGAGGAATCCTGCCCATACAGTAATATTTTGCTAATGTCTAAAACATTACCATAGGTACTATTTTTTGGCAATAATTATGTCTCTTGAGGTACCTACTGAACTGAATAGTTTTAACTTTTAAATAGATAAATATTATGACAATCGCGTTGTTTCCAAATATAGGTCATTCTCCAAGAATCCATTGATTAATAATTCTAAGGTATCGTGTGGCAAAGTCTTGTCAATAAATCATCTTCCTCCATTAAACCCTCCGTTCGAATAGGGTACTTTTCCCAGAGATAAGACTCTCGTCTAATTCCATGTCCTCATCTTCAACACAAATACTGATACTGATTAGAGCGAAGCTTCTATGCAGCTGCTCAGAGAGGCATAACAAAGTGTTTAATGAATTTGGCATCCATGTTCTTTTCTCTTCAAAGTTAGAATGAACAGGCTTTTTCTGGGTAAGCTCGCTCCATCGTAGGCTTCGTCTCACTCACCTTTGCCTGGCTATGCTATTCTCAATAAGAAATCACATCGCTGGATCCACGATGTGTTTTTCGACGTGACACACCTTTAAAAAAGTTTTGAAATAAATACTTAAAATTAACATATTATTTAAGACATATTAGTGACAGCACTAGTGACAAACAAAATAAAGAGTAATACATTCATAGAGAAAAATTGTAAAGAGTTTCTATATATCAGTCTCCCGCACTAGTATCTATACAAATATATATATCTATACATATAAAGCAGTGGTGGCCCAGTGGTATCGGTCCCGACTTACGAGTTGTAGGTCGTGGGTTCGAACCCCGCCAGGCGCATTACTTTGTGTAATTTGTTTCATCACCACTGCTCTCAAAACGGTGAAGGAAAACATCGTGAGGAAACCGGCATGTCCTAGAACCAAAAATTCGAAGACATGTGACATCTGCCAACCCGCACTGGGCCCGCGTGGTGGATTATGGCCCACTCCCTCTCACAAGAGAGGAGGCCTGTGTCCCAGCAGTGGGAACATTATAGGCTGATGATGATACATATAAAAGCAAAAGGTCATTCACTCATAGGACACGAAATCTCGGAAGCCTGCCGGGGTCATGGGACCTACGAGCTACCGTGACCCCGGAATGTAAAGGGCTATTGAAGAACACCGGGGATTTTAGTCAGTACAAGTCTGACAATACCTCCTGCCCTGCCTTAGGTGGGAGAACTCATTTGATGATTTTACAACGCTAAAAAAAAGCCAGGGTCGAGACACGAGTATGGCAAAAACTCCTTTAAAAATAAAAAAAAAACCGGCCAAGTGCGTGTCGGGCCACGCACAGTGTAGGGTTCCGTAGTTGCCCAACAAAATATGCGAACTAACTGATTCGCTGAATTTAATTTTAAAAAGAAGAATTTTCAAAATCGGTCCAGGCGTCTTTGAGAAATCGGGGAAAATAAATTAAAAAAAAAGATTACACGGAATGGAGAACCTCCTCCTTTTTTTGAATTTAGTTAAAAATAGTTGACAATAAAAACCTACTATCCCCAAAACATACCCACCTATTAAAGCTGTAAAAATAAAGTTGACAAACTTACATTTGCAGTTGAAGAACATGTGCTCCGATACATTTTGTATAGGAAAATATGTTATCCAAGTACGTTTTACAAGTTGGTCGACTATTACTCGTAAACTTGTAAAGCCTACTTAGTCATGATAATTTTCTTTTAAACTTCGTTATATATACTAGTATTGTGAATTTTTTTCACACCCTCAAACATAACCGTTTAGCTGGTAGAGGGAGGGGACACTCGAGTCGAGCAAAAATTAGCACTAAAGCTTAAGAGCCAGTTCACAAAATTCGAACGCTCGAGTTTAGGTAAAAGACGGGAGCAATGTTCATGTGTGCGTAGCTATTCACACATACACAACGCAACCAGTGTAGCGCTAGTGTTGAGACGGACTAAACAATCTTGAGCCGATATAATCGTAATGCACTTTGGTTACATTTCTGAAAAAGTTTTTGGAACGAAGTTCCTTATCGCGCGTTGTGAAAGGGGGTTAGACGGAAAAAAATTCTTACGAAAAGTTGTCACGACACTTTTTGCTATAGTAAGAGACAGACAGATATGTTTCTCTGTCTGTCTCTCTCTCTCTTATAGAAAGCAAGCCAGATATTTTTTCATTTCTATTTCGCATTGAACAGTGTGGTGTCGCGACGATTATTTTTGTTGACTGTATACAGGTTTTTTGTAAATAATAAATAATAAAAAATAATAATAATAATGAATCCTTAATGAAAAAATATCGAGGTTTTCGTTATCGGTGTCGTTTTCATGGTTTTCCAGGGTGTATAAACCGATGATGCAGTCAAAATGTAAATCCAAGATGGCGGCAGCATAAACTATCGAAGTTTTCGTCATGGGTGTCGTTTTCATGGTTTTCGAGGGTGTTGAAACCGATGTTGCAGTCAAAATGTAAATCCAAGATGGCGGCTGCAAAAAATATCGAGGTTTTCGTCATGGGTGTCGTTTTCATGGTTTCCGAGGGTGTTGAAACCGATGGTGCAGTCAAAATATGGATAGTATGGAAACAAGGCCTAATTGTAGAAATAAATACCTACGCTCTCAACTGCAGCCTTAGGGTTGTCACGAGCGCGGAGAATGGAACATAATTATGTGGCGCTGATGCTTGATGAATCCGGTGGCTGCGCACCTTACTATGCGTTTCAACTAAGTATAAGATGACCTTGGCACCATATTGTAACTGCAATTGTGTTTAACGAAAAATACTTTGCGCAAATTACTTTTCAATACTTAATATTTATCTTATTCATGTTATTTTCATGTGATTTTCGTTATTTGACATCTGGGATTTCTATTTTGATAGCAATATCGGTTTCAACACCCTCGAAAACCATGAAAACGACACCCATGACGAAAACCTCGATAATTTATGCAGCCGCCATCTTGGATTTGCATTTTGACTGCAACATCGGTTTCAACACCCTCGAAAACCATGAAAACGACACCCATGATGAAAACTTCGATAATTTATGCAGCCGCCATCTTGGATATACATTTTGACTGCACCATCGGTTTCAACACCCTCGAAAACTATAAAAACGACACCCATGACGAAAACCTCGATAATTTATGCAGCCGCCATCTTGGATTTGCATTTTGACTGCAACATCGGTTTCAACACCCTCGAAAACCATGAAAACGACACCCATGACGAAAACTTCGATAATTTATGCAGCCGCCATCTTGGATATACATTTTGACTGCACCATCGGTTTCAACACCCTCGAAAACTATGAAAACGACACCCATGACGAAAACCTCGATAATTTATGCAGCCGCCATCTTGGATTTGCATTTTGACTGCAACATCGGTTTCAACACCCTCGAAAACCATGAAAACGACACCCATGACGAAAACCTCGATAATTTATGCAGCCGCCATCTTGGATTTGCATTTTGACTGCAACATCGGTTTCAACACCCTCGAAAACCATGAAAACGACACCCATGACGAAAACCTCGATATTTTTTGCAGCCGCCATCTTGGATTTACATTTTGACAGCACTATCGGATTCAAAACCCTCGAAGACGAAAACTATAAAAAGACGCCTATTATGAGAAATTGTAGCAGAAACCATGTTGGTTTTTTTTACAAATTATTTATATTTACGAATTTATTAAACGGTCACGCGGATATAGAATTCGATATTGATAAAAATCATTCTTACCTTCAAAATAAGCAGGGAGTTTAAAAAACAAAATCTCCGGTTATGATGAAGCCGAGTTCAAACAGCCATATACGTAACATAAATAAACGCAACTCGTCTTTACGCGGCACTCAGAACTGACAGCACTGCGATGTCCGCTTAGAAGCCTCGTAGATGCGCGTGTTTGTGTGAGTGCACCGTTTCGAACGTTAGTACGTAATTTCCGGACCAACCATATTTACTGTGCTACGGGGCAGACAAGGGCCACTCAAAGCGTGGGAGCGTATCTTTGCAAGTTACAACCACGATCTATACACGTCATGTAAATATATCCCAGGCCCCTCTCTCAGCCCCGTAGGGTTATTTTCTTTTTTTTTAAAGAAAATTTAAAACGTGGGTTTTTCATATTTCTGACAGCAAACCCTTTCATTTGATACCCATATCATGGGGGTGCATTTCAAACAGCTAATCCGCCATCTTGGATGTCCGCCATGTTGGATTTAAGACACATGACTATTTTTTTCGTATTCCTGACAGCAAACCCTTTCATTTAATACCCATATCATGGGGGTACCTTTCAAATAGCCAATCCGCCATCTTGGATGTCCGCCATGTTGGATTTAAGACACGTGACTATTTTTTTCATATTCCTGACAGCAAACCCTTTCATTTGATACCCATATCATGGGGATGCATTTCAAATAGGCAATCCGCCATCTTGGATGTCCGCCATGTTGGATTTAAGACACGTGACTATTTTTTTCATATTCGTGACAGCAAACCCTTTCATTTGATACCCATATCATGGGGGTGGATTTCAAACAGCCCGACCGCGATCTTGGGGAGGCCGCCATATTGGATTTCTCACCACTCTTGCGCCCCATTGCAAAAACTAATAAAACGAAAACGGATGGCTAATTAATGCACAAATTACTATTATATATATAAACTACTATTATAATTATAATAATACTTTAGTTTCATAGTAACGAAAATCTTACCTTATGAAAAAAAAATATGGAGAGAATCAAAATGTGGCAGTCGCAGTATAATATTCCGTTCACGATACGTACGCTCTTTATTCAGGACGAGGAAAAAAGTGATACAGGTCCTACGTCGACGGGCGCTGGAGCCGTACTGATTGCAGCCCGGTTATGTTTCGTAATTTATACTAGTTTAGAGTGATTTTAAAAAATTTAGTATGTTTAATTACATGAAGGGATTTTAATGAAATTTAGAAATTAGTTTAGTCTGTAAACATAGTTTATATTTACATAGTTTTTTTAATGTAATTACGCTTTGTTCGAACCAAAAATGGCGATAAAACAGCGATATAAAACGTAAAAATTGACCTCAGAATTTATTTTTTTACTAATTTGTGTTATTAAAAATATAAATTCTACTACGTAGTTTTACGACAAAAACGTATGTCTGATGATTTGTGTATTTTTTTTGGTTAAAATTACGAATGTTAATGGTAGATGTAGGAGTCGCAAATCGACTCTGCGTTGATTTTTCAGTAAACTACTTGTCGGAGATTAATTACCACAAAGTTAATAAAAGAGTTTTTTGAAATATGTTACGTATAATTACAACACGAAAGACTGGTCTTTCTTTTGCAGGTATTCAAAAATGTTGGAGTATTACTTAATATGGTAAATTAGACGATCATAATTTTAGTTCTACGCGCAAATGGGTAAAAGGCCTCTTAATATTTCACAAACGAATCTTTTTATCAAAAAATTGTAAATAAAAACATCCCCACTTATTACGTGTACAGGAGGTACCCTAAAAAAAAATATTTTACGAGACTTTATTTTACCACTTTTTCGGCACAACAAATCCGTATATTTACACCAAATAACAGCTTTCTAGTACTGGGCGTCTCTGAGCTAAGCTGCAGACAGACGAACGGACGGACGGACGGACGGACATGGCGAAACTAAGTAAGGGTTCCTTGTTGACTACGGAACCCTAAAACTCGATTTTGACATACATAGTATCTCTACAATAATATTATAATGTGTGGCTTAGCATAAAGGCCTTGAAGTCGTAACAAAAAAAAAATGAAAAAAAAGAGTGATACCGTAAACTTGTCACAAATTGACATCTATTGATATTGCCTAGATAATTCTTGATTTCATGTTTTGTGTTGTTGATTTTCCGTGATTGTTAATAATCGACCGACTGCGTAAAGTAATGAAATAATATGCAACAAGAAAATGTGCAGCCATTGTGTGTGTGCACATACTTAGTTTTCCAAATAACCACAGTATGCGATAAAAACTAGGTTTTGAAAATAATATTCAGACATTTACCTACTGTTGACCAAACACAACATGTATTTACATTTGTGACTGTATTTAGACTTTACCAGTTCTCAAGATACCTACGGTTAACGGATTATTCGAATACTGGATTGGTTCACCTATAAAGGAAAACAATAAGTAATATTTTCATTGAGGAGGTACCAAGTATCTTTGATTTGCATTGAAAAAGTTGAGACCCAGCCGTCGTTTTGTTGAAGATGAGAACAGTACGACATCAAACAGAGGATTAAATGATGATATTTTGAATGCCACGACTTTGTGTTACGATATCTTTGCATTAATCAATACTACTGTTGAAGTATGGCTTCACTAATATTAATTTATCAATTCCAGTCCTATTTTGGAAATAATAACGCTATTATCATAATCATGTGATTGAACATACATTCGTGCGTATTCTGAAAAAAAATTGTAATGTGTGTTTTGTACGGTAAAACACATCAACAAAATGTTAAAGAGCAGGGGTTTCATGACATCGTTGTTATAGATAATATCACAATAAAATAATTGAATAATAAGTTGTTTGATTTTTACACGGTGCACCTATTGGGCGTTTTTCCATTAGCCGGCCCGGCAAAAATAGCAAAAATGTATGAAATGGTATGGCTCGCTTTTGCACTTACCGGGGCCGGCGCCGGCCCCGGCGTTTATACATTTTTGCTTCACCGCACCGGCACTACGCCGCCCGGCGCCGGTGCCGGTGCCATGCCGGCAAATGGAAAAGCGCCCATTAGATACGTTACTTTTTATAAAGAGGATAGCAAACGAATAGGTACGGAATGCGGTACTAGGTACTGGTCCTCATAATTATATTTTATTTTGTAAAGGTGTTTGCGCAGCACTGTTGCCTGCTGCTGCACCTGACCAGTAGTGATATGTCTCTTATCAACATTAAAATACAAATTACAACAACAAAATGTATTTATAGATTTCTAACATATATAGCTATATTTAAAAGATATTTGTACGCGTTATTCACTCAAGCCGCATGAAAATACATCCGCTCATGATCTTCGTTCATCACACGGATTGTTCTTGTGAGAGGTGTTTTGGCCAGTATGTTGGGCCTGGCCACCGGACACAGCAAGCAGTGGCGCGTGCCAACGCCACCACAACAGCTTCCTCAGCATCACTCCCGGGCTATATGCTACTCTACGCAGTAGCTTTACCACATATGCACCAGTTAAATTCCGTGGGCATCCTGAGCTTGTCGTCAATATCCAGCGTGATGACCAAACAGATTTCACCAGAAGCGTTCGCTCCACTCATCCTCGGTCAAGATGTGATGCACGTCCTCGATTATTCCACATTTCTCACAATACAGAACAGCTAATTTGTAAATAATATTAGTTTTTAAATCGGCATGACAGTGTCACTGTGGCACTGTCAAGTCTCGGATTCGCTTCGGAAACGCCTCGCTAACGCTTCGCTTAGTTTTATGTTTGACGTCGTGCATACAAAGCCAGCCATTACTAATAGTTCGGCATCGCTTCGCAAACGCCTTCGCCACGCCTCGCTGAGTTGTAATATCGCCAACGCCTTCGGATCGCTAACGCTATCGCATCGCTTTCGCGTTTCTATGTGACTGGATTCAAACAATTCCATACATTACAAATGAAAACGCTTCGCTTCGCTTTCGGCACGCCTCTCTGTTTGACAATAGCTTTACAGGGTGAAAATTTTTCAACTGGGCGTTGATGGCTATATCCGAAACTATGAGGAATATCAAAAAACTTTGAAAGGAATCTCGAGCCCAATTTTAAAGAAAACTAGAACTGCATCATTGGATTCAGAAAACTCAATAATCCTGGCCAGGAATCGAACCCGCTAATTTTGGAAAAAAAACACAGCCTGTATTATTACACCATTCGATAGTGTTGCTAATAAGGATCAAATTCTGGGAAGTAATCATATACGGCAAACTTAAGGAAAGAGCTGATTTGAAACATTATTTATATAGTTGACTTGAAACATTATAAAAAATCGTAACTTATCAGTTACAATTTTTTTTTACTTGGTGATGGTTTAATCGAAAACTATTATTGGATTTGGGTTATAGTATGTATACTCTACCTTGCCACACATACTCCATATATTTTTGGGCATTTCTCTTTGCCAAAGGTTTTTTTTTTTTGATTATTGTAAATTAGACCCATTTTTTCTGCATGGTTAGCAGAAAAAATAAATTATAAAATCCATCGCAGAACTACCGAAAACGAGGACACAACGTGGAATCTGAACAGAAAGTACTAGGAGAACAGGATCAAAACTTCCAACAACCCTTTTATTTGTTCATAAATTCGAAAAGAACTGTCAATTTTTTTACTTCTAAAAGTAAACAAACGGCGATCAATCCTAAACGGACCAAAACATCGAATTCAAGAATAAGAAAAAAAGACTATCTATCTCATCCATACATATTACATGGGATTCAACCGTGAATAATGCGGGCTACGTTCTGCCAGTTCAACCATAAATAATGGACTACCGGAACCGAACCGTTTCAGGAAAATACTAACGTTTATCGGATTTTTATTTACCGGATTATGTTGTGGATTTTTATGCTTTCGGAGGGACAGGTTACGAATAAAAATATGTAAATGGCTCTGAAACGTTTCATAATAATGTGATATATAAAATAGATCTATCTTTTTTAAATATTTTATACGATTGCAGTCATGGAAAGGAACATCTCTAACTACGGGATTAGAATTCTTTCCGATAGTAAGGCTGTACTAATGGCGCTGAACGGCAATATTATGACGTCCAGCCTAATCTATGAATGTCACTTAGCATTGCAAAAATTCCCTCTCACAGAGAGGAGGCCTGTGTCCCAGCAGTGGGAACATTATAGGCTGATGATGATGATGATTGCAAAAAATTTCGAACCGCAATAGGGTCACTTTGCAATGGATAAAAGGACATAGTGGATCATTGGGTAACGATGCAGCAGACGATTTTGCAAGGAGAGGCTCGGGTGTGGATGTGGCCGGCCCCACACCCTTTTTGCCAATCCCATCCGGTCAACTCAGGACCTGGATACGCCTGCAAACCCAAACAAAACATAATGCCAGATGGGCATCTACAACCGACTGCCGACAGTCTAGAGAGGCGGTACCTGCACTAACACCGCGACTGACCAGCAGACTTCTCAGACTCTAACGAACAGACTTAAGAGTTGTGGTGGGTATGCTCACCGGTCACTGCCCACTCAACAAACATCTGTTTACCATCAACGCGACAGACAGCCCGTTGTGCAGGGGCTGTCTGAACGCGGATGAAACGGCAACCCACGTAATCCTGGAATGCGAGGGCGTTGCTAATCAACGGGCACAAAACTTTGGCACTCCAAGGTCGCTCCAAGATGAACGTCCCAGGAGACTACTGAGCTTCTGGAAGGAGCTGGGTTGGCTCATATAGCCAATCGTCCCACCTCACGCATAACGGACCACCTACGAGTCCAAATGCGGAAAAGGGAGCCCCTAAAAATAACAATAACAATAAATATTTTATACGCTTTAACGCCTGTAAGATTTCAGGTTCAAATCCTGTTCGCAGTTTATACTTTCTTTCCTTTCTTTATATAAGGGCCAAAAGTAAAAAAGTTTCGATATTGTAAGTTTATGCGATATTTAATCTCTAAATATATAAAACTCAAAGGTGACTGACTGACATAGTGATCTATCAACGCACAGCCCAAACCACTGGACGGATCGGGCTGAAATTTGGCATGCAGGTAGATGTTATGACGTAAGCATCCGCTAAGAAAGGATTTTGATAAATTTTATCCCCAAGGGGATAAAATAGGGGATGAAAGTTTGTATGAAACTTTGTCAATTTTATAAAAAATTCTTTGGTTCCGACATCCACGCGAACGAAGTCGCAGGCACAGCTAGTTTTATATAAAATTAAAAATGTATTCCGTAGGCGTTTTTTGGAACTCATTAACAATTAACTAAAACCAGAGGAACATTTTCTGGGATAGTAAACTCATTATTTTACTAGAATGAATATTTATTCATTCTAGCAGTAAAATAATGAGTTAAATTCATGCGAAAATTGTATCTCGATAATCCCGCTTCCCTCATTTGTTTCAAGCAAAATTGCTTGAAACAAATTGAAATTGAATTTGCTGTGTCAGAATTTTTGTTATTTTTCTGGCAAAAATACGTATTACTTTCAAGATTCATGTATTTTTTTTCTAAATGAATCCATCGTGAATACAGTGAAGAAATTAAATAAGAATAAAATATGATTTTATTTAAACTGATTAAATTATACTCATCGTAGCAAGATCACTGTATTGTTCCAGGTTGTGCTAAAAGGAGCCAACCCATAAACCGTCATAATTTAGTAAAAAATTAAATTCTTTATTTACTCCATTTGAGAATACAGTGCTGTTACGCTTGAAACATAAATATAATATAGCAAGTTCATTTATTTTTTCCCTTGGAGTCTGCGAATTCAAGCAGGTGACATGTTTAATAAAATGCTATTTTAAATGTGCTATTTCACCGCCCAGCAAATGTGAGACCATACATAGTCTTAAAAACAATGAGCACTACTTTACAACCAATATAACAATTACTTGGCAAAGTATGAATTTATTTAGGTAGATAGAAATATTAGTAGGTACAAAAATAAAAACAATTATAAGTCACAAAAATAATTGCTTAAATAATACGCAATAATTTAATTCGGGACCGTGATCGCACTACCGGCTGATATTGAATATTCATTTCAATAACAAATCTATTTAATTAATCCCTCATAAATTATTTTACCATTTGCGGAAATAACAATACGTAGATAATTTAATTACTTCTGTGATTGTTATTAGTTGGATAGTACCTAAATTGATTATTTTATGTTTAAAATCGTTTAGTGCTACTGTCAGTAAAAATTGCAGCTACAATACAGCGCGCTTAGTCACTTATCGTGTACAAAACCTCATTGTACCAATACTTTACCGCAAAATTTCTAAGGAAAGCTTCATGACGCCATATTGTGATACTTTGCGTCTCGAAATAGACAATTTCATGGAGAAAAAACCACACTTCTACTGTTTTTGGGATTCCGTTCGAAAATTGAAAACTGGGACCAATGTGGGTCCGTCTGTCTGTACGTCTGTCCGTCTGTCAACTGGCCGTATCTCACGAAACGTGATAATTAGACAGTTGAAATTCACAGATGATGTGTTTTTTTTTGCCGCTATAGCAATATTCTGATTAAGAGAATGTTATTAATGTATGTTTCTTTAAATGTTTGGTAAACGCAGCTACGATACAGGAGAAAATCAGACATAAATCTTCATCCTATAGCAGCGTTCAAAAACATTTTTTTTTATTAACAACTCCTTTTTGTTACAGATAACAGAACAAAAGGCTGGCCTCTAGTCGACTCCCCAGCCCCAACCGTCTTCTACACCCTGCTATACCTCTTCATCGTGTGGATAGGCCCAAAGCTGATGAAGAACCGAAGACCATTCCAGCTGACGTGGTTGCTAGTGCCCTATAATCTGGCTATGGCGGCATTAAACGCGTATATAGCAGTGAGGTTACTCACAGCCTCGTTTAGGTTGCGTTACAGTTATATTTGTGAACCTTGTCGGCAGAAATATGATCCTGATGAGTTACAGGTAAGCTATAACGTTAATTGTAGAAGTAGATACTAATAAAAAAAAAAGAACCCGATTTCTTTTAAATAAAAACTGAAAAGAAAACAGCCCGGATCCAGTATCGGTATGATTTAAGCTAGTCCAAATCTTTTTTTTTTTTGTCATTATATTAATTTGGAAAAGTCACGTGTAGACTGTAGGCTACACGTGACTTTTTCAAACTAACTTCTTTTACACTCCTCTTGTATGAGAGATGTTAAAATGAATTTAAAAAATTTTGGTGTACAATAAATTTTATTCTATCTACTTATCTAATGATCCCATCCCATATGCTTCGAGAATTTTCTTCTTTCAATGGAATTTTACATCCAGTTCGTCATCTAATAACCGAAAAATACATCGAGCTTAGCTGAAATTTGTTCTCACTAACATATTCAAGATTCTTAAAATATTACCCTTTTATGGAAATCCTTCCGCTTGTGTAATCGCAGGCTGTTTTTTTAAGTCACTTCCATACTGGGCCTGGCCTTATCACGAGTTTTCACGTTTTTGTGACATAAACGGTGACTTACGACGTTAATTTTTGATGGTTCATGCACTAGAAACGCTCATTAATTTTCCTTACATTTTTACGTCGTAAAACTTCAAGTAAACTATACAGCTAAATACGTAGAATTCATGCTAAAGCCTCTGAAATAATCAATTTTCAACTTTGTTTACATACTTTTACAATGCTAACTAAATACGTAGAATTCATGCTAGAGCCTCTGAAATAATCAATTTTCAACTTTGTTTACATACTTTTACAATGCTAATTAGAACCGGGTTCCAATACAAAAGGTAATTGAAAATCTTCAACTAAGATCCAACGAAAACCAGTCGATCAAAAGTACTTGAGCGGTTATTTCATTATTTTAACGAGACCCTCCAAGAGAAGAGGTCCACCGTTTTATGCCCTTTTTATCCACTTCTCTTCGCTGTTCAAAGCAATAATTTAATGTACATATTTATAGGTAGCAAATGAAATGCTTTCGTGATTCTAACGACTCGATTTCAACCTTTGTTTTTGAGAACGGTAATTCATGTGAAATGCAAACTTGCCTTGAGCAAAAATCAAGGAGCTTAATTTACAATTCCACTTTGATCATAAAACAAACGAATATTTTGTGTATTTGTACTCGTTTGTGTACATTGGCGTAGTTAGGAGTATCAATAGGCGATGTCATAAATAATACAAGAACGTAATTAATTATTCACACTATACAGTCTCCAACTGCGCGTGCGTGGCCAAATCCAAAACTGCGAGGTATGGCGAAAATGCTCAAAGGAGTCTCGAGGCCGATTTTGATGAAAACTTATAACATCATTGGATTTTTGAAAAATCAATTTTCATGGCCTGGAATCGGATTTGTTGATTCTGGAAAAAACAACACAAACGCTGTAAATTTTCTCCACGTTACACACACTTTCAACATTTCCCCCGAGTCCCGGAGATTTAAAAATAAACACAATCGAATTTTAAATTATTCTAAATTGTCTCCAGCATGAACAACGAGCGAGATTTAAAATTTAATTATATATGTTTAATTCAGAGCAAGGCTTCGGAAGAAGAAACTTCTCTCTTTGAAGAGGTAGCCAATGTTAGCTCTGTTGATTACACTTTGAAAATGAGCCACCATTCATTTTAGGACACTGAGTTAAACATACAAAATCTTAGTGATGCTGACATACATTTTCTTTATTACACACTTTTAAAGATTTACCACAAAATTTAACTGTAAATCGACCCTTAAATCAAGATGAAATGTAGTTTTGACGTTAACAGTTTTTTTAGACAAGTATTCAACAACTTGTCGTAAGACGGATAGAATTTAATTTAATTGCAATCTCTAGGCTTTTGTTGCCTATCTGTGTGTGTGAAAAGTCGTTATAAGTTTTAAATCATAAAAAATGTCACCGTATTTCTCAGAGGTTAAAAGATTGGAAATGACCTCTCCCATGCCCTTGTTGAATGTGATCTACTTTTGATGGATTGAAAGTTTGTTTTTTTTTTTGGAAAAAAGAAACTACTGATCGGATTTGAATGTAGGCATCACATACATTTTATAACCAACATAAATAGATGGATTACTTTTGTTCCTTTAGCCAGTTCCGAGTATTATTATATTCATTTAGAATATTAATATTAATGAGCAGTGGTGGCCCAGTGGTATCGGCGCCGACTTACGAGTTGGAGGTCGTGGGTTCGAACCCATCCAGGCGCATTACTTTGTGTAATTTATTATATTTCATCACCACTGCTCTCAAAACGGTGAAGGAACATCATGAGGCATGTCCTAGAATCAAAAATTCGAAGACATGTGTCATCCACCAACCCGCACTGGGCTCGCGTGGTGGATTATGGCCCACTCCCTGTCTCAAAGGAAGGAGGCCTGTGCCCCAACAGTGAGAACATTATAGGCTGCTGATGATGAGAATATTAAAAAGCTGTTTAATCATTTTGTTGTGCAATATAGAATATTCGATCTTTTATTGTATACATTATAAGCAGGACTCTAAACTCAAATCTAGAAGGCTTTAAAGTGCTGTTGACCCCATTTTCAGTGGCTTTATTCACCATAAAAAGGTATTCCGCAATGCCTAATGGAACAATACTATTCCATTTAACCTTAAAACCGTTGTATTTGTCTACTTATCGTTCTGGGGAGTTTGTTCCGCCACTTCTTCTCAGCCAAAAAAGTAGGAAGTGCGGTCTTATGTAAACCTAGCTCTTGCCAGCGGCTCCGCTCGCTAAAACTCGAAAACGATCACACGGGAACTATATACTTAATACACTTAATACTTGCACAGTAGTTTAAGTTCCACTATGGAACTTGTTACCACCAATTGTTTAGAAATTCAGGCTCTACGCTTCTGAAGAGTATTTGAACTTTGGAAAAACATTTTAAAAACCCAATAACCCCCTCTTTGCCGAATCTTAAAGTATCATTTGCCCCCACTAAAACATTGACAAAAGAAACAATAATTTGATCTTTAAAATACTATTTTCATTTTCAGATAGCAGACGCCGTCTGGTGGTACTACTTCTCGAAGCTTCTAGAATTCTGCGACACGTTCTTCTTCATATTGAGGAAGAAGGATGAGCAGCTGACCTTCCTCCACGTGTACCATCACTCCACGATGTTCAGCTTCTGGTGGATTGGAATCAAATGGGTTCCCAGTGGATCAAGTAAGTACCTTGAGAACCTTCTTTTATAGTACCAAAGACGTATAAAGCAATAGGAAATGATATTATACGGAACTAAGTAAAAAAATAGCGAAACTCTCATCGGGCAACCGCTGACCCTCGAAACGTAAAGTTTTAGTTTTTTTTTTGTTTTAGTTAGTACAAGTCGGACAGCCCCTCCCGTCCTGCCCTGGGTGGGAGGACTCATTTGATGATTTTACCACGCTAAAAAAATATGTTTTAATCCAGATTATAAACTATCTGTGGACCAAATATCATCCAAATCGGTTCAGTAGTTTTTTCGTGAAAGAGTAACAAACTTCCATCCAAACACACTTTCACGTTTATACTCGTATTGTTGGTAGGAAAGATGTACTGTGGGCCCTTCATGGAGACATACGGAGATAAAAAGGTAATACTATTTTCGAAGCCATTATTATAAATGTACTAGCTTTTTATTATACGAGTCATTTCATTACTGCTGAAAAAATGTGAGGAAGCTTAACACTGTTTTAGGTACATAAAACTTCGATTCTGTGGATCTGACAGTAGTCGTAAAAAACGGTGAACGATAAGAATTTAAAGTGAATTTCCACTCTCATCCTCCCATAAAATAAATGTACCATTTCATTGAAAGGGTTTACTTTGATTCATGTAATTTTTACTTGTGTTACCGAACTCTTCGTAGAAAACATTCATTGCTTAATGTACTAACAAAATGTGTTCCTACATATTCGTTGTTCAAGATCGTAAAAAAACTATTTATCGCCACGTTTTTGAACAGCCGCAGCCGCCTTCTATTGTGAAAGAAAATTTCAGCAGTTTCATAGGATTTAGGGCAATTTATGGGTGACTAAAATATCGGTAACTGTGAATTTCGAAGTTTGACATAATTATCTGCATTGAATTTATGTTTGCACATTTAAGTTACTGTTTATTTAAAAAAAAAAACATCTTAAAATCACATGGTTTGTGGAATACGTCCGGGCTTTGTATTCTAAATAAAGAAATGTCTAATTTATTTGGACACAATCTTCTGTTATGAATAAAAATCATTAGAATGATGCCTACATAATTAAGTAAATAGTCAGGTAAGTACGAAGAATATAAACCTTCATCTCATTTATCACCATGATTGTGATGAAAAATTTGATAGTTCCATAGTTTCACAATTCAATTAAACATATTAATAACATTTATTCAACATAAAACAGAACATAGATCATCACCAAATCCTATAATAGAAACAAAAGTCATACAAAACATTAAATTGTTCAATTTAAAAAAGAACAATGGCCCATTTCGAAACTCAGGGCATTAACTGCCACT
This sequence comes from Agrotis clavis, assembly GCA_954870645.1. Classification (NCBI taxonomy): domain Eukaryota; kingdom Metazoa; phylum Arthropoda; class Insecta; order Lepidoptera; family Noctuidae; genus Agrotis; species Agrotis clavis. The sequence continues at coordinate 3,779,405 of OX940927.1, read as the reverse complement.
AACATAAATCTAGGTCCAAAACGTTTATCACGATACTTATTTATCGATACAAAGAAAGCTTTTTTATTTTTTCCACTCTGCAGGGCTAGCATGCGCAAGGCGACATTATCTCTTATTTTGTCGTTCTCGATTCGTTTGTCACTTTTCATAACATGCGCACCACGAGAAGATATCTCGTCGTGACTTCGCCTTCACGACGCGAGATAACCGATATTACCATTTCATGAAAACAAACCGTATTAGTTAAGTTACCTCGCAAAATTTTATCCTGCTGTCAGATTGACATTAAGTTTTGTTGTTTTGCTCGATTCGCGCCGTAAAAACGAATATTATTTTTATTTTAGAGAGTGAATATTATTTGTGGATTATGGATTTATATTAAACCGGCAAAATGATTATTTGTTCAATAAACTGAGCTGTCAATTGAATTTGACAACTAACATTGACATAAACTTATGACTCAATTCAGCGAATCCTCGCTAGTTTAATTTTTTTCCGGCGAAACATCGACGGAAGATTTAAACGCACCCCCTGTGGTTCGCTCGTGCTAAATATTTTCGAATTTGAAATAATTGTTAGATGGCTTTGGCATCAAAGAAATTGTAAGTATTAGATCAAAATCCCGTTACAGATGGCGGAGATGCATAATTTAGTTTATTATCACCTATTCAATGATGGCCCAGAGCAGTGGTGGCCCAGTGGTATCGGTCCCGACTAACGAGTTGTAGGTCGTGGGTTCGAACCCCGCCAGGCGCATTACTTTGTGTAATTTATTTCATCACCACTGCTCTCAAAACGGTGAAGAAAAACATCGTGAGGAAACCGGCATGTCCTAGAACCAAAAATTCGAAGACATGTGACATCCACCAATCCGCACTGGGCCCACAGAAATATTAAAAACAGGAGAAGTGGCAAGGGGACGTGTCCGCTACCATGTGGTTCTGAGCGGTACGCTCAGAAAGTGAAAAAATGGCCGTCACCGCGAGTTAGTCTGTTGTCAACCGCATTCGTGAAAAAAACGATTATGCCGTCTTGTTCGGTGCTTTTGTGCAAAAATAGAAACCAAAACAAATATTTTAGAAGTCATGGCATCGGGTTTCACATGTAATTACAAGTATTTTACAATATTTGTCTTAAAAATCACGAAAAACAACAAGCAGTAAAATATATCTGACTTGTACTACTGTACTTTTGTTTTCCTACATTACTCCGACGGTATTATTTTTGCAATAAATACATTGCTCTTTTACAACTACATCATTGCATCACATAGTGACTGAACAAGCAATGTAAAACTGACATAACGATACCTCAATCAGCCGTAATGTCGCATGGTACGGCCGCTGGCTAGTGACGTGCTCTTAGAAATCCGACAAAGTCTATCGACAAGAAAGTCGACTGCTAATTGCTATTTTTTTTTTTTTGAATTTTTTATCTTGTAATAAGGCTGGAAGGCCGATGTGGTTCATGGATTTTTACATTTTTTTATTATTTTACAGAGTATTAAATAAATGCGAAACCGAAGATGGTTAAGTAAATTAATTAATGTTTAGTTTAGTAATCTATGGACTAAATTAATAGTAATCTATACAATAAAGATAATAAAAACGGTTTCATATCGTTTTTTATTAATTTTATTTCCAAACCTTTATAATTTATCGATATATTTATCGTGAACTCTTCGATTTAGTCAAACACTGTCGAGTCCGCCCCCGTGTCCCGACGACACACAATGATAATTGTTTTAGTTTGAGTAAATTACACGGAAAAAGTACGCTGTGGTTTAAAGAATAAGGTTTATATTTAAATGACAGAGTTTTCGACGGCGCGTGTGTGCACTTGTTCGTAGTATTGTTTTGATATACTACATGCGTAATATTATCTTTATGGTGGGGCAGTTGTGGCTTCACCGGTTTTCTATACATTTTGAACTCCACGCCATATCTCCTTCTATAATATATCTATGGCCCACTCCCTCTCACAGAGTGAAGGCTCGTGTCCCAGCAGTGGGAACAATATAGGCTGATGATGATGATGATGAATGTTGTAATTGATTTACAAAACAAACCGTGTAAATAATGGATTTTTCAAAGTTCTAAGTTATGTAATCATAATACTATGTAACATTAAATTATCTCGATGAAATGTCCTAAATGTAATGTACAAAATAAACACTATGCCAACCATAAATCAAGATTGAATGTTGACTATTCATAAAGTAAAAAGTTCTGAAATTGCTGCGAAACATTATTCGTAATACGAACGAAAGTTTACTTGTCGTGTGTGTACGTAGGTACTGTACAATAATAGTGCCCTTATTAATTGAAAGAGATAGATTGATAGTTACAAATTGAACTGTAAATAACTGTAAATGTAATCGGCTTGGAGCTTATCTATAACATAAATAGCCATAGGCTTTGTAATTCGCCAAAGGGACTGGAACTCGTTATCCCTTAGGTCAAATGGGTTGCAGACGTCGCGAATCACCTTCCTCTGTATTTTTCATGCTTCCCTCTCCTCATACACAGATAAATGATAATTGTAGTACGGCACCGCCATTATACTTAAAAGTTTACAGAACACTGTTTTCAGTTTTTAGTCACTGTTGTCGCGATTTCTCGTCTTCGAAAACCATCGACGAGAAACTTGTCATAGGAAAATGTCAAAATTCGACTAAATATAGCGCGCATGACGACAAAAACAGGTTTGACAGAACGACATGAGTTCTATGTCAGAACGACACGACATATAAGTGTCACCATGTTAGCTCCCATCGACAAACAGACATTATGTCGTCTCAGGACGAGATAATGTTGCGCATGTTAGCCCCTCCCATCGACAAACAGACATATGTCGTCTCAGCACGAGATAATGTGTCGACAAAATTTTGTCGACTTGCGCATGTTAGCCCTGCACTAACTTAAAGTTTAAAAGATTTATCCTTAAACTAAATTATCTCTGAGACGGTAGTAAGACTTAGGATAAAGGACGATTGGTTCCCGATACAGATTAATCTAGCGAATTGAGTGAGAGAACTAGAGCTTACCTTAGATAGACTGAAGTTTTAGCTAGATTTATGTTTTAGCTTTACATTTATTTTGTACAACAAGGACTCTAACGGCCGAAATTATTATCTTCTCTCTCTCTATTTTTATTTTTCACATCTGCTTCTGATGTGATAGCCTAAATAATATACTCAGATAGATTCGTTCATTGATTATTAATTTTCGATTTTATTGACTACCGAGTAAGATTTTTAATTTCTAGTCTTTATTTATGCACTTGTAGTTTGATAATGGTGCGTCATTTACAGGAATAATGATCTTGGTAGCTTTAGATGTTCTGAAAATCATTATTTCTGTAAATTTTGATTAAAAATATTTTGAGGCAACACTCAAGGCCATTGGATCATTGGTTTATCACGCGACGTTCACTGGCACAATGCAGTGTCCACCAGTGGACTACCGTTCGGCAACTAGTAGTCGCCGAATGACGAGGCGGTGCATATCGGAGTCGGCGCGGCATGCGGTCGTGGCCGTAATGAGCTATGGCCTTTAAAAAATAAAAACTTCTGTTCACTCCATTTTTAAAAGTTACTACGATATTACTGAACAGCTGTTTCTTTTTTCCATAAATTGTAACAGACGTTCGTTACAATTGGGTACAATAACCCCTTAAGAGGATTTAAACTATTTACATTTAACCTTGTATAACTTCAAAGACAAAGAAAATTAATCGAATATTGTGGGCACTAATTGAAGGATATAGGAGGTACAAGTTTGTTACAGTAGTAATTAATTACTCCGAAGTATCATGTTAATGGAAACGTTAATCAATCGAGTGTGAGAAAATCGCTTTTGGATTTGCATTTATGTATATTTCTCTTGACTGATTATACAATGTACCTTTACAAAACCGCTAAATTGAAGTCGAATTTGACGGATTATAACCGTGAAAATGTTACGTTATTGATTTTTATTTGAGTGTAAAAAAATAAAAATAATCATTATGTCACCCGCCGCGGACAGAAAAGACTGTCAGACCCATTAACGAAGTCCCGCAGCCCATTAAGACAGATCTGCGACCCATTAAGGAAGTCCCGCAACCCTTTAAGACAGTTCTGCGTCCCATTAAGGAAGTCCCGCAACCCTTTAAGACAGTTCTGCGACCCATTAAAGAAGTCCCGCAACCCTTTAAGACAGTTCTGCGACCCATTAAGGAAGTCCCGCAACCCTTTAAGACAGTTCTGCGACCCATTAAGGAAGTCCCGCAACCCTTTAAGACAGTTCTGCGACCCATTAAGGAAGTCTCGCAACCCTTTAAGACAGTTCTGCGACCCATTTAGGAAGTCCCGCAACCCTTTAAGACAGTTCTGCGACCCATTAAGGAAGTCCCGCAACCCTATTACCGCTCTGAGATCTTTTTGACCCTGTCTCTCCTGTGTATTATGAGTAAGAGGTCCGAGACGCTATGGTTCCACTGACAAGAGGTTAACCTGCCATCTACGTACATTGTTTCTCGATTGTTCTCACAGTTACTCAATTGTCAAATTGGAGACTTGGATATTACTTGGTATTAATAAACTTATTTGTTCTTTCCTTTCAACCGTGGCTCTTAAAATATTTTCAAATATTTCGCTCGGTACATATTATTTTAGCACAAAGTTGACAGATGTCAAATAAATCGAAGGGCACAGGAATAGTTATTTGTTATGCAAGGCTGCAAAGTTGATTTTTGGCGCGAGTACTTGAATTGAAAACTGAGCGAGCGAAGGATTCTAAGATTGAACCGCGAGAGAAACGAGCGGTTCAAATATAGAATCCTGAGCGATGCGAAGTTTTCAAAGGTACGAGACGCAGAAAAACTTTGCTGCCGAGTGCAACACACAACTTTTCACCTCACTAAGCGAGGAAATGCAGTGGGGGCGGCTCGCCTGCCAGTGTAGAAAAGTAGAAAACAATTGAATACAAGACGTGTTCGAATTTTAAACAACACTTTGTGCTCTAGAGCACAAAATGGAGTTTTGCGCTCAGATTTTGAATGAGAAATAGAATCTTTCCGAGCGGGTGAGGTGAAAATTTATTTTTTGACGATGATTAATTTGTAAATAATGACGTAAGCTGTAATGGGCATTAATTTCTTTGATAATAATTAGGATCTACCTACATTATTTGAACATTTCCTTATTGCTTTATTAAATTTTAAATTTCTGCATAAAGTCTTTTAAAAAAATTAAGGGCCCTTTCTCTTGTTTTAATTAAATTACATAAACGAAGTTTAAATCCACCATGATTCTTCTTTTATTGTTTTATTCGTAATTTGTCTAACGTATTTCACCTAGTAAATGAAATGGTCTGATATTTACATTTTTTGAACGTTATAGGATTATTAAGCTAAATGAATATCTAGAGTTAAATAAATGGATTCAAATAATTTTTGACCTCTTTTTTTTCTATCATCTGTTTTGAAATAGGATCTATTTTGGCTCAGTAATATAAAAGGTTTTAAGTTTTAGATTCAATTAATAGCCTAATTGAAAAGGCTTTTCAGACACAGAAAAAAATAGAGCTTAGAAAGTTCGTGGCTTCTAGAGAGTTTTATAGATTTAATTAATTAGTAGGTCCTAATTAGATCATTCTAAATTGAAGTTATCTAATTAGCGAAAATAGCATAAAGTCTAATATATTAAATCTGTCGTGGTATTTGTGGCTGAACACTTCCAAAACGGCTCGACCGATTTGAATCTTTTTTCATTATTTGTAAATTTAGTAGGTATGGGAATAGGCCGTAAAGCATTATTTCCTCTTTTTCGAATTTTCTTAATTACTTTTTAATGTCATAACTGGAATGCTGCCATTATTTTTGGCCGTAGGTATCCTAGTAGTTCCATCGCCTATTTTCATAATGGGTTACCATAATTAAGTTCAAAGGGTAAGTGTCTAAACAACTCGTATTCAATGGAACTAATGGGACTTGGTGAAAAGGTATGTACTTCAGTTCAATGGAACTACTCGGATATGACCGTATTTTTTGCAATCTTCCATTAAATATAATCTTGCATCGCCCAAACCGACTCATCCGCATGATCAACTTACAATACATAATTTATCGGACAGTTAGCTCATCAAACACAAAACCGTCATCCTCCCTTTTGAATAGAGGATTGAAGGACTTTGAGTCCTCTCTCTCTATAAATATACATTAAATTACATCAGCGGTGTATCTAAATCTAATACACCGTTACACCGTTTCGCAAGTTCGAACCCCGCACAGAATAAATACTTGTAATTATGACCTAAAAATAGTTGTTCCGTATCTGGGCGTTTGTGTATGTGTTTCTATGTTTATGTGTTTATAATTTACACCCACCTTTCGCAAGTTATTTTTAAGTTACGGGACTTAAAAATAACTACACACATGACAATACATTTCCCATAGCCAGTAATCAAACCTAAGACGTTATGCACATCAGTTGCACCTGCGATCACTATACCTTTTTTTTGTGTGGTAAAATCATAAAACGAGTCTTCTTACCCAGGGCAGGACGAGAGGGACTATCAGACTTGTACTGACTAAAATCCTGTGAAAGTTGAAGCCTGTCCGAAAGTCCTGCGACCCCGGCGCGATCACTGTACCTACGAGGCAGTTAGTAGTCTCAATACACTTAGCGCGTGTGATTTCCATATAAAGTTTTGGCGCCCATCATGCCGTACACCGTGCGACCACACGTACCACACGACACTTTTCTTAGATACAGACCATTGTATATCAAAATCATTTATTGGATTGGGATTGATTCTGCAATGATTTCAGTTCTCATTTTATTAACACTGCAATTTCTTTCCAGCGTTCCTCCCTGCCATGGTGAACAGTGGCATCCACGTGCTCATGTACACCTACTACGGTCTCTCAGTCTTCGGGCCTGCCGTCAGCAAGTACCTCTGGTGGAAGAAATACCTCACCATCATGCAGCTGGTGAGTTTTATAGCTTAGAAATAGATGTAGCTTTAAAAAAGGCATGATCAACCCACAAGCAAAGATGAGACCTAAGACGGAGCGAGCTGCGACTAACTGGAAGTTAGTTCTGAATGATCTCGCTCATTTTTTTTTTAAACCGGCCAATGGATAATTTACAGCATAATAAATATAATCATCTATGAATATTTAAACTGCCTATCACTGAGATACAGCCTGGTGACAAATGAACGGAAGGAAAGTTGTGTCCTTGTAAAGTGTCCGGTTTTGCCCTATGAGTACGCAACCCTAAAAATTAGAGAAAGAGTTTGATAACTGTTCCTCTGAACCACTACGGATTATTCAAATAATAATGTTCACTGCAGGGCATCAAACTCTACTGACCCCAATCTTAAACAACAATCGTCCATTCGTCAATCTTTTATATTCGAACTCATTCGTACATTTTATTGTGCCGCAAATCGCCAATAATATTTATATTTCATGGCCATCCCTTTTTATTAGCCGACAATAAGTTGCCAAAGAAACCCAAAAAGTATAATAAGAATAGCAACAAGTAGGTTTATTGTGACCGAAATACTTCAACTATTTAGTCCCAGATTTGTACGAATATAGTATAAACTAGTATTTGCGCGTTGCGCGAGCTGCACGCAGCTCGCGGGGTCGTATTTTGGAGAAGTATTCCTTACTTTTATAAAATTTTGAAAACCCATAAGAATCTTTAAATGAATTGGAAAATCCATAGTCCTCAAAAGATTTTGTAAATTATTAAATTATATGATTTTTTTTTAATATTCTGAAAACCCTTTTAACTAATTCAATAAAAAAAAGAAACAAAATAAAAAAAAGCAATAAATTGAGAATTCCTTAGGATTAAAAGAATTTTAAAATCCGTTAGAGCACTTAATAGATTTTGAAACCCCTAAAGAACCCCTGATCCAATCTAAAACCTTATTAAAAACTCAGAAGGGAGGCATAAGGGGCAACTTTAAAAATGTTTTTTTACTTTTCCGAGCCTCCTCTAAACGAATCCGTAAATAAAAAGAACACGGGTCTCTTAGTGTCTGAGAAACGATTGGGAGGGGGGGGGGGGAGCCAAAAAGGAGAGGCTTAGTACTTTTGCCCTACTAATGAGAGTTACTTGTAAATTTGCTTGTCGTCACCCCTGAGTTACGCTTCATCCACTCAACATTCGTTACGTCCCATGATGAAATTGATGAACTTTTCTAAAATTATCGAAGCCGCCATCTTGGATTTGATTTTGACCTCGCCATCGGCTTTAGCATCCTCGAAAACCATGAAAACGACACCCATGATGAAATTGATGAACAATTCGAAAATCATAGCAGCCGCCATCTTGGATTCTCATTTTGACCTCGCCATCGGCTTTAGCATCCTCGAAAACCATGAAAACGACTCCCATGATGAACATTTCGAAAATTATCGAAGCCGTCATCTTGGATTTTGATTTTGACCTCGCCATCGGTTTCAGCACCCTCGAAAACCATGAAAACGACACCCATGATAAACGATTCGAAAATTATCGCAGCTGCCATCTTGGATTTGGATTTTAACCTCATTATCGGCTTTAGCATCCTCGAAAGGATAGGAAAACGACTCCCATGTTGAACATATCGAAAATTGTCGCAGCCGTCATCTTGGATTTTGATTTTGACCTCGCCATCGGTTTTAGCACCCTCGAAAACCATGAAAACGACACCCATGATGAACGATTCGAAAATTATCGCAGTTGACTCCTTGGATTCTCATTTTGACATCGCCATCGGTTTTGGCACCCTCGAAAACCATGAAAACGACTCCCATGATGAAATTGATGAACAATTCGAAAATTATAGCAGCCGCCATCTTGGATTTGGCTTTTAACCTCACCATCGGTTTTAGTACCCTCGAAAACCATGAAAACGACACCCATGATGAAATTGATGAACAATTCGAAAATCATAGCAGCCGCCATCTTGGATTCTCATTTTGACCTCGCCATCGGCTTTAGCATCCTCGAAAACCATGAAAACGACTCCCATGATGAACATTTCGAAAATTATCGAAGCCGTCATCTTGGATTTTGATTTTGACCTCGCCATCGGTTTCAGCACCCTCGAAAACCATGAAAACGACACCCATGATAAACGATTCGAAAATTATCGCAGCTGCCATCTTGGATTTGGATTTTAACCTCATTATCGGCTTTAGCATCCTCGAAAGGATAGGAAAACGACTCCCATGTTGAACATATCGAAAATTGTCGCAGCCGTCATCTTGGATTTTGATTTTGACCTCGCCATCGGTTTTAGCACCCTCGAAAACCATGAAAACGACACCCATGATGAACGATTCGAAAATTATCGCAGTTGACTCCTTGGATTCTCATTTTGACATCGCCATCGGTTTTGGCACCCTCGAAAACCATGAAAACGACTCCCATGATGAAATTGATGAACAATTCGAAAATTATAGCAGCCGCCATCTTGGATTTGGCTTTTAACCTCACTATCGGCTTTAGCAACCTCTAAAACCATGAAAACGACTCCTATGATAAACGTTTCGAAAATTATCGAAGCCACTATCTTGGATTTTGATTTTGACCTCATTATCGGCTTTAGCATCCTCGAAAGGATAGGAAAACGACTCCCATGTTGAACATATCGAAAATTGTCGCAGCCGTCATCTTGGATTTTGATTTTGACCTCGCCATCGGTTTTAGCACCCTCGAAAACCATGAAAACTACACCCATGATGAACGATTCGAAAATTATCGCAGCTGACTCCTTGGATTCTCATTTTGACATCGCCATCGGTTTTGGCACCCTCGAAAACCATGAAAACGACTCCCATGATGAAATTGATGAACAATTCGAAAATTATAGCAGCCGCCATCTTGGATTTGGCTTTTAACCTCACCATCGGTTTTAGTACCCTCGAAAACCATGAAAACGACACCCATGATGAAATTGATGAACAATTCGAAAATCATAGCAGCCGCCATCTTGGATTCTCATTTTGACCTCGCCATCGGCTTTAGCATCCTCGAAAACTATGAAAACGACTCCCATGATGAACATTTCGAAAATTATCGAAGCCGTCATCTTGGATTTTGATTTTGACCTCGCCATCGGTTTCAGCACCCTCGAAAACCATGAAAACGACACCCATGATAAACGATTCGAAAATTATCGCAGCTGCCATCTTGGTTTTGGATTTTAACCTCATTATCGGCTTTAGCATCCTCGAAAGGATAGGAAAACGACTCCCATGTTGAACATATCGAAAATTATCGCAGCCGTCATCTTGGATTTTGATTTTGACCTCGCCATCGGTTTTAGCACCCTCGAAAACCATGAAAACGACACCCATGATGAACGATTCGAAAATTATCGCAGCTGACTCCTTGAATTCTCATTTTGACATCGCCATCGGTTTTGACACCCTCGAAAACCATGAAAACGACTCCCATGATGAAATTGATGAACAATTCGAAAATTATAGCAGCCGCCATCTTGGATTTGGCTTTTAACCTCACTATCGGCTTTAGCAACCTCGAAAACCATGAAAACGACTCCCATGATAAACGTTTCGAAAATTATCGAAGCCACTATCTTGGATTTTGATTTTGACCTCACCATCGGTTTTAGCACCCTCGAAAACCATGAAAACGACACCCATGATGAAATTGATGAACAATTCGAAAATCATAGCAGCCGCCATCTTGGATTCTCATTTTGACCTCGCCATCGGTTTTAGCACCCTCGAAAACCATGAAAACGACACCCATGATGAAATTGATGAACAATTTTCGAAAATAATCGCAGCCGCCATCTTGGATTCTCATTTTGACCTCGCCATCGCTTTTAGCACCCTCGAAAACCATGAAAACGACACCCATGATGAATTTGATGAACAATTTTCGAAAATCATAGCAGCCGCCATCTTGGATTCTCATTTTGACCTCGCCATAGGTTTTAGCACCCTCAAAAACCATGAAAACGACTCCCATGATGAACATTTCGAAAATTATTACAGCGGCCATTTTGATTTTGACCTCACTATCGGCTTTAGCATCCTCGAAAACCATGAAAACGACGTGTCTCGCGCCCGTCGCGTAGAAGGTCCTTAAAAGATTTTGAAACCCCTTAAGAACCCCCTAATCCAATCTAAAACCTTATTAAAAACTCAGAAAAAAATGGCCGAGCCTCCTCTATACGAATCCGTAAAAAAACTGAACACGGGTCTTTTAGTTTCTGAGATACGATTGGGAGGGAGGCCAAAAAGGGGAGGCTTGGTACTCTTGCCCTACTCATGAGAGTTACTTGTAAGTTTGCTTGTCGTCGCCCCTGAGTTACGCTTCACCCACTCAACCTTCGCTACGCTACGGAGGTCGCCGACTCGCTTCGCTCGCCAACTACCCTTAGCTCCACTCGGTCTCGCAAGTTCGCTCCACTCAGGACCTACCTACCACCGGAAAGCTATCGTGACCTCATCCCTACGCTTCGCTTTACCGCTACATAGTTTTTCCGAGATACGATGGGTGGAGGGGTGAAGAGGGGGAGATGGGGGAGTGTTGAAAAATGATTTTGACCAACTTTGGGCCCCTTGATATGAATCTGAAAAAAACATGTTGCAAGTCTGTTAACCTCCAAAATCCGCCTAAAGGGGGAAGAAGGGGGGGAACTTTGAAAAATAACTTTTACTTTTCCGAGCCTCCTCTATACGAATCCATAAAAAAACAAAACACGGTTCTCATAGTTTCTGAGATACGATTGGGGGGGGGGGGGGTTAGGCCAAAAAGGGGAGGCTTGGTACTTTTGCCCTTCTCATGAGAGCTACTTGTAAGTTTGCTTGTCGTCACCCCTGAGTTACGCTTCACCCACTCAACCTTCGTTACGCTACGGAGGTCGCCGGCTCGCTTCGCTCGCCACCTCCCCCGTTCGCTCCACTCAGGACCTACCTACCACCGGAAAGCTATCGTGACCTCATCCCTACGCTTCGCTTTACCGCTACATAGTTTTTCCGAGATACGATGGGTGGAGGGGTGAAGAGGGGGAGATGGGGGAGTGTTGAAAAATGATTTTGACCAACTCTGGGCCCCTTGATATGAATCTGAAAAAAATATGTTGCAAGTCTGTTAACCTCCAAAATCCGCCTAAAGGGGGAAGAAGGGGGGGAACTTTGAAGAATAATTTTTACTTTTCCGAGCCTCCTCTATACGAATCCATAAAAAAAAAACCACGGTTCTCATAGTTTCTGAGATACGATTGGGGGGGGGGTTAGGCCAAAAAGGGGAGGCTTTGTACTTTTGCCCTTCTCATGAGAGCTACTTGTAAGTTTGCTTGTCGTCACCCCTGAGTTACGCTTCACCCACTCAACCTTCGTTACGCTACGGAGGTCGCCGGCTCGCTTCGCTCGCCACCTCCCCCCTTCGGTCCACTCGGTCTCGCAGGTTCGCTCCACTCAGGACCTACCTACCACCGGAAAGCTATAGTGACCTCATCCCTACGCTTCGCTTTACCGTTACATAGTTTTTCCGAGATACGATGGGGGGAGGGGTGAAGAGGAGGAGAGGGGGGAGTTTTGAAAAATGATTTTGACCAACTCTGCGTTCCTTGATATGAATCTGAAAAAAAAAAATGTTGCAAGTTTGTTAACTTCCGAGATCCGCCTAAAGGGGGAGAAGGGGAGCAAGGGGGGAGGGAACTTTGAAAAATGGTTTTAAGTTTTCCGAGCCACCTCTATACGAATTCGTAAAAAAACAAAACACGGGTCTCTTAGTTTCCGAGATACGATGGGGAGGTGGGAGAGGGGGGCGAAAAGGGAAGGTTTGGGATTTTTCCCATACTCATGAGAGTTACTTGTAAGTTTGCTTGTCGTCACCCCCGAGTTACGCTTCACCCACTCAACCTTCGTTACGCTACGGAGGTCGCCGGCTCGCTTCGCTCGCCACCTCCCCCCTTCGCTCTACTCGGTCTCGCAGGTTCGCTCCACTCGGGACCTACCTACCACCGGAAAGCTATCGTGACCTTATCCCTACGCTACGCTACGCTTCGCTTTACCCGCCTGAAGAGGGAGAAGGGGGGCAAGGGGGGGGGGGTGTTTTGAAAAATGAGTTTTAATTTTCAGAGCCACCTCTATACGAATCCGTTAAAAAACAAAACACGGGTCTCTTAGTTTCCGAGATACGATGGGGGGAGGGGTGAAGAGGGGGAGAGGGGGGAGTTTTGAAAAACGATTTTGACCAACTCTGGGCCCCTTGATATGAATCTGAAAAAAAAAATGTTGCAAGTCTGTCAACTTCCGAGATCCACCTAAAGGGGGGAGAAGGGGGCAAGGAGGGGGGGGACTTTGAAAAATGGTTTTTACTTTTCCGAGCCTCCTCTATTCGAATCCGTAAAAAAACAAAACACAGGTCTCTTAGTTTCCGAGATACGATGGGGAGGGGGGAGAGGGGGGGCGAAAAGGGGAGGTTTGGGATTTTTCCCATACTCACCAGAGTTACTTGTTTACGAATCTGTCAAAATATACCCACCTCCCCCTTCACCATCTGGGAGAACAATGATGTCAATCAGTGAGTCAGTCAGTGAGTGAGTGGTAATCGAGCTTTATATAGTATAAAGTTTCCTAACTAAAATTGCTACATAATTATTCGTGAACATTGTGTAAGAATTTGCGGGATTCTCGACAGTTAAAACATGACCTAAATATTTATAAATAGAAGTCAACTTCTCTATCCTAAACAGTCACTTATTCCTGTTAAAAAAATTCCTTAAGTTACTTTTAAAACCTAAAGAGAAACATGTCTTAGTAAATAATTTCTAGTTAAATATTTCCCAAGGTTACTTAAACAACACACTTTCCATGCTAACAACCAGGCTTGTTAGTGCTTAGAATGTTTCTTTGGACGGCAAACTGTATCTACAGAGTGGACTTATACTTAGCTCAAACTTAGTTGTAACTCAATGATGCTTTATCCGAAATTTATCCCTATAGTCGTTGCTTTAACGTTCGTAATCGTATGATACTTTATCATAATCGCTTGTAGGAATACATATTGCTAATGTTCTGTGAGTTATAAACTAACAGTATTACTACTATTAAATTTAGCGAAGCTTCTAGTAAAGGCTTTAGCGTGTACGAGTGACGTAAATTAATAAAACTATTAAATCATCATTAATTCGTATTGAAAACACAGTATGTCGTTTGTTATGAACTTTGGAATTTACTTGGCGTTTACTCCGCGTGAATATTTTACACCCAAAACATTACAAGTCCACCACAGCCGGTGGTAAAGTTTGTTAAAGAACAAAGTCACGGGATAACCCTCATCTGAAAAGCGATTAGTAAAGTTTATACAATGTGAAACTGTATATTTCTGTAGATTTAAATCATAGATGTGCTCTCAGCGTACTTAAATCCCGCGAACAATTTTTTTACACCCAGAGTTAGTGAGTTCACACGTGTGTGTGAGTGGGACAAAAATACTCAAATCTCATTTCATACAACTTGTTTGGCGCATAAAATTTTGCATCTGAATGATTAAAATGAAACGATTCAAGTTGTTAATATTAGTAGGAGCCTAGTAATGGCTCCCATTAGAAATCAGTAACGTCAGTTGAATATAGACAGGCGCATCACTCTTAACACTCTTGTCATCTTCGTTTATTATATATATATGACCATTATACTCAATACGGTGGGAAAAAAAAACGTTATGAAAAGGCATGGCTGTGTCATCTACCAACCCGCACTGGGCTGGCCAGGCAGACTACAGACCATTCCTTCTCATAAAGAGCAGTACCTATTCTAGTTTTGATAACAGTGTAGATTATTATGATAATTATAAGGAATCTATGATTTAAATCTTTTTAGTAATATTTGTTTAACCAGAGTTTGCGGCGACACGCCACACGCATACCATCGCGTGTTGATTCTCTTTTGTTTACTTTCAATATTGTTATTAAATACTTTACTTCTACAATAATTACGAGCATTTTGTATGTTAATGAATGTTTATGTAACTTTACTCTCATCCGGGTCTAAAAGGGCTTTTAAATGTAAATAATTGATAGTTCTAAAAGCTAGCGTGGGCGTAATTATTTCAATTAAATAGTTTTCGGTGAACAATTTAGATGAAGTAAAATTTTAGTAGACTGTACTAATCGGGAATTTGTTTTCAATTACATTGAAATAGATTAATGAATTCCTTTCAATTAAGAATAGCTGGGTCTGTTTAAAATTAGATTCTCAATAGTCATTGGGCTATGTAGTTTCTAAGTTAGATATGACGGTATTCCAACATTAACCTAAAATCAACTGCTTAGCTCAACTAGAGTCAGTTGTTAAGACAAATGGTTCATGATGCCCACAAAATCATTTTCTAAGCCAAAAAATATTACATCGCATGATTTTTTTTCGAATAGCGGGAGTTTCTTTCAGTTGAAAATAATACATAATTATTAATATCTGGTTCACCGAGCTTCGCTCGGTTTTTAAAATGTCTATATCTTGGGAACCGAGCTTTTCTCGAACCTGGGACCTTAATAATTCGATTCCTTGAGCCAAAAATCCCTTATCTGTAACTTTCATGAAAATCCTTGGAGCCGTTTCCGAGATCCTGATTTATAAATTTATATACAAGAATTGCTCGTTTATAGATATTAGATAGATAGCTGTCAATGTGTCTAAGGCGCGGGACACATAGAAAAGACGTAAGACGCAGACGGGGCGGAGACGTATGTCTCATCGGTGTTTCTTTCATACAAAATGTATAGAAGCGTCACCTTCGTAAAACACACAGAAGAGACGGGGCGCGGACGCGACTCTCATACATTTACAGACGTCCGCGACGCGTCCTCGTCTTACGTCTTTTCTATGTGGCCCGCGCCTAACACGGAGCTGAGCCAGTGAGAAATATCAGCAAAAGAGGTTTTTAATGTTGATTACTAATATTTTAATTTCGATAAATCCACATTACGATTCCATTTTACTAACTTTTTGACCACTGAAGAAACTTCTAGCCAGAAACTATTTAATTCTTTTATTTTTTCTAGATACAGAAAAGTGTTTCTATTTTTGAGACACTTAATAAAATTGAACGGAGCCAGTTCACAGTATTACTAGTATAAATGACGGTCCTAACTGAGCCATCATTTAAGGGTCTTATCTGCCATATTGAGCAACTGGCTTTATTATGAAACTTACCCTTGCTATAGTCACATTTATAAAAGACATTATCAACCCCAATTACGAGAACATTATAGATATAGAGAGGATTCTGCGAACGTTTTTATTGTCTTTGTTTGGTTGACTATTTTTATCCGGAGGCAGAAAAGCCCAAACATTTTTTAGGCTTCTGTTCTCTCTCTCTTCCCTTATTTTTTCTCTATTTTGCAATTAAAACGTAATAGCTATTGATAAATAACATAAATAATTTGATAAATATAGCAATCAAATAAAACAATAATAATTTCGTAAACGCAACTTTTGAAACTGGAAAATCTTATTAGTTTTTATAAAGAGATTATCTTGCTTTTGCTTCTTAATCTATGCTGTTCAAATTCAAATTTAATAATTAGTTTATTAAATCACTCGTCTCTGATAAAAAATATGATACCAAATTTTATTTCATACAAGAGCTTTTCTAGTAAAATACTTAATACTGTTAAGTCTCAAGAAGAAATCATAAAATCGAGTATCAAATAAGAGGCTTAATAAATTTTGGGTTAAGTACAAAAATTCCCTTTTTTTGCGGGTTTGATTCCCGCACGGGAACAAATATTTTAATGATCCACAAGTAGAATTTAAATGTTTATAAAGTTACTATAATTAAATTCTTGGACAGCGGTTAAAATAAAAATCAAATCTTCAAGATTCACAAGGGATTTCTCTGTAATATTTTTTTTCAAGAGTTATCACGGCTTTTGAACGCATAGTGCAATTGAGAGAACAGGGTAGGTTTGAGTCCGTCCGAGTCAATTCTCCTTTCCGCTCAACTCTATACGCGGAAGGAGGCACATTCCACTCTCTCAAAAAAAGAACTTTTTATAGTGAAAATAAATGGATGACTATA
The DNA here is from genome assembly GCA_954870645.1 of Agrotis clavis. NCBI lineage: Eukaryota > Metazoa > Arthropoda > Insecta > Lepidoptera > Noctuidae > Agrotis > Agrotis clavis. The sequence goes on along the minus strand of OX940927.1, from coordinate 3,762,352 downwards.
CAACTCGCGGGTTCGTGTGTATCCTTCTCCGGTTTGAGGTTGATGGTAACAAATATTGTAATCTAAACAATGTCAACCTTATAATTCAGTAAACCAGACTCTTTTATTATCCAAGCTACCGCAGGCATAATTATGGTCGTTTTCATTCAATTTTTAAGTTTTCAGATGACGTTGGAGCCATCTATTATTAGTATTATCAAACTATTGTAGAAGTACCCGCATCCGCAGACGCACTCTTTATTATGTAAAAAAATTGTATAAAAATGTAAAGTGTCTGTTTGGGTATATTTGCAAAAACCTTATGCCTTACTGAATTATGATCAGTCACGTATTTTGATACTTGTTTTTACTCTCCACTTCAAAGCAGACGCCTAGCACCATATCTTCAATTCTTTCATTTATGCATAGCTTTAATTATTTTACAGCTAAGAGAATACTGTAATAAAAGTTTTAGACCTCATTCGCTCAAGCATGTTTGACAAAACGTCTTTTTACATGAACATTGTAGAAAAAATTGCGAACATGTCTTGCGCCAAGGACTCTGTCTATTGAAAAATATATCAGTCGAAACAGTCTTTCTTTTTTTTTTTTTTTTTTAGCGTGGTAAAATCATCAAATGAGTCCTCCAACCCCGGGCAGGGCGGGAGGGACTGTCAGACTTCTACTGACTAAAATCCACGGTGTCCTTCGATAGCCTGTTATGTTCCGGGGTTACGGTAAGGGAATAATCCCGCGACCCCGGCAGGCTTTGGCCCTCTGAGAGGGGGGCCCCGTCATTATGCTGACGCTCATTGAGGCGCGCGTGGGACACAACGCGCCGTCGACCCGGGCCTGGTCCTTGGTCGGGCAGCGAGTTGCCCTTTACTCGCTGCCCGCATGCCCGCGCCTACGGTGGCCGGAGATCATCAAGCGACGTCCGTCGCCGTGGGCGTCTACCACTGCGGGTGGGGCGGAGGGAGGACGCTGTCCTCTCTCGCTCGCGGCCCGCCTCCTCCTTCACGAGCATTACTGCCTCGCAGAAGGAGCAGACCGCTTCCCACTCCGTCTCGGTCGAAACAGTCTACATATTTTTTGCGAGACCGATTCACGATTTCGTTTGCAATGTTTTCACATTCGCTCAATCGTAATTTTACGAACTTCTTGAGATGACATCGGAATGAACCCTTGTACTATTACGATTTATTCCAACATCTTCTAACAAAACCATATTCTCATTTCAGATCCAGTTCACCTGCGCATTGGTCCTCGGTATCAACGGAATCAGGACTGGCTGTGAGTTCCCGCTGTGGATGCACTACGTTCTCATCATCTACATGATTTCTTTCATCATCCTGTTCGGGAACTTCTACATGAAGGCTTACATTGCCAAGGTTAGTTCCAATTAATATTAAAATCACTTCTTTCCCACCGCTCAACTGAGTTGTACCGTTCATATTCCCCACTGCTAAACTACAAATTTTCAATCAATTGTATTTGAAAAGTGGCCTGGTCGTCTATAATTAATGATAAGATCTATCTCTCTCTTCCATCCAGTTATCAATTGACAATTATTTTCATTTCATCATCATCAGCCTATAATGTTCCCACTGTTGGGACACAGGCCTCCTCTCTTGTGAGAGAGAGTGGGCAATAATCCTCCACGCGGGCCTAGTGCGGGTTGTCATATTTTCATTTGGTCCTAAACAATATGGAGTTTGCAACTTGTTGGATGTCACCGCCTAGGTTAAGTTAGTAAAATTGGTATTGATAGCAGTATACCGGTAAAACTCTGGACTCAAGCCTGTTCAAAATTGTGTCCAAATTCTTCCCTGCGTTTCTATTCACCTCGGTTTACAGTACTCTTCAATATTGTCTGGGGTAATTAAGTATTCCTCATCATCAATCAATCAGTAGTAAAAAAAACCGATCAATGATGAAGCAAAAGAATACTGGAATATCGTGTACTTTCCACCAGACATTTGTGCTAGCGCAGCTAAACTGTGAAAATGTAAAAAAAAACTTAGCTATGAAACTATGTAACCGTATCCTCTGATACCAAGCTATGTTGCTGTGATGACCACGTTTATACATCTACTAGTTAGAAATTTAAATCATGAAGGCTTTTAAATGTCTAGCCATTATCTTCCTATCCTTGAATAAAATTTTTTCGCCGACTTGAAATGACATGAGAATGTCGCGAAAACAGTTTTATTTTTTTTCAATTTAAAGCACTCTTTTACTCAACTAAAATTTATCCAAATCATTAGTATCTCAATCCAAAGCTTGATTTTTTTTTTACTTTGACAGCTACTTCTTATTGGAAACATAGCCAAAAACAATCGTTGATTGGTTACTAGTTACGACCGAGATACATTATTAGTATTAGGTAGGTCCAGTGGTATAGAGCAGTGGTGGCCCAGTGGTATCGGCCCCGACTTACGAGTTGTAGGTCGTGGGTTCGAATCCAGCCAGACATATTAAGTACTTTCATTATTTCATCACCATTGTTCTCAAAACGGTAAAGGAAAACATCATGAGGAAACCGGCATGTCGTAGAACCAAAAATTCGAAGACAGGTGACATCTACCAATCCGCACTGGGCCCGCGTGGTGGATTATGGCCCACTCCCTCTCACAGAGAGGAGTCCTGCGTCCCAGCAGTGGGAAAATTTATAGGCTGATTATAATGACATTATTAGTAAGTTTTATTTTTTTTATTAAACCCTAAAATTTATTAAAAATCTTTACTTAAACTTGCAATAGTCATACATAACACACTGATTCCGTGATCAAAAAAAACCTCTCAACTCTAATTTCTCAGCACTATCAATTTCCACTCATCTAAATTACGTAAAAGTTTTTCCAACAGCCCGCACGCTGCCCAGCGGCCCAAAACGAATTTCACACGAATAATAAATAAATTTAAACCGAAGATTAATGAGAAGGTACCTACAGATTACAGTTACATCAGAACGTTATGTAAACTTGCGAGAGAAAGTTCAAGCGACCGGCAGTCTTGTTTCATTATGTCATGGATCATTTTACTTTCCATAAGTATCTTAGTAGGGGAAGAGGAAAGTATTGTGTCAATAGTTGGTGTGAAGCGTAGGCTCGGCTGTGAAGAAAGTTTCGTTTTGTTTGATTTTGGTTCGTGTTAGTAGGTCTTAGGACTTGATTTTGATTGTTTTGGAATGATATGGGAGTAAAAGTAAGTGAGGATAAGCGTGAATTCTACTAATTTGACTGTAGTTCGTATTTGAAACATGTACGATGTAAATTGTATGGAAAATGAAAAAAATGCCTCTAGTGTACGAATGAGGAACTAAGTTTACGTCAAAGATCGCTTTCCGGGATCGCGGGACTGTCTTATCAGCCGTAAACATCATATAACTGTGGCCCCGGAACGTAACGGGCTAGTGAAGGTACAATTTGGTTAGTCAGTACAAGTCTGACAGTACCGCCCTGGCCTGAGAGGGCTCATTTAGTGACTTTACTAGGTGAAAAAAGAAACAAGTTCGCATTTACTAAGTCACAAAAGAGTGAAAATTCACGCTAGGGCTTCTTGGTGCTTTTATAAAAAAGAAAACCCTGCAACCATAATTTCGTGAGAAACACTAATACAGGGTGAATTTTTCAACCGGTTATTGATTTTTCTAAAATCCAATGTTGCAGTTTAGGTTTTCGTCAAAATCGGCCTCAAGACTCCTTTCAATCTTTTTCGATATTCCTCATAGTTTCGGATATACCTAGCCATTCACACCCAGTTGAAAAATTCACCCTGTATAATTTAGAGAGGAAGAAGGATTTATGTCAACAAAAATATGAGCAGTGTCTTTATAGATCCTAAAAAATGCTTTAATCTCTAAGTACACTCATAAGTTCACCAATAAACATGTCTTGAGTATAGAGATGTGAACAAGGAAAACATTATTTTTTTTATAACCACACACGTGAGAACAAGCAGATGGCGAAAATGGGCCTGATACTCGTAGCTTGAATTTTCTGAGAAATACAATACTTCCCGTTGTTCCCTAGACCAACATTTACCCTGTAGAGGTATCTCAACAATACATAATTTATTCTGTACACAAAAAGCAGTATATATAGGGTAAGGAAGCCGATATAGGTTGATTTAGCTATTATAAGTTGTATCTTTTTTGGAACTGGAAATCATTTTCTTGGTAGTTCAATCAGGTAAACTTCGCTTAGATAAGAACAATTAGTGGTTAGCGGCATACGATCTACAAAATCTGCTGCCGCGCCTACTATAGCACATTTAATGAACTAATAATAATATAATGAACGACTTCGTACATAGCCTACATTGCATCATCAACATTTTCCGAGATGAAAATAGATAAATTATAGAATCAGGCTTTATTTTGCGGAAATCCATGACATAAATTAATGTTATGAAAAATATCTAATTTTAACTCCGCAACTCATGCATCCTCCTTTCCTGCATGTGCATATGCATGAGGGCGGGAGAATGGGACTGCATCCTGCACCCAAGCCTGGATTTTGCCGCGGAATTTAAACTAGATATTTTTCACAACATTTAAAGAAAATAGATAGAAAAGTATTAATTTTCACTGCTAGGCATGGTACTTCCCCAACTTGCGCCATAGCATCTTGTTTTCCGAGTCCCACCCACTGGCTGGTCAGGCTACCGACGCTCAGAGTTCTACAGAGTAGAACTTTCTAGCAATGCTTGCTTATTGATATGATGCCTATAATGTCCGCATCGTCACTATTTTGACATAGGCCCACTCTCTGTGAGAGGGAGTGATTAGAGATACACACTACGAGTACTATGCTGACCAAGTGCGGGTCAGTAGATGTCACAGTCTTTGAATTTTTGCTTCCTCGTGATTTTTCCCTCAGAGTTGAGAGTATTGATGGTAAAATAAATTACGCATAGTAATACTTGATCATATATTTATTTTTATTTGTACCTACTTGAGATTCGTTTGCTCTTGACTCTAGTCCAGGTCAAAGGTGATTGAGACAAAGCCTACGATGAACCCTGTTCACTGTAACATAATTGTTAATCAAAAAAAGACGTATAACCATGTATAAGCATGAGCAAAGTGAAAATTGACTGGACTATTGTAAGGATCGCAGCAGGTGGCATTTAGTAGTTTCTTTTCACGCCTTTCAAATAATATGGACAGCAAATAAAATATATCATTCAACACGATAAAGTACCGTTCAAAAAACGGTTAAATAAAACGTATCCATCGTAATCTGAGAAAACAGCTGTGATCCAGAGCCTTTATTTTTTTAGAGTTCGATCATTTTATCTGTGATACAATATGGCTCTAAGGTTTATTATAAAAGAAAAAAAAATACTAATCAATCTCCAAGAGACAGATTACTCGTTGAATAAATGAAAATATACGAGTCTCTAAACAAGGGCACAAAAGAAAAAGTATTTTCATCGGTGAGATCTATATTTTACTATTCCAAATACAATAGAAAAAGCTTTAATAAAATGTGTGTTTTCGTATAGCTTACAATTTATTTTTTCGAAGCCTTCTATTCTTTTCTTTTTCCCTTTGTTTAGGACATAATAAATATGATTTTAATTTAGATGTAGGCACTGATAATAGATTCATACTTTTTTATCGTACAGAGATTATCTTTATGATGAAAAATATTAATTATTTATCATTGTATCGTCTTCGTACGGCTATTCAGTACGGCTGCTACGATTACCAAAAAAATATAAATGGCCATTAACAGGGTCCGGCTTCAGCACCCAATCCTGGTACCGCCTTGCTGGTTAACCAATACTTTAACCGCAGTATGAACTATTCTCATTTTCATACAGAGAAAAATATGTCTTTAATACTATGTCTTGATACTCAAAGAACTAAGTTGAAAATCCTGTGAACATTAAAACTCGAATTTAATTATGCATTCAGATCGCAATTATGATTCCGATGATCTTTGTCTGTTGAATCAACAATCATAGCCAATCCGAGTGATAAAATAAGGTATGATGAATATAATTAAATATGATCAGGATTTAGATTGACATACAGTTGTAATATTGTGGGCGTAAATTTATAAGCCTCAACAAGTATAATACTCAACCGCAAACCACAACGTCAGAACCCAATCGTCATGGCAAACTGAGCAGCATGACTTTTTTATGCTCTTACCGCTTAAGGAAACGGCGATAACAGGCGGCAATGTCGCCTACTAAGGAGTAGGCGACATTGCCGCCTGTTATCGCCGTTTTACATCTGCATTTGCGGTAACGGTTAAGCGCTCTACACACCAAACCCGGCAACATAATATATGTTGGCAACATTTTGTCGGCGGGCTAGGTCGGTGGCTTCAGTCATTGCAAGTCGTAAAACTTGGTCGGCGGCATAAATACAAAAATAGCAGCACGTCACTACAGCTCAAATGTCGCCGGGCAACTGAGCGCTTGCGTACGCTAGCCGCCGACATGTCGCCGACATGTCGGCGGGCAACACGCGCGCGTGAATGTTGCCGACATGCTTCTTTCAACATAGGCCGCCGGGTTGTGTCGGCGGGCTGTGTCGGCGGGTCGGCGGCTTTGGTGTGTAGAGCGCTTTACCGATATAATCGTACCTTTTCCAATAAGTTTGAATAAATATAATATTTAAATATATTTTTGTCAGCCTGTTCTTTCCCACTGCTAGTTATAGGAATCCCAATATCCTTTCAATCGTTATTAAATCTTGCTATTTCCGGCCGCTGCCTCATGAAGAAGTCCAATTCATCACACCAACTTATGTTAAGCTTGCCTTTCCTGCGACGCCCGTCTTCAGGCACCCACTGACTCGTCCACTTAGGCTCAACTCACACCAAAAGAGCGGCGAAGGGCAGCGAAGCGGAGCGCAGTTTCAGTGTCATATGAATTTTAACTTTATTTTCATTACTCTATAACTTATTATTGAAAGCGCGGAGTCGCACGGCTCCGTTTATGGAATTCGCCGGAATTCCCGCGGCGCTGCGGGCTTCCGCGCGACTCGTTCGAGTTTCTTATGCGATTATATGTATTATAGTAATGAAAATAAAGTTAAAATTCATAAAAAACAAAAGATACACCTTTCGCAACGCAGCTCGACGCCGCGCACGTCGTTCAAAATCTGACTTTGTTTACTACAAGAAAAGATACAAATTTGAAGTATCGTTGCGTCACGTCGCTTCGCGTCGCGTCTCGGTGTGAACTGACGCTTACCCACTGACACACCCACTCACTCACTGAGAGACCACTCTGCCAAAAAAATGGTTTAATTCTTTTTCTAATTTTTGTTTTGTTATTTTTTCAGGGAAGCAAATGCATGGAGGTCAGATACGGGCAATGCCTCGACGACGAAGAAACCATAGCTAACAGAAAATTGAAGTCTAATTAACGTAGATTAGTACTAAAAATGTACATTAATTTATTCTAAACTTAGTTTTATTATTACTGTTAGCTCTCTGTAGAGGCTTTGTAAATGCTTAATAAAATATTTTTATAATATTTTTAGATTTGAGTTTTATTACATCCAGACTTAATAGCTGAACAGGGTATTTAGGTACAGTCAAAAACATCTCAAATGTAAAGTGGACTTGTACTTTGTGTGGATATTTTTTAATAGCCATACAAAGTTCGTAGGAGAAAATTTTAACAAATAATTGTAGTTAAGTGCGAGGAACAGATGGATGAGGGATGCACAGAACCTAGAAGTATATTTTACGTAGTCGTGGGTGCGTTTTACAAACATAGAAACACACATACACAAACACCCTGACCCGGAACAATTACTTGTAGGTCATACAAATATTTGTTCCGTGCTGGAATCGAACTAGCGAGACGCTGTGCGGCAGTCCATCGCTCAGCCACTGCGCTAACCGTGCCGTCGTTTACACTAACACTAGGTACATGATACAGGGTTGAGTTTCAGTTCCTCAGAAAGCTGCATTAAATTATACCCTGCTACCCAATTTTCATAAACATGATTAAAACCGTATACTTACATAAAAATAAATATTAAAAAAAAAAAAAACAAAAAACCCGACTGTGTAAAAAAACGAAATAGAAAGAAACAAGCCCAGTAGTTTAGAATTCACTCATTCACACTCACAGTCGGGGCCCCTTGGGAAGATTTGATTGGTATAATTTGAATGGGCCCCGACTGTGAGTGTGAATGAGTGAATTCTAAACTACTGGGCTTGTTTCTTTCTTTTTAGTTTTTTTACTCAGTCGGGTTTTTTGTTTTTTTTTAATACCTATTTATTTTATTTTACTATTTTTAGTTTTTGTTAGCATTTATCAGTCCAAATTAAATTGAAACATATAAGTTAAATATATTTTGGTAAACCATTTTTAAAATCCTTGAATTTGATACCCCACTTGATAGAATGTGAGAGATTTAAAAAAAAAATTTTTAGTTCGGAACCCTTTGCACACGAGTTCGACTCGTACTTGGCCAGTTTTATGTACCCAGTGACACTCTCACGTTTAAGACGAATCTAACGACACCTCTCAAGTGACAATCCATCAAGCCGTTTAGGCTGCAGAGCAACACAAAGAAAATAACATACATAGACATACACTCGAAAAACATAGCCCTCCTGGCGCAGTCGGGTAAATATGCATAATAGTACCTATCTCAAGGGTAACATTAAACTTACCTTTAAACCTCGCTCATAATAATATTCTCTGTAATAAACCATTCCTATAGTGGGATTAACAGCAAGACAGAAGTCGGAATTTTTGATGAAGGGACTCTTCAAGCCATAAAGTATGATTTTACTCCTTTACAATTTACACTCTTGACCGCAATAAGCACATGACAAAATAACACAAAAGATCACTAACAGATCTTTTTTTCTTTACTATCTTAATGGTCGCGGATCTGTCTTAACACGTGACCGTGTCCCTGGAACGTAAAGGGCGATTGAAGGAACACAGTGGATTTTGGTCAGGACGAGTTTGATAGTCCGTTCCACTCTACTCACTCTAATCATTTCATGATTTTACCACGAAAAAAGTTACTTACATGGTCTTTGTTGAAAGTCTTTTTTAAATTTAATATAGGTTTGCTCTTGGCCTTAATATTCTTAGCAGCATCATCATCATCAGCCAGAAGACGTCCACTGCTGAACATAGGCCTTCCCTTAGCCAGAACGACAATTCGCCACTTGCATCCATCAGTTGCCCGCGACTCTCACGATGTCGTAGGACCACCTAGTGGGAAGCCTGCCTACGCTACGTCTTACGGTCCGTGGTCGCCACTCGAGAACTTTTCCTCCCCATTGATTATCAGTTCTACGAGCGACGTGGCCTGCCCATTTCCACTTCAACTTACAAATTTTACCCATTTTTTTGTAATATTTAGTCCAGAAACAAAATTTAGACATAAAATGGAGTGAGCTCACCTTCATAAAACTGGAACTCCTACGCATCGAAGCAATACAGTAAAACGGTGTTGCGCTGAACTAAGATAAGGTGGTGGTTGCGAGCTAGATGGTTCTTATGAGGCCTACCACGCCCGTGGAATCGCTAAGCTAAGCGACTACGGATATTACTAAAATATTCCAAAAATCTTTAAAAGTGGAAACTTTCTGAATACGGGAATAGGACGATACCTTGATTTGATGATATTTTCCAACTGTGAACTGTTTTGATAGTCTATCGATTCATTAACTGAACAAGTAAGTCATTTGAAAATGTAATTTTCTATGTTATTTTTAAAACAAGCTTTTATTGTTAAAAAAAATCTTCTCTACTACTTCTTCTTCTTCAACCTTTAGTCACCCAATGCTGAGTGTAGGTCTCTTCCAAATCTTTCTACTTCTGGCGGTAATAAAAATCTTACGATAGACAAAGTACTCGTCAAGATGAATCATACGAGTTTAAACTCGATGGGTTTGCGGCGTTTCATTACAGAGTTCCTATGGCCACCTTCCAGATCCATCATCAGATCAGCTCCATGTCATCATTATATTGTAATGTTACGCAATATACATTTACGTGTAAAATTTCAGCTCAATCGGAAACCGAAAAGTGGATCTTTAACTTACAAGATTTGATTATAGACAACGGGATATGGTGAAAGTAAATAAAGGCTTGTAAAAAGCACAAATTTTAACAGTAAGTACTATATTTAGTAACACTACATCTGCTGGCACTGCGCACGCGCCATATATGCTACTTTCTGAGCGCGCTGGACCACCTCAGGGCAGCGTTTGCGACGCACCAGACGACAGTCTTGGAAGAAACCCTCGTTGCGAGGGAAACCGTTACTGCCGTCACTGAATGTCACTAAACCTGAAAAAATAATAAGAGTACATTACGAATGAAGAAAAAAATAACAAATGTATTAGACCGAACTATTACATTATTAAAAATATTGGATCCGTATTTTTTCTTTTGTTACGGTGCGTACAGACTATGTAATAAACATGTTATATTTTTTTTTTTTTATTTATTGGGGAAAACAAACAATTACACATTAAAAATTACAATAAGATAGAATAAAGACATAATACAAATGTGAAATCAACCACGTTCTCCACAGATACTCAATGAGACAGTTTGGTACATAAATTAATAATAGTGTTACAGACAGTAAAAAAGATGAAAGATGAAAATTAGCAGTAACAACAAATACAATAGAATAAAATACAAATAGAAGAATAACAAAGCCCAAAGATGATTTTACAGCGCCACATAGCATAGTGAGACTACAGTGTCACATTAATGTTTCAGCATGTCCAGCAACATGAGCCTAAACTTTCTTTGCGGTAAACCAAATAAATCTAGACTGCTGAAATTACCATTATAATTGCTGGTGAGGCGACGAAGAGGCGCACGCAAGCCGGCATTTGTACGACAGGTAGTAGTGGCAAATACAGGACGTGCGCGCACCTCACGTCCCTGGCATGTTCTGGGAACTATATAACACAGTCTGTTTGTAATGTCCAGACAATCATATGAATTATTGCATAAGTCATACAAAAATATAGTCTCTAGAAAGGTGCGCCTTGAACTTAACGAGAGCAGATTAAATTTTTTGAGTAAATCATTATAAGAGAGATAACAATTTTTAAAACAACGATAATGTATAGATTTTAAAAATTTACGTTGTATGCTTTCTACACTGTCAATGTATTTATTGTAGTAGGGGTTCCACACAGGTACTGCATATTCCAATTGTGACCTAACTAATGACCGATAGAGGTACAAGTATGTACTGGGATGCTTAAATTCTGTGGCTGATCTCATCACAAATCCGTACATACGATAAGCATTATTAACAATTTTATTGACATGTACGTCCAAATGCAGTTTGTTGTCAAGTAGTATTCCCAGGTCGCGAATCAAACTCTCCCTTGACAGAGTTTCACTTTGTATTGTATAGGGATAATTGAATACATTTTTATTTTTGGTGAAGCTAATACAACAACATTTAGAGATATTGAGTTGGAGTTTGTTTCTAGCGCAAAAATCTGTAAAACGATTGAGATCTTCTTGAAGAAGTTGAGAGTCAAGCATAGTTTTGATTGGTCTGAAAACTTTAAGGTCATCTGCATAAAGTAAAAATTTAGAGTTAAGAAAGCACATGTCAATATCATTGATAAATATAATAAATAACAAAGGGCCCAATATCGAGCCTTGAGGCACCCCTGATGAAACAGTAATAGATTCGGAATAAAAACCATTAACTACCACCTTTTGCGTTCTATTTGTAATATACGAAGTAAACCAACGGAATAAGTCCCCACGAATGCCGTTAAATGCCAATTTGCCTAGAAGTAATTCATGATCGACCTTGTCAAAGGCTTTACGGAAATCAGTATAAATGGAGTCCACCTGTACACGTGTATCTAAATTATTGAATAAATAATCAGTATATTCAATCAAATTAGTAGTTGTCGATCTTTTTTTGACGAATCCATGCTGTTGCTTAATAATCTGATCGTGGATAATCGGATACAGTTGATCGTGGACAAGCCTCTCGAAAAGCTTTGACAAGGCCGATAGAATGGAAATAGGACGGTAGTTCTCAACGTCATCTTTTGGACCAGATTTGTGGACAGGGGTGATATTGGCTCGTTTCCACACTTCGGGGAATGTTCCTTGGCTCAAACATTTATTATAGATAATATAAAGTGGAAGAGTCAAAGTGTCAGCGGTGTTTTTAAGGAAAAGTGGTGGGATGCCATCCGGTCCCGCGCCCTTAGTACAGTCCACGGATTTAAGAGCGTTGCGTACCTGTTCAATACTGATCACAATATTGCTAATGAGACGACTATTCTTGGCCTCGTCGAAGGTCTGCTGCTGCACATTGTTGACAGTGGAAGGCTCATAAACAGAATGGAAGAATTTTAAAAACAGATTACAGATTTCCTCTGGACTGTTAGATGACTGTCCCTCGTAATGCATGGTTGAGGGAATGGAATCAGTAGATTTGCGGTTCGATATAAAAGTCCAGAAATATTTAGTGTTGACTTTTATGCTATCCTCAACTGATTTTATGTATAGGCAATAACATGCTTTAGATTCAGTTTGAAATCTAGACCTATATAGACAAAATTGTTCGTAATCTGATAAATTTTGATACATCTTCCATTTACACCAAGCCTTAGTTTTGTTTTTAAATATATGTATCAATGATGGTGTGAACCAGACCGGATATTTAGAGGACCTTACCGATGTTAAGGGAACATGAGCCTTAATAACCCTGAAAATAACTTCATAAAATGTATTTACGGAATCTTCTGCACATTGCCCCTGCAATAATTCGCTCCAGTTAATTTCGTCCAAATCACGATTAATTTCATCGTAATTCGCCTTATAGTAATTGTATCTTTGTATTGATTTACGAATCATAGCTCGGTTACCCAAATTGAAAGAAACTAAAATACATAGAGGCGGGTGATAAGAATCGGAGGTTAATAGTGTGTCAGTGGGTGTTATGACAGAACATTCATTGTTACTGATCACCAAATCCAAAATTTTTCCGGTCGAGTTTTTTATTTTGTTATACTGGTAGGCATTAAATATGGACATAAAAATACTCATGTGTCTAGTAATTGAAGAGTTACTATTATTTAAGTCTTGAATGGTAGAACCTAAACCTCCAGTAGCTAGCCAATCAATGTTGGGCAGATTGTAATCACCAAACATATAGAAATTCTGAACATTTCCACTCTCAACAACTGCTTGCAAAAGCTCCAAATATGCAACATAAAGACTTTCGGGAGTTTTTGGTGGAATGTATGCTGAACATATGATATCGTACTTTCCTCTCGTTGCGCTCGGGATACGTACAATTACATGTTCAATGTGTTGGTTTAATAAAATTGTGGGCTCAATTGTGACAGATCCCAGTCCCTTCAGTATCGCAATAAGAGTGCCACCACCATCCTTCTTTAGTGTAGCCTTGCGATCACGATCACACCTATATACGGAATATCGTTTATCAATAAACTCCGAGTCGAGAATTTCAGGGGTTAACCATGTCTCCGTTAGTATTATGATGTCGTAGCAGTTGGATAAAATATTCATAAACAGAACATGCAGTTTTGTGCGAAGCCCCCTGCAATTCTGATAATATATTACTAATTTATCAGCCATAATCATAGATAAAAACTCTAAGCAGTAAATTTGAATAAGTCTGAGCAGGCATAGAATCAATAGTTCTTGTTAAAAAGCGACATATTATTACAGATAATTTTGTGATTGAAGCATACAACCTTAAGTCAAGTACGTTTAAAATAAGCAATAAATATAATGTAAAATTGTAAAATCTCTCTCTTACACAAAATAGCAAGTAGTTAAGATACACGGATAACAAAACAATGAAAAAGTAAAAAGAAGCTACGCAAAGCATGAGAACAGTATATTGTAAAACTGCACAATTTATGAAAACGTATGAACTGGGCACATGCGAGATATATACAATTAAAAAGTATAAAATTGAAAAGCAAACAAACACATCATGGAGTTCATTATTCGTCCCCAATGATAGAATCGTCCTTAGGTGTAGATTCGTCTCTAGTGGCAGCGGCCCCAGGTTTGATCTTACTAAGATCTTGGTGTGACCGAATGGCAAAAGACTTCGTTTGTTCTTTTTCACGGACGAGTATAGTACCATGCTTAACCCACACAAATTTGTAATTATGTTGAGCAGCGACATTTTTACATTCACGAAATAATTGCTTTCTTTTTAACGTGATATGTTCATGCATAAATATACGAAATGATGTTCCAGAGATACCCAGTTGTTCAGACGTCAGTCCCTTACATAAACGAAAGGCGCTAAGGAAATTGTCACGCAAAATACGTGAGGCCAGTTTCACGACAATGTTTTTTGGTTTGTTATTATTCTGGTGCGCGTGAGGAACCCGATGTATTGATATTATATCCTTGATGTTGATATTAAAATTTATTTTAGAGCCAATTTTTTCCAATATTGTAAGTAAATTTTCATGGCGTCTCTCAGGCACATTACATAGCTCCAAGTTGCATTGCCTGGCATTTTGGTCCAAGTAGTCTATTTTCAACATGAGATCGTAGATCAAGCCGTTTGTTTCATCCTCCTTCCTCCGAATGCGCGTTTTTAAATCAGTCTGTTCATCAGACAGCCATTGAACGTTGCTCTGCACTGCGGCTAAGTCATTTGATAAACAGTTGTATTTTCCATCAAGTTCCGTTAGTTGATTCGTAAGCCGAGATTGTTCTAGGCGAATAGACGAAATTTCGTTTCTAATTTCGGAAGTCACCAATGTAATAGCAGTAATCTCGCCTTTAATATTCAGAACATTGTCAGAAATAGTACTGATTCGTGCATCAAGCTCCTTGCGCCACTCTGTCAGAGTATTTTTAAAGTCTAGTGATAACATTTTAAGCGCTTGCGCAAATTCACTTTCTGGTTGTTTACGTTTGCAGCGTACAGACACACTTTGTTCGTCACTAGTTTCAAGCGCCTTAATTAAATCGGAATCAGAATGAGACAATTCTTTCTCGGTTGGATTCATATTTAGTAGGTTTTGGTTAATATCAATACAAATAATACAAGACAAATTTTAAAGAAGTTAAAAAAAGTCTATGTCTCTGGTGGGACTCGATCCAACGACCACTCCGTGCGATGAAGTGTAGCGTCTTATGCCGCTCCGCTAAAGTTTTGTTACGTGGGCTGGCGAAATTTGTGATCGCAATGCGTAGCGCGTTAGATTATGCGCAGGCGACAACGGGGGCAGTGGTGGTCAGCGCGGGAGGTATCGAGTGCTTTGCGGGTTGTCGTAGGTCAGGGACAAAGTTCGTTAATACACTTTTCAAATTTAAGATTTTTTACTCACAGTTTATAATCAATGTAACTTTGTTTTATCCAAGCGGATCACTATAATAATTCACAGTTCGATAGGTCACCACACTGGCTTCAAGTAAAGAGTATTTTATTGATACTACTTTCACTAAAAACTACTTTACTGATTTAAAATCCGAGGAGCAAAAACAACAACGATGTGTGTTACCAATAGCGTACGACGTAAGCGTAAACGTATATGACTTTGTTATATAACATTTTTCATATTGTGGGCATGTTATATAACATTGTTATACCTATAACATTTTACATACATTTTGTTACATGGTCTGTACGCACCTTTACCACTTTACACTTTTAAACCAAAATTGTTGAATATGGGTACAACGCTGCTAAAAATCTCACAACGTTACTCCATCATCGGTACAATTTTACAAGCGTTATGACGTCACAAGGCCTCCCGGATTTAGACGCATGTCAAAATTCATTGATTAAAAAACAAAAAATACGTGTCTATTGTTATTCGGACGGACTAAATAAGTTTCAACTTTCAATTAATTTATGCAGTAAAACAACCAATATTGTATTCCTTAAAGTTGGGACTAAACACTACTCAGTGGTGGACCATTTTTGGATAAAATATCCTGGCTCTACCTGCCCAGACTGGCGATTGAACCCAAGACTCTGCAGATGTGTTTACGGCTTAAGCCGATTTCATTCCACGTTCATAATTATGGCCCAAAATTGCCGAAAGCTGTAAAGAGGGCCCAAATGAAATCATTGGCTCAGCTCATTAATAAGGGACGCGGGAGTGTGTCATCTGGTAACTGCAACCCTGGAACGTAAAGGGCTACTAAAGAATCTCCGTGGATTTTAGTCGGTACGAGTCTGACAGTCCCTCCTGTCCGGCCCTGGACGAGAGGACTCATTAGATTATTTTACCACGATAAAAAAAACAGTCATTAATATATTCACATTTTAGTTTTGATTCGTTTTGTGTTCTGAGTTCCCTTTGAATGGACTGATGCAAAATAAAACACAAATGTTCAACATTTGTGTTTCAAAAAACGATAGGTATTTTTTTAGTCGTAGAAAAACTTTCTGTCACAAAACGGACAACATCGTTAGTTTATCTACTAGAAACAAACGAATAACTAATCCCAGGTGGAATTTCGTGTCCCTTTTGTTAGTTTTAAAAGTTTAAAACGTCGACTTCGTCGGTCAACGACTTTATGCATGTACATTGTAAACCCAGCTAAGTTTTACTCATTGTATTTTAATATTTAATGTGTGAAAATATCTTAGCATCATTTTCTTTAATTCTTGTTTCTCAAACACATCATCTTTTCTATTTAAAAAATATTTATTTCTTTTAAATTCTGCTAGAAACCTACCTCAAAGGCCATAATTTAATCCAGAATATCATGCAATATAAAAATATAAAATGAAGTTTTAAAAAGGCGCAATAAATTCTGGTTTTGTGAAACTCCTTTGATTACTATTATAATGTGCTTTTGATATGCTCCGAGGATCAAAAAGATCTTACGATAACAATTTCTTCAGTAATTGTGTCATAGACCTCAATTAGGATGATCTCATTTGTATTAAGCCGAGATCTTTGATCTGTCTCGGCCTTGAGTGTGTCGCACAAACGTGCATTCGAACTATGGTGTTGCAATACAGTTTTTTCGCACAAGCGTTCATCGCACATCCGTTTTTCGGACTAACATAGTACACTCTATAACAGATGTTTAAGCCTTGTAGTCATAAATATCTACACTATTTATTAATTTATATACAGAAGCTGTTGGTGTACCTTTGTTAATAAATAAATAGATGACAAAACCACAAACTGCTAAGCATGGAGTCTGGGGTTCGATTTTTTCTTGGTCAAGACCTATCATGTTAACGTAACATTTTAAGATAATTGTTATGACTGAATATGTTATCATTAATTATGAATTCATATTGGGTAATTGGGAACATCTTGGAAGTGTGGCGGCAGTTCTTCAACCTATTTCTGATGGTAGTAAGTGAGCAAGTCAGTAGGTATGTAGAAAGGCAGTAGTTTTATGGGACTGTCTTATGTAATTTTACACACTTAAACCATTTGTTCTGGGATTCCGGGAGGGTTGGCGCTCTTTGGCGGAGGCGTACGTGCAACAGTGGACGGCAATATGCTGATAATATACCTAGACCATTTGTTCTACAAATATGAGTTTAAATTTTTGGGAAATATACGATTAAGTACCTACATAATTTTCTAACTTATCAAGGAAAAACAATGAAATAACAATGTTATAACCACGGTAATATTAAGTTATAACCTACGTACAGCGCCATCTATCGTTGTCGACAGTTAACTAAAGATCTGTAACCGTATACAGAGGGAATTTCCCAACTGGAACATGAAATGGATGGCCAAATCTAAAACTATAAGGAATAGCCAAAAACTCTCAAAGGAGTCTCGAGGCCGATTTTGACACTTCTATATTTCTGCTTGCATCTGTACTTACATAATTTGGATTTTAGTTTGGATTTCGTCATAAAGTTTGAAGGAAATTAACTATGCAACTCAGAGGCAACCGTAATCTCATAAATACGTCTCCGTTGCAACATTCTATTCTCGTTTCAGATTAATCCCGAGATTTGTGTCATATGCCAAGTTTGAATTAAGTCTCTTGCCAGCTATATCTTCATAATTCAAGTCAAAGATATACGTTCAAAGTCAAACCATTTATTTATTTTGTAACTGCATGCATGTATGTACCTTTATCTAAGTGTGTGTGTGTGTGTGGAACTATCCTTTAAAATGCATGTATTATGAAATCGCAAGTTAGTATGAGAATTAAATCAGCCAAAGCAACACCTCGTTAAGTTTATTTCCGCCCTTACAAACAAATCTAAACCCTATCACCAAGACAGATAAATCTATATTAAATTAACACTGTATTTTACTTCCCGCACTGTGTGGAGCGAAAGGTTCAGATCAGGCTCTTACTGACTAAAAATTAACCTGTTCCATCATTTATTGCCACGCTTAAAATAGCTGGAGAGCTACTGAACCCTGTGACTAACGGTCTTCCTGTAAGGTTAGAAATTTGTACACGTAATATTTATAGCATGCTAAGAGCAATAGCGACGACCTGGCAGGCGTCAGCCGTGCACATCATTAGACAATTTAATTTTCAAAGTGTAAAAAAAATTGAAAAAAAAAACTTGTTCCTGTAAGCTTAAAAATTTAACAGGATGTAATTTATTTATTGTAAATCTTGGAAAAAAAAATGACAGGCGATTACAAGGTGCACAAGTATGTGACAGGCGAATTGAAAAGTTCAAAGTTGATGAGGAAAAATAAACTTTCTCCTGTAAGATCAAAATTATCTCGCGTTTGGCTGAACTGATTTTAATGCCGTTTTCAGAAAAGTGTGCGTTACATTCCGCGAAAGGTTTTAATATACAGGGTGAATTTTTCAACTGGGCGTGGATGGCTATCTCCGAAACAATGAGGAATATCGAAAAACGTTTCAAAGGAATCTCGAGGCCGATTTTGACGAAAATAAAACTGCATCGTTGGATTTTAGAAAAATCAATAATCCTGGCCAGGAATCGAACTCGCTGATTTTGGAAAAAAAATCACAGCCTGTATTATTACACCATTTGATAGTGTTGCTAATAAGGATCAAATTCTGGGAAGTGATCATATAAGGCAAACTTAAGAAAATAGCAGATTTTCATGAAATTGCTATATTTCTATGTTACTATGTTCAACTGAGCCATAACTTATTTATAATTGTTTTCAATAATTCAATGGATTTGATGTCTCAACAATCCCAGTGTATTCAGCAATGCGAAATTATTGAGTTGGACAAAAATAAGCGTTATTTCAAAGAAGAAACGGTTAACTTATGTTCCGAATATGTTATCGTCTTGAACATTCATCAGTTTCTTTTTTCAATTATACGTTTTCCTAAAGTTTGCCGTATATGATTACTTCCCAGAATTTGATCCTTATTAGCAACACTATCGAATGGTGTAATAATACAGGCTGTGATTTTTTTTTCCGAAATCAGCGGGTTCGATTCCTGGCCAGGATTATTGATTTTTCTAAAATCCAACCATGCAGTTTTATTTTCGTCAAAATCAGCCTCGAGATTCCTTTCAACGTTTTTCGATATTCCTCATTGTTTCGGAGATAGCCATCCACGCCCAGTTGAAAAATTCACCCTGTATATTAAAACCTTTCTCGGAATGTAACGCACACTTTTCTGAGATCGGCATCAAAATCAGTTCAGCCAAACGCGAGATAATTTTGATCTTACAGGAGAAAGTTTATTTTTCCTCATCAACTTTGCACTTTTCAATTCGCCTGTCACATACTTGTGCACCTTGTAATCGCCTGTCATTTTTTTTCCAAGATTTACAATAAATAAACTACATCCTGTTAAATTTTTAAGCTTACAGGAACAAGTTTTTTTTTTCAATTTTTTTTACACTTTGAAAATTAAATTGTCTAATGATGTGCACGGCTGACGCCTGCCAGGTCGTCGCTATTGCTCTTAGCATGCTATAAATATTACGTGTACAAATTTTTAACCTTACAGGAAGACCGTTAGTCGCAGGGTTCAGTAGCTCTTGGACTAAAATAACAATTACCCAAAGACAATATTTTATATTTCTATTGTTGTATGCCCTAAAATTGTATGCCTTAAATTATTGTATTTGTGATTACTCACTGAGTTGAAAATTGTTTTACCTAATTGGATTATTGCTTATGTTCATTGTTTGGTTATCAAACATTTTGTTTTATGAGGTTTTGTTCTAGTATCCCGATTTGTAGTTCTATTCAATAAAGGGAGTTTGTGTTCGAATTAGAGGCGGTATACGTGCCAGATGTACTAGTAATTTTTTGCTAAACCGGGTCTCTTTCTTCACCGTGTCCTCCGGGCGATCCTCACAGTGGTGACACCCAGGCGTTTCTTCCCTCCATATACAATCTTTTGTTAAGGTTCGCTGCCGCATTTCACTTTGCAAGTACCTAACGCGCGTTGCAGCACTTGCGGTCATACTGTATTAATTTTGTACATTAATTGCATCATCACCAGGTACTCTCAAAATGGTGAAAGAAAATTTTGTTAGAATAAATGACGTGTCTTTCAGCCAAAAATTTGAATACAAGTGCATTTTACCCACATAAATTTTGATAAAATATAACTGTTTGAAATTTTGGGAAATTTTAATGCTTATTTTAATCGCTGTAAAGCTTGCCAGTTCCAGTTATTTCGCGAGCGTTTTTGTACACTTCACTGATTTCATTAAAATTCTGTTTGTAAGTACATTAGTACTTTTAATGGTAGCCTAGGTGCGTCAACATTTTAATTTGAATGTTTTCAGTTATAAGGTATTCCTAAAAGGGTTAATGGACTGAATATTGAGTGCTAGGCTTAATTGTTTGAAAATAGAGCGCCTGTGTAAATAAGCAATGATTTGAATAAAATGTTGGATTTGTTTTTTTCGTGTGAAAATTCTCATGGATTTCCTCCGCCAGGGTTAAACGGAATGGCATCTGAGTCTCGAAATCATCATTATCATCATAAGCCTATAATGTTCTCACTGCTGGGACACAGGCCTCCTCTCTCTGAGAGGGGTTGGGCCATAATCCACCACGCGGGCCCAGTGCAGGTTGGTAGATGTTACATGTCTTCGAATTCGATGGTTCTAAGACATGCCGGTTTCCTCACGATGTTTTCCTTCACCGTTTTGAGAGCACTGGTGATGAAATAAATTACACAAAGTAATGCGCCTGGCTGAGTTCGATCCTCGACTTATTATTATATTTTTTTATTTTTTGTTTTTAAAGTAGCAACAGAAATACATTACCCGTAAAAATAAACGATGTAACTTTCATGGTTCATGACACACTTGCTGATGACAGACGGACAACGGACGGACAGTGGAGTTAGTAACAGGATCCTGTTTTACCTTTTGTGGACGAACGTATATAAAACCAAATCGTAATCTTACCAAGTCCCCAAACCCTTCCTCCACGGAACTCCCCCTCGAACTTCATGCCATCAGCTCGCCAAAACACCCCGTGACCATGGAACCAGCCTTGCATGAACTCGCCTTCGTATCTGGAAACAAATGTATAATATAAATAAATATATAAATAATATTCCACAACTATCACACAACGCCATCTAGTCCCAAGCTAAGCAGAGCTTGTGTTATGGGTACTAGACAACTGATAAACATACTTATATATTTCTAAATACATACATGTTATAGATAAATTACACCCAGACACAGAACAAATGATCATGCTCATCACACAAACGTATGTCCTGGGTGGGAATCGAACCCACGACCCCCGGCATAGCAGTCAGGGTCACTAACCACTAGACCAACAGGCCAGTCTCAGTATATTATTATTATTATCATATACTAGCTGTTGCCAACGTCTTCGCCCGCATACAACTTGAAAATTATCTCATGGGAACATAAAATCGGGATAAAACTTTTGTAAAATCTTATGTGTAGAACAAAATTTTATCAAAATCCCTTCAGTAGTTTTTGCGTGAAGAAACAAACATCCATCCATCCAAACAAACTTTCACGTTTATTATATTAGTAGGAAGTATGATACACTTACACACATATCAGGCAGTGTTATTAGGTTCTGGGTTAAAGAATCTTCGGTAGCAGTCACGGATTTTTGCCTGGTTGAAAACTATTTATACCCGATTGATTGCCCTGTCAGAAATTGGACTACAACTCTGTCTACAATACGGCCGACGTAACTTGGCGAGTCCGAACTTCGCGCAGAAGGCTGCGCAATAACCTTTTTTAGGAACCAAATGGCGACGTGCGGGAGCGGTGGTCTAGGCTAGAGATTGACCTTATGTTAATACAATCGACCCTTTATCGATCAAATATCGTAATCCATAAGTTTCACTTAGAATTTATTGATTTTTGTTTATGTAATATATGAAACGAAACAAGATTTACAAATGAATGAGATTTCGACTTTAGTATAAAAATAAACTAAAAAAAAAATAGTATTTTCTTAGTTGAAAGTCATGATTAACTTATATATCAGTTATCTATTCATGACTACTTGAGTAACAACTGTTTGAGAAATTTAATACCTCTTTATATAATTGAAAATAAATATATTATTGAAACTTAATTTCGATCGATTTGAAGAAAATCGATAAAATAACACCCTCAGAACACGCGTATTGGACATCCCTTTTTGATTACTTCGTAAAGCTTCGTGCGTATTCGGCAATGCTCGGAACACGATATTGTCTCGGTCACACGTTAGCGTCGGTGTCGTGTTGGTGTCGCTATCTCTGTCTTGAGCGCAGTCGATTACAAAAGTTTTCGTTGTTACTGTTAAGTTTTATTGGTATTTTTAAATTTTCTGTGATAGTGTTTAAGATTGTTTTTACTGTTATTAAGTTCTATTAGTATTGTTAAGGTGTTTGTTTAGTTTTTAAGATCGTTTTGTGTGTTATTTGCAAGTGTCAGTTGGCACTACCCAGTACAATAAACCAGTATAATAAAATGACAATAACAGTTTTCTTCACGATTGTACATGCGCTAAAGTTCGCAGAGCCTATGTTCAGACTCGCCAAGATACGACGGCCGTATTGTACCTCTTCCGGGATTACAGGTTTTATTTTTATCGTGGTAAAATCACCAAATGAGTCCTGAGTCAGACGTGTACTGACTGAAATCCACGGTGATCCCTTAATAGCCATTTACGTTCCAGGGTCACGGTTACATGATGAGCCAGTCGCAGTGGCTAAGCGTTCGACTGTTGCGCAGCGTATCGCGGAATTGATCCCCGCACGGACTTAATTGTATGGCCTACAAGTACTTGTTTTGTATCTGGGTGTTTGTGTATGTGAGTTTCTATGTTTGTGAACGCACCCCCGTCACAGGAGATTAGCTATAATTCCTAGTATGGGGCAACGTTTTCAAAAAGGAAAGAAAAATAGTAAAAAATCCTTAATAAAATATATTTCCTCCTTTCATCACATTCATTTATATCCATTAGGCTTAGAATGAAGGCACCTACTTATTAAGAATGGCATCTGTCTCACTGCTATAAATCCTAGTTAGATAGGTCTTGCTTTAGTCAAAAGGCAATATTGTAAGTTTGTATTTTTAATTATTTTGGTGTACAATAAAGTTTATTCTATTCTATTCTAAAGGCTGTACGACCTCAGAACTAATGGAGTTAAATCAGGAGTTGATTTTAGGCACAAAAGAATTTTGCTTTCATTCTTGTGTCGCAAATAATTAAGCTTTTTTTTTAATAGGATGAAAAATTTTACTACGGTCAGTAATTGTACCTGCAATCTTATAATTCATTACACCAGACAATTTAGTCCGCGCGGTCATGCTGGCGTTTTCATAGGTATAAAGTAAGACTTAACAGCCAAACATTTCACATTATGTACTAAAAGGACTCTGAGCTAAGTTCCAGATAGAATAGAATAGCAGATGAACATGGCGAAACTATAATAAATCTCCTTATTGGAGTATAGGACCCTAAAAGAAAATTAAGTGTAGAAAAGTTCAATAGCCATTCACATAGCCACAATTATTATCATTTGTCTGTAACAATAAATGTTATTTCTTTCTTCTTTTATTCTTTTTATTACCGCTTCAATTTGTCTAGACCCAAAAACTATAGAACTGTAGAGATTTGCCAGTTCACAATTAATGTTGCCAGACGTAAATAATTTCCAAATCGCCCTTTTGGAGGATTGCTTTAATTAAAACTCTCTCAGATGGGATCTATGTTTGGCTTCAGATGTTTCTCATTCGCGAAGAAAAGTTCACTAACTTATCCAAGAAAAATACTTTAAAACCGACTTATTAATTTAAAACAGACTGAAACTTGAATAGTTATATCGTTTAGTTATCTTTTCGTACTTATAAAGAAGTACAAAAACTATTTATTTAATAACTTGTATTCCCTCCGCGAGCTCTTATTACTGCTTCCATACGGTTCTTCATCGATCGGATGAGAGTCACGATCACATGTTGTGGTATATTATCCCATTCCTCTTGGATTGCATTTTGCAGCTGGCTAAGTGTTTCTGGGGCTGGATCTCTTGCTCGAATTCGTCTCTTTAATTCATCCCATAGATGTTCAATGGGATTCATGTCCGGGCTTCTTGCTGGCCATACCATAATGGAGATACCGACTTCGGTAAGATAATCTCGTACGACGCCCGCGGTGTGAGCTCTAGCATTGTCGTGCATGAATATGAAGTCGTTGCCAATAAAATGTGCATAGGGCATCACATGAGGTTCAAGACACTGTTCGATGTACCGATGAGAGTTTAGTGCAGGCAGCCGTGGCCCAGACACAAAGGCAAGTTCTGTCTTACCGTCGGCGCTGATTCCTCCCCAAACCGTCCACGAACCGCCACCATAGCTGACCTTTTCTTCAATGCAGCATTGTGCAAAGCGTTCTCCATCTCTTCTGTAGACCTTGTTCCTTCCGTCGTTACCATACAGCATAATTTTACACTCATCAGAAAACAGTACTTTGCTCCACTGAAGGTATGACCAAGTTAGGTGCTCGCGTGCAAAGTTAAGGCGCGCTCTTCGATGGTCTGCAGTTAATTTCGGCCCATTCGCTGGCTTATGCGGTGCCAATCCGCGTTCCTTCAACCTTCTTCTTATTGTAGAGTCACTTACAGCTACTCTTCGTACAACGCGAAGCTGCTGCTGCAGTTGAAAAGCGTTAAGGCGTCGATTTCGTAAAGAAGTTGTTACAATAAATCGATCATCTCGCTCAGAAGTGACCCGATTCCTGCCAGATCCTGAACGGCGCGTGAACGAACCAGTCTCCCGATAGCGTTTGTAGACTCTATGAACAGATGATAAGCTTAGATGCAATCTTGCAGCCACAACACGCTGACTAAGTCCAGAATCCAGCAATGCCACCACTTGGGCGGCTTCTGCGGGCGAAGTATCCATATGTTTTAGAAAAAAAGGTTGCACTCCAGGAGTGCCGGTAGAAGTGAAAACTTTTTTGTTACTATGTTTTATTTTTAATTTGAATGACGTCTTACTCATTTTCGATCAGGGTCAAGTGACCCTGACGGTCACGTGACCCTGACGGTCACGTGACCCTGACGCGAGTTTTAAATTTTTTACCCATTACAGAAAAAGTGTACAACGCCGCTAAAGAAGTTTTCACTTCAAAAAAAGTTTTTTCAGACGTCCCAAAGTCACAGTAAATGAAATAAGAAACAGAAAGTTTAAAGACAAGCGCTAATTTTTAGTTTTTAAACGAGAAACGTACTCCAACCCTAAATACACATTTGTCTCAAAACAGTGATTAATTTCATTTATAGGATAAACAAATGAAATTATTTCGAATTTTGATTTTTTTCTTCTTACTGTAATGACCAAACTGCCAGCTACACAGTAATGTTTTTTTTTCATGGAATTAATTCTCTTTTGTAAAAAATTAGGACAAAAACAATAAAAACGAAAGTGTTTCGATTTTTTTGATGAGAAGTGTATTTTAATTGGATCGCTGAAGCAAGTTTTCGTTTAAATTTTCCTTTCTTCTTTCCCAACTTCTGTAAAACCAAGAACTTGAAAAGTCAAGCCAAGTCAAGTCATCGATCACATGCGACATCTAAAGACTAGCTTTTGACCACGTTTTTAATAACAGCCCATTCCATCTTACAAAGAGGAGCCCAGTGCCCTAACACTCGGAACATATCGATTTTATTACCAGCCTTTACCTAACTATGACACATTAAATTCCTAGGTAACACGAAAACCCTGGGTTAAACTGTGTTATCATCGTCATAAAATCAGCCAAAGGACGTCCACTGCTAAAAAGTGTTCAAAAAGTAGAAAAAAAAATTAAGATGTTTCATTTCTTACAAAAAAAAGGAAGCTATATTATGAAGTATTATTCTTATTCAAATTCACCTTTGAGACAAATTCGCCGAGATGTTTGAAACCTTTACCTTGTTTTACGCCTCATCCTATTTGTTGAGAGATACTGATCCAATACGTGGGTACCAGAAAGTCAAATAACATTCTTTACTTTACCTTTTTTGTTCAGTGTGCCGCGTTTTTACTTAGAGGACGGACGTGTGCCTCTCGCGATCGCGTGCGCTAGTTAACAAAGTGCAAACGCATCACAACATTGTAGCCGACCCGTGCGTCAACCGTTCGCTCGGAGTGGTCGCGATGACCCAGATAGTGTTTGTACGAAAAATGCTTGATCGACATATTATTTGTTAAGGCGAAGACATATTTCATCAACATGGCTTCGCAAACGCAAACAATTAAGCTAACAACTAAGCTGGAACATGAGCTGTTTAAGTATTACAGCGAAGAAAAAGCAAAGCGAGAAGAATTACAATGTCAAGTAATGGAGCTTAAAGCCGAAATGAAAAGGCTGCAGGAAATTTTAAAAAACCAAGCTGAGCAAGAGAAAAATAAGGCATCTGAAAAGGCCAACAAAGAAAGTTCACCCAAACCTGTCGAATATGAGACGGACGAGGATGAACTAGCCAGGGAAACGGAGTGGATAAGGATTGAAAATAAAAGAAAAAAACGGAAACTGAACCGTACGCTCACTCCTCCTTCCGATCAAACCAGTAACGGTAATGATGAACAAGGGAACATAAAAGCCAAAAGAATGCCGAAGCCACCCCCAATAATAGTGGAGGGTGTCAAAAATTACCAGTCATTCTACGACTTAATAGCCAGTACTCAAGGTGACGCATTCACTATAAAAATGATGAACGGCGATAGCGTCAAAATAAATGCAACCAATGAAGATGCCTACAGAGAGATTACGAAGCTAATAACCTCAAATAATTTACTGTGGCACTCGTATGAGAACAAACAAGCCAGACCAATACGAGTGATGGCCAAAAAGTTGCATCATACATGCCAGCCAGAAAGAATCGTAGAGTACTTGAAAAACAAGGGCTACAAAATTGAAAACGCTGTTAGCAAATTAAGTTGGAGGAAAAAAGAACCACTCAACATGTTTATGTTGTCATTCGAAAAAGACGAAGACATAAACAAAGTTTATGGAATCACCAATATTCTAGGGTGTAAAGTTGAAATTCACCCACTTAGAGCATCTAAGCTAGTTCCTCAGTGTAAAAGATGCCAAGCCTATGGACACACCCAGAAGTACTGTTCGAAAGAACCAAGGTGTGTCAAGTGCACGGGCAAACATCTCACAAGAGACTGCATGAAACCAGCGCAAGATAAACCAAAATGTGTCCATTGTGGCGAGGCTCATCCAGCTAACTATAGAGGGTGTATAGTAGCAAAGGAGATGCAAGTATTAAAAAGCAAACATACTAAAAAGCAAACTGCATCCAGACCATTAAAGCATACCGAACCATCAGCTACCAAGGAAGCTACCGAAAAGAAAGGAATGAACCACCAACCAACCAAGCAGCCCTTGTACTCTCAAGTAGTCACAAACAACGTGGAATCAAGTTCGGAAACAAAACTCGACAAAATTTTAAGCCTAATGTCAACATTTGATCAACGGCTTAAAAAACTAGAAATGAGTTCCAAAAAAGCTCCTATTCATCTGCAGAAATGAGTAACAACGTCAAGATTATGACCTGGAATGCTAATGGACTGCTACATAACCAACAAGAGTTACAAGTCGTCCTAGATACAGAAAAGATAGATATATGCTTAATATCTGAATCACACTTTACACGACAATCGTTTGTAAAATTTCAAGGTTACAAGATATATCACGCCCTGCATCCAGATAACACTGCGAGAGGAGGCAGCGCTGTTATAATTAGAGAAAACATACATCACTATGAACAGACCAAATGTGAAGATCAAGAAATGCAAGTGATCGGTATAACTATTAAAACGAAGAGATACGACTTGGTTACTGTAGCAGCTATATACATTCCCCCAAAACACGCACTAAAAAAAGAGCAATACAAAACACTCTTATTGCGACTTGGAAATAAATTCATATTAGGTGGAGACTTTAATGCCAAGAACACCTATTGGGGCTCTAGGCTTACTACCACAAAAGGCAGAGAGCTGCTTAATGCTATACGAGAAACAAAATCAGAGGTTCTATCAACTGGAAAACCGACATATTGGCCAACTGACTCAAGGAAAATTCCAGATTTAATTGACTTTTTTATATACAAAGACATACCCTCGGAGTTTATAACTGCTGAAGAAGGCTTCAATATGAATTCTGATCACTCACCAGTCATTTTACATATGAGTGAACATATCCAACATAGAGAAGGTAATCCGGTTCTCGTGAACAAGTCCACTGACTGGGAATCCTTTAAAATAGACTTAGACAGTAAAATAGACCTAAATATATTTATTAATGATAAGGATCAACTTAATCTCGAACTAAGCAAATTTATTGTAGATGTCCAACAAACTGCATGGGCTAATACAACCGATAATAAAAGAACTTTAAAAGTTAATAGTTACCCAAAAGAAATAATAGATCTGATTAAAGAAAAAAGAACCTTGAGAAAAAAGTGGCAGCAAAACAGGTTTCCGCAAGATAAGACACTGTTGAACAACATCACTAAAAAAATTAGAAACGCAATTAAGAAAATTCGTGACGAAAACTTGACTAGGCACCTCCTTCAACTGACTAATGATCGATCGACTGATTATTCATTATGGAAAGCCACAAGAAACCAAAAACAACCTATTGCTCACATACCACCAATAAAAGAACTGAATGGACAGTGGGCAATAAGTAACCAGCAAAAAGCGTCAAGATTTGCTCAACACTTAGAGGAAACCTTTACACAAACCGAGAACGAAGACCAAAATTTCCACTTTGAACAACCACAGCAAGCAGACCAAGATATAAAACTTGTAACAACAAAAGAAGTATGTAAGGTAATCAGAGATCACATCAGCCCAAAAAAATCCCCTGGTTATGACCTTATCACAGGGGAAATCCTAAAGAACCTACCAAGGAAAGCATTGGTAAAACTTACCAAAATTATCAATGCTTCTTTTAGACTAAAGCATGTTCCAGACCTATGGAAGGTTGCAGAAGTAATCATGATCCCCAAACCAGGGAAACCACCTCAAGATGCAACGTCATACAGGCCTATCTCCTTGCTGCCAGTGATGTCAAAGCTATTCGAGAAATTACTACTGAAACGACTGAAACCTATTATAGAAAATAGTAACATTATACCCGACTATCAATTTGGATTTAGAGAAAAGCATTCAACGATAGATCAGGTACATAGGATTACAACAGTAATTGAAAAAGCTCTTGAAGATAAGAAAGTATGTGCCACCGTATTTCTAGATGTAGCCCAGGCTTTTGACAAAGTTTGGCACGAAGGATTAATTTATAAACTTAGAACTATGTTGCCAAAACAGTATGCAGATATACTAGAATCGTATATAACTGGTAGAGTCTTTAGAGTAAGACAGGAAAATGCCTGTTCTGAACTGAAGGAAATAAAAGCTGGTGTTCCACAAGGAAGTGTTCTAGGCCCTGTCCTGTACCTATTGTACACGTGTGATATACCAGAACTAGAAAATGCAACTGTTGCTACTTTTGCTGATGATACCGCAATAATGTCCACCGGAGCGAGTCACAAAGAAGCTGTGGTAACAGTACAAAAAGCAATAAGTCAATTCTATGACTGGACCAAAAAGTGGAGGATTAAGTTGAATGAAACAAAATCCATTCACATTGACTTCACTAATAAAAAACCAGAATACAACCCTGTGTACATAAACAACAAAACTGTTCCGTATGAAAACACAGCCAAATATCTTGGTATGACCTTAGATGCAAAGCTTCGCTGGAAAGCCCATGTCAAAAAGAAAAGAGAAGAATTAGAAATTCGTTACAGAAACATGAACTGGTTACTAGGAAGGCATTCCGCGTTATCAGTTTCTAACAAAATCCTGCTCTACAAATCAGTCCTTATGCCAATATGGACCTATGGCATACAACTATGGGGTTGCGCCAAAGAAAGCAATGTAGAAATTATACAAAAATTCCAGAACAAAGTACTCAAGAACATCGTGAACGCGCCTTGGTACATAAGAATTGACGACATCCATCGGGACCTTAATATAGAGTTCGTAAACAGCATAATCCAAAAATATGCAGAAGCCCATGAACATCGGCTTCATCATCACGTAAATGTCGAGGCCATCCAGCTCCTTGATAATACGAACCTAGTAAGAAGGCTGAAAAGGACTAAGCCTTTTGAGTTAGTGTAGTGTAATTTATTTGTGACTACAGTGAGTGAAAATTAGTGCCTAGCTATTTATATGGACACAATAAGAAAGTGACTTCCCCTTAACAGACGCTAAGTAAACGCAATGGACGTGCTCTTAGATATAAATTTACTGTTAGCAAATTAAGTTAGATATAAATTGCTTATTAGCCTATTTAGGCTAGATTGTAATATAATAACTAAGTGAAAAAAAAAAAAAAAAAAAAAAAAAAAAACCTTTTTTTTTGATAAAAATATAAAAGTCGGGAATTCTTTCGAGTTTTTCTTGTCAACTTATATATTAATTTATAGGAAGTCTTCTACGATCTCAAGTAAGGTAGACGATAACATTTAATTGTAGTGACTCGCTCTGGTGGATTGCCGTTACATCGAGGTATTGGAGTCAAGGAACAACGAATGCAGTACAATATCCTCAACGCTCTGCCGGCGCCCATGGCTATAATCTCCACTAAGATTGAAAATATACGAGAGAGATAACAATTTTCATATTTTACTTTTTCGCCCATATTCACCTCAATCTTTTGAATTTAAAAACTGTTTTCTAAAAAATGTGACTGCCTTCAAAAACAACCATAAAAAAGGGTAAAATAACCTACAAAACTTTACTTTCGGAAGTCGGTGACTTTTTTTTTATTTCATTGTCTCTTTTGCCACCGACTTCCGAAAGAAAAGCTTTGTAGGTTATTTTACCCTTTTTTGTGGTTTGTTTTTGAAGGCGGTCACATTTTTTTTAGAAAAAGTTTTTATTTTACTCTTTTTATTTTAAACTAGTGTTTGCCCGCGGCTTCGCTTGCGTTAATTTAGAATTTGAGAAACAATACGGATCGTGTAAGTGGCGCCATCTGGAATATGAACGTAATTGTTTTCTCGGCAACAGCTCTCTTCTGTTATTCGGGATGAAAGATACCCTATATCCGTGTTTATACTCCTGACAACGTTTATGCTAAATTTTGGGACGATCGATTCAGTAATAGGTAGTAATGCGTGAAAAGGCAAAAAAACAAACATACTTGCATTTATAATATTAGTTTAGATCAATAATGTTCGGGGTCGCGGGATTATTTCCTTACCGTGACCCCGGAACATAACAGGCTACTGAAGGAAACCGTGGATTTTAGTCAGTAGAAGTCTGACAGTGGCCCTCCTGCCCTGCCCGGGGTGGGAGGACTCATTTGATGATTTTACCACGCTAAAAAAAAAAAGATCAATAATGTTATAGGAACATAGTTTGCATAGGAAACATCCTTTGACCATTTGAGCGACACTAATTTCAAAGATCCGTGTTTATCTTAAACATTAGACTATCATTTTTTGGTCAATTTACAGTATCGATGCAATTTGTTAACGAAATTAAACGAACGATAGCATTGCTCTTCTCCCTTTAGCATACCGCGTGATTCTTAAAAATAGCTAATTATTTAACTCGATGAGTACAACTTGTCGACATTTAAAACAATATCTATGCACTGGTTTGAGCACCAATTCAAAACATAAATAAACACAAAATAATAGAAACACTGATTGTTTTCGAATCTTTAAAATTCTTACACCTCTAAACAATTACAATTAAAAAAAATATCTAACTTACCTACTATCTACAATTTAAAATCAGCGTAAATATATCCTAGAAAACTATTGAAAAAGATTAGTAATAAATTAAAATTGAGAATAATATTGAGATAAAAGTATGCATAATTTTTTTTTAGTGTTTTGAAACTGTCAGGTTAAATAAAAACAAAAAAAAGAAAACCAAAAAGTGAAAAAGAAAATTTCAAGATTTGATCTTGAGACCTATAGCACGAAAGTCAAGCGGGTTACCAACCAGACTGGCTGGTTCGCTGACAGTAGATTTCAAACAGCGGTTCTTATACAAATGTCAACAATGACTGAAAATCAACATATTATAACATTGCTAATCCCCCAAGGGGAATAGCGTAATTATACATATCCTGTTAATTGAAGAGCAGTTTAAGGAATATTTGAGGAAAAAATTAATAAATAATATCCAGTGGTTTAGCTTCCAACTCCCAACAAACATTTAAAAACAACAAAATTCAAAATTGCTTATCTCCCAGGGAAAATAGCAAAATAATACATAGCCTATTAACAGAAGCATAAATTGGGAATATTTGAGGAAAATTTTATCGACAACTTTACAGTAGTTTCGGAGATAGATCAACTCAAAAAAACATAAAAAATTTCGAAAAAAAAAGTTGATTCGGCATCAGAATCGATCCCTCATCTTGAAAAAAATACAAAAAGAAAAAAATATTCAATGTACAGGAATGACAGCTCTACGATTTTTAACCGACTTCAAAAAAAGGAGGAGGTTCTCAATTCGTCGGAATCTTTTTTTTTTTTTTTTATGTATGTTCCCCGATTTCTCGAAGACGCCTGGACCGATTTGGAAAATTTTTCTTTTGTTTGAGATGGTATACTTTCCAATTGGTCCCATGATCATCAGGTCAGGATCTGATGATGGGATCCCAGGGAAATCGAGGGCAACCTTCAAATTTTATAGGCACACAGTACCATTTTCATAATTATTTTCTAAAGCTGTTCAAGTATTTGCATCCGATAATCATCATCTCAGGTGGATGAGCTGATGATGGAAGGTACAACTCCTCTAGTAAGGAGTCGGCATCGACTGATTTAGTAAATTATGTTTGTGTTCGCATATCTCCGGAACTACAAGTCCGATTTAAGTAATTCTTTTTATGTTGTACTAGGTATCGTTCAACTTAAGGAATACTGCAAGTTTCATCAAAATCGGTTCAGTAGTTTTTGAGATAGGGAAGGAATGAAGATGTTAACGATGTTATTACCGGTGCTACGGATTTCTTACATACTCGTATGTAAGAAAATTATGTATTTGACAAGAATTTTGGTTGAATATTAATTTATACTAAAAAGAGTTAAATAAAAACTTTTTCAAAAAAAATGTAACCGCCTTCAAAAACAACCACAAAAAAGGGTAAAATAACCTACAAAACTTTTCTTTCGGAAGTCGGTGGCAAAAAAACAATGAAATTAATAAAAAAAAACCACCGACTTCCGAAAGAAAAGTTTTGTAGGTTATTTTACCCTTTTTTGTGGTTGTTTTTGAAGGCGGTTACATTTTTTTTGAAAAAGTTTTTTATTATATGTAAAGATAAAGATATTCAACCACAATTCTTGTCAAATACATAATTTTCTTACATGTGCACTAGAATTTTGTAATCCGTAGCACCGGTATATCATCGTTAACATCTCTTTCATTCTTTCCCTATCTCAAAAACTACTGAACCGATTTTGATGAAACTTGCAGTATTCCCTAAGTTGAACGATACCTAGTACAACAAAAAAAGAATTACTTAAATCGAACTTGTAGTTCCGGAGATATGTGAACACAAACATAATTTACTTAATCAGTCGATACTGAGTCCTTACTAGAGGAGTTGTACATTCCATCATCAGCTCAGCGACATGAGATGATGATTTCCATATTTCTACGTGAGAGCCAATAAAATTTGAGGGTTGCCCTCGAGTTCTCCGAAATCCAATCATCAGATCCTGAAATGGTGACAATGGGACCACACGGGAAGCACCAGCTTTCGAATAAAAAAAGAATAATGAAAATTGGTTTACTCAGTCGCAAGTTATGAGGTAACAAACATAAAAAAACAGTCGAATTGATAACCTCCTCCTTTTTTTGAAGTCAGTTAAAAAACTATGTATGAGCCAATAAAATTTGAAGGTTGCTCTCGATTTCTCCAAGATCCAATCATCAGATCCTGAAATGGTGACAATGGGACTACACGGGAAGCACCAGCTTTCAAATAAAAAAGAATCATGAAAATCGGTTCACTCAGTCGCAAGTTATGAGGTAACAAACATAAAAAATAGAGTACTGTGTAAAATAGTGAATTGAAAACCTCCTCCTTTTTTTGAAGTCGATTGAAAAACTAAGCGCCTCAATTATGGTACCTACGTAATAACGAAGAGAAAGAAAGTGTATCTACCGACGACGCAAAGTATTTGAGCTTACAATCTCATTAAGGCCAGGTTCCAGTACAGTCCGCAGCTATGAGCGCACTACCTCAGCCCCCGCAAAGGGGCGGGGCAAGTCGACAGCGGTGCGGGCGGGAGGGACCGTGTGTGTATATGCCACAGCGTAGCGTAATGCAGTAAGTCAATTACGTACGAGTGTGTCTGGATTAGATTTTCGTAAAATGATATTCGAGATAGTTTTGATTTTACAAAGTGCATACAATGGAGTACTTTCTTAGGCAGCAGTATATTTAATATGTGCCGAGTTTGGGCTCGTTTTGTTATGATGACATCTTACCTGCGGACTTGATGTAGTGACCTGAAGGTCTACATCGGTGACTGCCACTGGAACTCGGCGACGGATCGAACTAGATGTGCCGAGTTTGGGCTCATTTTGTTAGTTATGATGAGATCTTACCTCCGGACTTGATGGAGTGACCTGAAGGTCTACATCGGTAACTGCCACTGGAACTCGGCGACGGATTGAACTAGATGTGCCGAGTTTGGGCTCATTTTGTTAGTTATGATGAGATCTTATCTCCGGACTTGATGGAATGACCTGAAGGTCTACATCGGTGACTGCCACTGGAACTCGGTGAAGGATTGAAATAGATGTGCCGAGTTTGGGCTCGTTTTGTTAGTTACGATGAGATCTTACCTCCGGACTTGATGGAGTGACCTGAAGGTCTACATCGGTGGCTGCCACTGGAACTCGGCGACGGATCGAACTAGATGTGCCGAGTTTGGGCTCGTTTTGTTAGTTATGATGAGATCTTACCTCCGGACTTGATGGAGTGACCTGAAGGTCTACATCGGTGACTGTGACTGCCACTGGAACTCGGCGACGGATCGAACTAGATGTGCCGAGTTTGGGCTCGTTTTGTTAGTTATGATGAGATCCTACCTCCGGACTTGATGGAATGACCTGAAGGTCTACATCGGTGACTGCCACTGGAACTCGGCGACGGATCGAACTAGATGTGCCGAGTTTGGGCTCGTTTTGTTAGTTATGATGAGATCTTACCTCCGGACTTGATGGAGTGACCTGAAGGTCTACATCGGTGACTGTGACTGCCACTGGAACTCGGCGACGGATGGAACTAGATGTGCCGAGTTTGGGCTCGTTTTGTTAGTTATGATGAGATCTTACCACCGGACTTGATGGAGTGACCTGAAGGTCTACATCGGTGACTGCCACTGGAACTCGGTGACGGATTGAACTAGATGTGCCGAGTTTGGGCTCGTTTTGTTAGTTATGATGAGATCTTACCACCGGATTTGATGGAGTGACCTGAAGGTCTACATCGGTGACTGCCACTGGAACTCGGCGATGGATCGAACTAGATGTGCCGAGTTTGGGCTCGCTTTGTTAGTTATGATGAGATCCTACCTCCGGACTTGATGGAATGACCTGAAGGTCTACATCGGTGACTGCCACTGGAACTCGGCGACGGATCGAACTAGATGTGCCGAGTTTGGGCTCGTTTTGTTAGTTATGATGAGATCTTACCTCCGGACTTGATGGAGTGACCTGAAGGTCTACATCGGTGACTGTGACTGCCACTGGAACTCGGCGACGGATGGAACTAGATGTGCCGAGTTTGGGCTCGTTTTGTTAGTTATGATGAGATCCTACCTCCGGACTTGATGGAATGACCTGAAGGTCTACATCGGTGACTGCCACTGGAACTCGGCGACGGATCGAACTAGATGTGCCGAGTTTGGGCTCGTTTTGTTAGTTATGATGAGATCTTACCTCCGGACTTGATGGAGTGACCTGAAGGTCTACATCGGTGACTGTGACTGCCACTGGAACTCGGCGACGGATGGAACTAGATGTGCCGAGTTTGGGCTCGTTTTGTTAGTTATGATGAGATCTTACCTCCGGACTTGATGGAGTGACCTGAAGGTCTACATCGGTGACTGTGACTGCCACTGGAACTCGGCGACGGATCGAACTAGATGTGCCGAGTTTGGGCTCGTTTTGTTAGTTATGATGAGATCCTACCTCCGGACTTGATGGAATGACCTGAAGGTCTACATCGGTGACTGCCACTGGAACTCGGCGACGGATCGAACTAGATGTGCCGAGTTTGGGCTCGTTTTGTTAGTTATGATGAGATCTTACCTCCGGACTTGATGGAGTGACCTGAAGGTCTACATCGGTGACTGTGACTGCCACTGGAACTCGGCGACGGATGGAACTAGATGTGCCGAGTTTGGGCTCGTTTTGTTAGTTATGATGAGATCTTACCACCGGACTTGATGGAGTGACCTGAAGGTCTACATCGGTGACTGCCACTGGAACTCGGTGACGGATTGAACTAGATGTGCCGAGTTTGGGCTCGTTTTGTTAGTTATGATGAGATCTTACCACCGGATTTGATGGAGTGACCTGAAGGTCTACATCGGTGACTGCCACTGGAACTCGGCGATGGATCGAACTAGATGTGCCGAGTTTGGGCTCGCTTTGTTAGTTATGATGAGATCTTACCACCGGACTTGATGGAGTGACCTGAAGGTCTATATCGGTGACTGCCACTGGAACTCGGCGACGGATCGAACTAGATGTGCCGAGTTTGGGCTCGTTTTGTTACTTATGATGAGATCTTACCACCGGACTTGATGGAGTGACCTGAAGGTCTACATCGGTGACTGTCACTGGAACTCGGCGACGGGTTGAACTAGATGTGCCGAGTTTGGGCTCGTTTTGTTAGTTATGATGAGATCTTACCTCCGGACTTGATGGAGTGACCTGAAGGTCTACATCGGTGACTGCCACTGGAACTCGGCGACGGATCGAACTAGATGTGCCGAGTTTGGGCTCGTTTTGTTAGTTATGATGAGATCTTACCTCCGGACTTGATGGAGTGACCTGAAGGTCTACATCGGTGACTGTGACTGCCACTGGAACTCGGCGACGGATCGAACTAGATGTGCCGAGTTTGGGCTCGTTTTGTTAGTTATGATGAGATCCTACCTCCGGACTTGATGGAATGACCTGAAGGTTTACATCGGGGAGTCGGAAACTCGGCACATCTAGTTCGATCCGTCGCCGAGTTCCAGTGGCAGTCACCGATGCAGACCTTCAGGTCACTTCATCAAGTCCGGTGCTAAGATCTCATCATAACTTACAAAACGAGCCCAAACTCGGCACATCTAGTTCGATCCGTCGCCGAGTTCCAGTGGCAGTCACCGATGTAGACCTTCAGGTCACTCCATCAAGTCCGGTGGTAAGATCTCATCATAACTAACAAAACGAGCCCAAACTCGGCACATCTAGTTCGATCCGTCGCCGAGTTCCAGTGGCAGTCACCGATGTAGACCTTCAGGTCACTCCATCAAGTCTGGTGGTAAGATCTCATCATAACTTACAAAACGAGCCCAAACTCGGCACATCTAGTTCGATCCGTCGCCGAGTTCCAGTGGCAGTCACCGATGTAGACCTTCAGGTCACTCCATCAAGTCCGGTGGTAAGATCTCATCATAACTTACAAAACGATTCCAAACTCGGCACATCTAGTTCGATCCGTCGCCGAGTTCCAGTGACAGCCACCGATGTAGACCTTCAGGTCACTCCATCAAGTCCGGTGGTAAGATCTCATCATAACTAACAAAACGAGCCCAAACTCGGCAGATCTAGTTCGATCCGTCGCCGAGTTCCAGTGGCAGTCACCGATGTAGACCTTCAGG
Organism: Agrotis clavis; assembly: GCA_954870645.1. Taxonomy (NCBI): domain Eukaryota; kingdom Metazoa; phylum Arthropoda; class Insecta; order Lepidoptera; family Noctuidae; genus Agrotis; species Agrotis clavis. The sequence goes on along the minus strand of OX940927.1, from coordinate 3,724,051 downwards.
TCACTCCATCAAGTCCGTACGTAAGATCTCATCATAACTAACAAAACGAGCCCAAACTCGGCAGATCTAGTTCGATCCGTCGCCGAGTTCCAGTGGCAGTCACCGATGTAGACCTTCAGGTCACTCCATCAAGTCCGGAGGTAAGATCTCATCATAACTAACAAAACGAGCCCAAACTCGGCACATCTAGTTCGATCCGTTGCCGAGTTCCAGTGGCAGTCACCTATGTAGACCTTCAGGTCACTCCATCAAGTCTGGTGGTAAGATCTCATCATAACTTACAAAACGAGCCCAAACTCGGCACATCTAGTTCGATCCGTCGCCGAGTTCCAGTGACAGCCACCGATGTAGACCTTCAGGTCACTCCATCAAGTCCGGTGGTAAGATCTCATCATTACTAACAAAACGAGCCCAAACTCGGCACATCTAGTTCGATCCGTCGCCGAGTTCCAGTGGCAGTCACCGATGTAGACCTTCAGGTCACTCCATCAAGTCTGGTGGTAAGATCTCATCATAACTTACAAAACGAGCCCAAACTCGGCACATCTAGTTCGATCCGTCGCCGAGTTCCAGTGGCAGTCACCGATGTAGACCTTCAGGTCACTCCATCAAGTCCGGTGGTAAGATCTCATCATAACTTACAAAACGATTCCAAACTCGGCACATCTAGTTCGATCCGTCGCCGAGTTCCAGTGACAGCCACCGATGTAGACCTTCAGGTCACTCCATCAAGTCCGGTGGTAAGATCTCATCATAACTAACAAAACGAGCCCAAACTCGGCACATCTAGTTCGATCCGTCGCCGAGTTCCAGTGGCAGTCACCGATGTAGACCTTCAGGTCACTCCATCAAGTCCGTACGTAAGATCTCATCATAACTTACAAAACGAGCCCAAACTCGGCACATCTAGTTCGATCCGTCGCCGAGTTCCAGTGACAGCCACCGATGTAGACCTTCAGGTCACTCCATCAAGTCCGGAGGTAAGATCTCATCATAACTAACAAAACGAGCCCAAACTCGGCACATCTAGTTCGATCCGTTGCCGAGTTCCAGTGGCAGTCACCGATGTAGACCTTCAGGTCACTCCATCAAGTCTGGTGGTAAGATCTCATCATAACTTACAAAACGAGCCCAAACTCGGCACATCCAGTTCGATCCGTCGCCGAGTTCCAGTGACAGCCACCGATGTAGACCTTCAGGTCACTCCATCAAGTCCGGTGGTAAGATCTCATCATAACTAACAAAACGAGCCCAAACTCGGCACATCTAGTTCGATCCGTCGCCGAGTTCCAGTGGCAGTCACCGATGTAGACCTTCAGGTCACTCCATCAAGTGCGTACGTAAGATCTCATCATAACTTACAAAACGAGCCCAAACTCGGCACATCTAGTTCGATCCGTCGCCGAGTTCCAGTGACAGCCACCGATGTAGACCTTCAGGTCACTCCATCAAGTCCGGAGGTAAGATCTCATCATACCTAACAAAACGAGCCCAAACTCGGCACATCTAGTTCGACCCGTCGCCGAGTTCCAGTGACAGTCACCGATGTAGACCTTCAGGTCACTCCATCAAGTCCGGTGGTAAGATCTCATCATAAGTAACAAAACGAGCCCAAACTCGGCACATCTAGTTCGATCCGTCGCCGAGTTCCAGTGACAGCCACCGATGTAGACCTTCAGGTCACTCCATCAAGTCCGGAGGTAAAATCTCATCGTAACTAACAAAACGAGCCCAAACTCGGCACATCTATTTCAACCCGTCGCCGAGTTCCAGTGACAGTCACCGATGTAGACCTTCAGGTCTTTCCATCATTCCGGAGGTAAGATCTCATCGTAACTAACAAAACGAGCCCAAACTCGGCACATCTAGTTCGATCCGTCGCCGAGTTCCAGTGGCAGTCACCGATGTAGACCTTCAGGTCACTCCATCAAGTTCGCATCCTAGCTAAAAAATAAGTGGTCCATAAAAAAAAATTACATCGTTTCAAAATTAGATCACTTGACTATTTTATTCTATTCCCGCAACTAACACGTAATCGCTTGTGTGTGTGACTTTGTTTCCATGTAGTAGTTCAGTTTTATGCCTGCTTACGTAACCGCGCGGGGGGAATTTTTGCGCAGCAACGACGTACGTCCATCCTCTATCACGCCTCGGCGGGTACTGGCGAGCGCCCGGTGAGCGAAATAATGCCAATATTTTGGGTATTTTATTTCTTGGAGAAAAATTATAACGAAATTTTAAAATTTGCTTTTACCATGCACTTCTAAATAATGAGCTGTTTTTATTTTTATAAGTTTCATATAAATTCATTGTGAAATCTCTAAGCAGTGGATGTTTGAAAATTGTGATTTAGTGTCATGTTTGAGATTTTTTTCTATCGAGCCAATTATTCCAATTCGTGTTTCTATCTTTACCATTCACTCGAGGATATGTTCAACTTTAATATTATGATTTTTTTTTATTAAAAATATCATTGTTAATGAGACTTTCAGACGTTTGAAAATCTTAAAAATTACTGAAAGCCCGCCTTAAGTCTTTCAGATGAAATATAAACACGAAATTCCTTTGTACTGAACAACGTTCCTTTAGGTTTATTTCTTAGGCGGATTTAGGAAAATACTGCTAAGTATATTATACAGCCTGTTTGAATAATTGGATAAAAAATCTACACTAAAACCTTGTGAAGTAAAGACTGCGTCTTATCCAAAGCGATTTTCAGTACGGATCTACCAAAAGCTAAACCATTGCGTTGAAGCATTGCGTTGAATTTGTCCATGGAACTCGAACGTGGTCGTCGAGCCGACAGAACCATTTCAAATTTTTAATATAATAAGATTAAGAAGATCAAGTATTCGCGCGATCGCTTTGTTTAGAATGCAGACTAAGGCTGCTTTTCCACCAAAGATGTGCTATGCTACGTTGCTGCGGATTTGTTTGATATCCACCAATCATAATAATATTCATTGGTTTACATAGCACAGCACTGGTGGATACCCATTTAACTAAGATGTGTTTTCTATATGAAAGGATGTGTGCTATGGATGCGTACTATAAATCGTCTTCCCTAGTATCGATACATCACATAGCTCGACCTGCGCATCTTCCTAGCGCAGCTATTTTGTGACGGCGCATCTTCATAGCAGTATCTTACTCGCACCGCTACATAGCGTAGCATTAGTGAAAACGGTCATACAGTGTCGTAGGTCAGCTTTTACATTCTCGCAGCACAGCTACACTGCTACATAGCACATCTCTGGTGGAAAGGCACTCTAAGGTTACTTACTATACTCGTATCTAAGCAAGAAACCCTTAGCTACAGCAAAACTTTCGAGCGATTCTTAATCTTTATCACTTTACGGATATGAGATTAGTTAGTGATATGAACTAGAAATTGATGACAATACGATAAGACAGTTGTCTTGAATCCCGATTTGTTGTCAGAGTTCATGAATTCAACACAAAGAGGAAGTAGAGTTTACCTAAAATTTCGCTACTTTTGTAAAGACCCGTATCTTTGTCGAAGGACGAAGAGAGTAGACCCCCTAGCCTTGATGTTAATTACGTAACTAAATAATATCTAAGCTGTATCATCAGTAAATTGACATTCCCGTTTAGTAATTAGATGATACAGATGAGTTGGTATTTGAGTATCTTGAGATGGGTCAATTAAATCAAATTATAAGGACAAAATATAGACATGATAATAAATCTAGTTGCTAACTGCTTCTATGTTGTGCTTATAATTGTGTTGGTCTAATGTGTGGGTAGGATCCACTTCCTAGCGCTCCACACGGGGTAACAGGACCATCAGGACAGTGGCGTAGCTAGGCCAGAAAGGGGCCCTGTATCAAAACTAAACAAATTGTTTTGGGGCCTTCCAATCAAAGTGTATAGTTTTGCAGAATAAAGACAATAGCAACCTGACTCTCGTAACTAATTCTATTACTGATGTCATTTAGAGAATTTTGAAGGTAGCTAGAAAATTTATGATAAACAAAAAAAAGGGAGGTCGTTAAATTTAATCTAAGGTTCCTAGTGCGATTGTGATATTTGAAATTAATGATGTTGCAGCATTAATAAAGTCTATAGACTATACATTAGCAAAATGAGAATTACAACAAATTGCACATTCAAATTAGCTATAATAACCTTTACAAGTATAAAGTTTGAAATTAGTTATTAGATTAGTTTAAAGGTGAATCTTATAATAGATGACGAATTGTACTCAAAAATAAAGACTTAATAATCTTGGAATAAGAATAGTTAATAATAATAATAGTAATAGTAGAAAGATCGTCGAAACTCCTGCCGAAATAAATCCAAAAAATGTTTTTCCATGAAGAAAAATAGGTACCAAGAAAAATAGATCTAAATAATTTTATATAAGATTGCCATGAAAACAATAGCGAAAACAAATCTTTTGAAGAAAATTCAAAGTATGCTCGTTACACTGATCATAAATATCAACTTTATTTCAGCATTGCATTTGAAAGGCACTTGATAGAAGAACATGGTGCAATAATAAACAGACATTCTTATATTTTTCACAATCTGTAAAGGTGCTGATAAACTTGAGTATTCACTTAAAATTCTTCTTCAAAATTCACTCCTTCACTGACGTAAACTCGTTTTGTATCATTACAAGGTGCGCATTGTGATGCTCAATTTTCCTCCCTCACTGATGAAATGCTCGAATCTGTAACGTTACATTACCGCTCGCGGTGAGGGACAATTGAGAGCGTTTTAGCGAGCATTGTAAAGAACATTCTGGCGAGCTTTTATTCCGAGCCGACTGTTAAGTCTGATGAAGAAAAAAATCCATCGACTAAAGCATTCGCTAGAAAAATCGTGAAAATGTTCGTAGTGATGTTTGGCTCTATGCTTCGGCTGTGTTCGTTGCTCAGTTCGGCAAAATTGAAAGCGGCGAATGCTCAATATTCTGTTACAAATGACTGCTCAAGTCTATCAGCACCTTAACTGTGATTTGGTAAATATTTTCATTCATAACAATAAATTCTATGAATAACATTGTTGTGAAGTTGTGAAAATAATGTTTTATTCAGGAATATTTTGAATGACAATGGATGTTATTGTTGCACTTCTACAAAATCGACAAAAGAATGCTGTTAGTACTAGATTTTTCCCAGCGGATTTGCCCGTGTTTTAGGCGAAAACTATCCCACGGGACTCTAATGCTGGGATTAAAGAAACCCCATAAATACATTCAGGCTATAAACTATCTGTATACCAAATTTCATACAAATCCGTTCAGGAGAGAGTTACAAACATCCAAACATCGTCAGAAACTTTCACGTTAATAAAAGTAGGAATAATCTATATTAAGACTAGCGACATGTCCGCGCACTGGCATGTGCAAATAAAAATAAATGTGTGATAATTAAAACTTCCTATAAACAAACACACAAAATTTACCTTCCCATAAAATATTATAATAATTGTGGTCCACAATTATTATAATATTTCTAAAATAAAGAGTAATTTGAACACAATGACAAGTCTGGCAGAATATTTTTAAATGCCCCATTGAATTATTGTTCAATCTACTAGTATTCATAGAGATATTATTTGACGCTTTCGACAATCAATTCAATATTCCAATAGATAAGTCGGGCTAAATATCTTCTTATATAATAAGAATACAATGGTGATATTATATGAAGTGGATCAGGGTCGCATTACGGGTGAGTGAAAGATAACAAGTGAAGTGAAAAATGAGTTTATGGAAAATGTAGTAAATAAAATATCATAATATGCTCACATATTTACATCTGTGAACACCTAATCGCGCATGAAATATAGACCTGTATGATATTATGGCACAGATATATTATCTTAAACATAAATTAACCCAAATAATACTATCGTTATGAAAACCTGATAAGATGTGACAAGCAATGCTATTAACCCTTGCACGTGCACGGGCCCCCCATTAATTTGCTGACAGCTCCGTCAAGCACGCATGGAATAATTATGCATCGTGGTCCCAGATCTGGTCCCCGATCAGAAAGCGAGCTACCCGTTAGTCGCCTCCTGCAAGCCAGTGCCTACGAGGGCCGAAAATCACAGGAAACCGACTGCGACGTCCGACGGCTTGGGCGTTTCCCGCGGCGACTGAGTCTTTAGGCGGAGGTCCTTTTCCTCACGTATTCCGCCTCCTTCTTTGCTAGCATTACTCATCTGCAGAAGGTGACTGCCTCCAATTTCCGGAAGCTTCGTAACTTGACCAATGCAGGCTGAGCGTGAAAATGGCGCCTTAAGATTTTTGTTCGTAAACTGGCGACACCAAGTAATTGCTCTTACGTTGTCTAGGTCTGTCCATAGTTGTAATTTAGGTTATTGGCAATAATATGCTCACACACTTTTTACACGAAACTTTAAAATGAAATTGGCAAGATGTGGGCGAACTACTCTTCTGGGTCATTTCACGCAGGCTCAATCCTTTACTAATTTCGGTGGGATGGCAATTTCGGTGGCTGTCTTATTTTCAAAACAACTACAGTTGTTTATTTCATACTAAGAATACTAATGTGTTCCAGAATAAAACAAGTTTATTTTTTCATCCAAAAACCTACAAATAAAAAAATACACCGAAATTAGTAAAGGATTGAGCCTGCGTGAAATGACCCTTCTCTTCTTTTTCTCATCTTTCAGAAAATGGTATGTTGTAATACTCACTTAGCACCATCAGGGAACGCCATGACACCCAGTCCGGAGCACAGGCCCCCGATCAGCGAGCCATCGTATCTGGTGCCATCAGGTAGCACCAGATGTCCCATACCATGCTTCTGGCCCTTAGAATTCCACTCACCAACATAGCGGGTACCATCTTCGTACTTGTATGCTCCTGTTTTTACAACCCCGGGGTCTACAACTGGAAGGAACGTAAATCGGTTATCGTACCTTTTTTAACTGTGGTAAAATACTCAAATGAATCTTCCTATCCAGGGCGGGGCGGAAGGCACTGTCAGACTTGACGCGCCGTTGACGGCATAGATCATGATCGGACAGCGAGTCACCCATTACTCGCAATCCACATGGCCCGTTATATCATAACAGCTGAAAGATTTTCACTATTGAATATATTGTGATAGTTTACTGTATGCATCTTAAAAACGACCGCCTTTGGTCTACCGACTGGATTCTCGCCACCAGAATTTACCAGGGTCAGTCTAGGTCAGGGGTGATAAAGTCGACGATGGAGTGAGCTACCCTAGAAGAAGTCTGTTCACACTTCACGCTAACTTTAAAGTGATAAGAGATAGTTTCGAAAATACAGTTGCACGCAGATGTTTTTTCTAAACAATCATAATTATATTATGTAAGTATATTTTACCACCATCTTTATCTCAGGTAGAACGTCGTTTCGTCCTGATGCGGTGGGTAGACCTTCCAGGGGGGAAGCAGAGAAAAAAAAAAGACGTGTGGCACTCGGGGACTGCCGCGGTAAAGCTATTGCATAGCATTTTGTATCAACTTATGCAATTATAATTTTATTTATTTTATTCATGCAGTATTGCTTTTTCTTTGATATTAATTCAAGTTACATTTTTAAATATTCTTAAAAAAAAATATTATTATTATTATGGTTTTATTATTTTATTATTATTATATAAATAAATCAATAATTAATTAATTTTAATAATGAATTTAATAAATTAATAATTTAATTAAATTCATAATTTAATAATTTAATTAAATTAAATGAGCGTGAGGTTTTTTCGTTACGGAATTTCTGCGATAGAAGCTATGCAATAGCTTAAAAATATCCTCCTATGTTTAAGGTCGAAAGAACGTACTACAACTACAAGTATAAAATAATACAGACAAACTCACCGTCTACCATTGTGGAACACAACACTTGGACTGTCACAAGCCGCACTTCAGCGGCTTCGACCTCTGTCAGTAATCTAATAAGGAAAGATAGGGCAAATCGTTCGTTCATTCTACTTGTGTGACCTATAACTTAGATGAGTAAGGCGGTAATCACACAAACCAGTCGATCCGCGCGATCCGGGCAGATGCGGATTTAAGCTATTGTCAAATAGACAGGCGAAGCGAATGCAATCCGAATCGTTTTTATTTGTAATGTATGGAATTATTTGAAGCCTATCGGATCGCTTTCGCTTTTCTATGTGACTGACTTCAAACAATTCCATACATTACAAACAAAAACGCCTCGCTTCGCGTTCGCCCGCCTGTCTGTTTGACAATAGCTTTAAAGTCGCGAATTTTTACTTTTAAGTTTTCTCCACACTAGGATTTGTTCCAGTAACATGGGCGCGTTCACAAACAATCTCCATACACAGGAAACCTGATTGGATCTACTTGTAAATCATACAAATATTTGTACCGCCTCCCACAGCGGTTCTTATCGCCTCAGGAGCGGAGCTTACCGCTTCCCTGCGCGGCACTTACCGCTTTCCTGCGCGGCTCTACCCGCTTCCCTGTGCGGCTAATACGAGGATCAATACATCTTACATGAGTATACCTTTAAGGTAAGTAACCTTTAAGTTATACACATGTTCAAAATTAATTATACCAAAACTCGTATAAATTAGTTTGTATTCCATGAAGGACCGGCATTAATTGGGAATTTGGGACTTAGGGAATACAAGAACTGAGCTAAGATATTAACTATCCATGTTAAAATAGTTTTGCCTTATATGTAAGAACTGTGTTAAATAAAATAGTTAAGGGTTCATTATGTTAAAAAATCTACGTTTAGCGCCATTGCCATGCCATTTAATAAATTTTATTGAGAAACGATATATCGTTGTCTGAATTTTTATTGACTCTTTTTGTAGTTTTTGGAACTTTAATTGGCTTTACAGTTTCATTTATTAAACAGTGTTTTCTAAAAAGAACAATGCTAGTAAATCAGCCATGGCATTGTAAGCAATCAGAAAAGTGCTAATATTTAGTAAAGTAGGAAGTGTCAATTGAGTAGTTGTTGTCCGGTCAGATCCAGTAATCGTTGCGTTGTTAGAACAAATTCCTGTGGATCGGGTCATTTCTGCTGCTTACTGATTTACAGTGTCCAGCTGGCGCGCACGTGATTGACGATAATAGGGTATTGTGTTTCTTATACCGTTTTAAGTAGGTATACATTATACTCGTAATTATGAGTTTTAATACATAATTTATAAACGCATCCACGTTGCAGAAAATTCGTCTGCAAACTTTGTTCAATAAACGAATCAAATAATCACAATTAGGGTACAGTCGATTTCATAAATAAGTGTTCACTCTTAAACCTTATTTAATCAGAATAAGGTTCAAAAATATGAAGATATTTTCAAACTCGGCTAAATAAGACAGCTGAACATTAAGGTGGGTACTGACCCATGGGGCCGTAATGTACCCTTCGCAGCGTGCAACGAGCCGCTTTTGCGAGCGCCTTGTATCATTCCTAGTAGTGATTGCACGAAGGCTCGCTGCGGTGAGTATGTACTCGCCTTTATCTAATCCACTGTCAGTTTAACCGCTACACTATCTACGGCATAGTTGGACAAGTGTAAACCGGACTTAATTAATCAAATTAATGATTTAGGGTACTAACTACTGTAATACCTGCATAATAAATAGCTGTCACCTATGGCTTTGCTCGTAACTTGGTTGAAATTTTATTATCCATGGCAACATCTGACCCAACACTCACTGATAATGTAAGTTGTTACTGACCGACGGCGACGACGACACGGCAGAGCGCGAGATCTGCAATTAGTTGTTGTGTCTGAGTATTTGTGTATGTGAGTTTCTATGTTTGTAAACGCACCCACGATTCAAGATAAATTCCTAGTGTGACCACGCATAGAACACCCAGACCCAGATAAACTACTTAATTGTACACACGGCTACACATCAAGCTATGCAAAACTAGTATAAGCTGACCGTTCAATGTGCGTAAAGATCATATAAAGTGAGTCCAAGACAAACTGGTTTTGTATGGCTTGATGTGTAGCTGCGTGTAATACGTTGTTCTTTGTATAAGTGTGTTTTTTTGTTAAAACACCCCTGATACTAGAGAAATGACTTTCTTGGGGTAGCAGGGCCGTCTGTAAAGTAAGTGACCGTATAGGGCAACTGAAAGAACGGGGTGAAGTTTTCGGTAAGTAAGAGTCTGAGGACTCATTTTACCACCTTCTTCGTGTCGCTGGTATGACGATATATAAATTTCATTAGCTTTAAAACTTCGCCACCTACATGGCACCTGTCGTGACCGTAATAACACAGAGGTCTATTTGCTGCATGTTTCAAGCTAAGAGCAGACAGAGATGCAGCTCTTTATGCATAACACGCTGCCGCTTCTTGTTTACCACCTAAGAAGCAATATCCATGAAAGAAAATGCAGACCATGGAATGCTTCATGACTTCCTATGCTACTAACTTTTAACCCTCTGCAATACCTAACCTAATAAATATACAAGACAAAATAAGAAATCTTTTTGAAAAATAGCCAGTTGTGTAATTTAATGGCTCCCTTTAAAGTGCCTCCATTAACCCTTATTGTAAGTAATGGTGCCATAAAGGCTCTTAGTAGCTTAGGAGGAAAAGGGTTGTTCCTTGTAATTGATGAATTTCTTAAAGAAAACAAGTTACGAATGTTCTGAGGGACGAGGAATGGTTTTATCGCAACTTAAATGTTGATCGGAAATATAACTCGTAAGGTATGGGTAAACTATTATGTAGGTACGCCTCTGTCTTGCTTTTCAGGGATAACGTTGTTTTCAGAAAGAAAATACTCGTAACAATTGTATATTCAATGTTCATCATCGTGTCATCCACCAATCCGCACTGGGCCCGCGTGGTGGATTATGGCCCAATCCCTCTCATAGAGAGGAGGCCTGTGTCCCAGCAGTGGGGACATTATAGGCTGATGATGATGATGATGATAAAGGCGCTCCCTCACCGCGAGTATTCACCTGTAATGTAACGTTACAGATTCGAACATTCGAAGACAAGAGCATCAAATTGCGCACTTTTATGTTACATTAAGGCGCTCCCTCACCGCGAGCATTTACCTGCAATGTAACATAAAAGTGCGCAATTTGATGCTCTATTGTCTTCGAATGTTCGAATCTGTAACGTTACATTACAGGTGAATGCTCGCGGTGAGGGTGCGCCCTTACAGGTAAGGCAATGCTCGCGGTGAGGGAGCGCCTTAATAAATCAATCTGGCCCTGACTTCATTCTTTACTTGCACAAATATGAAAAACGTACAAAAAAAGATAAACAAAAACATAATATATCTTTTACTTGAAGGATCAGTAATTGGAACATTCATCTCGGTACATGATCAAAATAATGTCTTCATCGGTAACATAAGACGGACTTATTTCCATAGGGACACGCTGTATGTTATGCAGAATAAAATTTATTCACGTTTCAGTTATCTGTTTTATTTTCGGACACAAAAAAATTGTATTGACTGTGGAAAAACGACGTCTTGTGCTTGAATTTATCAAAAAAATGGAGCGATCTACTCTTAGTGTTGTTATTTTATTTGGACGTGGCTACCTACCGCTCTACCTTATTTTTGTATCTGTATTTCTGGATATTTAGTTCAATTATTTTCTGGATTCGTCAGTTTTAGACCCCTTTTTAAGTAGTCTGGTTATGGGTTTTTTTTTTCATTTTATGCTAGTTGTAATTTGCTTTAGCAACCTTTCTTTTGATCCAAAAACTCGTGAAAAAAACATTATCAGAAATAATAAATGTCAGTTTAATTTAGCAGAATCTTAGGTTTCGAATCCGCCCTAAAACTATTGATAGTATAATTTAAATTATGCGAACTATTATAACAAATCTATTGACACCACATTTGTTAAAATGGATTCTATAATTTAGGCGCTTTAGTGGAGCATACATTCGTAGTTCGTAGACTGCCAAAATTACTAAACTTCCTTTTGGTAAAAAATACCAAACTGTGTAAAGGCCAAAACAATCAATGTTTTTAATTATAAACTCAACAAACACATGTTGTACACATTTAGGGGTTTAACTGGGCAAAACTCCCGTTGCTATATTTACCAACCTTTAAACATAAAACAAACAAAGTAAGCCAAACATCGCAATAAAATTGAATTTTAATGTTCAATTAAAGTGAAGTATAAATATACTTCACATAAATCCATCCAGTAAAACCCCTAAATGTGTACAATACGAGTATGTGTGTTTGTTGAGTTTGTAATTAATAAAAACATTGATTGCTTAAATGTGAAGTATCTACGACCGAAACTTTATACGATTCTACGGGATTCGTGCTTAGATAATAGTACCCTTTTTACCTTGGTAAAATCATCAAATGAGTCCTGAAAACCAGGGCGGGACGGGAGAGACTATCAGACTTGTACTGACTAAAATCCACGGTGATCCTTCAATGACCGTTCCAGGGTCACAGTTACCTGATGAGATAGACCCGCGACCCTGGCAAGCTTTGGAACTCTAAGGGGCCCCCGTCAGCTTGTTGACAATTTTTGAGGCGCGCGCGGAGCACAACGCGCCATCGACCCTGGCATGGTCCATGATCGCACAGCGAGACACCCATTACTCGCCTGTTATATGACAGAGACGAGGCAAAATGAGTATACTTATGTATAGACAACAGGCGACGTTGTGAGTCTTCCTACAGATTTTTTGGGAAAAAGGCGTGAATTTGCTTACATAAGGGACTAATAGGTAACTGAGTTGATATTGAAACTTGCAAATCAGTATAATGCTTGAGACATAGTTCTTCTTGCTAGTTGAATTTGATTGTGTTGTGTACTGTTGGCTTGCATGGTGGCCGAGAGTTGCTTTTGATTTTGCATGTTACGTACAGAAGTTTAGCTGAAGTGTTATTTTGATTTTGAATGTAGAATTTAAGCAATATTCATCCATCAAAATAAGCTTAATCAATTTAAAATTCAAGTAAGTATGTTTCAAGTTTGGATTATGAGCTATTACGAGTTACAACACTAAAGTCATTTTACATTTATTATTTCGTCAATTTTATTAAAAGCACTAACAAGCACAATTTGATTGCTTAAATCTTAAAGAGGGAAACACACAACTTATCTTTGGAGAGAGATGGGAAACACACAATTTATCTTTCGGAAATATTCACTTGACTTATCTATGCCATAAGTTTCCTCACAATATCCTTTTACCTTTCCTACAAATCAAATTCATTACTCACTTCTAAAGCTCACTGTAAGCGAGATAGTTTGTCTGCAATCGACGCCAAATGAACTAAGTTTAACTACTGGCACTTGCCAACTTCGCTCTAGCAGGGATGGCAAAACTACAGACATTCAAAAAAAAAAACATTGTGATCATTAGCATAACCTAATAAAAAAATATTGAACTCTATCAAGAATAATTCTTTGTCACGTGTTTTCTTTGGATATGTAGAAATACTCCGTTTTAAATTTAATAAAATATTTTTTATTTAATTTATAATCTAGGGTAACAAAAATTTGGGTCATTGAAAGTGATCTCAAACTTTTTTTCATATGTGTATTTTGATCCAATTATAATTAAACCCATGACATTCTTTGTTTAGTTATCCTTCTTACCAATCTGTCCGTATCCGTTACTCATCCTTGCAAAAAGATATAGGTATCTCTTGCATTTGTGCTTACAACATGTTGCCAAATGCATCGATAGTACATTATAATGACGTATCCTAACGAAATTTTTCGAAAATTTCCTTCGGCATGCTCAAGAAGTCGCTAGTTCTCTATAAACGGGGTTTAACCTTGATACTCGTACAAGTAAAAGTTTAGGATTTAAGTTACCGCGTTCCACTTTGTACATTATTCGATCCAGGTAGACAGTTTCAAGGACTTCAATGTAAAGCATTATAAGTTTAAAGGTGCCGATATACTTGAGCATTTACTTGTAACAGGAAATCAAACATTCGCCGTTTTCAATTTCACCGAACTGAACAACGAACAGACCCGAACATAGAGCCAAACATCATTACTACTATTTTCACATTCTTTCTAGAAAACCTTCTAGTAGTCTCTTCGATGGTTGTCATAAGGAGGAGGAGGAGCAGAGCGGAGACGAGCCATGCCACGATCCACCAATCATATGGCTTGAAATCCACATCAATTCTCCACTCCACTTCAAAGGTAACAGCATTGGCGGAAAGGAGCGGAATTGTTTTAAAAATCGAAAAAAACAGGCTAGATTTTTAGGTTAGCGCCGAGAGAGGAGCGACGCGGAGCGGAGAGAGGCGGGGCGGGGTCACTTACGCACATAATCATTCAATTAAATTTGCAATTGGAGAGGCAAAGCATCTCCGCTCCGCTCCAACCCGCTCCGCTTCAGTGGAAACACCTACCTTTTCACAGCTCAGCTCTACTCCGCACCGCTCCACTCCGCCTCAGTGGAACCGCTACCTAAATCTCATAAAGATGTCAGACTTGACAGTCGACCGGCAAAAAGCTCTCCAGAACGTTCGTTATTAAATACGTTCAGGTGAGCTTTTTTACGCGCTCGCTAAAACGCTCTCGTTTGTTATTCTTGAAAATAGTATTCGTATGAATGCTCAAGTTTATCCACACCTTAAATAGTTGTCTTAGAATGGCCACAGTTAGACACCCCTGTTCAAACTAGGTGCTCGGCACATAAAGAGCTCGCTGCTTCTCTTGGCACGTTTATCCTAGTTTGTCTGCACAGGAACTAGTAAACTAACCCTGGGGGGAGATGTTTGTAGGTAAATAGGTAGTATAATGTTGTAGTTTCTTAGAAGTTCTGGGTTTATGCAGAATTTCATTAGAATATATTTTTAAACTGAATGTAAGATAATATTTTAAGTTCCATTCATTCAAGGAACGAAGAAACATGTGGACGCGCCGCATTCGCAGCTGTAAGGCCCTTTTTAAGAAGTTGCTGGAGAGGCACCACGGCGGGCGTCCACATCTTCCGCCAGACGACGACCTCAAAGTACACGGTTATTTCAGCAGGTGTGTCGGATTCAACTGTAGGATATGCCCGAGTGTAACCACTGTGTGGACCGCCTGGAGGACACGGTGGAGCGTATATATAGATGTACCTGAGAGGCTTGCTTCGTGGCATCTATTCACTGATCGCCTTACCTGCTTGAAACCCAGGGTGGGGCGATAGGGACTGTCGGACTTGTACTTAAGGCGGGCTTTCAGTAATTTTTAAGATTTTCAAACGTCTGAAAGTCTCATTAACAATGATATTTTTAATAAAAAAAAATCATAATATTAAAGTTGAACATATCCTCGAGTGAATGGTAAAGATAGAAATACGAATTGGAATAATTGGCTCGATAGAAAAAAATCTCAAACATGACACTAAATCACAATTTTCAAACATCCACTGCTTAGAGATTTCACAATGAATTTATATGAAACTTATAAAAATAAAAACAGCTCATTCATTAGAAGGTTTAGGCGCATTTGGGCTAATTCTCATTTGGGCAACCTACTCCATAATGGACTACTTCTCATTTGGGCTACTTCTCATTTGGGCTAATTCTCATTTGGGCTACTTCTCATTTGGGCTAATTCTCATTTGGGCTACTTCTCATTTGGGCTACTTCTCATTTGGGCTACTTCTCATCTGGGCTACTTCTCATTTGGGCTACTTCTCAAATACTGGGGATGTTTATTAGAATAAGTACTGTCTTTATATAAATAAACATGTTTATGCGCATTTTTCAAAAGTAAAAACTTTATAGATTCCAGCTATGCTTAAAAACTGATAGAATGACACTACCACAACCGGCAGAAGTACTAGGCTAGTATAAGATCAAGGTGGTATGTTTTGCACTCTGGCGCCACGTGGCACGCTGCGCAGGGTTAAGGTAACTCTAAATGGCCTGCCAAAGTAATAGGCTAGCATAAGCTTAAGGTGGTACGTTTTTCAACGGGGTCAGCGAAGTTCATTTGAAAAGCGCTGTGATGCCACGTGACAGGGGGGGGGGAAATAACTCTAAAGCGCATTTCACACAGAGAGCGGGCGCGGGTCGGGCGCGGGGCGGGTCGTGCGCGGGCTTTCAGTGTGAAGTCTTCCATTTCAATACAAAGAACTAGACCCGCCGTACTCCCGCCCCGAAACGCGCCCGACCCGCGCCCGCTCTCTGTGTGAAATGCGCTTTAGAGTTATTTCCCCCCCCCCTCCCCCCTGTCACGTGGCATCACAGCGCTTTTCAAATGAACTTCGCTGACCCCGTTGAAAAACGTACCACCTTAAGCTTATGCTAGCCTAGTACTTTGGTAGGCTATTTAGAGTTACCTTAACCCTGCGCAGCGTGGCACGTGGCGTCAGAGTGCAAAACATACCACCTTGATCTTATACTAGCCTAGTACTTTTGCTGGTTGTGGTAGTGACATTCTATCAGTTTTTAAGCATAGCTGGAATCTCTATAGTTTTTACTTTTGAAAAATGCGCATAAACATGTTTATTTCTATAAAGACAGTACTTATTTTAATAAACATCCCCAGTATTTGAGAAGTAGCCCAAATGAGAAGTAGCCCAGATGAGAAGTAGCCCATATGAGAAGTAGCCCAAATGAGAAGTAGCCCATATGAGAATTAGCCCAAATGAGAAGTAGCCCAAATGAGAATTAGCCCAAATGAGAAGTAGCCCAAATGAGAAGTAGTCCATTATGGAGTAGGTTGCCCAAATGAGAATTAGCCCAAATGCGCCTAAACCAAATTTTTCTCCAAGAAATAAAATACCCAAAATATTGGCATTATTTCGCTCACCGGGCGCTCGCCAGTACCCGCCGAGGCGTGATAGAGGATGGACGTACGTCGTTGCTGCGCAAAAATTCCCCCCGCGCGGTTACGTAAGCAGGCATAGAACTGAACTACTACATGGAAACAAAGTCACACACACAAGCGATTACGTGTTAGTTGCGGGAATAGAATAAAATAGTCAAGTGATCTAATTTTGAAACGATGTATTTTTTTTTTATGGACCACTTATTTTTTAGCTAGGATGCGAACTTGATGGAGTGACCTGAAGGTCTACATCGGTCACTGCCACTGGAACTCGGCGACGGATCGAACTAGATGTGCCGAGTTTGGGCTCGTTTTGTTAGTTACGATGAGATCTTACCTCCGGAATGATGGAAAGACCTGAAGGTCTACATCGGTGACTGTCACTGGAACTCGGCGACGGGTTGAAATAGATGTGCCGAGTTTGGGCTCGTTTTGTTAGTTACGATGAGATTTTACCTCCGGACTTGATGGAGAGACCTGAAGGTCTACATCGGTGACTGCCACTGGAACTCGGCGACGGATCGAACTAGATGTGCCGAGTTTGGGCTCGTTTTGTTAGTTACGATGAGATCTTACCTCCGGAATGATGGAAAGACCTGAAGGTCTACATCGGTGACTGTCACTGGAACTCGGCGACGGGTTGAAATAGATGTGCCGAGTTTGGGCTCGTTTTGTTAGTTACGATGAGATTTTACCTCCGGACTTGAGGGAGTGACCTGAAGGTCTACATCGGTGACTGCGACTGGAACTCGGCGACGGATTGAACTAGATGTGCCGAGTTTGGGCTCGTTTTGTTAGTTACGATGAGATCTTACCACCGGACTTGATGGAGTGACCTGAAGGTCTACATCGGTGACTGCCACTGGAACTCGGCGACGGATCGAACTAGATGTGCCGAGTTTGGGCTCGTTTTGTTAGTTACGATGAGATCTTACCTCCGGACTTGATGGAAAGACCTGAAGGTCTACATCGGTGACTGTCACTGGAACTCGGCGACGGATTGAAATAGATGTGCCGAGTTTGGGCTCTTTTTGTTAGTTATGATGAGACCTTACCTCCGGACTTGATGGAGTGACCTGGAGGTCTACATCGGTGACTGCAACTGGAACTCGGCGACGGATTGAAATAGATGTGCCGAGTTTGGGCTCGTTTTGTTAGTTACGATGAGATCTTACCACCGGACTTGATGGAGTGACCTGAAGGTCTACATCGGTGACTGCCACTGGAACTCGGCGACGGATCGAACTAGATGTGCCGAGTTTGGGCTCGTTTTGTTAGTTACGATGAGATCTTACCTCCGGACTTGATGGAAAGACCTGAAGGTCTACATCGGTGACTGTCACTGGAACTCGGCGACGGATTGAAATAGATGTGCCGAGTTTGGGCTCTTTTTGTTAGTTATGATGAGACCTTACCTCCGGACTTGATGGAGTGACCTGGAGGTCTACATCGGTGACTGCAACTGGAACTCGGCGACGGATTGAAATAGATGTGCCGAGTTTGGGCTCGTTTTGTTAGTTACGATGAGATCTTACCACCGGACTTGATGGAGTAACCTGAAGGTCTACATCGGTGACTGCCACTGGAACTCGGCGACGGATCGAACTAGATGTGCCGAGTTTGGGCTCATTTTGTTAGTTATGATGAGATCTTACGTCCATACTTGATGCAGTGACCTGAAGGTCTACATCGGTGACTGCCACTGGCACTCGGCAACGGATCGAACTAGATGTGCCGAGTTTCCGAGTAAACCTTCAGGTCACTCCATCAAGTCCGGTGGTAAGATCTCATCATAACTAACAAAACGAGCCCAAACTCGGCACATCTAGTTCGATCCGTCGCCGAGTTGCAGTGGCAGTCACCGATGTAGACCTTCAGGTCACTTCATCAAGTCCGGTGGTAAGATCTCATCATAACTTACAAAACGAGCCCAAACTTGGCACATCTAGTTCGATCCGTCGCCGAGTTCCAGTGACAGCCACTGATGTAGACCTTCAGGTCACTCCATCAAGTCCGGTGGTAAGATCTCATCATAACTTACAAAACGAGCCCAAACTCGGCACATTTAGTTCGATCCGTCGCCGAGTTCCAGTGGCAGTCAACGAATGTAGACCTTCAGGTCACTCCATCAAGTCCGGTGGTAAGATCTCATCATAACTTACAAAACGAGCCCAAACTCGGCACATTTAGTTCGATCCGTCGCCGAGTTCCAGTGGCAGTCAACGAATGTAGACCTTCAGGTCACTCCATCAAGTCCGGTGGTAAGATCTCATCATAAGGTTAGTTGCTGGTTACTGGAACAGCTTAGTTTTTTTTTTCTTTAGTTTCCTTTAAATATTTTTTGTCAGTTTGTAGTTTTTTGTTTTCTAATTTTGTATAAACTTTATTTTTCTGTTGTTGTCTATTCTGTTTTCAATGTTTCATGTATTTAGCTGTGGAAACTTGTAAATTGCCTTCAAATATTTATGAATTAAGAAAATTGTATAAACTAGCTGTAAGTTTCCCGAATATGATAAAATAAAATAAAAATAAAATAAAATAACTAACAAAACGAGCCCAAACTCGGCACATCTATTTCAATCCGTCGCCGAGTTCCAGTGGCAGTCACCGATGTAGACCTTCAGGTCTCTCCATCAAGTCCGGAGGTAAGATCTCATCGTAACTAACAAAACGAGCCCAAACTCGGCACATCTAGTTCGATCCGTCGCCGAGTTCCAGTGGCAGTCACCGATGTAGACCTTCAGGTCTCTCCATCAAGTCCGGAGGTAAGATCTCATCGTAACTAACAAAACGAGCCCAAACTCGGCACATCTAGTTCGATCCGTCGCCGAGTTCCAGTGGCAGTCACCGATGTAGACCTTCAGGTCTCTCCATCAAGTCCGGAGGTAAGATCTCATCGTAACTAACAAAACGAGCCCAAACTCGGCACATCTAGTTCAATCCGTCGCCGAGTTCCAGTGGCAGTCACCGATGTAGACCTTCAGGTCACTCCATCAAGTCCGGAGGTAAGATCTCATCGTAACTAACAAAACGAGCCCAAACTCGGCACATCTAGTTCGATCCGTCGCTGAGTTCCAGTGGCAGTCACCGATGTAGACCTTCAGGTCTCTCCATCAAGTCCGGAGGTAAGATCTTATCGTAACTAACAAAACGAGCCCAAACTCGGCACATCTAGTTCGATCCGTCGCCGAGTTCCAGTGGCAGCCACCGATGTAGACCTTCAGGTCTCTCCATCAAGTCCGGAGGTAAGATCTCATCGTAACTAACAAAACGAGCCCAAACTCGGCACATCTATTTCAATCCGTCACCGAATTCCAGTGGCAGTCACCGATGTAGACCTTCAGGTCATTCCATCAAGTCCGGAGATAAGATCTCATCGTAACTAACAAAACGAGCCCAAACTCGGCACATCTATTTCAATCCGTCACCGAGTTCCAGTGGCAGTCACCGATGTAGACCTTCAGGTCATTCCATCAAGTCCGGAGATAAGATCTCATCATAACTAACAAAATGAGCCCAAACTCGGCACATCTAGTTCAATCCGTCGCCGAGTTCCAGTGGCAGTCACCGATGTAGACCTTCAGGTCACTCCATCAAGTCCGGAGGTAAGATCTCATCATAACTAACAAAATGAGCCCAAACTCGGCACATCTAGTTCGATCCGTCGCCGAGTTCCAGTGGCAGTCACCGATGTAGACCTTCAGGTCACTCCACCAAGTCCGCAGGTAAGATGTCATCATAACAAAACGAGCCCAAACTCGGCACATATTAAATATACTGCTGCCTAAGAAAGTACTCCATTGTATGCACTTTGTAAAATCAAAACTATCTCGAATATCATTTTACGAAAATCTAATCCAGACACACTCCTACGTAATTGACTTACTGCATTACGCTACGCTGTGGCATATACACACACGGTCCCTCCCGCCCGCACCGCTGTGGACTTGCCCCGCCCCTTTGCGGGGGCTGAGGTAGTGCGCTCATAGCTGCGGACTGTACTGGAACCTGGCCTTAACTGACAAAAATTCATCAATGACCCTTTACGTCCAAGGTCACGTACCTGATGAGACAGTCCCGCGACAAAATATACCTATCTCACATGTGATTTTAAGTAAAATCCTTAGTAGCCCGCAGTACTCAAACACTTCCCAAACACTTCCCAAGTACCTACACAATTTCGGGAGGTTCCTGTGTCTGATAGAAGAAACGCCCGGGTGTCACCACTGCGAAGATCGCCCGGAGGAAACGGTAGAGCATACAGTGCAAGACTGCCCCGCTTGGGCAGAGCACCGACGTGTCCTCACGGCGGCGATAGGCGGAGACCTCTCGCGCCAAGCATTGGTTGCAGCCATGCTGCGGGGCGAGACGGAGTGGGAAGCGGTCGCCTCCTTCTGTGAAGTAGTAATGCCTGTGAAGGAGGAGGCGGGCCGCGAGAGAGAGAGGACAGCGTCCTCCCTCCGCCCCAACCGCAGTGGTAGACTCCCGCGGCGTCGGACGTCGGCAGACAATCTCCGGCCACCGTAGGCGCGCGCATGCGGACAGCGAGTAAAGGGCAACTCGCTGTCCGACCATGAACCATGCCCGGGTCGACGGCGCGTCGTGTTCCACGCGCACCTCAAAGAGCGTCAGCAAAAATTACGGGGCCCCCTCTCAGAGGGCCAAAGCCTGCCGGGGTCGCGGGATTTATTTCCTCACCGTGACCCCGGAACATAAAGGGCTATTGAAGGACACCGTGGATTTTAGTCAGTACAAGTCTGACAGTCCTTCCCGCCCTGCTCGGGGTGGGAGGACTCATTTGATGATTTTACCACGCTAAAACAAAGTACCTACACAATATAATTATTATATTTCAGTGTACAACATACAGATTTCTCCTTTGAAATTCTAAACTTCGTGTACTGACAGCGGAAACAATAACGGTGAGTTTTCAGCAGATGTTGTACGACTCGTCTGAACAAGTTGTGTGTTGAATGGCTTCTTATCTCTCTCTTAGAACTAATTAAACTTATGTTCGTGTTGTTGGAAGAGCTCGTGGCTAAATATAATTACAGCCACACAGGCCGATCTTCCAGATTAAGCCGCGCTTGCCGAGGTTGGTCTGTAGATGTGGTATCCATCATAGCGAGATTCTTCCATAGCTCGGAAAGCACGTAAAACCGTTGGTCCCGGCTGTCATTCATAGATCTTTGACAGTCGTTACTATTGGTCAGAAGCTCAAAAATCTGACAACCAGTCTTGCCAAAGGCATCGTATTACCCAGTTACTGGGTTGTGGAGGTTTGACAGGCAGTCGTTTCATGAGAAATACTGATACTCTGCTGCATCCGGTTCGTTTGGATGCCGGATCCTAACATAATTAGTTGGAAAAGCTACCTATAATATTTATCCAATTAAGTAAAAAATGTGTGAAGTGGGTGTTGTCCAGTGACACAATTGGGAATCACTAAAAGAACGTGAACTTGATATTTTAATTAGGTAAAATAAAAAAAAGGAAAAACGGTTTTCTTCTTGAAATCTGAGTTAAGAGTGTGTAAAAATGTTTAACAGAAAAAATGGCTTTCAGCTCAACACGCCGTGAGAGCAATTAATTTTCTCTGGAGCTTTGGTTTTCTGACCCCGACAAAGCTCATTACTTTTATATTTTTAAACACCTCCAACTACCTACCATAAGTTCTAGTTTAATTATTTCTAGTACTTATTTAACTCCGATACTGTGACATCGGTGAAGGATATTTTATTTCTGAATTGTTTTTTATTATAACTACTACGGACACTTTTAACTTACTATTTACATCGTTCTCAAATTATTAGATTCTGTTATCATTTTGGAGAAAAAGAGTATCCATTAAGTTTCTTGTCCATTCTTCTCCATAGATATCTACACATTGGAATAGGCATCTACAGTACTTTCACAGTTATTGTCTCGGGGTAATCCCGTTTGAGCAATTATTTCCAGAGCACCTATCTTAGGAGCAACTTTTTAATCCCGATTGAGCACCTATCAAAATTTTGACAAATTGTGCAATCGGGAAATAAATTATAATTCAAAGCTATTCTCATTAGAGCAACTACAGTTTGATAGCTTGTAGTGATGGGGTAGTTTTGATGGTAAGTATTTCAGTTAACCTTCCCAGAATGATTTAGAAACATACCCTCTAGAACCTATGCCAGCCTAGTAATTTTGCTTGCAAGTATTTCAGTTAAACTTCCCTAAAGGATATAAGAACCCAAGTAACAATAGGTTCTATAACCTAGGCGTTTTATCACCAAAGAGTGATATAGTAGGCCTTTAACAGTAATCATTGTGACTGCATGTACTATAAAGGTTTATAACAAAGCATTTTGGTTCTATAAGATTAAAGAGCATTTAAGTTCTATTATTTAGCTCTTAGAACGCTTACAGGGCCATTCAAAAGAATCTTTAAAGTGTTGCACTGTAATAGAAATGAGAAAAACGATTTTGGTACTATTTAGTACTATAGACAACCTTACTGACACTTTTGTGTATCTATTTTGCTCTAATAATGCGTCAAAATAATTTTTACAGTACTAGGACTGTAGCAGTATCGAAAACACTATTACAGGATCAATTTGCACTATAAAAGTACCATACACAACCATTACGTATTACAGGATCAATTTGCACTATAAAAGTAACTTACACAACCATTACGTAACCGTTTAGCTTCATAAAAGCTCCCTCAACATCGCTAAGGGGCTAGTTCTGTAAAAATCATGAAAACTCTTCTATAGTACTAAATAGTACCATAGCGACTACTGGCGCAATTGCTAAATACTTAAATTCAAATAGCTCTTAAAGTGAGTTGGTGTTACTGAAACGAGACTAAAGCGTGACAAAAAAACACTAAAATTCATCATTAATGGACTAATTGGACCTTTAATGGCTTTTCAGTAACAATTACATCACTAGTATTTCTTAATGTCGATTGTATTCTGGTAAAGTTTTAAGTAAAGGTTTGATAATGGATTTAAGATCGCTGCGTCAGTATAATGAGAGTGGTAGTTATAAAAAAAGGTAAAGAATCGATATACACAAGCATTATCATCAATACAACAGGCTCATGCTCAAAATGTAAATACTGGTCAAGCGGGTCCAGAAAATATAGCACATGGTTCTGCACAAAATATTTGTTTTAAATCACAACAGGGCTGTAGTATTAATGTTCCTTTTGCTCAAGGTTGTAATAAGGATGAAGAATACAGTGAGAGTACCTGTCTTCAAAGTTCCCAAACATCGGAATGTTCAGAGGAGGAGAGCAATGACCAATTATACAGTGACCTAAGAAGATGGTGCGTCACTTACAGTATACCAACTGCAATCCCAAATTATGCCCTAGTGTGTATTTAATGCAACTCCATGCAAAGAAATTTATTTTGACTACACTGTTTTATATTTGGACAAGGACCCCTAATTGGAAAATATGGCCGCTATTTTCTGCCGCGATAGCACATTAGTAGCACAGCTGGAGCCAATGTGTACTATAGGATCCGTATTCGGGACAAGTCCTTATTTTATTAATTAAAATTTAATTAAAACACGAAAATAATGAGGGCGCATTGTCAAATTCGAAATCAGCATATTGATTTTAACGATACAATTATTTTCGCAAGTGCAAGTTATGGCAGTTATGGCAGAGTTGCATGTCTTTTTTATTACAATGATACGTTAGGCAACATGGCAAATGACATGAGTCTTAAAACTTATCTTGAAGAACACGACTGACACAACACAAACAAAAAATTATGAATAATATAAGTGTCAAGAAAGATCTCTCAAATCGTTAACAGTGCAAAATAGCACTTTAAACATGTTTTGGTTACTTTTATAGTGCAAATTCGTGACATTATTGCACTTGTGGCACTATTTTAGTACTAAAAAGCGTTTCACTACACTTTTACATCTCAACTATCGAGCTGATTTATCACCGTGAAAGCCTTTATGTAATGTTTATAGAATAAATTAGTGATAAAACTCCGGCCTATTTGGGGTTTTGTAAACGTTTACAACACCATTATAGTACTATTGTTTTGTTATTGTGGAGCTTTTTAGCACGCTCCAAAACGTTCTCAGGTCTTTTATAGTACCAATTTTTGTTACTTGGGAATAAACCACCATGAACCTATGCTTATTATTTTACACAAACCCCATCACTAGAAATTACTGTAGTCGCTCTAACGGAAATAGATTTGAATTACGTCAAAATTTTGATAGGTATTATAATATGATTGGGCACAAATAATTGCTCTTATAAAAAAAAATGGAACAGCGCCTCTGGTGCGCGAAGCCGGAACTAATTTTTTCCTTGAAAAATGTCAACTTGAAATTGTCAAAGTTCCAGTTTACTTTACGTCTCAAATACTGAAAATTCGTGCTAAGGGTACTGATTTAAAAGACACAAATAATAAATTAGGTTAAGGCCCCGTGTGAAAACAAATAAAAACTTGACCCATTGAACCAAGCACCGTTTTTAGATCACCTTCTATTATTAATGACTTATGTCAAGCCAATGTACAGGGTGGAGAAGTATTTCGAAGCAGTGGTTATTAAACATTAATGATAGGCAATACATTGGCCCAAAGGAAAATCTACATTGTTTCAACACAGACGTATGTTTGTTATGAAATAAATTCAATTGAGTTGAATTGAATTGATATGATGATTGAGTCATCATCAACTTCTGCCCTTATCCCATATTTTTAATTGAGGTCGGCACAACACTTTTTTTTTTCTTTCATTCTCCCATATCATACGTCACCGTATTATTTACTCCCTTTTCTTGCATATCATTTCTTAGAGTTACGTTACACAATCCATCCATCTTTTCTTTGGCCTTCCTCTTCCTCTCTATCCATCAACATTCATACTCATCACTCTCTGAGCCACATGAGTGTCATCTCTCCTCACCACAATTATGTGATTGAGTATGGCTGGAAAATCACTTGCCTAAAACGGAAAAGTACTTTAAGGATGTGGAACAAGCTCGGGCCAGTCTTAAAGGGACATCGTGGCCCTGGAACACAAAGCCAACCAAAGGAAAAGGGTGGACATTGAGTCAGTCAGTTTGACAGAATTTTTCACTCCATCCAGGGCGGGAGGACTCATTTGATGATTGTACGAACACACAATGAAGGAATACTAATAATATGGAATAGGGATGCTAATGACGATAACATAAAACTTCATAAATTATTTATTTTTAAACGCATTAACGCATGCGCATTGTATCGTAAAGATGATTCTTGAGGTAAGAAAAATTCAGGTGCAAGTGGGATTTAGATTTGATCCGGTCTTCTGGATAAGTACTTCAGACGCCGCGCCGTACCAATTAGGTTGCCGCAAATCGCGCTCAGAAGCTGAACCTTCTATTTGCTCGTTAGAAAGGAAACAACACGTTGACATTACAGACAAAAATCAATGTTGTATAATGAGATAGTGTCTATCTCATTCAGCATTCAGATTCAGCTTATGAGTGTGTGTTGCGATGGCCGAATTGGTAAGGCGTCTGGAGCACTTATCCAAAAGCGCGAGCTAAAAACCCACTGGCAACTGAATTTTTCTTTTCTCAAAAATCATCTTTATAAAACTTTATGTTTGAGAATTATGCTTTACTGACTGACTTTCTTCCACCCTGTATGGCGAACGTGCTAATGTGTTCCGATGGTAAATAACTTGATTGAAGGTAGACCTTGAGGTAGCAGCCCTGAAAAGATAAGCTGATAATGTATTATTTTAAATGCAAGGTAGTTTATAGGTAGCTAGGCACTTTAACTAGAGGTGATACCGCGAAAGAGCTAGTTAAATGTAAATTACGAGTATGTACTTTATGTTTATATTTAAAATAATCATTTCACATGGGCGTGGATGTCAAAAGACATTTCTTATATATCTATCTTATCTGTAAGTTACAAGACCCTTAATTTTCAAAATGACGGGACAGACATTATGAAACGTCTTACGTTGAAACAGGATAATTGTAAAAGCTATCAGAAAAAAAAAATCTTGAGTCTTATTTGAAAAAAAAGATAATTGGAATTCTCTGTTTTTTGATCTATGGAAAGTTTTTAAATTGGACTAATTTAGCGTAATACTAGAATGACAGATAGCTGAGACACTTTTAGAGAACGTCCTTTGATAACTTTTTAGATCTTTGTATCCTGGCTCTGCGTTCAAACATTAAAATTAAAAATAAGAACTTGAAAGTTTGTATGCCGTTCGGCGTTCACGCTTCCAATAATAAATGATATTTAACTGAAAAAAATCTGTAAATTGCCCGCCAGTTAGATTATTAAAAATATTGACACCTATTTTTTTCTTTTATTACGTTAATCAAAATAGACGAAGATACAACACTTTTAAAATTGCCAAAACGTCACAAGCAAGTACAGTTTTTACTTGTTTCTGACATCACGAGAAAATATCTTTGTTGATATGCATTGATTTAAAAAACTACTGCCCTTACCTCTTGAACATGTGACTCGAACGTTTATTAGCGATGTTTCATAATTATATTTATCTATTATTTAATCATTGTTATTTATATATTATGTGTTTTGTATGTGTATATTTGTTTATTGGTAAATTGTAGGTACACCGTAGACTACCTACAGTATTGTTTCTCCTTTCTTTTTCAAATCCATCCAAAGGTTGTCTTGAAAAGATCGCTTTTAGCGATAAGACCGCCCATTGTGTCACCCTATTTAAAAGATATTGTAAATTGAATATATCTGTAATTTTTATGGTGTCCATAATAAAGAATATTCTATCTATCTATCTTATTTTTTAGGTCACGAACTCGTGCTAGTACCTAAGATCGCTCTAAATGTATAAGGTTAGACATAAGCCTTGTTAATGGGGTGATAAGAAAATCCTGTGTGGTTAGGATGGGTTATAAAGAAGACCCCTAATGTTCTTAGAGCTTGCGGTTAAGTGTAAGATATAAATAGCCCTCCCTTCTAACATAAAATGTACATTAGGTACGGTTGATGGCCATCAACCACAAATCAAAGATCTCCTTTTTATTTGGTTTTTGGGTGTATTGACAATGAGGTGAATGGATTTGGTCAGATAAATTCTGTGATTAAATGCCAATTCTGCAGTCCGTTGGTAATTTTAAAAATTATGGATAAGAACCAATTTATGAATTTTAAATGAAATTTAAATCGAATTGTAAACCTTTCTTGAAAAGGAAATATCTGACTGCAAACAGAATTTGAACGACTTATTCCCGATGAATTTCACGTAATAAATGTAATGTAATGTAACACAAAAGTGCGCAATTTGATGCTCTATTGTCTTCGAATGTTCGAATCTGTAACGTTACATTACAGGTGAATGCTCGCGGTGAGGGATCGCCCTTAAAAGTTACGGCAGTCCTCAAAGACGACTCGAAAAGTCCTTTTCGCACCACTTAAAGAGGGATTCATTTATTGATTTTCGAACCCAACAGAATGAACCTGTAGCGATACAGTTAAAAGACAAATGCTCATGTTTAAATTCAAGTTAATAAACAAAAGAAGAGCTAAATACTAATCTTTATAAACAAAACAATGTTTTGTTTTTGAGAGAACCTTTTACGGGTTGCTGTAAGTTCGCCACAAAAATTATTCCCCTCGAAAAAAAGTTTTGATCCTGTTCTCCTAGTACTTTCTATTCAGATTCCACATTGTGTCCTCGTTTTCGTTAGTATTGTGCTGGATTTTATAATTTAATTGTTCTGCTATTCTAAAAATGAGTCAACTGTACAATAATCAAAATTAAAAAAAAAAAACAAAAACTTTTGGCTAAATAATATACATTGGTACTTTTTTCATAGGGAATTATTTTTGTGGCGACAACCTCCTTTTACATACTACTGCTAATTATTTTGTTTGGGAAAGCAGACTATTATGATTTTAAGCTCAGACAGAAAAACAAGATTTAAAACTATCGATGTACAGTCAACAAAAGAGATATGTATCCAGCAAGGCAAGTTGTTTAATAATAGGTATGTTAAATTCGAATCCATTTTAAAAAAAAACTTTCAAAAATGGATTCGAATTTAATTCAAATGTGTGTTTGAACAAATTGTTATACTCTTTGTCTTTAACTACTAATCAAACAACAGGCCCAAAGAAACAATAGCCACGTTAATTCGGGCATGGGCATAATGCGGGCGGCGAGTAATGGGCGAATCGCTGTCCGAGCATGGACCATGCCCGGGTTGACGGCGCGTTGTGTTCCACGCGCGCCTCAAAGAGTGTCAGCATTAAGACGGGGCTCCTCTAAAGAGAGCCACATCCTGCCAGGGTCGCGGGCTGTCTCATCAGGTAACAGTGGCCCTAGAACGTAGGTAAAGGGCTGTTGAAGGATCACCGTAGATTTTAGTCAGTACGAGTCTGACAGTCCCTTCCGTCCCACCCTGGGCAGGAGGACTCATTCGATGATTTTACCACGATAAAAAAAGCCATGTTAATTTACAAAATTAAATAACGGTAACTTCGTAACATTCACCAGAGACTAAATAAGTTTTAACAGACACTGAGTGTATATTTAGGTTTCAAAATTGTTTGCCCAAAAACAAACATAATTAGTTGGGTTGTTGTAAGTTCGCCACAAAATTATATCCCCACGAAAAAAAGTATGTATAAATAAGCTAAAAGGTTTTTGTTTTTTTTTTATTTGGTTATTGTAAATTCTCCACATTTCTTTTTCCGCGCGGATAGCAGAATAATTAAAAAATAAAAACCAGCACAAAACTACCGAAAACGAGGACGCAATGTGGAATCTGAACAAAAAGTACTAGAAGAACAGGATCAATACTTTTTTTTCGTGGGAATATAATTTTGTGGCGAACTTACAACAACCCAATTAGTTTACGTCCTTGAAAAGAAATAATGTACAATAATTAACATAGTAACTTGCTAACGTCCAGTGAGGGTATTATCACAAAACATGTTAGTATCACAAGTTATACTAACAAAACTTCGTAATCTATTTCTGACCAACCCATTTCTAATCGAATATTCTGAAAGTAATGAACCCAAAATACTCGAGTATTCCACAAAATCTAGCTGTTCTCAAAGGAGTATTTCTGACTGACAAAGTAGTGATGTGGTAGTGATTTGACGGCACGTTTGGCGAAGTGGCTGAGTAATTGTAGCTGGAGAGCTACTGAACCCTGCGACTAACGGTCTTCCTGTAAGGTTGTAAATTTGTACACGTAATATTTATAGCATGCTAAGAGCAATAGCGACGACCTGGCAGGCGTCAGCCGTGCACATCATTGGACAATTTAATTTTCAAAGTGTAAAAAAAAATTTTTAAAAAAACTTGTTCCTGTAAGCTTAAAAATTTAACAGGATGTAGTTTATTTATTGTAAATCTTGGAAAAAAAATGACAGGCGATTACAAGGTGCACAAGTGTGTGACAGGCGAATTGAAAAGTGCAAAGTTGATGAGGAAAAATAAACTTACTCATGTAAGATCAAAATTATCTCGCGTTTGGCTGAACTGATTTTGATGCCGTTTTCAGAAAAGTGTGCGTTACATTCCGAGAAAGGTTTTAATATACAGGGTGAATTTTTCAACTGGGCGTGGATGGCTATCTCCGAAACAATGAGTAATATCGAAAAACGATGAAAGGAATCTCGAGGCCGATTTTGACGAAAATAAAACTGCATCGTTGGTTTTAAGAAAAATCAATAATCCTGGCCAGGAATCGAACCCGAGTGATTTTGGAAAAAAAATCACAGCCTGTATTATTACACCATTCGATAGTGTTGCTAATAAGGATCAAATTCTGGGAAGTGATCATATAAGGCAAACTTAAGGAAATTGCAGATTTTCATGAAATTGCTATATTTCTATGTTACTATGTTCTACTGAGCCATAATTTATTTATTGTTGTTTTCAATAATTCAGTGGATTTGATGTATCATCAATCCCAGTGTATTCAGCAATGCGAAATTATTGAGTTGAACAAAAATAAGCGTTATTTCAAAGAAGAAACGGTTAACTTATGTTCCGAATACAGTTATCGTCTTGAACATTCATCAGTTTTTTTTTCAATTATACGTTTTCCTAAAGTTTGCCGTATATGATTACTTCCCAGAATTTGATCCTTATTAGCAACACTATCGAATGGTGTAATAATACAGGCTGTGATTTTTTATCCAAAATCAGCGGGTTCGATTCCTGGCCAGGATTATTGATTTTTCTAAAATCCAACGATGCAGTTTTATTTTCGTCAAAATCGGCCTCGAGATTCCTTTCAACGTTTTTCGATATTACTCATTGTTTCGGAGATAGCCATCCACGCCCAGTTGAAAAATTCACCCTGTATATTAAAACCTTTCTCGGAATGTAATGCACACTTTTCTGAAAACGGCATCAAAATCAGTTCAGCCAAACGCGAGATAATTTTGATCTTACAGGAGAAAGTTTATTTTTCCCCATCAACTTTGCACTTTTCAATTCGCCTGTCACATACTTGTGCACCTTGTAATCGCCTGTCATTTTTTTTCCAAGATTTACAATAAATAAACTACATCCTGTTAAATTTTTAAGCTTACAGGAACAAGTTTTTTTTAATTTTTTTTTTACACTTTGAAAATTAAATTGTCCAATGATGTGCACGGCTGACGCCTGCCAGGTCGTCGCTATTGCTCTTAGCATGCTATAAATATTACGTGTACAAATTTACAACCTTACAGGAAGACCGTTAGTCGCAGGGTTCAGTAGCTCTTGGACTATTGGACTGCTGGGCTGTGTATCGCAGGTTCGATCCCCGCACGGAACAAATATTTGAATGATCTGCAAGTAGTTGTTCCGGGTCTGGGTGTTTGTGTATGTGAGTTTATATGTTTGTAAACCTAAAATCCTAGTGTAGGGCAACGCTTTTACAAAAAAGAAAAGAAAATATCTAATTAAAGTAATAATGTTCCCAACGATAAAGTCCCATTACGATTTAAATCTTTAGAGGGGCAGACCCGTGTTCCACCTAGTTTCTCTACCTGCATGCGTAGCATGGCGATTCTATCTCTATTCTACCAAGAAAAGACAAAGTTATTTCATCGATATTCCTATACGAATCGGCTGTTTCTTTGCACAAGTATGACACGATTCATTTACCATTAAAGAATAGAAATATATCTCTTCTTTATTTTAAACATTACTAAGCTTATATCGATAAAAATTTTTTACGTTCTGTCATTTTGTCTATTCTCGCGTAGACAAAACCTGTTTTTACGGTGCCATGCTACGCGTGGTTGTAGCACAGAGACTATCAACTTCGATTTTGGGTCCCGTGCTCTAACTAATGACGTTATTGTGCGTACAGTGTAACAAAAAATTGCTTTAGTTGGAACACGGGTAGCACCCAGACTCTTTCATAGTCTCCGTTGTAGCTAAAATTCAGCTATCCAGACAACTTTTCCGCGGTGGTAGTCGCTAGATGATCTCCGGCCACCGTAGGCGCGGGCATGCGGGCAGCGAGTAAAGGGCAACTCGCTGCTCGACCATGGACCATGCCCGGGTCGACGGCGCGTTGTGTCCCACGCGCGCCTCAAAGAGCGTCAGCATAATGACGGGGCCCCCCTCTCAGAGGGCCAAAGCCTGCCGGGGTCGCGGGATTATTTCCGTGACCCCGGAACAGAAAGGGCTATTGAAGGACACCGTGGATTTTAGTCAGTAAAAGTCTGACAGTCCCTCCCTCCCTGCCCGGCGTTGGAGGACTCATATGATGATTTTACCACGCTAAAAAAAAAAAAAAATCCAGACAACTTTTTCTTAAATAACTAAAAAAATAAATGTATCTATACTTCTATACTAATATTATAAAGAGGAAAACTTTGTTTGTAATGAATAGGCTCAAAAACTACTGGTCCGATTTCAAAAATTCTTTCACCAGTTAAAAGCTGCTTTAGTCCTGACTGACATCGGCAATAAGGGGGGGGGGGGGGGGGCGATCATGATATAATAATAATAATAATATTCCACAACTATCACACAACGCCATCTAGTCCCAAGCTAAGCAGAGCTTGTGTTATGGGTACTAGACAACTGATAAACATACTTATATATTTCTAAATACATACATGTTATAGATAAATTACACCCAGACACAGAACAAATGATCGAGCTCATCACACAAACATTTGTCCTGGGTGGGAATCGAACCCACGACCTCCGGCATAGCAGTCAGGGTCACTAACCACTAGACCAACGGGCCAGTCGATATGACTAACAAGTTAGATACTAACCACTGTCTAAAATCGGTTTGTTTTGTTAGGGTCAAGTTTAACAAACTCTAGGGTCGGTTACTAAATATCCAAATATTTTGACGTTGAAACAGATGTTTATTAGTTTTCGACTTTCCAGACAGAAACTAACAAAAGTTCGGTATATTGTTATTAATAAGTTACGTTTTATTAAACTTGTACCCTTATGGTCAAATTCATCAAGGTCAGTTATTTTATTGCTGCATGTTTTACCGTAACTTACAGCTGTTAAAAAACGATTACGATTTTAACTCTTCTCTTTTCTTCAACCTTTTAGTCACCCGATGCTGAGTGTAGTCTCTTCCAAATCTGTCCACATCTGGCCGTTTTGTGTTATGGCATACAATTTCCAACTAACAGTTTCAGATTTTAAGTAATAGTACGCAAAACAACTGTCCCTTAGCTGTTTAAAACTGTGTTTTACTTTTCCACCTGTAAATCCAAAATCAGCTATGAATATCTTATCTGACTTACGATTATTCCACCACACACGTTATTTGTCAGGTGCAATTGGAATTGGGTAATAAAAATAAAAAAAAGGTTAAGGCCATAAAACATGGAAATTACGGACAACAATAAATACGTTACAAAGCCCTTTTATCAATTCCCATCGCATACAAATGTGCCCCATTTTAACATGACGTCAATTAACCAGAGCCTAATAGTTAGTTAATGGAAAGCAGCCGCTTTGCAAACGACATATCCTTATTCGCGGCGGGCGGCGCTATAATAATTGCGAACCATTGTCGACGTCATCGTCAGCGCAAAGATTTTAGACGTAGATGTGACACTGATCACGGGCTGTCTATGTCTAGGCAGGATATTGTGGCTCAAGGGCCACACACAAAAGAAAACTGAAGGTGGACTTTTAGTCAATAAATCTGGCAGTCCCTTCCGTTCCAACCAGAGCGGGTGGACTCATTAGATGACTCATCATCATCATCATCAGCCGGAAGACGTCCACTGCAGAACATAGGCCTCCCCCTTAGACCTTCACGTCGATTAAATGACTATTAAACCAAAAATAAAGCCAACGTGTTCGGATGCCCTTTGCGTTCTAGAGTTATGGTGACATTTTCAGATAGTTCTGCGACCACGGGTGTTGTTAACCCTAAAGAAACTATTTCACGACCCTTCTGAAGAACAACGTTTTGTAGCTCATATCAACATCGCGTCTGGTTGAAGTACAAAGTGTTTTTCAAAAAAATTAAGAACTTTACACTTTAAGTTAAACTCAAGCCTCAAGGGCCAAACATGACGATCTTTATGTATACTATTTACACCCTGCATGCCTTGTATGTGTACTCATGTTTCTCTCATAAATAAATTAATCTGAATCTGAATGACAGTTTAAAAAAAATTTGTACCCAAACAATAAAGTAAAGAAATTTGCATGCCGTTAACAGGCAAAATAATGGTTTGTGCCTAAACCATCAATATTGTAAGAACCGGTAGTACCTATATTTTAAGCAAATAAATAAAGCAAATAATTTTAAGCAAATAATTAAACCTCATGGCTGAACGACGTTTGCTACAGTTGCAGTCTTCCGATGACGCGAAGTCATATAGGCAGCTCAATAGACGTATATCTAAGTCCTTGCGACACGATCTTTAATACGAATCGTGTTAAAGAGACCATACAGCGAAACCAAGGCTCTAAAGTGTTCGCAAAGGACAAGTCTATTGGGCAAAGCCAGATGACAAAGCTGAAACGGGAGGATGGCAGCATAGCGTCGACCAAAGCAGAGGTTTTAGGCGAGATCGAGAGGTTCTATGGACAGTTATACACTTCGGTCGCAAAGCCCGTTGACAGCTTGGTAGGAGATCCAAGAGCCAAGCTGTCCCGACATTATACCGAAGATATCCCGGACATCAGTCTGTACGAGATTAGGATGGCCCTGAAGCAGCTTAAGAACAACAAGGCGCCGGGCGAGGACGGAATTACTTCAGAGCTTCTGAGAGCGGGTGGAACACCGGTACTTAAGGTTCTCCAGAAACTCTTTAATTCCGTCCTCTTCGAGGGCAAAACGCCTGAAACATGGAGTAGAGGTGAGGTGGTGCTGTTCTTAAAAAAAGGTGATAACAGCCTATTGAAGAACTACAGACCCATCACGCTTCTAAGTCATGTTTATAAGCTGTTTTCAAGGGTTATCACGAACCGTCTCGAGCACAGACTTGATGACTTCTAGCCTCCCGAACAAGCCGGTTTCCGAAGAGGCTATAGTACCATAGACCACATCCATACGCTGCGGCAAGTTATACAGAAGACCGAAGAGTATAACTTGCCATTATGCTTAGCGTTTGTGGACTATGAGAAAGCCTTCGATTCGGTGGAAACATGGGCGGTACTTGAGTCACTCCAGCGATGCCGTATTGACTATCGGTACATCGAGGTGTTGAAGTGCTTCTATAATAACGCCACCATGTCGGTCCGAGTACAGGAGCAGAGCACGAAGGCGATTCCATTGAGAAGAGGCGTAAGACAGGGGGACGTTATCTCCCCGAAACTGTTTACTGCCGCAATGGAAGACGCCTTCAAGCTCCTGGAATGGCAAGGACTTGGCATCAACATCAACGGCGAATACATCACTCACCTTCGGTTTGCCGACGACATCGTAGTCATGGCAAAGTCGATGGAGGAACTCAGCATGATGCTCTATGGCCTCGACCGAGTTTCACAACGGGTGGGCTTGAAAATGAACATGGACAAGACGAAAATTATGTCAAATGCCAATGTTGTGCCCACCCCAGTCTCTGTTGGAAACTCGGTACTCGAAGTTGTTGACTCATATATCTACTTAGGACAAGTAGTCCAGTTAGGTAGGTCCAACTTCGAGAAAGAGGTCAACCGCCGAATCCAACTCGGTTGGGCAGCGTTCGGGAAACTACGCAATGTCTTTTCGTCCGACATACCTCAGTGCCTCAAGACGAAAGTCTTCAACCAATGTGTATTACCAGTGATGAGTTACGGCACCGAAACGTGGTCTTTCACTATCGGCCTCATTTCAAAGCTCAAAGTCGCTCAACGAGCTATGGAGAGGGCTATGCTCGGTGTTTCTCTACGTGATCGAATCCGAAATGAGGAGATCCGTAGACGAACTAAAGTCACCGATATAGCCCACCGGATTAGCAAGCTGAAGTGGCAATAGGCAGGCCATATTGCTCGCAGAGCAGATGGCCGATGGGGTCGAAAAGTACTAGAGTGGAGACCACGGACTAGCAAGCGCAGCGTAGGACGTCCACCAGTAAGGTGGACAGACGATCTTATAAAGGTCGCCGGAAGACGCTGGATGCAGGTCGCTTCCAACCGGTATCTGTGGAGATCAAAAGGGGAGGCCTATGTTCAGCAGTGGACGTCCTATGGCTGAGATGATGATGATGATGATGAAGCAAATAAATTATTGTTCTTCTTTATTCCCCATATTTGTTAATCTGTTTAAAACTGTTATTGAAGTATGTAATTCATGGATTGCGTCGTCGGTTTACGAGGAAATGTTTAAGTGCTCTGTTAAGTTAATGAAATAACTTTTCAAGTGAATTTCAGTCGCAGTGAGCAATCTCAACGAAGACTATAATTATAGATTTATTATATTCAAGTTTGTGTGCAGACACAGTTGAAGTTTCCGTTTATACAATGTGCTGATCTGCAACCTAGTCAAATTCAAGGACGTGATTATACTCATGATTCTCGACCCAAATCAACAATAAAATAGGTAGGTATTTTTTTATTTTATTTTTCCATTTTACTGAAATCCGTAAGTGTGAACTAGTTTCTTCAAGAGTAGTAGATTCAATTCACGCACACCAGCTGCTCATCGCTGTGTGCGTACGCGCGGACTGCGTAGTCGGGTGATTCTCTTTCATTTGTATTGAATTAAGGGTTTAATTCTGAAATACTGTAAAATTTCAACAACAAAAAAAAAAGCAGCCCTTAAGAAGACGACTGAAGAAGAAGACTGAAGTTTGACGAAAATGCAAAAAAACAGCGTGTATACTCTCGAGGGTCGACTAGTCAGGAAGATATCGAAGCACTAACTAGCAAGAGTGTGCGATGTTGTTTTAAGTAAAGTAAATAATTCCCGTCTATATGCATTTAAAATTAATATATCCCAAATAATTTATTAACTCAGTGCTGGTTTCTTTATATCTAAAAGAAAAACTGATTGTGCTTTTGTGTAAGAGATTGGAGATAAATGCTCAAGGATATTAATGGTATATTTTGAATTCAAAAATCATCGTATTTATTTTCTTGAGGAACTTTGATTACCTTAAGGCTACTACTGAACATAGCGAAAAAGTAAAACTAATAATTTTGCCAACCTTAGGAATTGACTAGATCTGTTTACATAGTCAATCATCTGAAAAGTGAATTGAGGCATAAAATACAAATCCAAATAATAAAAAGGATTTTTTGGTTATTTTTACATAACCAAAAAAATCCTTTTTATTATTCGGATCTGAGATTCTTGTAACAAAATCTCTTTTTAAAACTCGTGTCTAGGTCGATCCACGATAAAAAGATCTTGTGGTAAACTTCGAAACTCAGCAAATTAGTTTCATCTTGAGACAGTGGATACTAAACCAATACTTAAAGTTAGTCCACCTTAAACTCTTATCTTGTAGAACGTTTTATAAATAAAGTGATTAGCACTTTTATTTTCTTTATTGTTGTAGGAAAATCCATCACAGTCTCTTTATGAAAAATGTGCAACGCTCAGTCACACTGACGGCACGGCATGGCATAGTTAGGTATAGGTAGATTCAAAATAATGCCACAACATACTTCAGCATGTCGGCAGTCGTCAGAATTCGTCGCCGTCTCCTATTTAATTAGATTTTCCAAAAGAATCCCATAAAAAGGAAGGCTTGGAGTGGAAATTCACAGAGGATAACTTCGAACAGCGCGCGAACGAAGTCGTGGGCGGGGTGATAGTTAAATTGAATTATATCCAGTAGTTCTCCGAGTTCCATCAGCAACTTTAGCGTAAACTTTAATATCCGATATAAACAACTTTTGTTGCCGTTCATACAACATCATTTTTCACTTCTGTTCCACTGTAGTTCAATTTTCTTCCATCTCTTTCTAAAGTTTGCGAGCTAGAGTGTCCACTCTGCAATTATCTAATCCGTGTCGCCCACTGGCCAGGTACATTGGCAACGTTCGCCTTTTGAATTTACAACTGGCACCAATCTAACGCTTCCCGTCGCGTCTCTGGTGAATTGCACTAGCCACTGGCGCAAGTTCAAGGGCGAGTGCAATATTAAGGATTATATTTCATATTCAATCCTAAACTCTATTGTTATAAGTGTGAAAATGACTTTGTTTATTATCTTTACACTGGTTGATGAATTTTATTACAGAAATTTATGAAGGACCGCAGAGACTCGTACCTTTTAAATATGCAAAAAAGACATAGACAATTACTGTCTGACAATGTGTTTTGCATATTTAAAGGCACGAGTGGAGCCACGGGCAAAAGCGAATTAAATATAAATCAATAATTGCTTTTACCGTTAAATACGAAGGGTTTTGTTGAAGACACCGAGAGCGAGTTTAATTAATGAAACACGTGAACCGAGTTCAAGCATAGTTCAAGTACTGTCATCTTCAATGTTCCATGCAATAGTGTCATTGTCAGCTCTTGAACGCAGATTTAATGTGTTGTATGCTGGGTAACGCGATAAGGCTTAGCACGACTTTTCACGTTTATGTGTCGTTAAGTAAACGGGAACTTAAACGTTAATTTGATGAAAAAAATAGTTCTTCGTGCGTACACTAGAATGTGTTTTGATTTTCCATAGATACAATAAACGCCAGAAAGTACGCTGTAGGTAAAATAAAGAAATCTTGTGCTAACGCCTCAATTGTGAGTTTCGGGCTGTGAATATCAAAGCTGCCGTGCAGGCCCTAAAGTGCAGTATGAGGAAAAAAGCGGTTTCGAGAAAAACGCGAAAAACTTTTTAACACTGTTTTTTATAATGTTATTAATGTGTATGGTGCAAATTTTTATTGCTATGAGGACTAAGTGACAACAAAGATGGTATTTACGAAAACAAATGTTAATTAAGTTTATTAGATTTTAATTAAAATCAGATTTTTTAAAATCATAGCAGTTACTGCACGCAAAAAGTTACTCTTTTGCAGATTAAAATGCGGTAAAAATACTCGATACCACAAAATTTTAGATTTTTTTGCTACTTTGCAGACTAATTTGCAGCATAAGACTTTTTTTTACTGCATTTTAATTTGTATCTTGAACAAATTGCATATGCAGTATATGGTATATAACAATGTCCGCCAACTTACGAGTATGTTTTAGGTAGGAAAAGTGGTGTATTTTTTTATTTGTATTGCTTAAATATATGATACTCATGAAAAGTTTAAGTTTTCGATCTCGAGGAGTGTCTGCGTTAGCCACCATCTTAGATTGAAAGGGTCCAAATTTGTTCTATTTCACGTAATGCTTCAACAGTTGACATTATGACGAAAATGTCTAGAGAAGTTTAAAGACACACAGAAATTCCACAACAAATAGTATAATACGTTACGTATATTTCGTTTGTTTAGACTCGTAAAACTTGTTTTACCGAATGCGTATTAAACGTTAAGATGTCTGAAGTAAAGGACAACTGATAAAATAAGTTGTTTTTTGATTAAATCAAGTTCTTTCCACTCAATTCAGTGCAATTGTCAATTATTTAAAGGAAATGTTAAATATGTCAATGTATTTTATTCATTAGAACCACAGAAAACAAATATCCGAAATAGATACATAAAAAAATCCCTGTTTATAACAAAAAATCTATCTGGCTGACTGACTGATGTATCAACGCCCAGCCGAAACCGCTAGGTGTAGAAGCATGAAATTTTGCACAAGCATTTCATAAATGACGTACCTAGGGCGGATTTTTGAAAATTCATCCCCTAAGAGGTTTAAAAATGGAATTAAGGTTTGTACGAAAATAATTTAATCTTACTCGATTTACTTGAAACTTTCCAATGTCCAATTATCAACAAAATCGATAAAATAAGTGTTAAGAGGCTTTTTGATAATTCTATACCTTAAATACGCATCCTCATTGACAAAATCGTGGGTAAAATAGGTACTCGTCAAATGTGTAGACGATTTCTTATCAATGTTGAGTGTTCTTCCATAACTTTGTTTCTATGTGACGTACAGAATACGTACAAATAAAGTTGTTGTGGAATTTTTCTTTAAAATTATTTTATTTATTTTTGTCATAAAGTTAACTGTTGAAGCATTATGTGAAAAAAACAAATTTGGACCCCTTCAATCTCAGATGGCAACTATGCATTAGCCGACACTTCTCGAGCTCGAAAATTTACATTTTTCATGAGTAGCTTACTCTTAAGCAATACAAAAAAAAAACTACACCACATAAAGCAAGGCAAAGCCTCTTTTTGGTCCCCATTGACTGGACTATAATAAGGTAATTGTAACTTAATTTTAAGTGCTTTGAACACAAGCGGTAATAAAGACATTTCGATAAAAATTTAATGGTAAGTAGGTAAAGGTATACTTAAAGCTTTTTGATTCCGCAGAAACATGAGATTTTTCAATTAAATGGCACATTAATTACCTACAGTGTTTAGTTTCCGACTATATATAATTTAAGGGGAAATCATAGACTTATTTTCATCGACAAATCTGCTTATAAAAATCCTACCAAAACACTTCGCGAATGGCAGCCATTTTTGTTTTTTAACTGGCCGAACAGAAAATGTACATTTTCAGTAGTACAATAAAATGCAAATATTTTTGAAACCAAGAGATCTATACATAAACATGCAAATGACTTTTTGCGAAGGTAAACGTTGAGGCTTCTGAAAATTAACCAAAGTTTTCTAAAAATACGAAAAAAGAATCAAAAAACATGGGAAAACACGGGAAAACACTAAATTGTACACAAAAATTACTGTTATTTTTCACATATTTCACTCTAGCTCGAAAAGTACCCCTGATTTTTGCTTAGCTTTTCGTGGTAAATTAGAAGAATTCGACTGATTGAGAGAGAGAATTAGCGACAAATTCTGACTAGAACGCAGTAAAATATGACCTGTAAGTCCTGTAACTGCAGTGAAATTAGTAAAATCGTTCAAGTTACCAATTATAATGCAGTGACAGAGTATCATATTGCGTTTTAATTAGCATTTAAGTTATTTTAATCTTTTGAAAATACTGACTATACTGCAGTAAATAATGAACATACTGCTTTTTAGCTAGTTTTCACGATATAAAGTTACTTCAATAACACTAAATAAAATACCACTTTTTAGTACTTTGCTGCATTTTAATCTGTAGTTCATTGTGAAATAAACTAGTGATCAACCATGCAGTATTAACACTTTTGGTACAAAAACGACTTACTGCGTTTTATTTTATATTCCTCAATATTTTTTTTGGGTGTGGAATACAGATTTTTTGTGGTAATATCGATATTTACTGCGTTTAACTTGGTAAAGTGACGGATCGTGGTAGACGTAACTGCTATTACTGTATTTTAGTTGGTATTGTAATATATTTAGACATGCAAAATTAAGTTACTGCTTTCTTAAATTTGATTTTTTAACCGTTTAGAGCATCCTAACAAATACCTGATTAGATCTACATGTTCCTTATAAGGTGTACATTAAGGTTCAATATTCAACAAAAAAATGACAAAAAGCCTGTTACTGCGTTTTAGGGCCTGCACGGCAGAAAGATCCATGAATGACAACCAAAACCGAATTCCTCAGAGTTGTCTCAATATGCAATAGATCCACTGAACCATCCCTGGCCGATGGAAAATGTTAATCAACTTTGATCTTGGCACGAGTTGGCGTAGTGGCTAAGCAATTTGACTACTGTGCTTCGTGGAACAAATATTTATATCGCCTATCAGATTGTTCCGTGTCTAGATGTTTGCGTATGTGATTTTAAAATAATGTTTGTTATTACTCACAATAGGTAGGTATATATTTACTAGAACCACAGTTCTAGAACCACAATTGCTCAAAGAGAAGATCTCTTTGAGCCTGAAATCTTGAAATAAAACAAGCAAAAAAAATCTCTACTTTTTAACAACATTTTTGTTAAACATTGGTGACAGTCAATTAGGATATATTATTCACATAAAACGCGACGCTGCGCGTACATTTCAATAGAGCGACTCAAAATTTATCTCTATATACTAAACGATAAGTAATACACACGCGACGCAGCGCGATGCCGTGTGGCGCCACGCGCTCGTTTTAATAG
Organism: Agrotis clavis; assembly: GCA_954870645.1. Taxonomy (NCBI): domain Eukaryota; kingdom Metazoa; phylum Arthropoda; class Insecta; order Lepidoptera; family Noctuidae; genus Agrotis; species Agrotis clavis. The sequence continues at coordinate 3,681,745 of OX940927.1, read as the reverse complement.
TGACCCAAAATCTGACTGATCACAAGTCGAGCTTAACGATAACTGACAAATACTTGCACTGACTGGACTGTTCCACTCAAATCTATGTGGTTCTTACTTCAAAAGACCATCTCAGACCCTAATCTACATGGTCTTTATATGACTTGGTCAATTTATGTCTGGACTTTAAGGTACGATTCAGACCAACCGGCTCGCATCGCGCCGCACCGGGCGGCATTTTACAATGCGGTA